>JANRMT010027041.1:89697684-89799440 GCA_026402145.1 Polypterus bichir lapradei
TACTGGTGCTGTGAGCTCTACTTTGTGTCCAAGATTAAAATGTAACAGATTCTGTTCCATAAAGTGCCCCTTCTCCCCTTATGAGCCACTGTCCACCAAGGTTTGTGAACATCATTGTTTCTGTGTAGGCTTTGCAGTTTCTTACCATATTTCCCAGTGTTTCTGTTCAACATATACAAATAAAGGTTGCAGTCCAACAGTCTAGTTGTTAACTCTCAGCTGCTTGCTTTTGTGTGTGAGAAGGAGAATACCCTGTGATGAACTGGTGTCCCATCCAGGCCTGATTTCTGACTTAAGCTTCTTGTTGATGAAGATCAACACTTTGCATTGCCCTGAACAGGAAAGGACCGAGTCTGAAAATAGATGCATACACTCACAGTACACATTGTTTCAGTAAAAAGTCCCCCCTTTTCAATATAAGGAATACTTTACATAAAAAATATTATTTATTAGTGATATGTGTATAGCTTCCTTTGTGACTGAAATTACTACTTCACTTACTGAAATCAACTGTTTGCATAAGAACACCAAGTAAAGGGGACTGATGTGTTTTTTTTTTTTTAATCATTTCCCCCCCCCCCCCGATGCTATTTCAGCAGGTCTGCTATTGTGCTTTGGGACTGTTTTGTAAAAACATTTTGAATCATACTTGGAGTTGCAGAAATATACAGGGAGAAAAAGTAAAAGATTACTAAATCTTACTTAAAATTAATAATCTTAATATTCATTGTTTAGTTTAGACTTAGTTATTTGTGGATGCCTTTTTATTTCATTTAATTATACAGTCTTTATATAGCAACAATACAAAATTAAAAGAACTGAATAAACACAGAAATATATAAGACAGTAAGAACTGATATTACACTATGGTAAAACTGTGTCAGCATGGCTGGTATAGAAGAAATTATGGCATAGTTTAACGTTATAAGACCTGCCAAATCCGATTTTGGGTAACAGGCAGAGGCCTTTTCAAATGGAATTGTGAATAAGGCAAGAAGAAGTGCATTTTACAAAATAAAATGGTTATAGCAGAAGCAACATACAATAAAACAAATGAAGTCCTCAGAAATGTAGTTGCCCTCTTTTACTATTTATAATATGTGATACTGACAGTAATGCTCATTACTGCAATGGGAAGAGTTTAGGAAAAGAAAAAGTCCCAGTAAATTGTGAATTTGCTTTAAACTGGTTTTGGCTCACCAGGTACACAGCTAAAATTTAATTTGTTGTATTCTTTTAAAAGACATTGTATAGCAGCTGTAATTTGCATTTGATTGCACCACAGCCCACATGTATAGCGGACTGCTGTCCCATTCTGGATTATATCCTGCTTTTTGCCAGCTGTTGCTGGGATGGGCTCCGGCTTTCCATGGCACTGTACTAGAAATCTGGACATTGAAAAAGAAAGAATGTAAAGTCTAACATTTTAAACTGAAAGTAACATGGTTCAGGTGTTTTTTTCCGTTAATTTTCTGAACCCACTTAGATACTGTATTATTACAGGATGTTAATGTCTGTCTTGGCAGCACTGAATGCAAGGCAGAAAACAACCCTGGAGGGGTGCACACATTCACAACACCCACAGTTTCCAGGTCCTCTAAATATTCTGTTTACTAAGAACAAATAAATTAATCACTCTTAATAAGAGATTCATCATGTTTTCATTTATTTCTTAAATAGCTTTCTGTTAAAACAAAGGGTTAATATTAGGTAAGGAAGTGGGCTTCATTTGTAAATATAAATGACATAAGCAGGTTATTTGGATTTCTTCCCAAACCCACTGCCAAATCTACTTGTTGTTTTATTATTTTTGCAGAAAATGTTATTCACACAGCTTTAGATGTTGTGTTAAGACCCATGTTGTGATCTTTGCTCATTTCACCACTGGTAGTTGGGATCATGGTTACACATTGAGTCAGTGCAGGGTATTAAACATTACACCGTGTGATTAATACTTAGGCAACAAGATCCAGTAGTGTCTACTTTTTACCTTTACTATAACTTTTATGATGGGCAATGTAAAAAAAAAAAAAAGTACACAACTAAATGTGAAGAGGTCCAAGTAAGGCACTGATACTTTATAAATTAACCATATACACACTTGACAAATGATGTGCCATTCTCTTGGTGTATTATTTGGAGGTCAAAGTATTATGGTTGTTTCCAGTTAACTCACTTCAGCTTCTTGATTTGTTTACTTTGGAAGTAAATGTTGTAGATTGAGGGTGAGCTGCCTAGTCAGAACTCAGTACTTGTCAGTTCTTCGCATGGCACACATTCAAACTAGGTTAAAACAATAAATTTGAATTAAATAACAGTTGCTATCCTAACTTAATGTGAATGGTTTTGGGATCCTTTCATAATTTCCACCAGTTCCAGTTCACAGCAGACTTTGGAGCCAATTTCTGGCCGAAACAGGTACATGAGCAAACTGGATGTGGTGGTCATCCCACCACAGGTGACGCACATACAGTGGTGTGAAAAACTATTTGCCCCCTTCCTGATTTCTTATTCTTTTGCATGTTTGTCACACACAATGTTTCTGATCATCAAACACATTTAACCATTAGTCAAATATAACACAAGTAAACACAAAATGCAGTTTTTAAATGATGGTTTTTATTATTTAGGGAGAAAAAAATCCAAACCTACATGGCCCTGTGTGAAAAAGTTAAAAAAATAACCTAACTGTAGTGTATCACACCTGAGTTCAATTTCCGTAGCCACCCCCAGGCCTGATTACTGCCACACCTGTTTCAATCAAGAAATCACTTAAATAGGAGCTGCCTGACACAGAGAAGTAGACCAAAAGCACCTCAAAAGCTAGATATCATGCCAAGATCCAAAGAAATTCAGGAACAAATGAGAACAGAAGTAATTGAGATCTATCAGTCTGGTAAAGGTTATAAAGCCATTTCTAAAGCTTTGGGACTCCAGCGAACCACAGTGAGAGCCATTATCCACAAATGGCGAAAACATGGAACAGTGGTGAACCTTCCCAGGAGTGGCCGGCCAACCAAAATTACCCCAAGAGCGCAGAGACGACTCATCCGAGAGGTCACAAAAGACCCCAGGACAACGTCTAAAGAACTGCAGGCCTCACTTGCCTCAGTTAAGGTTAGTGTTCAGGACTCCACCATAAGAAAGAGACTGGGCAAAAACGGCCTGCATGGCAGATTTCCAAGACGCAATCCACTGTTAAGCAAAAAGAACATTAGGGCTCGTCTCAATTTTGCTAAGAAACATCTCAATGATTGCCAAGACTTTTGGGAAAATACCTTGTGGACTGATGAGACAAAAGTTGGACTTTTTGGAAGGCAAATGTCCCGTTACATCTGGCGTAAAAGGAACACAGCATTTCAGAAAAAGAACATCATACCAACAGTAAAATATGGTGGTGGTAGTGTGATGGTCTGGGGTTATTTTGCTGCTTCAGGACCTGGAAGGCTTGCTGTGATAGATGGAACCATGAATTCTACTGTCTACCAAAAAATCCTGAAGGAGAATGTCCAGCCATCTGTTCGTCAACTCAAGTTGAAGCGATCTTGGGTGCTGCAACAGGACAATGACCCAAAACACACCAGCAAATCCACCTCTGAATGGCTGAAGAAAAACAAAATGAAGACTTTGGAGTCGCCTAGTCAAAGTCCTGACCTGAATCCAATTGAGATGCTATGGCATGACCTTAAAAAGGCGGTTCATGCTAGAAAACCCTCAAATAAAGCTGAATTACAACAATTCTGCAAAGATGAGTGGGCCAAAATTACTCCAGAGCGCTGTAAAAGACTCATTGCAAGTTATCGCAAACGCTTGATTGCAGTTATTGCTGCTAAGGGTGGCCCAACCAGTTATTAGGTTCAGGGGGCAATTACTTTTTCACACAGGGCCATGTAGGTTTGGATTTTTTTTTTCTCCCTAAATAATAAAAACCATCATTTAAAAACTGCATTTTGTGTTTACTTGTGTTATATTTGACTAATGGTTACATGTGTTTGATGATCAGAAACATTTTGTGTGACAAACATGCAAAAGAATAAGAAATCAGGAAGGGGGCAAATAGTTTTTCACACCACTGTATGCTTACACTCACTCCTGCGGGGTAAATGTGGGATGTGCAAATTCAGCCCACTTACATGGGAAAAACTTGTTAACCCCATGCAAACTGTTCCCAAGTCGAGATTCAAACTGGGACTCGGTAATTGGGAGGTATCACTTCTAATCACTATGCTGCATTTACTTGTCAGTCATTTTCCAACCTTCTATATCCTAGCATTTACCTTTTTTTATTATTATTATTTTTGCAGTTTACAACTATAACAAATAGACTTTTAACGGTGGATTAAACTGATTCAGTCTTGCAGCAAACCAGCAGCCTCAGCTTTTTTCTCTAATCATTCTAACAATGTACTTTTTTTTTTTTTTTTTTTTTTAACATTTTTATTAGTTTATAGCACAGAAAGAGTCATGTCTTCTTAACTGGTAAAAAATGTTTTTGAATGCTTTTAATAAGTTATGAAATGCAAGATTAGTGAGTCACAAGAAAATACCCTTGTATCTGGCACCAGCTATCTGATCACTCACTTATCAGCCTTCAAGCATTGCATCTTCAGAGATTTTGTCAAAAGTTAGGGGAAACAAAGGCACAATGATTTTGATTTCCTCTCCTCCATCATCAACTGCCCACGGTTCAATGATAACGTCAAAGGACAGATCGTGTTAGGTTTCATTTAAGTTAACTCATTTGGAACTTTTTGTTTCTTCCACTGCATTTAAACAAATCTTGTCTTGTCACATGTATTCATTATGCAATTAGTATTTTGTATACTTTGTAAGTACATATACCTGTAAACTTTGTTACAGTGCTCAGTGAAGAGTGCTATACAAAAATAAAATGAATTGAATTCAAAATTAAACACCTGTGAATTTGCAATAAGTTTAAACGAACTTGGGTCATTTGCAATAAATCCACACAGGACATTCAAAATGTCCTTATTTCCACATAAGTATTTTTGTTTTCTTTGCACCATGACATCCACTATCTGCATTTCCTTAGCTGCCATGGCTTGATGGAAGTGAGTGAAGCAGTCCAGGTTCCACCTTTTAAACAGATACAGCATTTCCTTATGCATTGATCTGTTTGGTCAGTTAATTCTGTGCAGGAATAAAACCGTCATTAGCTATACAGCCTGCTGTCTCACCTAAAGTTTCCAGGTTCTTTCTGGCTTTCCACCTACTGGCCAGCGGTTCAAAGAAAAGAGAGATTGAGGAAAGCAAGAAGCACACGCCAGCCAGATAAAATGAGCAGTCATAGGTTTGGGTGTAGTCATAAAGCCAGCCTGAAAGAGACAAAAATACAGAGCTGTAAGGTCAGCTGTGTTATTTAGCTGTGCAAAAGATTGTAAAGTTATGTCACACGAAATCTTTATTTACAAACACTTCAAATGACAAAGATAAAAAATCTTATGAGTTTGTTTAATCTAATAGCACGGTAATGACAAGTCAGGACCTATTTGCAGTATATCATTTCTGCACTTGGTGCAATAAAAACCAACCTCGGACATAAAAAAAAAAAAAAAAACTAGGATAGTGCACACGTTTATCACATGACACAATCACGCCAGCACCCACACGGAGCCAGTTTACAGTCAACATAATGTGTTAATTTTTGGACTGTAAGTGAACAGTAAGAGTGCACAAAGAAAAGCCAAATGCACAGAGTAAGAATGTTGAACCCAACCTAATAGAGAAGTATGGAAAGAGCACTAACGACTATACCACTCTGCTGACGAAAGCAGGCATCAAAATTAATTTCAAATGACTTCTTGTTCATTTCAGTTTGTGAAAAGTATTTGATAACTTCCTAAAACAGAAAGGATGACTCATTTAAAGGAAAATTTAAATTTTGCAGTAGTGCCACTAACCCAAAGTCCTGACGAGTGAATTGAAATTCCTGTTTGGTCACTCTGTGTGAGGCTTGCATGTTCAACCTGTGTTTAAGTACTTTTTCCTTTTGCATCCTATAAAACGGAGTCTCAATTGCTAGGCTGTACAGCCCCAAATCTCTAAGGACCCAGCTTCAATTCCTAGCTCAGTTATACTGTATTTAGTTTACATATTTTGTGTGTGTCCTTACATGTTTTCTCCCCATATCTCAAAGACAAGTACAGTCAGGTCCATTAAGTATTTGGGCAGTGACACAATTTGCATAATTTTGACTCTGTATGCCACCATAATGGATTTCAAATAAAGCAATCAGTATGTGATTGACGTGTAGAATTTCAGCTTTAATTTTAAGGGTTTTAGCAAAAATATTGTATGAGCCGTTTAGGAATGACAGCTATTTTCCTGCATAGCCCCCCAATTCCAGGTGCTCAAATGTATATAGACATTTGACTGGCAAGCTTTTCCACAGCCATGTGGGAGCCGTTCCCTCATTATTTCATTAACTATTAAGCAGGTTAAAAAAAGGTCTGGAGATGATTCCAAGTGCAGAATTTGCATTTAGAAGCTGTCACTGTGAACTTTCAATATGAGGTCCAAAGAGCTGTCCATGCAAGTAAAAACAGGCCATCATTAGGCTGAAAAAACAAACCCTTTAGAAAAAGAGCAGAAACACAAGAGTAGTCAAATCAACCATTTGGTATACTCTTAAAAATGAAGGAATGCACTGGTGAGCTCAGCAACTCCAGAAGGCCTGGACAATCATGGAAAACAACTGTGCTGGATGATTGGACCTGTCATTGCCAAAGTCTACAATCAAGAGCAGACTACCTTAAATAGCAACCAAACAATATTAAGACATAAATTGAACCAACACATAAACAACAACCTGCATCCATCACACAATAACTGAAAATAAAGAAAGGTGAAGGCCTCAGTAATGTTGATCTGCTCAGGTCCACAAAACATTTTGACAGCGTTTTTAAAAAAGAAAATCAACAGTTTTGGAAATGTCTGCCTTGGCAGAATGAGTGCCATGGAATTAAATAATGGATTTAATTAGCAACGAGAATTGGCTTCAAGCTAAGAAACAGAATGAAGTGAAGTTAGCTGGAGTTTGAGGCCCCAACTTAGTTGGTCATCTTTTGGATCACTCCACATCAAATTTATGTTTAGGTGCCGTTTAAGGAAACAAGAATCAATTCAGCGGTCAGAGTCTCGAGAAAAGTCAATTAAAGTAAACGGAAATAGGTAATTAGCAGCAAAACTGTTTGTTCACTAATTAAGAAAAAAGTTAGAATGAAAACTTGCAGCCACAGTAGCTCTCCAGCACTGGAGTTGGAGACCCCTGGATTAGACTTTTGTCGGAAAACATTTTTAAAAGCCTATCCAGTTCTGGAACAATTTTCTTTGGACAGTGGAAACTAAGATCAATATATACCAGAATAATAAAAAGAGAAGACAATAGAGAAGAGGAGAAATGGCTCATTTTCCGTTGAATACCATATGGAGAAGAGAAGACGTGGCTCATGATCAGATGAATACCACATTATCTGTGAAACATGGTGGAGGTATTTTTATGGCATGATCATGCATGGCTGCGAATGAAAGTTGGTCGCAGGTGTTTACTGATGATATGTCAGCTGGCAGAAGTATCAGGATGAATTCTGAAGTGTGCAGAGCTTCACTATCTGCTCAGATTTCAGCCAAATGCTGCAGAACTGATAGGACGACACATCACAGTACAGATGGACAATAAGCGAAAACATATTGCAAAACTAAACCTGAAAGTGCTTTTAAATGCCAAGTAGTGGAATATACTTCAAAGGCCAAGCCAGTCAAGTAACACGTGCATTTCACTTGCTGAAGGCAGAAAGTCCAACGAACAAGTAGCACCTGAAGACAGCTGCAGTAAAGTCATGGCAAAGCATCACTAGGATGGAAACCCAGCACTTGGAGAAGGTCATGGGTTCAAGACTTAAGGCAGTCACTGACCGTAAAGGATTTTTCAACCAAATATTGAAAATGATCGTCATATTTATGATTGTTAGTTTTTTCAAATACTTTTGAGCCCCTAACAAAGGGGGACCATGTATAAAAATGACTTTTTTCTAAACAGCTCCTACAATATTTTTGTTAACCCCTTGAATTAAAGCGGAATCTCTACTCTTCAATCAAATCTTTCAAATGTTTCAAATCTAATGTGGTTGCATACTGAGCCAAAATTATGCAAATTGTGTCACTGTCCAAATACTTATGGACCTGACTGTAGGTTATGTTCTGTCCAAGATTGGGTCCTGCTTTCTCCCTCATGTTGTCAGGATAGTCTGTAGATCTAAAGCTGGGTATAGGAAGGTTAAGAAAATGGAGAGGTTCTTTTCAAATGACAAAATGAGAGAACTGAAATGAATTCCAAATGGAGTCTATGATCTTGTGCCCTGTATCACACATATCCTGAAAAAAAAAAAAAATGGAATTATTCGAGTGGGAAAAAAAAAACAACCCTTCTTAGGGACATAATAGGAACTGCTGAGCTAAACTCAGAATTACCCTCCTTTTCCAGTGCTTGGGATCCATTCATGAGCATCTTTTTCTTCTCCCACTGCTGTATGCCACCACCAGGTGGGGCTGACAGCTTTCACTAAACTGCATGTGTGCATCATACCAAAGAGAAACGGTTGTGTTGTAAATGGGCAAGTAGTTACATGACCTAGATACTAGAGCTTTTTCGGGTCAGTGCCTATGTAATGCGATCAGATTGAAAGATTGCCATCGACGGCAGCCAGGACGGCATGCTTTCTGGGACGTTGCTGTGAGTGAGAAGCTTTAAAAAATAATTGTTGCTCCCAAATGTTCATAAATAAAACAATGATTATAGTTTGTAAATACACTGGTTACAGATCTACGGCAAACGTAACATTAAGGAGGTAAAAAAATCACTTCTTGACTGTTGTTCCAACTAGCCTTTGCTTAACCTTTATTAACCTTAGATTTCTTTTCACCTTCATATTTTTTTCTGCAAGCTGAGAAATGATGGTGAGTAGGCCTTGTAGCAGTCACCTGCCTGCCACGCCACCCAGACATGTTAATTATCTATATTGTGGGCAAGATCTTGTCAAACGACTGTGGCTCAAAAGTCTCCGCTTCAGTGCTTTGGGCCCCTCTTTATTTGTGTCATTTAAAGTTCACATTTGAAACATTTAGCATTATAGTCATAGTGAGACCCAAATCCTAAAATATGTGACTAGGACATCACTGTCTTGTTTTAAATGGTAAATGTAAATAATGTTCCCATTTAAATGTGGGACATAACACTGTGAAAGCCTGACATGATCAACAACTACTTTATTTTCATCTACCCAGATATTTCCAGTTTCTGCTTTTGTCTAATGCAGGGTCATGGGTAGCCAGGATCTGTCCCAACAGCATTTAACACACTCAGGAATTCACTTCAAATGGGGCACCAGTCCATCGCACAGCATACTTACACTGTGTGCACAATTATTAGGCAAGTGAGTATTTTGACCATATCATCATTTTTATGTGTATATTCCAACTCCAAGCTGTATTAACTTGAATGCTTATTGGATTTAAGCACGTCAGGTGATGTGTATTTGTGTAATGAGGGAGGGTGTGGCCTAATGAGATCAACACCCTATATCAAGGTGTGCAGAATTATTAGGCAGCTAGTTTTCCTCTGGCAAAATGGGCCAAAAAAGAGATTTAACTGACTCTGAAAAGTCAAAAATTGTAAAAAGTCTTTCAGAGGGATGCAGCACTTTTGGAATTGCTAAGATATTGGTGTGTGATCACAGAACCATCAAACATTTTGTTGCAAATAGTCAACAGGGTCGCAAGAAACGTGTTGAGAACAAAAGACGCAAATTAGCTGCCAAAGATTTGAGAAGAATCAAACGTGAAGCTACCAGGAACCCATTATCCTCCAGTACTTTCATATTCCAGAGCTGCAACCTACCTGGAGTGCCCAGAAGTACAAGGTGTTCAGTGCTCAAAGACATGGCCAAGGTAAGGAGGGCTGCAACCTAACTACCACTGAACAAGAAACATAAGTTGAAACGTCAAAACTGGGCCAAGAAATATCTGAAGACAGATTTTTTTCAAAGGTTTTATGGACCGATGAGATGAGAGTGACTCTTGATGGACCAGGTGGATGGACCTGTGGATCAGTAATGGGCACAGAGCTCCACTCCAACGTGGAGGTGGGGTACTGGTATGAGCTGGTATTTTTAAAGATGAGCTAGCTGGACCTTTTTGCATTGAAGATGAACTCAAAATCAACTCCCAAACCTACTGCCAGTTTTTCGAAGACACTTTCTTCAAACAGTGATACAGGAAAAAGACCATGATTTTTATGCAGGCCAATGCTCCATCACTTGCATCGAAGTTCTCCACTGTGTGGCCAGCCAGTAAAGGCCTTAAAGATGAAGGAATAATGACATGGCCCCACTTCCTCATCTGACCTAAACCCTATCAAGAACTTGTGGGCACTTCTTAAACGTTAGATTTACGGTGGAGAAAAACAATACACCTCTCTGAAGAGTGTCTGGGAGGCTGTAGTCACTGCTTCACAAAAAGCTGATCGTCAACAGATCAAGAAACTGACAGACTCCATGAATGGAAAGGCTTATGACTGTTATTGGAAAGAAGGGTGGCTAAATTGGTCATTGATTGACTGATTTATTTTTTTTGAAATATCAGAGATGTTTATTTGTAAATTTTGAGGTGTTTGTTTATTATTCTCACTATAACAGATGAAAATAAACAAGTGAGATGGGAAAATTTTCATTTTTCCTTTAGTTGCATAATAAATCTGCACACTAATAGTTGCCTAATAATTGTGCGCACATATGTATTCCCCTGATGATGTTCACACTCACATTTCCGTTGTGAAACATTCAGGTTTCAGGTTTATTAACATTTTGGATTGACTGATAGCACTGTGTTTGTTCCATATTAAAATTAATCCTCAAAAATACAACTTGCCTAATAATTGTGTACACAGTGTATAGTCACATTCACTCCAGGTAACTTTAGAGTCACCGGTTAACCTAAACACATTCTTTTGTCTTTGACAGAGTAGAAATGGCGATATGTGAGAAAACAATATTACACAGACTTGACAAGAGTATTCAAACTCCAACCCTCACTCTTATGGGGCCAGTTTGGATTTCCCAGTTAACTCAGCATGCATATCTTTGGAAGGAAAACTTGAGGCAGCAGCTGTGCCACTAATTTTAATTGTGTGGATGCTACACTGCTTGCTATTTATCACACAAATGAAAATAACGTGGAAGCAGCAGTATGTTATTTCTCAGTATAAATTTGAAAGATCAAAATCAATAAAGAGGACAGATGCTATTGTGCATCAAAATCTTTCAATAAATACCAATCATGTTCTTTTTTTCTTAGAATTACTTAATGTGATTTTTTTTTGTCAAAAAAAACAAGAGGACAAAAAGATGTAAATAAAAAGGAGCAAAAAAAAAAATTCAAAGATTCTAGGTGAAGGGGTGTCTCAGAATCAGGAAGGATGGGAAGATGGCATTAAAGCAGTGGATGCCAGACGTATATTCAGAGTAGCTCTGTAGCTAAAGGGGTTTCAGTCATTCATGCATTTGTTTTTCAAATTGTATTATTCTAATGCATACTTATGAGGACTTCAGATTGTTATCCCAACCAGTTTATGAGCCTGGGACTAACTTGAATTCAAGTTTAATTAATTGCCTCATTTGTACTGTAATTTCTCTGAAAAAAATAAAGTCACAGAGTGCAGTTGGATAAGAATGTATAGAGATGGGATGGGTCAATCTGCAGTTATACCTTTTAGAACACTGGACTCCATTCATTGTTTTTATATACCCCATTTCATTTAAGAATTTACTTTGTTGCTATCTAATTTTCTTATAAATATAGTTCCCTCCACAGTTCTTAGCACCCCTGATGGGTAAAAAAGCTTATAAAATGTTTGCCTTTTGGAGAATTACCTTAATCTCACACTGAAAAAATAGAGAAATCCAACCATTAACTGAAGTAAATTTACCCTGAGGAAAAAAAAATCCTCATCAAGATTACCATTACTCCTGCATTTACTACTTTGCACAACCTCCGTTTGCTACTAAAACAGCACCAAGTGTTCTCCCATAACATCTTATAAGGCTAGACAATACACATAGAACAAACTCAACAACTTTACAATGGGATTTAGGTCTGGACAAAGAGGCAGCTGTGGCAGAAGCTTTATTTGGTATTTCTTTAACCATTTTTGTGTTGATTTGGACATTTTTTGGACCATTGTCCTGCTGAATGATCCAATGATGACCCATTTTTACTTCTTGGCAGATGTAGTCAAATTCAAATTTAAAATCTCCTGGTATTTCATGGAGTCAGTGATACTATGTACCTTAACAAGATTCCCAGGGCTTTTGGGGGAAAAACAGCCCCACAACATTACATAGCATGAACTGTGTGTGACACTGGGGATCACTCTTTTTATGCCAAGCCCACCTTGAGTGTTTGTTGCCAAAAAGCTCAATTTTAGTTTAATCTGATAACAGAACACGATTCCAATCAAAGTTCCAATGGCATTTAGCAAACTTCAGGTGCTGATGTTTGTGGTTAAATGACAGGAAAGACTTTTTCTTGGCATCCCTTCCAAATAATATGTTGACATGGAGTTGATGTCTGATAGTAGTTTTGGAGTCTTGATGAGCCCAATATGCTGCTTTTTCTGTAGTTCTCCAACAGTGATTCTTGGGGATTTTTATTACTTCTGTTATCATCCTGCTCACTGTGCATGGAGGCAAAATTAAACTAGGATACTCTTTCAGGCCGGTTGGTAACAGATCCAGTTGATCTGAACTTTTTAGTTATTGCCCTACCTGTAGATATGGGCATTTTCAGGTGAGTAGTTGTTTTTTATAGCCATTTCCTAACTTATGAAGGTCAGCACACTCTCACTCTCATTTGAATTGTGTGTGCTCTTACCTTTCCCATGTTGATGAATGATTAAGGGAATCTGGCCACTGTACCACCGTATATTTATACCACAATGAAACAGATATTCATTTTTCTTGCACGTTTCTGCACAACTTTAAAAAAATCACATATAACAGAAAAAGTGCTTCCATTACACTTGGTTTATTAGAATTACTAGGGCTGGCAATATGCCTGGCACATGTGATTTTATTAAAAATAAATAGTTCTTGATGATTGATTATTTTTTCTCATAATAAATTTATTTCCAACTAAAAGTTGGATTTATCTAATTTTTTTTAGTGCGAGATTAAGAGAATTCACCAAAAAGTGATTTTTTTTAAAAAAAACCCTTTATACTTCTTTTTTATTAGTAGTGCCAATAATTGTGGAGGCTTTAAAAGTGATGATTAAAAAAAGTGGTAATGTGTCCTAAACATCTATCCGTCTTTTTTCTGAACCAGGCTATTCTAGTATTACAGCATCCAGAGTGTTTCCTGGTAGCACTGTGCACCTGGTAGGAAATCTCTAGTAGGTGTGCCAGTTAATATCAGCGCATAAGTTGCTCATACATGCACACTCTCTCTTATACTGGAAAATTCAGAGTCTCAAATGACCTATAAAACAAACACGGAGTTTACTAGAGAAAAACAATTGCAGACATAGTAGTTGTGCAAACTCCACACAGACAATGATGGAATTAGGATTTGGCCCTAGTCTCCTACAGTTGTGAGAGCCTCATGAAGTGTAATTTGTTTCATTGACTATCTATTATAGTGCATAGCTTCTGAAACATACCTAGTCCAATTCAAGACTGCAGGGACAATTTTGTTACCAAAACACAAGCCATTTTAAAGAAAATTAAATCATTTATGGGTAATGTTGAGTCAGTTAAAAAAAAAAGGCAGCAATTGGTCCCTCAATAATAAATAGCAGCTGATGCCAAGTTCAAGAACCTCTCTTTGAAGGGATGGGCAGTTTCGCTGTGCAACTCACCTGCAGTTGGTGGCCCTGTGAGGCAGCCAATACCCACAAAGAACATGGACAGCCCCATAGAACTGTTGATGCTGGCCACGCCCATCATGTCCACCTGCAAAGATAAAGAATACAGATTAGGATGCAAAGACGTGTGTGCTAATGTGAGCTGCTTGGTTATAATGTGAGCTGCTTTCATGTTCCAGTTTGGTTCTAAAGTGTAAACCCTCTGACTTGATTTGGGGTATCCAGGAATTCAGTGCAAGGCATGTCTGGCACAGTCAGCAGGGAATCTCTTTCTGTACCATGATAATCCTTTAAAACAGCTGGTAATGATAATTTCCCTGTCACCTAAAAAAGTGGATCAATTTAAATTGTAGTAAGTGAGATTAAAAAAATAATCTGTTTTGGTAATAGTTCACTCCACTCTATGCCTTCCCAAACAGCTGTGCCTTCTTTTCACAAAAAGATGGTGTGAATGTTCAAGCCACTTAATATTTTTATTTACCTCTCTCCTCTACTTTTTCCCTTTGTTACATCTTTACATTTAGCCAACTACTGTAGAAAGACAGTACATGTATTTCCAGTAGTGGTTTACCATTCTGCTTTAGGAAACTCTGAATATCAGGAATAAATTAGTGTCAGGTGAACAATAGCAGTTTGCAGAAGCATATACCTTAAAGGTTTGAAGTTGAATTTATTATTTCTTTTAACAATGCAGCAGTGCTAGGTGTGTTAGACTATTTAATATAAACACACTATCTCTTTGGCCAGCTTTAACTGTTTTGTTCACTTTGCCCAAGAAAATGATTAGATTTTGTTAGGCATAAATTGTCCATCGTATTATTTTTCTCTTTAGACTCAGACTTCAACTTGGAATGGTGTCAGATCATTTAGGAAAATCACCATTTTTGTCAGGTTCTATTGGGCTGTATTATGCTGCCAAATGTTATACAAGTCCTAGATTGTACTTTGTGCCACCTACACCACACCTAATCTTTCCATTCTTCTGCTGTTGCTCGAATTCCCTAATACTCCAATGTTCAGTTGTCTTAATAAATTGTGCTTAGTATTCTAATCGATCCATTTAAGGCTGGCTCCTGCGTTGCATCTGGTGCTGCTGGAACAGCCTCAGGCCCTCTTGAATCTGAAATGAATTATATGGATGGATGGACCTTTGTTTTCTTATTAGACCAAACCCATACTTGGTGTCAATTATGAAACTTCCTAACTGGAGAGAAAATCACTAGGTTAAATAAAAATTAGCAATGTATTAGAATTAGAACAGTCTAGATGAGGACAGGCCATTCAGCCCAACACAGCTCGCCTATCCTATTTATTCTGCTAAAATTACATCAAGATAGATAGATAGATACTTTATTAATCCCAAGGGGAAATTCACATACTCCAGCAGCAGCATACTGATAAAAAACAATATTAAAGAGTGATAAAAATCCAGGTATAACAGACAATAACTTTTTATAATGTTAACGTTTATGACCCCGGGTGGATTTGAAGAATCACATAGTGTGGGGGAAGAACGATCTCCTCAGTCTGTCACTGAAGCTGCTCCTCTGTCTGGAGATGATACTGTTTAGTGGATGCATGATTGAAGTCTAGTTTTGAAAGTTCCTAAAGTCCTACTGTCTACCACCCTACTTGGTAGCCTGTTCCATATGTCTGTGGTTCTCTGTGTAAAGAAAACCTTCCTAATGTTTATGTGAAATTTAACCTTAACAAGTTTCCAGCTGCGTCCCCGTGTTCTTGATGAATTCATTTTAAAATAACAGCCTCAATCCACTGTACTATTTCCCTTCATAATTTTAAACACTTCAATCATGTCTCATCTTACACTAAAAAGGCTCAGCTCTTTTAATCTTTTCTCATGATTCATGCGCTGTAGCCCTGGAATCAGCCTAGCTGTTGTTCTCTGGACTTTTTCTAGCACTGCTATGTCCATTTTGTAGCCTGGAGACCAAAATTGTACGCAGTACTCCATATGAGGCCTCACCAGTGCGTTATAAAGCTTGAGAGTAACCTCCGTAGCCTTCTACTCTATACACATCGTGCTATATAACCTAACATTCTGTTAGCCTTCTTAAATGGCTTCGGAACACTGTCTGGCAGTTGATAGTGATGAGTCCACTACAATCTCTAAATCCTTCTCATAAGATGTATTTTCGATTTTCAGACCTCCCACTGTGTATTCAAACCTAACATTTTTACTTTACATTTGCTTACATTGAATTTCATCTGCCAAAAAGCCATCCAAGTCCCTCTGTAATAATTCAACAGATTCAAGATTATCTGCCAATCTACCTAGCCTGGTATAATCTGCAATCTTAACCAGCTTGTTACTTATATTCCTATCAAAATCATTTATGTATATTAAAAATAACAGCGGTCCTAGCACTGACCCCCATGGAATATCACTCTTAACATCAGCTAATTCTGATATGGCTGCTTACACCACAACCCTCTGCTTCTTGTGTCTGAGTCAATTTTGCATCCATCTACAAACACCCTGAACTCCCACTTTTTTAGTATGATGCCCAAATTCTCATGTGGTACCTTATGAAATTCTTTCTGAAAGTCAACAAAAATAATTTCATATGCTCCACTTTGATCAGTGCCTTTGGTTGCTTCTTCATAGAATTCCAGCATGTTGGTAAAACATGACTTCCACCTTCTTGAACCCCATGTTGACTAATCAGTAAAACTCCTGTACTTGCCATGTGTTGCTCAATCTTATCCTTAATAATTACTTCAATTAATTTACCTGTGATGCACGATTTGCCTAAACAGGTAGTCACTGTCTTACGACAACGTTTGGTTCCAACGGACTGGTTGTAAGTCGATATAGAGATGGACCGGTATTCAAACCTGACCATATGTGTAGTACTATACAAGTCCCTTAAGTCATATTTTTTGTTTTATATCCAATTTCATCATTATTCTTAGCACACTGGAAAAAAAAAGATTTTCTATCTTTTTTTGTGTGTAATTTTTAATTTTTTTAATTTTGTTTTGTTATTACTGTTGCTCTCCTGGATGCCGAACCTTGAACAGCTTCACGAATCTGTCTGTGTTATGTTACATCATCAGTGTGAGCTCTCCCAATGTTACAGTGGGATAACTTTAAATCATATGCTATTGCATTCACTTTCACTTTCTTTCATCCCTCATATAGCTTGATCACCTTCATTTTTGCGTCAACATCAATTGCCTTTTATTCTGTAATTGTAACACAAATGTAACTGAATGTAGTCTAAACTACTGCAGTTAATAAACTTTGAGATGAATGAGTCACGGTATACTGAACTAGCGTGGCGAAAACTGTGATTTGCCTGTGAGACTCAGTAGCAGCCATAAATCGAATGGTCGCAAGGCGCATAGGTCTTAAGTCGACAAATACCTGTAGTTGCTTGGATCTGCCCAAGTCACCCAATTTATTTAACGCAATAATATTTGCAATTTTCCAGACCTTCAGAATTTCCTGTTTGCAGTGACTTCGTAAAAATATGCATCAAGGGTTTATATACAGTATGCAGTTACTAACCTTCTTAAGAACTCGAGGGTAAATATTATGTTGTCTTGGTGATCTGTCTGATTTCAGCTTATTTAATCTAAGCAGTACTTCTCCCTCTACAATTTCCAAATCACTCACTACCTCCTTAGTAGTCCCTTTTACCGATGGGAGGTCATCTACTTCCTCAAATGTGAAGACCTCTAAAAAATGCAAATTTAGAACATCTGCTATTTCATTTTATTTTTTAATTCCCCATTACTATTCCTGACTTCACCTCCTCCTTGATTGTTCTTTTACTACTAAAATAATGAAAGAATCTCTTTGGGTCATCTTTCGCCTTATCTGCTATATTCCTCTCTAACTACCTTTTAGCCTCTCTGATATCCTTCCTAATGGCTGCCCTCATGTTCTCATATGCCCTACAAGTCACATTGAGGTTATTAATCTTATAAACTTTTTACAGCTGTTTTTTTTCCTTTGCAGCTTGTTTTCAACCCTTTATTAACCCACTGCAGAGTATTTTTAAATTTCCCACTAATTCCAAATTTAGACATGCACCTGTCCTGCATTATACGTAAAATGTTTCTAAACCTGTTCCACTGCTCCTCAACTGTCTCAGCACTTAAAAGCTTATCCCATTCTATCCTCCTTAGACTTTGCAGCATCTACCAAAGTTAAACTTAAAAGTTTTAGTCTTTGCACCGCACTCTTCCAAAATATTGAGAACTATATTATATTATGCTTACTTGATCCTAGTGGTTTAATAACCTCTACACCCTCAATTCTATCCTGATTATTACAAAATACCAAGTCCAGACAGTCTTCACCCCATGTTAGTGCTTTAACTTCTTCTTTCGGCTGCTCCCATTAGGGGTCACCACAGTGGATCATCTTCTTCCATATCTTTCTGTATTTTGTTCTGTTACACCCATCACCTGCATGTCCTCTCTCAACACATCCATAAACCTTTTATTAGGCCTTCCTCTTTTTCTCTTGCCTGGCAGATCTATCCTTGGCATCCTTCTCCCAATATACTCAGCATCTCGCCTCTCTGACTTTGTCTGCCAACTGTCCAACTTGAGCTGACCCTCTAATTAACTAATTTCTAATCCTGTCCATCCTTGTCACACCCAATGCAAAATCTTAGCATCTTTAACTCTGCCACCTCCAGCTCTGTCTCCTGCTTCTCCACCCATTCCACCATTCCTGCACTCTCTTTTTCACCTCTCTTCCACAATCCCCATTAATATGCACTGTTGATCCCAAGTATTTGAACACATCCACCTTCGCTAACCCTATTCCCTGCATCCTCACCATTCCACTGACCTCCCTCTCATTTACACACATGTATTCTGTCTTGTTCCTACTGACCTTCATTCTTCTCCTCTCTAGAGCATATCTCCACCTCTTCAGGATCTCTTCTACCTGCTCCCTACTATCGCTACAGATCACAATGTCATCAGCCAACATCATAGCCCTTGGGGACTCCTGTCTAATCTCGTCTGTCAACCTGTCCATCACCATTGCAAATAAAAAGGGGCTCAGAGCCAATCCCTGATGTAATTCCACCTACACCTTGAATGCATCCGTCACTCCCACCGCAGACCTCACCACGGTCACACTTCCCTCGTACATATCCTGTACAACTCTGACATACTTTTCTGCCACTCCCAACTTCCTCATACAATACCACAACTCTTCTCGAGGCACCCTGTCATATGCTTTCTCCAGGTCCACAAAGATGCAATGTAACTCCTTCTGGCCTTCTCTATAATTCTCCATCAACAGCCTCAGAGCAAACATTGCATCTGTGGCACTCTTTCTTGGCATGAAAACATACTGCTGCTCACTATTTATCACCTCACTTCTTAACCTAGCTTCCACTACTCTTTCCCATAACTTCATGCTGTGGCTCATCAATTTTATCCCCCTGTAGTTACTACAGTCCTGCACACCCCCCTTTATTCTTAAATATTGGCACCAGTACACTTTTTCTCCACTCCTCAGGCATCCTCTCACATTCCAAGATTCCATTAAACAATCTGGTTAAAAACTTCACTGCCATCTCTCCTAAACACCTCCATGCTTCCACAGGTATGTCATCTGGACCAACGGCTTTTCCATTCTTCATCCTCTTCATAGCTGTCCTCACTTCCTCCTTACTAATTTGTTGCACTTCCTGATTCACTATCTCCAAATCATTCAACTTCTCTCTCATTCTCTTCATTCATCAGCCTCTCAAAGTACTCTTTCCATCTGCTCAACACACTCTCCTCGCTTTTGAGTACGTTTCCATCTTTATCCTTTATCACCCTAACCTGCTGCACATATTACCCAGCTCGGTCCCTCTGTCTAGCCAATCGGTACTGGTCCTTTTCTTCCTCTTTAGTGTCCAACCTCTCATACAACTCATCATACACCTTTTCTTTAGCCCTCGCCCCCTCTCTCTTCACTGTGTGCCTTATCTCCTTGTACTCTTTCTACTTTCAGCATCTCTCTGACTGTCCCACTTCTTCTTTGCCATGCTCTTCCTCTTCATAGTCTCCTGTACTTCCCCATTCCACCACCAGGTTTCCTTTTCCTCCTTCCTCTGTCCAGATGTCATGCCAAGCACCCTTCTTGTTGTCACCCTTACTACATCTGCTGTAGTTTCCCAACTGTCTGGTAATTCTTTACTTCCACCCAGTGCCTGTCTGACCTTCTCCCTTAACTCAACCTTGTAGTCTTCCTTTTTCAACTTCCACAATTTGATCCTTGACTCTGCCCTCACTCTCTTCCTCTTATTGATTTCCAATGTCATCCTACAGACCACCATCGTATGCTGCTTAACTACACTTTTCCCCTACCACCACTTTGCAGTCTTCAATCTCCTTCAGATTGACTCTTCTGCATAGGATGTAATCTACCTGTGTACATCTTCCTCCACTCTTGTACGTAACCCTATGTTCCTCCCTCTTCTTAAAATACGTATTCAATACAGCCATGTCCATCCTTTTGGCAAAATCCACTATCCTCTGACCTTCTTCATTCCTCTCCTTGAGACCATACCAACCCATCACCTCCTCTTCTCCTCTGTTCCCTTCACCAACATGCCCATTGAAATCCGCTCCAATTACATCTTTCTGTCCCTTGGGTACATTGTTCATCACTTCATCCAACTCACTCCAAAAATCTTCTTTATCATCTATTGCACGCCTAACTTGTGGGGCATATGCACGAACAACATTCATCATCACACCTCCAGTTTCCAGCTTCATAATCATTACTCTGTCTGACACTGTTTTCACCTCCAAAACATTCTTGACATACTGTTACTTCAGAATAACCCCTACTCCATTTCTCTTCCTATCCACACCATTGTAGAACAATTTGAATCCACCTCCGATCCACCTGGCCTTACTCCCCTTCCATTTAGTCTCTTGCACGCACAATATATCAACCTTCCTTCTCTTCATCATATCTGCTAACTCTCTCCCCTTACCAGTCATACTGCCAACATTTAAAGTTCCTACCCTCAGTTCCATTCTCTTTACCTTCCTCCTCTCCTTCAGACACATCTCCCCCCTCTTCTTCTCCTTCTTCTTCTTCGGCCAACAGTACCCCAATTTCTTCCAGGACCCTTTTGACGAACAGTACTGGTGGCGGTCATTGTTAATCTTGGGCTTGACCGATCCAGTATGGAAATGTGCATTGTTGTCCGCGTATTGATTTGGCAAAATTTTACACCGGATGCCCTTTCTGACGTAACCCTCCCTATTTATCCGGGCTTGGGACCGGCACGAAGAAACACACTGGTTTGTGCATCCTCAGTGGCTGGGTTTATGTTGGTACTTTAACACACTGTGTTAAAAAGCAGTCACGGATTACTCCTAAAGTCTCCTGCTCTTGTGTTCTGCCATTTGCAAGGTTATCCCAGTTAATGGATTATCCTAGTTAATGTTCGGGTAGTTAAAGTCTCCTATGACTATGCCTTTTTTAATATTACAAAAAAAATGTGCATCAAGATTACTGTCTGCATTGTGGTCTGTAACACACTCCTAAAATAAGGCTTCTTTCCGTAATGTTTTCTAGATGAAGCCATGTGTCCTTACTAAGATGGGGCTCATCGTCCAAATGAAGAGAACTTGCATTTAAACTCAGCAATGCCACCTCCTTTTCTGTCTATCCTTCCTAAAAAATATATATCCCCTCAATGTTATACTAATCCCCACCTTTGTTATTTATCCAGATTTTTGTTATTGCTTTAATATCATAATTATGCTCCCCTACATACAAATGCAACTGACTTGTTTTATTTTTAATACTTCTAGCATTAAGGCTAGCTATTTTTAATGTGTTACTCATTTTACTTTTCCATTTAAATGTTGGGTTAGAATTTACATCACTATGCATTTTTATTTTTACACTATTTTTTGTTCCTTGATGTACAGTTCTAAACTTGGCTGTTCTAAACTCACTGCCCCATTATACCCTAGTTTAAACTATCCTCGACTAACCTACGCATATGCCTCCCAAACACATTGGTTGCCCTTCCTACTCAGATGTAACCTGTCGCGTCGGAATTAACCTCTGATTTGAAATGAGCACTAACAGTCAGTATGGCTACAAAAGGATGGCATGTAACACATTACCTGTTCACCATTTATTCATACTTTCAAAAAATGGACATATGTAAATAAAACGTATAAGGTGTGAATGGCTGGCAGCAAGGATTTTTGGCTTTCTGCATTGCGTGCTCAGTCCTCTGTAATGAATAACATTTTTACGGTACTTGAAGCCCAACACACAGATTTATAAACATCCTGTATTATACCGTAATGCATCATAAACGTCACAGACAGCTGCTGAGATCTAGTCCTTCATCCATTTTCTGTACTGGTTTTACCAGGGAGATGTTACAGAGAGCCAAAGTTAACAGGATCTTAGAGGCAACAGGAATCAATCCTAGAACAGAACGTTGTGGTAAAAACATAAACTCCACATAAAAGGTACACCAAATTGGAACTGAAGCAACGAAGAGATTTAAGTGACAATGCTACCCAATACCTATTTATCTATCCATCCATCTATTTCCTGGATCCACTTATTTCATTACAGAGTTGGACCATTATAGACATTATGACTTACAGATTTCTTATTACGTGGCTATTGAGACTACAATTCTGCATATTAACAAAATGGTCATATCTTTTTGTAATAGGGAAAATCAGGCAGGTAGTGATGTGTTAAGAAGATAGTGATGCTGTCTCATTGGACTCTTGATTTCATTAACTTGATCTGAACGACCATTCAACCAATCCCTTATATGTGTCAGAGCTTGGCAAGTTGGACATATTTCAGATGTTCTAGGAATAGAATGTTCCCATCAGTTTATGATACCTGAGCCAATGTCTCTTGAAAAGTCTAGGTGCTACAGGAGCTAACAACCAATTCAAGAGGGAGTGATATAAGATCACTTCTATATTGGGTCAGATTCTAGACTGTGGCCCCATTCATTAATCTACTTAAAGTCACAAATCACTCCCCAGGACCATTAAAAAAATCAATCTGGTTGGAGATAGAAATAAATTATTCAATATTTAGCTCCCTGAATTTCACTTGCTAAATATTTCTTGTCTCTTTTTACGTACAATCTAGGGCAGGACTACTCAGTCTGATATAGATGCAACACACTATGTTGTACAAATAAAGAAATAGAAAAACTTAATTATTATACTTGAATATATTTTCCCTTGGGATTAATAAAGTATCTATCTATCTATCTATCTATCTATCTATCTATCTATCTATCTGTTTTGAGACTGTTACTATTTTAGCATAAAATTTTATGTCTACTTTCACTTTTATTTCACTGAATTTTCAAACACAAATGGCTAATTTTACTGCATGTTATTTTGTTAGATACATTTGTTACTGTAATATTTTACCTGAAAACAAGTAGACTACACAAATACACACAGTCCCTCACTCAGTTATATAAAATACTGCTTTCCCCCACTTTAGGAACAACTGCATTATGACAATTATCATACAGATCAAGAATCTTTGACAACTTTCAAATGTATGGGACTGGTGATAACACCCAATTATCTACAGTATGCAGACGTTCCAAGCACACTTTGCCATGGCCTGCACAACAGTGTGGGGCTGAATGCTGTGAATGTGTATTCTCCACCCTCAGCTGTTTCCATGGCTGATGCTGCCGTGTTCACATGCTGTCCTCATAGCTGCCCACCAAGCAGACTGGGAATGATCTGAAGGCTGCAGTGACATGGGCTTGTAAGCTCACGTGTTGTGGTTGACTAACCTTGTCATGTGTGTTTCTCACGTCTTATGTCATTACCTTGAGCAACACAGGTCCAAAATAAATGGGGAAACAGCTGGAAAAGCCATTCCTTTGAATGTGAAACCAGAGGCGATAAAGTCTAGGTAAAAATTTTATAAACATTATTTAATGAAGGACAATATCTTATTAGGGTTTGTTTTGATGACTAATACTCTTATTAAACTAATTCTGTCACTTTTTATGTAATTTAGTGTTTTTTGAACAAAACTGGGGCCAGCTACAAATATTTTCCATTTAAATAATTTTCACCTGACCATCTGAACAAGACATTCAATCTGACATGTGGACATAGTGCTAGAAGATGTGCTCTCCTTGAGGATTCCTTCCTAAGCTGATATTTAGATTTTTAAGTTGAAGTTTTGAGATATTTCCACCTTTGTTTCACTCTTCTGTTCCCTTCCTACATAGCTGGCCCAGTTGTCATGTCATTGTGTGCGCTTTTCCCTTCTTTTAACTCCTATTGTGGTTGATTTTTCCCTCCTTTGAGTTCACACATACTGTAGATACTACTGTTTCTTCCTAAGGACAAACTGGTCAGCCAGGCTATTAAAAGGTGACTCTGCTGGACTTAATCTACTATTTCAGCAGGTGGATATAGTGATCAAGCTCACTGACTAAGAATATTAACCCACAGAAAGTTCGAGTCAAATCTAAGCAAAATAAAGCCTTCAAATGAACTGATGTTATTTTGCAGTAGAATTTGGGAGTAGAATATAAAGATGAGAATACATGTATGCTGCCTCTTGGAAGCTTAATAGACTCTCTGTCTCACCTGTTATTGTAGAGGTCACAAACATCTATACATTATTATACACTCACCTAAAGGATTATTAGGAACACCATACTAATACGGTGTTTGACCCCCTTTCGCCTTCAGAACTGCCTTAATTCTACGTGGCATTGATTCAACAAGGTGCTGAAAGCATTCTTTAGAAATGTTGGCCCATATTGATAGGATAGCATCTTGCAGTTGATGGAGATTTGTGGGATGCACATCCAGGGCACGAAGCTCCCGTTTCACCACATCCCAAAGATGCTCTATTGGGTTGAGATCTGGTGACTGTGGGGGCCATTTTAGTACAGTGAACTCATTGTCATGTTCAAGAAACCAATTTGAAATGATTCGAGCTTTGTGACATGGTGCATTATCCTGCTGAAAGTAGCCATCAGAGGATGGGTACATGGTGGTCTTGAAAGGATGGACATGGTCAGAAACAATGCTTAGGTAGCCCGTGGCATTTAAACGATGCCCAATTGGCACTAAGGGGCCTAAAGTGTGCCAAGAAAACATCCCCCACAACATTACACCACCACCACCAGCCTGCACAGTGGTAACAAGGCATGATGGATCCATGTTCTCATTCTGTTTACGCCAAATTCTGACTCTACCATTTGAATGTCTCAACAGAAATCGAGACTCATCAGACCAGGCAACATTTTTCCAGTCTTCGACTGTCCAATTTTGGTGTGCTCGTGCAAATTGTAGCCTCTTTTTCCTATTTGTAGTGAAGATGAGTGGTACCCGATGGGGTCTTCTGCTGTTGTAGCCCATCCGCCTCAAGGTTGTGCGTGTTGTGGCTTCACAAATGCTTTGCTGCATACCTCGGTTGTAACGAGTGGTTATTTCAGTCAAAGTTGCTCTTCTATCAGCTTGAATCAGTCGTCCCATTCTCCTCTGACCTCTAGCATCAACAAGGCATTTTCGCCCACAGGACTGCCGCATACTGGATGTGTTTCCCTTTTCACACCATTCTTTGTAAACCCTAGAAATGGTTGTGCGTGAAAATCCCAGTAACTGAGCAGATTGTGAAATACTCAGACCGGCCCGTCTGGCACCAACAACCATGCCATGCTCAAAATTGCTTAAATCACCTTTCTTTCCCATTCTGACATTCAGTTTGGAGTTAAGGAGATTGTCTTGACCAGGACCACACCCCTAAATGCATTGAAGCAACTGCCATGTGATTGGTTGATTAGATAATTGCATTAATGAGAAATTGAACAGGTGTTCCTAATAATCCTTTAGGTGAGTGTATGTACATTGTATTTACAACTATGTGCAAATTTTCAGAGGACTAAAAAGCAGTCTTACCTGAACAGGAAGTAGTAGAGCCATGTAGCCACCACAAAAGATTGCATAGATGACAGCATAGACTATGATCTGACTGTATGTGGTAGCCAGAGGGGCTAGCAGGTTGACAATTCCACACATAATCAAGTAGGCCTTATGACAATGGTACTTATGCAATAGGTTCTTGTCTGTAATCCATCCTGACACCAGCTGAGATAGCGTTTCCGTAATACCTGCAGAGAAACAGAATGCTGAAGATGGTATGTGACCTGGAGTGAGACACAGAGAACATCATACTTAACTCAGAAGAAACAGCTAGAATGTTGGGGGTAGAGTTTGGGAAAAAAAAACTATTTGGTACACTAGAAATGCAAAGCAGAAATGAAACAAATGCATCCAGTCTTTGTAAAATTATAACATAGGCCATAGACAGTGACTACACCAAAGAATGTTATGCCAGTCATACAATTCAGGGCTCCAGAGAGCTTCTTCCTACTGGATACAATGTAAGAGGCAATCCTGGATGGAACATATTCACATACAAACCAATACCAAGTGAGTTTAAGACTGCAATACACCTAACATGCATGTCTTTGGGATGGGGGAGGAAAACCTATGCAGAAATGGGAAGAGCATGTAAATTCCACATATGCATTGTCTGGTCCCAGTTTTAATCCCCCAGGCTGTGGGGCTGTGAGACAACACTACCCACTAGTCCTGGACCAACAATGCAACATTTATTTTATAAGGCATCTTCAACAATGAGGTTGCGAACAGAGTGCATCACACATAAGACAACAAGAATATGTGCTTGTACTGTAAAAGGTAACAGTGTAGTTTACCTTGTTCCTTAAATTTGGCAGGTGTCTATCTGAGGACCGATCTCCTCCTAAACTACTCGTGCTATGTCTGACTTACAGCTGTGCTTGAAAGTTTGTGAACCCTTTAGAATTTTCTGTATTTCTGCATAAATATGACCTAAAACATCATCAGATTTTGACTCAAGTCCGAAAAATAGATAGAGAAACCAGTTTAACAAATGAGACAAAAGTATTATACTTGGTCATTTATTTATTAAGGAAAATGATCGAATATTACATATTTGTGAGTGGCAAAAGTATGTGAACCTTTGCTTTCAGTATCTGGTGTGACCCAATTGCAGCAATAACTGCAACTAAACGTTTCCAGTAACTTTTGATCATTCCTGCACACCGGCTTGGAGGACTTTTAGCCCATTCCTATGTACAGAACAGCTTCAACTCTGGGATGTTGGTGGGTTTCCTCACATTCAGGTCGCTCGCTTCAGGTCCTTCCACAACATTTCGATTGGATTAAGGTTAGGACTTTGACTTGGCCATTCCAAAACATTAACTTTAGTCTTCTTTAACCATTCTTTGGTAGAACGACTTGTGTGCTTAGAGTCGTTGTCTTGCTGCATGACCCACCTTCTCTTGAGATTCAGTTCATGGACAGATGTCCTGACATTTTCCTTTAGAATTCTCTGATATAATTCAGAATTCATTATTCCATCAATGAAGGCAAGCTGTCCTGACCCAAATGCAGCAAAACAGGCCCAAACCATGATACTACCACCACCATGTTTCACAGATGGGATAAGTTCTTATGCTGGAATGCAGTGTTTTCCTTTCTCCAAACATAACGCTTTTCATTTAAACCAAAACAATCTATTTTGGTCTCATCCGTCCACAAAACATTCTTCCAATAGCCTTCTGGTTTGTCCACGTGATCTTTAGCAAACTGCAGACGAGCAGCAATGTTTTTTTTGGAGAGCAGTGGCTTTCTCCTTGCAACCCTGCCATGCACACCATTGTTGTTCAGTGTTCTCCTGATGGTGGACTCATGAACATGAAAATTAGCCAATGTGAGAGAGGCCTTCAGTTGCTCAGAAGTTACCCTGGGGTCCTTTGTGACCTCGCCAACTATTACACGCCTTGCTTTTAGAGTGATCTTTGTTGGTCGACCACTCCTGGGGAGGGTAACAATGGTCTTGAATTTCCTCCATTTGTACACAATCTGTCTGACTGTGGATTGGTGAAGTCCAAACTCTTTATAGATGGTTTTGTAACCTTTTCCAGCCTGATGAGCATCAACAACTCTTTTTCTGAGGTCCTCAGAAATCTCCTTTGTTCGTGCAATGATAAACTTCCACAAACGTGTTGTGAAGAGCAGACTTTGATAGATCCCTGTTCTTTAAATAACAAAGGGTGCCCACTCACACCTGATTGTCGTCCCATTGATGGAAAACACCTGACTCGAATTTCACCTTCAAACTAACTGCTAATCCTAGAGGTTCACATACTTTTGCCACTCAAAAATATGTAATATTCGATCATTTTCCTCAATAAATAAATGACCAAGTATAATATTTTTGTCTCATTTGTTTAACTGGTTTCTCTTTATCTACTTTTAGGACTTGAGTGAAAATCTAATGATGTTTTAGGTCATATTTATGCAGAAATATAGCAAATTCTAAAGGGTTCACAAACTTTCAAGCATAACTGTATATATCCTTCTTGAAAAAGTATGTTTTAGGTTTCACCCTCCACAGTTAACCTGGTCTCATGTGAACTGGGCCAAAGTTCATTTTGTCACCTGCTAGGCCTGAGGTGCACAGAGTTAATAAGTTAAATAAGGTCTCAGTTGTGTGCTCTCCAGCAAACTGAGCACTCTACGAACATGATATACAAAGGAATTTTAAGAATGTTAACATGCATCACCTGTAAACAAAGGTATGTCACACCACTGTGGCTTTTGGGCAGTATTTTAACCACTGCCTGACCATATGTTATGTGTCTATATTTAAGAAAGCAACAACATTGCCATCACTGAACAAACCCTTGGGACACAGCCCGACTACCACCCACAGGCACCTACTTTTATGGGTACATCATATTTATAAAGTCTAGCAATGGGTAACAGAAAACCAGAAAGACTAAGGTAATCCAAACTAATTGAGTAAAATTCAACTATAGTGTTGTGATTCTGCAAATGTAAGACATTAACAACCATATTTTCAGGTTTGATAATGACTTTAATGCTTTAATAAAGCATTCTGATTGTAGCTGATCAACAACATTGATGAAGTTTGATAGATAGGACAAAGTGACAACAATTTGCCTGTGAAAGTCATCATGACAAAAGCATTCATTGTGGACTTCAGGACAAACACGTCTTCTGATCCTTGGGTTTCACACTCCCATGTTATCTGAGTTGGATGTAAAATGCAGTATTTACAGTATACTCATTCATGCTCAAGAGCTACTTCATTTTCAGAGGCAATAGTAAGCTGACACTTTTGAACTTTAATTACTACTGTATACTACTGAAATTGTCCTAACTGATACCATCTACATTTGAATATGGTAAGACAGAAGGTTTCTGTGATCTGCTTCAAAAAAAATTGCAGTATCTTATGGACTGTTACTTTCCATTAGTTGAGGATTTGACCTCTCAAGCTGCTGCCTTTAAGCCTGTGATTTGTTAAAGGATTCCAAACACCCTGGACTGAAATTGATCTCACCTTTACAGTTTGGCCGATGGCACTATAGCATCAAAGCACAGATCAATGGGCTCAAATAGGTTTTATCCCCAGTTGAATATGTTAGGAATACTTAAAGTATCCAGATTGTCTTGCTATCTGTATACATCAAAACTGCCAGGCATTTTGCACTAGAGATCCCTGTTATACTGTAATTCAGTGCTTCTCAAACTGCATTCTTGGGACCCCGTCTGGCTTCAGGTTTTGCTCTAACCAGTTTCACAACCAGTGAGTCAATTTACCTCTGACTGATCTTATTTAATTTACTGTTTTTCCTTCTCTCATTCTGCATTCAGAAAAACACATCTGTGTGATTTTTCATTTATAAGTAATATAGAAATATTTATATTGTTATATAGCTTGGAATGCTTCATTTTTTTTGTGGTTTTCCTAGTAATGTGTCTTTTTCTTTGCTGCAGTTTGATCCCTTTATTGTATCCTAATCCTTTGACTTCAAAATATAGAAACTGGGAATTAACACCCTGCATAATAAGGTTTGGTGGAACAAAAACCTGTGGCCTCATTGGGTCCACAGCCCTATGTTTAGGAACCATTGCTGTAACCATATCATTTGTTCTGACTGGTATATATGATCTGGAAATGTATTTAATTTTACTCTCCAATTTTATTTTAATTGAGAGAAAACTGTAAAGTAGAATTCCTCTAATAATCCTGTAGTGGAAACTGTGTTCAGAAAATAGATAGCTTCACATAGCAACGAGGTTGAACTGCGCTGACTTGAGGAACACCATTATTAAATGATTATTATTATTATTACATAAAGCAAAATCAGAACTAGAGTAGCCAAGGTAGAAGGGCTCTAGACAGAGAGGCCACCAAACATACAAGACTCTGGAACATAATGGTAACAGAGCATCTAAGACGCTAGGAAGAGCATAGTTTGAGGAAGTCCAGCATATAACAGTATTTCTGACAGCACAGCTGCCACCTGACACAAGTTATATTTTTGCTGCCCATTTGCCCAAACCCCCATACATCTTTATTAAGCATGTGATAATACATTTAATTCACATACAATGCATACTGTTGCACAGAATTTGTACAAAAAAAATCAATATATAATATTAATTTTGGAAAAAATGTGCACCAATGAAAAAGATTAGCTTTAAAACAATAAAACACACAAAATAGACATTAAAACAATAAAATATCATGTCATATTCTAACATACTTAATTCAGACCAGGATTGTGGTGGAGGCTAGAGTTTATCCCAACTAGCATAGGATGCAAGGTGAACACAGGGTGAACACATACATGAAACAAACTATTAGAGTCAATTCACCTAACCTGCATGCCTTTGGGTAATTGGAGGAAATCCGGAGTAGACAGGGAGAACATAGAAACTCCGTTCAGTTTAGGGCCCTGGATGCCAACACTGGTCTCCTTACTTTGAGGCAGCAGTGCTAACACTGCACCACCATACCTCCTACAATAAACTGTCTAATATGAAATTGAATGCGAAGAGGGCAAAGAATTATAGGTTACAACATAAATAATAATCTAGAAAAAGCAACAACAATAATAATAATAATACCCAAATGGCTGCTGCCTACAGGACTGCAGCTCTATACTTTGTATGAATTGCTAAAGGCTGAGTTAATTCAAAGTGTAAGGATCTCTCAAATGGGCTTAAAATAAATATTGTGTTTAAGTCTACAAATACTATGCCATGTTGTTCATCATCATCAACAACTTGATCATTGTACTCTTCAAATTCAATTCTGGAATGCTAAAAATTCTCCACAGTCAGGCTTTTATTGCAAAAACTGATACCAGGCATTGACTGGATGGTTATATTGACTTCTTTGAAATTAACCAGGCTACAGTAAACAGGAATCATGGGCAAATGTTTAGAGCTAATTATACTCTGCTTTCATTGAACTTTTATATTATATTAGGCTAGTCGGTTTAGATTAAGGGTCTAAATAAAATCTATATATTTATACTTTATGGAATTGCATAGTAAAATTAAAATTGTGTTGTCAATGTAAACTACTTGGGTAGCTGGTGGTTCAAATAATGAGCTTCTCCTCATTACATTGGTATATATTGTTACTCAAAGATAACATTTTATCACTCATTTGACACAAATTTGACTTTTTTGGAGAAATGTGAAATGCAAAATAATAATAATAACAAAACAAAAAAATACAGCCCAACTGCTATGTATTTTCTGCAATGTCACGCCTCAGACTCATTTCTTCCTACATTTGGCAGTGATGACTACACTCAAAACGTCCTTGAGCACTGGCCATCATGAGCTGACCAATTTACAGACATCCTGCAGTGTAAATAGTTTGAAATCAGGAACACTGCTGGTTTCCAGGTTTGCTTATTAGGTCACATCTAACTGATGAACTAATTTTTATTCATTTTTGCAGAATCAGATTCAGGAAATATATAGATACACACCCCTTTTTGGATTTTAATTACATGCAAAATTATTTCAACAGTCCAACAACAAAAAAAAACACATATATAATAATCCAGCAACAACAACAGTAATTCCAGTTAAATAAAGCAGAAAAAACATAAAATGCAAAACAATATAAGTGGTTTGAATATTTTTTACCATCATTGTGTACTGTATGTGGAGGTGGATTGAAATTGTTCCATCATGGTGTGGATGGGAGGAGAAATGGGGTAGGAGTTATTCTGAAGGAACAGTATGTCAAGAGTGTTTTGGAGGTGAAAAGAGTGTCAGGCAGAGTAATGATTATGAAGCTGGAAATTGGAGGTGTGATGATGAATGTTGTTAGTGCATATGCACTGCAAGTTGGGTGTGCAATGGGTGAGAAAGAAGATTTTTGGAGTGAGTTGGATGAAATGATGAACAGTGTACCCAAGGGACAGAAAGTGGTGATTGGAGTGATTGGAGCGGATTTCAATGGGCGTATTGGTGAAGGGAACAGTGAAGACGAGCAGGTGATAGGCAGGTATGGTGTCAAGGAGAGGAATGAAAAAGGTCAGAGGATAGTGGATTTTGCCAAAAGGATGGACATGGCTGTGGGGAATACGTATTTTAAGAAGAGGGAGGAACTTAGGGTTACGTACAAGAGTGGACGAAGATGCACACAGGTAGATTACATCCAATGCAGAAAAGTTGATCTGAAGGAGCTTGAAGACTGCAAAGGGGAAAGTGTAGTTAAGCAGCATAGGATGGTCTGTAGGATGACATTGGAGATCAAGAAGAGGAAGAGAGTGAGGGCAGAGCCAAGGATCAAATGGTGGAAGTTGAAAAAGGAAGACTGCAAGGTTAAGTTAAGGGAGAAGGTCAGACAGGCACTGGGTGGCAGTGAATAGTTACCAGACAGCTGGGAAACTACAGCAGATGTAGTATGGGTGACAGCAAGAAGGGTGCTTGGCATGACATCTGGAAAGAGGAAAAGGAAACCTGGTGGTGGAATGAGGAAATACAGGAGAGTATAGTGAGGAAGAGGATGGCAAAGAAGAAGTTGGATTGTCAGAGAGATGCAGAAAGTAGACAAGAGTAAGGCGCAAGGTGAAGAGAGAGATGGCGAAGGCTAAAGAAAAGGAGTATGATGAGTTGTTTGAGAGGTTGGACACTAAGGAGGGAGAAAAGGACCTGTACTGATTGGCTTGACAGAGGGACCAAGCTGAGAAAGATGTGCAGCAGGTTAAGGTGATAAAGGATAAAGATGGAAACGTACTCAAAAGCGAGGAGAGTATGTGGAGCAGATGGAAAGAGTGCTTTGAGAGGCTAATGAATGAAGAGAACGAGAGAGAGAAAAGGTTGGATGATGTGGAGATAGTGAATCAGGAAGTGCAACGGATTAGCAGGAGGAAGTAAGAACAGCTATGAAGAGGATAAAAATTGGAAAGGCCGTTGGTCCAGATGACATACCTTTGGAAGCATGGAGGTGTTTAGGAGAGATAGCAGTGGAGTTTTTAACCAGATTGTTTAATGGAATCTTGGAAAGTGAGAGTATGCCTGAGGAGTGGAGAAAAAGTGTACTGGCGCCAATATTTAAGAATAAGGGGGATGTGCAGGACTGCAGTAACTATTGGGGAATAAAATTGATAAGCCACAGCATGAAGTTATAGGAAAGAGTAGTGGAAGCTAGGTTAAGAAGTGAGGTGATGATAGTGAGCAGCAGTATGGTTTCATGCCAAGAAAGAACACCACAGATGCAATGTTTGCTCTGAGGATGTTGATGGAGAAGTTTAGAGAAGGCCAGAAGGAGTTGCATTGTGTCTTTGTGGACCTGGAGAAAGCATATGACAGGGTGCCTCTAGAGGACCTGTGGTATTGTATGAGGAAGTCGGGAGTGGTAGAGAAGTACGTAAGAGTTGTACAGGGTATGTACGTGGGAAGTGTGACCATGGTGAGGTCTGCGGTAGGAGTGAAGGATGCATTCAACTTGGAGGTTGGATTACATCAGGGACCGGCTCTGAGTCCTTTTTTATTTGCAGTGGTGATGGACAGGTTGACAGTCGAGATTAGACAGAAGTCCCAGTGGACTATGATGTTTTCTGATGACATTGTGATCTGTAGCGATAGTAGAGAGCAGGTTGAGGAGACCCTGGAGAGGTGGAGATATGTTCTAGAGAGGAGAGGAATGAAGGTCAGTAGGAACAAGACAGATTACATGTGTGTAAATGAGAAGGAGGTCAGTGGAATGGTGAGGATGCAGGGAGTAGAGTTGGCGAAGGTGGATGAGTTTAAATACTTGGGATCAACAGTGCAGAGTAATGGGGATTGTGGAAGAGAGGTTAAAAAGAGAGTGCAGGCAGGGTGGAATGGGTGGAGAAGAGTGTCAGGAGTAATTTGTGACAGACGGGTATCAGGAAGAGTGAAAGGGAAGGTCTACACAACGGTGGTGAGACCAGCTATGTTATATGGTTTGGAGATGGTGGCACTGACCAGAAAGCAGGAGACAGAGCTGGAGGTGGCAGAGTTATAGATGCTAAGATTTGCACTGGGTATGACGAGGATGGATAGGATTAGAAATGAGTACATTAGAGGATCAGCTCAAGTTGTACGGTTGGGAGACAAAGTCAGAGACGCGAGATTGCGTTGGTTTGGACATGTGCAGAGGAGAGATGCTGAGTATATTGGGAGAAGGATGCTAAGGATAGAGCTGCCAAGAAAGAGGAAGAGAGGAAGGCCTAAGCAAAGGTTTATGGATGTGGTGAGAGAGGGCATGCAGGGGATGGGTATAACAGAACAAGATGCAGAGGACAGAAAGATATGGAAGAAGATGATCCACTATGGCAACCCCTAATGGGAGCAGCCGAAAGAAAAAGAAGAAGTAGTGTACTGTATGTAGGCGTTTTGTTTAAATTTGGTCAGGTATACATCCCAGCTTCATCTTGGGACTCATTTAGAAAACTTTGAAACCTTTGAAAACCTACTAAACTCAAGTGTGAAAATATGCACACTACATTAAAAACAGGAAATATGTATTAACAAAAAAAAAAAAAAAAAAATTATAAAAACTGGTAAATGCACATTTCTAAGAAATTTATACTTTATAAATCACAATCACCAATGTGTATATACTGTAGTTGAATGTGCCTTGAATGCCACCCTGAAACAACTATATATGGAGCAGACTAATCAACCCTGTACATATGTAACAACAATGATGCTGAACTTCATTGGTTCATACAGCAACCTCCCACCTGATTCACTGAAGAATTGCTACCTGCATTCAAGAATATCTGGCTGCACTCCACAAGTGAGAGCACAAGATCATGTAAATCATTATAGTGTCTCTCCTTTGCAGTCTCAAGAGGTCAGAGAATGGCATAAGGTGCCAGTGTCTGAACAGGTAGCCGCTATTACCTGACACATGTAATAACAAGATTGAAGTTAGAATGAATAGCACATGCCATATGAAAAACTGAGGGTTCAGACAGTTACCTTACCAATAAGCCAGCCACCATACTACCATCACATCTGTCTAAGTTAATTTGCCTAAAAATAAATGAATCACGGTTTGACCCAGGGCCCAGAGCCATAATGTTTGTCAGCTTTATCCTGGCATCACAAATAACTTTAAATAAATGTCACTGCTCAGCAGCTTAATTATTGCTAGGTGCCCTTATTGCAATGTGTGCAGTAAATTACACCGATTATGTTAGGAGAAAAGGACAGTGGCTCAAATTGACTTTTAATGTTGGAAAACACATTATGTTTTATGTATATGCACCTACACCATGCAAAAACTGGATGTAACGCCTCAGCAGTATGTGCATGAATGTGTCATGCAATAAACTGATATCCTATCATCATTGCTTCTTGCCTTGTGTCTGATGCTACAGGGAAAGACCCCCTCAACCCTGATTTGGACTATGAACATACATAAAATGGATGTATATACAAATATACATGTCTGCAGATGTGTTTTAATATGTATAAAGCTATAAGTGTATAAGGTATTTGTATATTAGAAGTGTGGGTGTATTTGTGTATGCACATACCTATATTTTTTGTATTGAATCCATGCATGCATTGTTATGAGAATCACCAGAAAAAGTGCTATATTAAATAAAAATTGACTGAAAATCTACATGACAGGCATGGGAGAACACAGTAGTTAGCACTCCTTCCATGGAAGCACTCCATAGAAAGAAAATCTGTATAAACTATGGCCATGGTTTGTGGAGTGTTTGCATATTCTCCCTGTATGCATGTGGACTTATTACAGATCCTTTGGTTTCCAAATACAAGAATGCTGGTTATCTTTTGATTCTAGAATGGCCTGGTATGAGACAGTGCGGTGAGCTGGCATCACAACAGTTGATGCTGCCAGAGTAAGCCTTGGCTTCTTGCTACCCTGTAATTTAAAAAAACTGGTTATAAAAAACGAATAGATGAAAATATTTGTGTAAGCATGTGAAATTAATTTGTACATTGATATTACACATTGTCACAATCATATAATATATGATATAAAATTGACAGCGGTTGTGTGCGACTTTGCAGTTATTTGGAATTCTTTGCCCGATGCAAGTTTCCCTATTGACACTTGATATTTCGAAGGCTTGCATCTGCCAGCCCACTCAAATTCCCCAGATCCCTGGCACTTATATTCCCATGCTAAGCCCCAACCCCCACCACAACAGTTTGACTATTTACTTGACGTATCAGAGGGATGCTTTGTTCCCCTCTGGCTTAATTAAATCTGCCAAAGTAAATGTTACACATGAGTTTGGCTGTCTGCTTGCTCTTTTTCCATTGAGCTGCCAAGAGAGACTTAATCTTTGGGGAAGGCTTGTTAATTGGAAGTAACTGCTAACTGAGCTCCTCCTGTAGGTTTCTTATGTTTGTTTCTAGGAATTCTGAAGTCTAGCTGGAAGCAAATTGAAACTGACAGAGTTGAAAAGTCATCTCTACCATAATAAAGGCCGCACGATTTGGCCTCTTCATTTCATTTAACATGCTGAACGTGCAAGAAACAGTTTTCAGACCTCAAAATGAATAAATTCTCCCAGCATTGGCTGTGCTTAATAGAAGCATTTATTTCTATAGCACACGTCTATAGTATGTGTCAAATATGAGGAATGCAAGGCAACTGCTCACTAATAGTGAAAGTTCTTGGCAAAACTGGTTACACAGAGTGAAGAACAATAAAAGTACAATACCATACCATCTTCTAAACCTGTTTAATCCAGTTTAAAAGCAAGATTGCAGGGAACTGGGGCCTATTCCAGCAAGTATACAGCACAAGGCAGGATCAATCTCAGTACTGAGTGACAGCCTATCTCAGGGTGAACACACACATTCACACTTGGGCGAATGAAAAGTCCAAAACTCCAAACAATTTTAAACTGTTTTAAAAGTCACACTGCTACTATCACAAGTACAAAGAAAAGAACAGCCCCAAGTGCAGCTGTAAAAATTCTAGTCCCTAATGTACCAATATTTTGATGAGTGATATTCATGATATTCATTTTCAGCTAAACTTTGGACGAAAATATTTTCGTTGCATTATTTGTATATTTGGGCTAAGGTTCATAATATTTAGAATGCTTAAAATATTTATTATTTTTACCGTTAAGATTCCTAACTTCGCTTCTTCTGTATCGATACATTCTGCAGTAATCTTCATTTGTTCCATTACTTAGTACATCTTCAGTTCTTGTAGACTTGACCACAGGGAGCTCTGTTTTCCCTCGCCATTACATTGCGAGTATGTGAAGGTTCTTAATATGCACGTGAAAAATCGAACAATGATCTTATTATTAATGGGGAAGAACCCTGCGCATCAGTTGCCATTAAGAAAATGCGTTATACATTTTACTTGATTGGAAAATGTTGCGCAGCTTTTACTGCAGTAACAGGAACCTGGCTTTGTGTTTTTGATTTTTGTAGGTTATTGAAGCCAGCCGTGTGTTTTCTCCGCACAGTTGTTTTCAGTACGTGGAAACCACGGTCACCTGTGAGCGCCTCAGCGACACCGTGGTGACGTAGCGGTCACCGCTTGTGCAGTCATGTAAATAGTTACCCGAGGCACCGCCGTGCGCGCCGTTGTTTAAGTAAAAGCTTTATATTTTGGGATTTGTTTTTGTTTGCGCGAAACTGAGTAGCACATGTACTACACCGAAGAAAAACATCCTTCGACGTGTCTTTAAAATGTGTCTATAATGAAAATGAGAGAAACATGCATCCACACCAGTTGCAATCTTTTACCTTTGTTTTAGCATTATACACGTTAACCCCTGCCTTGTGCTTTATGCTGGGTCAAAAGCGATATTAGTTTATTAGCTCTGATATGAAATGGGGATGAATAAAAAGTTCTAAAGAATGTTATAAATTGTTCACATACGGCGGTGAAAACACATGGACGTTAAAATTTGTACCGGTTACAACTGCAACCGTATTCGAGTACCCGGATGTGCGCATGTGTCGGCCGTTGTCCAGTCCGAGAATAAATGAACCTTCTGTCTATGCGCGCGCCTGTACACAGAAGACTGGAAAAGTGCAGTGGGTGTGTGTTAATCGATCACGCGAATCGAAATGATTGACAGAGTTCCGCTCTCAACTACCTGAACAGAATCTCTAACCCCATTGTGTTCACATATAGGAGAAACCGTAATAACCGATTAAGCAGAGTTAGAACATACTGTGTTTTACTTTATTGAATAACTCCTATTTTCGACTGCGAGTGCGCATCGAATTGCAATACTACACTAGCGTGCGGAAAAGTAAAGTGTGGCTGTGTGTATACGTAGATACGTGGAATAGTTTTTACATCAATATACACACGTTAGTGTTTTTGCCTTGTAAAGGCTTACGCGTGTGTGCGTTTGTTTGGTTGTGTGCCTTAGGGTTACCCCGTTTCATAAAAAAAAAATTGGAAGGTTTCGCATGATTAAATGCTGTTCCACTCGCAGTTGCGGATTTCTCCCCACCCCGTGCTCACTTTACTGTGAAACGGGTTCTGCCATCTGTATAGCGATCAGCTGCCTAGCAACAGCCACATGCGAGGGTGTCACTCCTTCACCAAATAACGCCGGGTGTGCAAACTGAAACGCTGCGATTGAGTCGGAGTTCTCTTACTGTCTGCTGCCCGCTTTTGTACGTAAACGAGAACATATTGCGAAAGAAGCAGTAAGATCAAAGCTCTGAGGAGGGAAACATAGCAAGTATAAGCATGCACCTATTAACAAACCAGACAAAATGGGCAAAAATATTGCCACAATCTCATCATCGAAGCCCAGCCTTGAGCCCCTGACCAGATCATCAGTCCCTATTCAAATCCAGTTGAAGACTGGGTTTCACACACACTGTCTTGATGCTAAGACATGGAGGACAGAGGGTTTGAAACATAAAAGAATTTGTAGTATTTGCTTCAAAACCAATTACCAATACATTATAAAACTATCTGGCAACGATCTTACAAATTGAGTAATTTGTGAATATTTCAATTTAATATCTATTCATTTTTGCTGATTTACTAAACCTTTAGTTATGTTGAATGGGGAACATGGGGAAATCCAGTTTTTGACAGGTGGAAGGACATTATAGATGTTAGTCTTTATTTATATCATTATGTTGAACAGTAGTCAGTGTTATAAAATAATGGGTTCACTTTTCACAATCTGCATATGCAGTCCTTAATTCCCCTAGCACTCTCTTTCATTTCTGAAAAGCACCTAGTCCTTGCTGCCGAAAGCCATTTAAAAGGTTTGATGTTTTTACCACTGTGCTTTATAGCCGACATTGTGCTATATGTGTGATAAAATATGTTTAGCTTCCAAAAGTCTTTAAATTCAGTGCATAGTTGAAGTAAATTACATCAGAGAATCTTTAGCCATATTGTCTTAAAATATGACTTGTAGTCCTAACAAAGTAACTGCTGAATTATATTACTGTTATATTTAACTATTTCACTGATGTCTTTATCCAAGGTAGTCTTGCAGGGTAAGCATATAGTACAATTTTTATACAATTAGGTATATATAAGTATTTGGATAGTAATACAATTTTCATAATTTTTGGCTCTGTGCGCCACAGTGCATTTGAATTGAATCGATCAAGATGTGATTGAAGTGTAGACTTGCATTTTTAATTTAAGACGTTTAATAAAAACATTGTATGAACCATTTAGAAAAGGTAGACATTTTTATCCATGGTCCACCCATTTTCAGGGGCTCAGAAGTATTTGGACAAACTAACATAATCATGAACATAATCATCATTTTCAACAATTGGTTGGAAATCACTTGCAGTCAATGACTGTCTGAAGTCTAGAAGGGCTTCCACCCAACTAATACTTTGCCATGACTTTACTGCAGCAGTCTTGCAGGTGCTGCTTGTTTGTTGGGCTTTCTGCCTTTAGTTTTGTCTTCAGCAAGTGAAATGCATGTTCAGTTGGATCGAGGTCAGTTGATTGACTTGGTCATGGAAGAATAGTCCACTTCTTGCCTTGAAAAGCACTTGGTTTGCTGTCACAGTATGTTTTCACTCATTGTCCATCTGTACTGTGAGGCATCATCCTATTAGTTTTGCAGCATTTGTCTGAATCTTAGCAGAAAATATAGTCCTACAACACTTCAGAATTCATCCTGCAACTTTTGTCAGTAGTCATACCATCAATAAACACCAGTGACTGACTACCAATGGCTGTCATGCATGCCCATGGCATAACACTGCATCCACCATATTTCACAGATGTGGTATACTACAGATACTCAGCTGTTCCTTCTTTTCCATCAATATTCTTCCTTATCTATCATTCTAGTACATATTGATCTTAATTTTATTTGTCTAAAGAAAACTGGACTAGTAAAAAAGGCATTTTGTCTCAAATGTAATAAGTTAAGAGCAGTATTTCTTATGAATCTATGTGTATTATTTTAACTTTCTATTGATGGACTCTAGCTGAGTTATCAACCAACCTTAGTTGATTTTGGTATAGATTTTGACCTCACCTTGGAATGTTACAGCAAAAAAGTTGGGGACATGCATCATATCAAGCTTCCAATATTACTTCAAATTATCCATCTGGAATGTGCAGCAAGTATAATTTGGTATAATTAGAATGATGTATGTTTTGAATGGTTATGCAGATGTATGCAATTGTTTTACTATAGTTTAACAATTTACACCTTGATTTAGCAAGCATTTTCTTTGGAATATTAAACTTTATATGAGGGGAGAGACAAAATGTCTTTCTAATGCAACCATTTAGAGACATGTTTTAAAACAAGAACATGGACTAAAGATTTAGTGCATGGCTAATTTAAGTAACATCAGTTCAGCCACAGAGCAAATGGGCAACAGTAAGATGAGATTCAATGTCAATGTCAGAATTTAGCCCTTCAGCGCCCTGATTACCAATTTGGATGCAGAAATGATACTTAGAAGTCAGCATCTGTTGAGGCTGACTCTGAAGAAGTTCAAGTTCAAAGTTTATTGTCATGTGCACAGTAAGGAAACACGGTTCCCTGTACAATGAAATTCTTTCTTTGCTGTCCACACCAAATGACAAAACCAACATATAAAGATAAACATAAATAATAAGTAGCAGACAGATAATAAGTAACAGAGGCAGCATAAAGTATAAAAACAGAAGTATAAAGTATAATTGTGCAGGTAGGTGTGTGATGGACAAGTCAAATACAGTTGTGTGAGGTAAATAGAATGAGGTGAACCAAGGTTATAAACTCCAGGCAGTTATTTAGGTGTCTAATGGCCTTGGGAAAGAATGAGTTCTTTAGCCTGGAAGTTCTGCATTTCATACTTCTATACCTCCTGCCTGAGGGTAGAAGTGTGAACAGTTCGTGTTGGGGGTGGGTGGGATCCCTGAGGATCGAGGCAGTTCTCCTCCAGACTCTGCAGTTGTAGGTGCTCTGCAGAGAGGGCAGTGGGGTCCTGGTGATCTTCTCAGCAGTCTTTACCACTCTCTGCAGGTGTTTGTGGTCAATAGCAGTAGTGTTGCTGTACCACACGGTGATGCAGCTGGTCAAGATGCTCTCAACAATGCAGCTGTAAAAGTTGCCGAAGATAGTCGACATACCAAACTTCCTCAGCTGCCTCAGAAAGTACAGCCACTGTTGTGACCTCTTAACCAGCTGTGTGGTGTTAAGTGTCCAAGTGAGGTCCTCACTGATTTAGACACCCAGGTATTTAATGCTGCTCACCCTCTCCACTTCAAGCCCTTGGATGAACAGTGGCCGGTGAGGTCTCCTCTCCATACTAGTCCTAGTTGTGAAAACCCTACATTTTAAGAAAATGTCATTCAAGCTTTCCAATATTGAGGCTAAAGTGGATGTCCTGGCAGACAATGAAATGTCAACTCTTATTGCTACATGTGCACACTTTAATGATACCGTTTTGCAGCAAGTTCAGGTATTAAAGAAGGTCTTCAAATCCTTACAAAAAATCAGGAGAGATGGTCGTTTTCCTAAATGGCAGGGATCTTGTTTTTTTAACCACAAGTTGGCAGAGAAATTACTTGCCTGAATGTTTAGAACACCATCTTGGCCAAGTTCTTGTGATCTAAAAATCATAGACTATCTTTAATCTCATATGTTATTCTTTTGTATCTCCTATGCTGTAGGTATTGAATCATGTAGCAAAATATAAATAAATTGATAACCAAAAAACAGACAGCAGAATTGAAAAAAAGATATTCCATCAAAAGTGCAAAGATAATTTAATATAAAACATATTTATAGTTTAAAATGCTGTTTGCTACATATTCACTCACTTGGAAATAAATTTGCATTGTTGAAAAACATTACATTAAGTATGAAATCTAATCTCTGACTCCTTTCTGAACCACGCTCAATTAATTTGAGACATATTGGCAGGAACATTGAATGGGTTTAAATATTTTCTTAAATCAAGCAATACTGGTTGAAGAGGTGGCCTTGGAGTAAGTCTATGTGATGAATGACATAATGCTTCTAAAAATGTAAGTGAATTTACATCCTTTCAGATGCTTATATTAGATATAGGAAAGAGGCTATAATAACTGTAGTGCTAAATTGCATACCGCCTATGCTATATTTATTGTGCATAACTGAAGTTGGCAGCTTATTATCTGAACTAGCTATACATTTTGATCATGTAGTGTTAGTGGTTGATTTTAATATTCACATATATATGGAAAAACTGACACCATTAACAAATATTTTACACACTTGCTAAACCCAGTAGAGTTTGGCAGATTGCTAAAGGCCCAACTCATTATCATAATCATACATTGGATCTAATCATTACTTAGGTAGTTAAGACTTAAAATGTAAGAATTAAACTACTAAATAAAGTTGCCTCTGATCCTTACTTAATTATACTGGATGTGTTCTTGCCCTTTCTTACCAGTACAGGCACAGATTAAAACAAGAACAGTGTGACATCTAGATTGTGACTCTACAAACACTGTGTATATTGTAGGAAAGTCATATTTAATCATCAGCCAACACATAACTATAATGTCTCTCCAAAAAAGGCTTTCAATACAGTAACCCCCCTCAAAATAAGTGATTAGAGCACATAGAAGCTGACCGTGATTTAATGAGAGCTGTTAAATTTGAATGCTGGAAATTTGAGCATAGTTGGAGAGTAACAAAACTACAGGTCTTCCAAAGATTGTGCTTAGTGTGTGCACATGAAAAGTTTACATTTTCTGCCCTGCTGTGTCTGCTATTTCAGATGACAGCATAAATAATCTTTGTATACTGATTAGACCAGGTCCAAAATTTGACAAATGGCAATTCTGATTTGCCATGCAAAATTCTTATTATTATTCTTCTGTACATTTGTAGTACAAGTTTTATGAACTTCTTCACTAACAAAATTTATAATGTAAGATTCCAGATACAAAATCCACTCACAAAATAAATAATCACAGTGTAAAATCACCTCTGTCCTTGAATACATCACCTTAGTAATTTTTAGCTTGATAACAGAACATGAAATCCACCCATCCATCCATCCATCTATCCATCTTCTTAACCCACTTATCTAGGGAGGGTCACGGTCACAGGGAAGCCTTAAGCTTATCCCTGCAAGTGTGGGACACAAAGCAGTAACAATTCCTGGACAGGATGCCAGTCAAACATGAAATTATAACCTGTTCCTTTGACCCTGTCCGAAAAAACTAGCAAGAAACTGAAAAAAATGGTAGTGAAAAATAAAAGAGCAATCAATTTTTTGAGTACTACGCCAATAAAAAAACAATAAAAGAGAATTTAAGAAACCCCAGGGACACAAAAGGAGAACTCAATGAAAAAGAGAAGGAAATAGCAAATGAACTGAATGAAATGTTTCACTGAAGTGTTTGTAAAAGGAGAAACAAATGCAATGTCCCATTGTAAAAGGAGAAACAAATGCAATGTCCCATGCAGAAGTAAAAACAACCTCAAGAATTAATAAATTTTAAAATAGAAGAGTCAGATAATTGAAGTCCTCATACATTCAAGACTAATGAAGCCCCCAGACCTGACAAGATTTTATCAGTTTTATCATGCAATTGTGTTAAGCATATTTCTGCACTCACTTGTGAAAGAAAAGTACCTGAGGAATGGAAAGTTGCAAATGTGACTGCAGGCTCCAAGAAGGGAGACAAAATAGGTCCTGGTAATTACAGACCAATAAGTCTTACTTTGGTACCATGCAAAATTATGCAAACTATAATAATATAATAAGAAATACATAAAAATAAATTAATAAAAATAAATAAAAAATGAATAACAGTCAACATGGATATATGAGAGGAAGATCTTGCCAAACCAAACTTATAGATTATTTTTTGAATAGGCAACTGCAACAGTCGACAAAAGCAAAGCATACAACATAATTTAACCAGACTTGCAAAAAGCCTTAGATATAGTCCACACTGAAGATTAATTCTAAAAATTCTAAAACTAGAAGCTTCAGGCATCAGAGGTAACCTACTCAACAGGATCTCAGGGTGGTTAACCAACAGGAGACAAAGAGTATAGATAAGAGGTGAATCCTCCACATGGAGTGTGGTCATCAGTAGAGTCCCTCAGAGGTCTGTCCTAGGTCCGCTACTTTTTCTGACTTATATTGGTGACATATGTTCCAGTATAGTTAGTAAACTTGAGAAAGTCACAGATGGTACTAATATTGAAGGAATTGAAAACACTGAGGAGGCAGTAAAAACTATTCCAAAAAACGTGGACAAGCTTCAGAGCTGGGTGAACGCTTAGAAAATGCAGTTTAATGCAGAAAAGTGAAAAGTGCCATATGTGGGCAAAAAGAAAGTCAATTATAAATACAAGATTGGAGATAGCTGTCCTAAAAGAAGCAACTGTTGAAAGGGATTTGGGAATTTATGGTGACATGTCATTTTCGTAACTTAAGCAATGAGTAGAAGCTAAGAGAAACATTACTTACCAGCTACTGAGATAATAAAGGAGGCATCCATAGGGTCAATCCCAAGTGTTCTTGCTCTGGCTGATAGATGAAAATAAGGGATGAAGTAAGCAAGCTGGCTAAAGACCACTGACCAGGTGAAAATGCAGAAAAAGGGGTTCTTGAGAAGCGTTAGGTCAAGGATTTTCTTCTTTGAGGTGGCACTAGGAACTAGCTTTTCCTCATTAGAACTCAGAAAGCTCTGCGGTTCCATGGAAGCATCTCCTTGCTTGTTCAAGTGTAGTTTTTTCCTATCATTCTTTCCCTGCTTATTGATGCCATTTGTCCAAGTCTTTGAAAAAGCTGAGGGACTACTGCCCCCCTGTATATGAAGCATCTCTGTCCTGGGAATGTTACCACAAGGAATGAAGATGTTACTAGCTGGCACACCGTTTGTCTTTGTGTTTTGATCCAAGCAGTTGTTAAAGTTCACCTGCTCTGTGGCAACTGCATTTGATTCTGTGTGAAAGTCCTCTTGTTTAATATATATGGGATGTAACAGCATTCCTGTGGGCACCAAGTTCAGCATGAGTCCTCCAAAAATCAGTAAAGCACCTGGCACACAGAAAGATGAGCATTAACAAGCTGTGTTCCAATGAACACTTACTGTAATATAACAGTCTACCTTGGGTCTAAGCCTAGCTATTTCTAATGTCCCCTAATCCCCTAATTCATATCTTAAATTACTGAAATTATTTGTTTGTTCCTCTTTCTCCCATTTTATTTTTCTCCTTTTTTCTCAATATAAACTACCCTTTGCCATTTGTAATATTCATGTTTTCTCTCCAGATTGCTCCTTTGCTGCTGACTTGTTTTGTCTTTACAAGACACTCACTTATCTGGTGACCTTTTTTAGTTATTGTGTTAGGCTTATCTGCATCTAGTCACAGAACTCTCCCTTTTAACATTTTGGTTCAATTTAAATATAATTTTATTTCCTTTTAAATCTATAAAATCCTCAACCATTTGATAGTTGTGAATTTGTGCTATTGCAAAGGCCAAAACCTTACAAAGCCACTAATTAGTAAGTATTTATTTAATGAATTAATATATTAACATCCTTACTGTTACATTTTTCCTCAAAAAAAATGTAAAAAGCGTCATATTTTTTGGCTTGAAAATTTATATTTTTATTAAATCTCATCTTTCTACTGTAAAACAAGCAACACACTAAAAGTTCAAAATCAGAAGTGTAAAATAATGATACCAATAATAGTAATGATGTATAATAATAATAATAATATTATTATTATTATTATTATTTATTAATATAATAATAATATTAAATGAATGATAATGATAATAATAAAGATGATGTTTGAATGGTAAAACTGCTTTGGTGTATGGTCATTTACCTGGCACTGTTCAGCATAGTGGTTCGATTCAACAACAGTTCTTTCGATCACATCAAGAAACAGCTTCAGGTAAGTAAGTGGCTCTTGGCTGTCAACATTCACTTTTATTCCCGACTGCCCCACAAAATCAAAACGTGGTGGTTCTGGTTTATTTGAAGCAGGATCAACAGTAACACAAATGCGAGCATCACTTACAGATACATCAGAATCACTTTCAGTTTACTGTCCGTTTCAATTTCACTTCCTAAAGACAGATTCACTTTGTCATCACTCATGATGAGAGGCCCCTAAGCATCACTGCTTGTATCACTGTCAAGAGTGTGCAACAATTGAACTGCTGAAAGATGTTTCTTACCAGATGCCATTATGTTATTACGAAGATGCGCCTACACTGTTGCCAAAGTAATGCTTGAGACTAAGTCTCTTAGCACTTTTACAGCCGAAGCAATCCTTAGGTCTAACGCTAACATGAGACATGTTTATACTGTTGCCTGAATGATTGACACTTGAGACTAACTCTTTTAGCACTGTTTTCACATTCCGAGTGATGCTCGGGTCTGACACTAGGGAGGTTAAAAAATTACTGGATAATTATTAGATTAACAAAGAGCTAAAGCAAGGAGAGAGGAAAAATTTAATAATACAATTTAGAAAAAAAGGAAAATAATGAACATAAAGAACAAAGTGTAATGTAGAAATTATTTAATCAAAACTGAGTTCTAAGGCAAAAGATAGATCCTGACTCTATTTCCACATAGAAGAAAGAAAGAACAAATAAACACAAAATGTTGGGGAAACACTGCAAAACAGACAAAAGAATCAGAAGAAAGCCCATCAATATCTACCTGCCCACCCTAGTCCCCTTTGCTCGCATGCATTATAGTGTGCTCTGTTGAAAAAAAAAGAGAGATAAGCATACTGACTGACCCACTCACCCTCCTTCCCCACCAATTTTCAGCATGCAAAGAAGATTAAAACACTTAATACTTCACAGTGTGTGTACCTTGCAAACCATAATATTGCAGGAGGAGTTGGGTGAAAGGAGCCAGGACAAAGGTCAGACCCATGCCAGAGCGACCAATGGAGTAGGCTGTGGCCAGTCGCTTCTCAAAGTATCGGGCAACCATGACTGAGGCGCTTTGATACAGCAAAGCAAAGCCAATACCTGGTGATAAAAAGCAAAGATAATCTCTTGAATGTTGAGCTTCTCTCATGTCCAAGAGGACAATGTCCACACAGAGGGAAAAATAAAGAAAGTGCTTTTATAGAGAAGATAATTACAAAGTAGTGCAGCTGAACGTAGGATGTTAAAGTCATATGCTTTTCACTTTTTTACTTTACTTTGGAAAATTTTATGAATAGAAATTGATGAGCTATGTTGAGTTGTTTGTTTTATCAAAACTTTTCTGCTGTCATTTGTAGGATGTAAGAGGGTTACATGCAGTAGTAAAGACCCAATATAAAATAAAACAAAGAAGTTGCAGTGTGCTGTCACATGCTGTCAAAAAGCAAAATAATTTTTAAAATATTTTGTACTGTACACACCAAAGGACACTATAAAAGGCAGTACATAAAGTCAGGTTTAATTGATAGACATATTAAACAATGATTGATCAAGCAACACAGTCAGGTCACTAACCAAGCATTTTCCAAATACTTACCAACTATGGCTCCCATACTTATGTACAGGAAAACAATGCTGGTGGCCATGATACTGGTAAAGAAGCCGATGCTGACCAACATGGAACCTAGTATGGAGGCCCACCTTTCCCCTAGCTTCCCACAAGTCACTGATGCAAGTGGTCCTGTGGAGGCAGGAGACACCAACAGGCTAAGGATATGAAAGAACCTCTAAGTCATACATTAAAACAAGATGTCAAAACAGATGATTTAATAGAACTGGTCATACTATTAACCATCTTTGAAAATTAGTTATGGTTTAATCAAGCACATTTGAACTGTTTTACATTATAAGGAAGATATTTTGTCATTTAGGAAAGCAGCACAAATGCCCTTTTTCACCATGAAGCTAAAGCCTAGGATCTCAAGTCCTTGAACCCAACAACTGAAGCCTTGGCCTCAAGATCTCAAACACAGAATCTCAATCCATGGAGCTCACAAGGTGAAGCTTCAACCTAGTAACATAGACCTTGAAGCTCTAGCATAGGATCTCAAGCTCTGGGGTGCAAAAATGTAAACTACAGATGTGGAACCAGAAACCTGAGCCATGAAGCACCAGTCTTGGGTAAAAAAATCTGAAGCTTAAAGGTAGCATTACAAGTCTCAGAGGTCAAGTAAGCTTGCACAACAAGCCCTAGAACTCAGGAACCCAAGCCCAGTAGGTCAAACATGGGAGTTCAAGCCATTAAACTGATACCTAAGGTATGAAGGTCAACCCTATAAACACAGGATTTGGACAAGAGTGGAACATAAGCCCAGGACCTTGAACCCAAGAATCTAAAGCTAAAACCTAGGGACTGAAACATTATCCTATTTTGTCCTGAACTGCTATGGATGCAGCTCCCTGCTGACAACTCTGAGAGACTTAATATGAGAGGTACTGTATATTTTAGCAGAAATATTTTTTTCTTACAGACCATGCATTTCAAAAAAATATACAGTATATATCTAGGATTGGACTAACCAGCTGCCAGCCGCAAACTTGACATTATAGAACCAATCCAGCTGATCTGTTCCGCTGAACCACCAAAGGCTTCTTGAAATCCGACAAAAAAAATACCAAATGACTTCAGAGTTCCCATCACCAGAACATTAACCTGCAACAAAGAAACAAACCTTTATGTGTCATGATGTTATCAAAATGACTTAAAATATTTAATACTGAGTCTAAAAAAAAAATCACTGGCACACTCTGATTTTCATTCTCACAGTCATTCATTTTAGTGGCATTAAAATCATTTAATCTTTTGTTGGTGATGATTGCATGTTTTCTTTGGCTTAGTTTTAGTTTTATGTAAATTAGTTACACTTTGTAGGAATTAAGTGCTTATATTTTATAATAATATAGTAATATTATATATTTTATTTACTATTTTTTATTTTATGGGTACGCTCAAGCTTCCCTATGACCCTGCTCTGGAGAAGCAGATTTAGGAGATGGATGGGTTTTTTTATTATATAATATTTTCTTTTTTTTTTAATTATGGGTTTTCTACTTAAGGTTTTTTTAAAATGATTTTCGGAAGTTCTTTATTATTAAAAATTCTACTATTGATACCATATTTTCTGTTTGCAATGAAAGTCACTATGTATAATAATGGAACTATATAACTTAAAAACAATTATGTGGTGGTTAGATTGCTTGGTCAACTCTAAATTGGCCCAACATAGTCCTGCCAGGATGTGCCCTGCTCACACAATCCTAAACCAGGTATGTCGGTTAGAATAGGTGGATGGGTGGATGTAGACATTTACAGTATTTGAACATAATGCAGTTAGTGCAGGGGTGGGCAAAGTCATTCCTGGAGGGCCGCAGTGGCTGCAGGTTTTTGTTCCAACCCAGTTGCTTCATAAGAAGCCCTTATTGCTCAAGTAACACTTCTGCTTCACTTTCGTTGTCTTGCATGTTAAGATTTTATACCCTTATTGCTTATTTTAGTCTTAAACAGCTGTAGTGTTGGTTTTTAATTGCTTCTTTTTAGCAATCAGATGCAAATGACAAAAGAAATCCAACATTTCTCCATTTAGCTGGTTTCCATGTACACCTGTGTTTGTTTATCATGCACTATTGGGTTTAATTAAATACTTGGAATGAAAATGAAGAGAAAAAAGTGAATGACTGAGAATTACTCATCTGTTTTAGACTTCAAATGATTTGGATGATATCCTTAGAAAGGAAAAAAAATCTAGGATATGAGAATGACCTGACATGGCAGAGTTAAAGCTTGAACGAGTCCTGAAATTAAAAAAATTGACATTGGATTTTTTTTTTAATTAAGCAATTGGGTTGGAACAAAAACCTGCAACCACTGCGGCCCTCCAGGACTGACTTTGCCCACCTCTGAGTTAGTGAATTAGTGTCATTTTAATCTGAATATGTTGGGGCACAACTCAACCATTAATAGAAATGAAGAGGTGAATATATAATTTTAGAGTTTTATAGATGTAGCTTAAAACTTTCATTAATAATATTACCAGCTACATGAAAAAAACAAATTAGCCACTATAAACCCACTTAGGCATAAAACTGTAGATTGCATAATTATGTTATCTTCACTGCAAGTAATTTAATTTGCTTTGTCTTAGTTATGATGTAAACTGTGTAATAAGATCATTAATTGTGCACATGGCTATAAAATATGAGATTAGTGTCTTTTTAATTTCTTATACAGTGCAATTCATTATTGTATAGCCCAAAATTATACAATGCTTTAAATTAAGAACACAGAGAAAATGTACAGATTCAGTGAACAGGCTGAGACATGGCTGGAGCTGTAAAGCAGCAGTACTACATATTCTATCAGCATGCTTCTTATTCTAACTAGTATACCTGTAAAAAAATCAATTTCTTTAATTCAATCACCCATTCATTTTGTAAATTGCACAATGTGAGAACTCACAGAATCAGGCGTAAGGCATAAATAAATTTCGGACCAAATGTGTTTTGATTCTCTGTAACTTTGTTACTTATTTATGGGCTTAATACATTTTTTTTTTATTTATGACTTTGTACTTTATTTCTAATGTAATAGATGTATTTTATTTCTAATGTAATGGATCATGCAGTTTCTAGTTTCAATTTAATGTTGTGCCCATGTTCCATTTGAGGACTTATAGTTTTATTTAATCATAATATTTTTTATTTTATTGTGTCTGTCGTGTATCAAGACAAAGTAGATGAAAGAGTAAACAAAAAGGTATGTAACTGTTTCATTTATGTGAGGTAGGGGACTGGGCGGTCTCATGGTCTGGAATCCCTGCAGATTTTATTTTTTTCTCCAGCCGTCTGGAGTTTTTTTTTTTTTTTTTTTTTTTCTGTCCTCCCTGGCCATCGGACCTTACTTTTATTCTATGTTAGTTAATGTTGACTTATTTTATTTTCTTACTGTGTCTTTTATTTTTCTATTCTTCATTATGTAAAGCACTTTGAGCTACATTTTTTGTATGAAAATGTGCTATATAAATAAATGTTGCTGTTGTTGTTGTTGTAAGGAAAAGTAACTAAGCAACAGTATGCAACAGTTTGTTTCAAACATAACTCATATAATGCTAACACATATATTACAGTATACTGTTTTAGTTCAACTCACAAACCCATACCATCACATCTAACTGTTACATCTACACCTAACATAGCACATCAGTTATACATATCAGGGCAATCCCAACAATGGAAGATGAGACAGTATTACATAGAATTGATGCCCCCAGACAACATTTTCCTTCTTCTATATATACTGTACTACAGTGTCACCATATTGGGCACCAATATTTGTTAGAATACTTCATTTGTCATTAGGTTTGCACTTGTTAGCAGTCGTGACATTTAACATCACTAGTTCTAACAAATTTTAAGTTGTTTCTGCATGTTTATATTTCTTGAAGTTTGTGGATACAAATCAAAAACCTTGCATAAATGCTTTTCTTATGTACTTTAGCTATTTACGTTTTGGGTAGATTCTTCAAAATTTCAAGGTTAGAGTCCTTGTTGATTTTAGTCTTCTTTGTCTTCTGGTTTCAATCCCCATTATTGTTTTTTTTTTTTTTTTTTTTGGTTTAGCTTCAGTTTCCGGTCTTTTTTAAAACTAGCCCTTGTGACCTGCCAGTTTTTCAATATCCTTGGAAGAACATGAGGCCAGTCCACTAGAAGGGACACTCACACACACACACACACACACTCAGGCATACAAGCATTAGTTAATTTTACATGAACGCCTTTGTATTGTGGGAGAAAGTTGGCCTATTCTACTTCCTCTTGCTTGTAGAGCCATTGCCGAAGTTCAATAAGACTATGACTTTGAGGGAACTTTAAACCCCATCCCAAGTCATTTCCATCAAACTCCCTTCGTGAACTTTGGAATCATACCCAACACTACTTTTTTAACAGGAATAATATCTTATCTACTGTCTAGTGGACCTTGTTGTTCTTGTACCCCTAAGCCTTTGGTTTTCTTAATAGGACCATGTCTCAGATGCAGATCTATGGCTATCTTGCTATTTTCAGGAACGACACGGTCAGGTTGCTGTTTGTTGCCTGGAGGCCTCTTATTTTTTACCTAACTCTCCAAAGCATCACTATTCCAATAAGGAAGGTACCACAACCTGGAAGTAGCACTTTAGGGTATACTGCCGTTGGACAGTGTCCTTAATTCTGCAATGACATGATGACATATGTTGCCCATGACAGTGAAAGCTGCTTTCACAGGACTTTGCTGGGCTACATCCATACCCTTGACAGCCTTTCCTGCCTTTAGTCTCACAGCCGACTATAACACCCATCACAATATATAGTTTTGAAAATATCTAACTTATGATTCTTCAAATAGAAAAAACACAAATAATTTGAAATATGGTGTGTTTACTTCTGTGTTTATTTATTTTAATGAAATATTGAAAAATTAAAAAAAAAAAGGATGTACAAAATACAAGCATGAAATGTCGGAAAGGTCCATTCTCTTACCAAAAAGCAATTTATCACCACCATCCAACCCCATCCTCCGTCTGGAACAGCATCATAATGACGCACTATCTTTGAAGGCCTCTCCTTGACTGGATTCATCTTGTTCACTTGCACTGTTAAGAGAATAGATTAATGTTGGTCAATGAAGGACACATCCTGAGACTCAAGGTCTGTCCCATCTATTTACTCCTGGTCTACACTGACATTGTATAGTACTGATCAAACTTTTGTGTATTTAAGAGTTAATCAGGCTCCAAGATAAATACGGTTTTCCCTTCACAATTCCCCCTTTAAGCATGTATCTGTTACCTACTTGCACACACACTCATCCACACTGCCATTTGCACTAATTTGGAATCAGCTAACCTGTTTGTCTTTGGGCATGTCAGAGAAAATTCTGTGCTAAGGGAGAATGTGCAAGCTTGACACAGACAATTGTTCAGGAATGAGATTCAAGCCCAGGATGCTAGCTCTAAGAAACAGTAGTGCTACTGACTGTGCTACCAATCCACCCAACTCAAGAGCTACATATCTTTTCAATATTACATTTTCTAGTAATTAATATTATTATACAGCTGTATTAATATGCCGCTTCTCCCTCAAGTGACTCATGTCAAACTGAATTAGGCTTGAAAAATAGGTGATCAGAAACACTTTTTCTTTACCTCTTGGGATACATCTAGTCGTCTAATAAAGTGAGACCTGCAAAATCATACATCATCTTTCTGAAGGTCTTCAATTGGGGTGTACACATCTAATCTAAGTGCTCCAAGCCATAACTTCTTGTAGCATAAGGGAATTGATGAAAAACTGTAAATACTTGATTTTTCATATTATTTTCATATCCAAATATGCATTGTTTACATTATTTTAATGTTATTTTTTTATTTTGATATACTTTATTAATTCCCAAGGGGAAGTTGTCATTTTGCATGACCTTTAGAAAGGTGATGTCACAATAAACAGTTTTAGACACATGCATGATTTTCATCTGCTTTTCTTCCTTATTTGCATCAAATACCCATGACAGTTGTGTGAGTAGAAATGTAGCTGTACATCAAGAAAAAAGTATAAAGAGTCTGTGGTAAAATGTATTACTTTCAGTTTCCTTTTGTACTCATAAACATATCTCAGAAAAATGGAAAATACGTTTTCTGAAACTAAGAAAATTACCACTTCAAAGTTGGATGTATTTAGTAAGTTCTGGGGCTTCAGTTTTACATAAGAATTACTACACACCACAGGCAACATTTTAAAACACAAGAAGAGAAACTGTATTTGGTAAATTTATTTATAATGCTTTACTTAAGAACATAAACTCCAATGGCAAATTAATGTATAAATAATTGTGAAAAAATAACTTTAACTTGAAAAATACAAAACTTATTCTTCAAATTATTCCAGACAGGAAATATAGCCATGTTCTGATTTATGGCTGACCGAGTTGAGGTAATTCGTACAAACAGCCAATGTTTCCCCATAATTTTTTTTTACTGAGGAGTGAACATTAATAATAGATGAGCTGGTACTTTCCTTTTAAAATCAATTTCTTTAATCCCACTACAGTACACAAGCTTCCCCTGAGTTGCTTGACAATTCCAAACTGGTGTGCAGGAGTGGGAGTAAGCAGCATGATAAAAGCTGAGCGGCAGTTTAAATGTGCTGTGCAGCACCTTAAAAAAGGCCACCAAGACATGAATTTTGTTTTTTTCTACTCCATATCGGCAGTATGTGTACCCACACCAAACTCACAGAGTCTCAATTGCAATGACCTGTACACTTGTGAACAACAAACACTCAGTACAAAATAGAACCACAAGTCAGTGTATGACCACTAACAGACATGGAAAAGGTGTGAAGGTAAATTAGTATTTGGAGCTGTTTGCATACTCTTAAATGTATATTGGGACTATGGTCATGGTTCAAAAACAAAAATAGATTTAAGTTTTCCACAAAGCTAAGTTTCATTATTTATCACATTTATTTTTGGTATCATTAGGGGCCTCCGCCCCCTGCTCACTTCGCTTGCCCACCCCTGGTTTGGTTTACCGGATATACAATTTAAAGAGATTATTTTCATGTGAATTGTTACATATGCATTATTTTTACTTTTACTTTAAAACTCTTGTAAAAACAATACTTGTCCTTTATTTCCGGCCCTGGGTGTGATTACATCTCCTTCTCGCAGGACGTATAACGCTGCTCGCGTTGTGAAGGTTGGGTGGCAGTGAATGCACACTAAGGAGATGTCATCAGATCATCTGCTGGCGAGCTGCATGTTTTGCTTGTCGCTTGTTGTTGTTTTAAATGCTGGAAGCACATGAGGCATGTCTGCCAAAAGCAGTCCAACAACTGCTAGGTAAGATGTCAGTGAACTTGTTTTAAGTGATGTCTCACTGCCTTATCTCGTGAGACATTGTTAAAACAATACTAGTCCTTCATTTCCGGCCCCAGGCATGGTTAAATCTCTTTCTCGCAGGACGTATAACGCTGCTCGCGTTGTGAAGGGGGGTGTGGGTGCCTGAACGTACGCTAAGGAGAAGCGGTCGGATCATCTGCTGCGGAGCTGCCTGTTCTACTTGTTGCGCTGCCCGATCATTTCAAAGCCTGTACAGCAGCTGTCTTTTTGCCACTTCGCGTCTCTGGCAATCGCGTTGTGGGGGTGGTTAGGGTGGCTGAACGCACGCAAGGAGAAGCAGTCGGATCATCTGCTGGCTTTCTACTGCTGGCGAGCTGCTTGTCGCTTGTTATTGTTTTAAGAGCTGGGAGCAAGTTTAAGTGTCTCTCGCGGGACTTCAGATTGTCTTCCGAGAAGATCATGTCTCATCTCCCTGTCTCCCTCCCCAAGATTTTTTTTATAATAGAGAGATATTTATAACAAACACAAAATTGTATTGAAAACAAACAGCATTTAGAGGTCACTCCATTTGGCAGTTTTATGTCATCTGAAATGAACAGCAGATAATTGTTCCATATCTGTAGGTCTATAACATTAGTACTCTCTTTGATGAAGCTGGAAAATTCTTGTAATGGTTTGCAAACCAGTTGAAGAAATAAATGTTTCTGTTCTTCCTTTGTCAGTATGCCATTGTACTTTGTGAAGAGATGTATTACTTTTTCAGCTGTGTCATTCACTTGATGACAGTTCACAAAATGCATTGAAAATTGGAACATCTGTCCACTGTTCTGGACATTTCGTGGGAAACAACTGAGACCTTTCTTTGCTGTTTTCCATAAGGACATCATAGAAAGATGTTGTTCTTTCTGTTACCAGATTCTCCAACTTCAGCTGTTCAGACTCATTTGTCAGCTTAAGACATCAAGGAATGTTTGGTAGCCATGACCATTGCAAGCTTTGTGCCATCGGCTAACTCTTTAGTTTAGGTACTGCAAAAATGCAGCTATTATTCATTTACTGTTACGGAACAAGACATTAAAGAACTATTTTTTGCACCTCCATAATACTTACAAAGCATCTGTAAAGTGTTTATTCCTATCTACAATGTGTCCTACTAAGAAAACTTCACTTTGGAGTGGTCCAATGTGGCTTAACTGAGATAGATTTTTCCTTATCTGTCATATTTAGTACAAGACCTGTAATTTTACTATCATGTCAATATGCCACACTCCACAGAGATGAATAACTTATCAACTAAAGCTTTTTAAGTGTGATGAAGACCAAGAGATTAAATGAGTAATAGATACAGATTTGCAGTACCTAAAGTAAAGTGTTACTGCACCATCTTTTCCTTTGTTTCTGCTGGGCTAAGCTTGTCAAATGTTCAGACAAAAACCACTTCACTTCCAATGCTTACAATATGTAATTTCATTGCATTTTTCTAGCTTTTGTGTATAATTTTGTAATTTTATTTTCTTGTTATTTTTAACATTCTTTACTTTATTTTTGTACTTCTTCCTTATGTTGAGCCCAGCAGGGCAGAGCCTCTACTTCATTACAGGTGATCAGCTAATGGGACTGCTACTGGATGTTCTATTTAAAGGCATAGCAGGCCTAAGGTAGGAGGATGTGGCATTAGCTACTTCCATGACCAATCTTCAGGTTTGTGACTTTTGTGTTTTTCTGTACTTCTTGGTTTGTATTGACTTTGGTTTTGTATTAAGGATTTTCTGTGGTTTTTGTTTTAATTTTGCCCTAATTAGTTTTTATGGAAGATGAATTAGATTTTGGTCTTTTGGTTTCAGTTCTTTTGTATTGCTTTGGTTTGTTTTTCATATATTTTTTTACATTTTGGAATGAGGACCTTTAATTTAAATAAATAAATCATTGTACATTTTGGGGCCAGAGGTTTTACAGTTCTCCTCTCCCTATTTGTGATTTGTTTCCTCTTAGGCCTCATGTCTTTCTTAAGAATATTCATGATTTTTGGTGCTAGTTAGACATGAAATTGTAACAGTAATAGAGTCGGCACATCACTAAACCTTCAGCTGTTCATAAAATATATAAAACATTTCTGCAGTGAAAACAACTAAAAATAATACTTTTTTGTTTTTCATTTCAGCATTAACTCATAAGGATTGAGCATAATTAACCTATTTCAGGTTTTTCAACTTTGCTAGCTGTTTCGCTAAAATATTCACACCACTACAAGTTGGGGTCTTTGAAGTTTGCCCAAGTCAACATTTTTCTTTGTCTGAGCTGACTTACTGTTAAGCTGTGATTAGCTGAAAACTCAACTGAGGGTCCACAAAATGCAGCATGAGACCACATTATGCAAACATAAACATTTTACACAGTGTGTTTTGATACCAGGTATGCTTAAAGGATGACTTGTGTTAAATTCTCTGTTTGCTCTAGACCAGTCTTTCTGCACCTGTGGTATGTGTACCACTGGAGGTACATGAAAAATTATTGGACCTCAAAAAAAAAAAAAAAAAAAAAAGCCACAAATAGCAAGAGTGTGAGTAAAGGCTTAGAGAGAGACTGTGGAACAGAACAAGAACAGTTACACCTCAAGAAGATCTTCGATGGTTTGAATTTCACTGTGGGATTTATATAAATACAGTGGGTTGCAAAAGTTTGGGCAACCTTGTTAATAGTCATTATTTTCCTGTATAAATTGTTGGTTGTTACGATAAAAAATGTCAGTTAAATATATTATATTGGAGACACACGCAGTGATATTTGAGAAGTGAAATGGAAGTTTATTGGATTTACAGAAAGTGTGCAATAATTGTTCAAACAAAATCAGGCAGTTGCATAAATTTGGGCACCGTTGTCATTTTATTGATTCCAAAACTTTTAGAACTAATTATTGGAACTCAAATTGGCTTGGTAAGCTCAGTGACCCCTGACCTACATACACAGGTGAATCCTATAATGAGAAAGAGTATTTAAGGGGTCAATTGTAAGTTTCCCTCCTCCTTTAATTTTCTCTGAAGAGTAGCAACATGGGGGGTCACAAAACAACTCTCAAATGACCTGAAGACAAAGATTGTTCACCATCATGGTTTAGGGGAAGGATACAGAAAGCTGTCCCAGAGATTTAAGCTGTCTGTTTTCACAGTTAGGAACATATTGAGGAAATGGAAGACCACAGGCTCAGTTCAAGTTAAGGCTCGAAGTGGCAGACCAAGAAAGATTTCGGATAGACAGAAGCGACGAATGGTGAGAACAGTCAGAGTCAACCCACAGACCAGCACCAAAGACCTACAACATTATCTTGCAGCAGATGGAGTCACTGTGCATCGTTCAACCATTCGGCGCACTTTACACAAGGAGATGCTGTATGCGAGAGTGATGCAGAGGAGGCCTTTAATCCGCCCACAGCACAAACAGAGCCGCTTGAGGTATGTTTAAGCACATTTGGACAAGCCAGTTTCATTTTGGAATAAGGTGCTGTGGACTGATGAAACTAAAATTGAGTTATTTGGGCATAACAAGGGGCGTTATGCATGGAGGAAAAAGAACACAGCATTCCAAGAAAAACCCCTGCTACCTACAGTAAAATATGGTGGTGGTTCCATCATGCTGTGGGGCTGTTTGGCCAGTGCAGGGACTGGGAATCTTGTCAAAGTTGAGGGACGCATGGATTCCACTCAGTATCAGCAGATTCTGGAGACCAATGTCCAGGAATCAGAGACAAAGCTGAAGCTGCGCCGGGGCTGGATCTTTCAACAAGACAACGACCCGAAACACTGCTCAAAATCCACTAAGGCATTCATGCGGAGGAACAAGTACAACGTTCTGGAATGGCCATCTCCGTCCCCAGACCCGAATATAATTGAAAATCTGTGGTGTGAGTTAAAGAGAGCTGTCCATGCTCGGAAGCCATCAAACCTGAATGAACTAGAGATGTTTTTTAAAGAGGAATGGTCCAAAATACCTTCAACCACAATCCAGACTCTCATTGGAACCTACAGGAAGCGTTTAGAGGCTGTAATTTCTGCAAAAGGCGGATCTACTAAATATTGATTTCATTTCTTTTTTGTGGTGCCCAAATTTATGCACCTACCTGATTTTGTTTGAACAATTATTGTACACTTTCTGTAAATCCAATAAACTTCATTTCACTTCTCAAATATCACTGTGTGTGTCTCCTATATGATATATTTAACTGACATTTTTTATCGTAACAACCAACGATTTATACAGGAAAATAATGACTATTAACAAGGTTGCTCAAACTTTTGCATCCCACTGTATATATACTGCTGGGAGTCAGTATTTTTACTGGCTGCACTGAAAAAGGACAAAAATTAAACCTTCGATGGAGCACCAGCCTCATGCACTTCCTACTGCACATCATTCCAAAATAAAACGTATTTAGTGTTTCAAAATTTACACATTGACCAAACATTCCTTAATATTTTTGAAACACAGGGCAAATCTCTTTAATTATATGGAATTCAGTGTGTTAATGGAAATGCATCATTTCAGAGATGCTTGATTAGCAAGGATATTGAAACAGTACAGTCACTTACTGAAGACAAATCAGAAAACACCTAAATTTGTATTGTTAATTTGGCTTTTAGAAACCAAAGTAATGTTTATTATTTGAATGGTAAAAAAGTAAATTTGATACTATTCGCAACTAGTTTCTGCGGTTACAGTCAGTCCAACTCAGTGACTAATTCTGTAGTCATTGAGGACAGTAGAGGGTGCCAAAGATCGCCCAACTTCAGACACAACCTTACAGACACAAGTCCCATTAAAATAAAGCTATTTTATTATCACCGATACCTTCCACCAAGGATCCAGAAGTGTGATAAATACAATCTGTACACACTATCTCAATTCTTCTCTCTTCCTCCTCCACTTCTCTGGCATGCTTTGTCCACCTGATTTTGTCTCGCTTGTATGAGGTTGAGCGGCTTCTTTTATCTAGGACCCAGGAGCACTTCCGGTGCTAGGGCACAGCCTGATGGAAGCACTTCTGGGTCACACGGAGGTCTCACAAAGCAGGGATGAAGAAACCCTGTAGTACCCTTGGCAGCCCTGAGAAGGCTGTTCTAGTGAACTACAATATTCAGAGTGTGTTGTGGATATCCACAGAGGTAACATTAACCCAGGGAGTTGTCCTCCATTGTGTCAGGGTAGCCCATCTTCCTGCTGGGTTTTCTCTCCCTGTCTTTCCTTATGTTGTAATCCCTGCTGGGTATTATCTCAGGGGTCCGACCCAGCCGGGATACCAGTGTACCCATTCTGGTATTGGCATCCTTGCCATAATACTTGTGGTGGCATAGGGATGGCCTCCCATCCACTTTTGGAACCATGCTCCATCCTGGCCAGGATGCTTGCTCATGTGTGTCGTCCATCACATCATACAAGTGCATAAGTAATATCAGTCAGATCGCTTATGTGAGGTAACTTGAAAATAACATAACAAAGGCGGAAATTCTGAAATAATAATCTTAAATCAATAAGTCTGATTTTAAAAAAGAAGACTTTCAAAACGTTGGGCCAAATCTAAAAAAGAGAGGAAGATTTGGAAAATATAATTATCAGGTATGTGACATTTAAAAAATGTGAATTAATTTGGCTTGTAAATTTGATATTACTCATCAGTACATGTTAATAACCAGCTCATGTCTCCTCTATACACTGATGCAATTTCACAACAGCACAATCTCACAACAGCAAATGTAATAAACCTGACAAGAATTTTTTGACTAACCTGATTTGACAAGTGTCTTTTTAATAAAAGGAGCTTTAAACAGCTTGTGCAAATTAAAATATTCTGAATTATTCTAATTAATTTCTAATTCATGGGATAATGAGCTAAAAATGTTTACATTTTAGTAGTGTTTTTAAGCAGTGTTTATTTTTCAGTTAATGGACAGGAATAACAGGAGCAGTCGAAAGAAGAAGAAGAATCATACAAGTGAGTACATTCAGTATGTGCACATAATAACATACATCAGGTAGTCCACGATTATATAATTCTTTATAAACCCCACACTGAAATCCCTCAAAGCCAATAAAACGTTACTTATTTGTTGTTACTCTGAGGGGAAATCCTCCTGCTGCCACACATGAAATTCAAGCTCTGAACTATATACAAGGAGGAGTCAATCTAAAGTTAGAAAATGGGATTTATTAGAAAATTTAATGAACCTTGACAGAACTGACAATGTCATTTCTCAATGTAGCCTCCGCCCATCTTAATGCACTTGCGCCACCTGCCTCGAAATGCCTGAATTCCAGCAGAATAATAAGTTTTGTCTTGTCCTCACAACCACTGGTGCACCCGAGTTATTGTCGAACACTACATGCCGAGGGGTACTACAGTCACTAGTGAAGGTTACTGTGACTTGCTGGAGACCAATGTGAAGCCTGCTATTCGATCGAAGCAGCAGGGACTGCTGTCTCAAGGAGTCCTTTTGCTGCAAGTCAATGCCTGCCCGCCCGCCCACACACTGCTAAGAACACCAAGTATCTCTGGAGAAACTGAACTTTAAGGTACTGCCACATCCTCCTTATTCACTAGATTTGGCACTGTGTGATTTCCACCTTTTTGGACCGCTGAAAAACATCTGAGTGGTCGTTGATTCAAGACAGATGACAACATGAAGAAAGTGGTGCACAACTAGTTGCAAGGACAAGACAAAAATTTTCATTCTGCTGGAATCCAGGCACTTCCAGGCAGGTGGCACAAGTACATTGAGAAATGACATTATCAGTTCTGTTAAAGTTTGTTCCATTTTCTAATAAATCCAATTTTCTAACTTTAGCTTGACTGGCCCTCGTATTTTTGTAAACTAAAAATGAGAAATTTTAAGGCTTTGTAATTTTCATTTCATGCCACATGATTGTTCATACATTAAAAATAATTTATAAATAAACATCACTTGTAGATAAGAAAAAAATTATAAACAACCCATAATACATTGTTAAAACAACCAAATACAATATTCTTGTGTGGGTAAAGGAATATGGCCTTTAATTTTACTTAATAAGAGATCAGTAGTTGACTATTTAAAACTCAAAAAAATGGTAGTTCTTTAGGACATTTTGATTCCTGGAGACTGTTCGTCAAGGCAAAAGGTTGAGAACCCCTCTTCTACACCAAGGGTCATCAGGCTCAGGCCTTAAGGGCTGCAGTGGCTGCAAGATTTTGTTTTAATCCATTACTAGCACACAAGCCATATAATAGTGTACACTTTTACCCAAATTCTGTTTAAAAATGTTTACTATAAAAATCTATTTATCTTTTGTAATTATAGAAAACAAAAGTCTTTTATTAAAGCACTAGATACAATTTGTTTCCTTAATTGTAAAAGATGACCACAGATAATTTGAAACTAAAATATAATTGAATTTCCTCTCTTATAAAAACAAATTAAATAAAACAAAGCCTCTTTCAGTACTAATAACCTAGCGCTTTGTTGGAATAACCCATGAGACCCCTTGTCCTCTGCTAGCTCTCAGTTCTGTCCCCTCTGTTTGATGAAGTTTGCTGTCTGCAGCTGCAGTGTTGAAGGCTTTGTTTTTAACTCATGGCTCGGAAAAAAGACTGCGAGAGAAAAATAAAATCTTCAAAGCTGTCTGCTCTGAAGCTAGTGGAGAGTAAATAAATTCCTGGACTGTTTCATTTGCCAGTCCTTTTGTGTTAATCCTTCTTCTTCAGGCAGCTAGAATGAGGTCAACATCTGGGACCATGCTGTTGAAATAATTAATTTCTTAAAAGAAATCACTTGATTGGCATTAATTGACACAAAAAGGAAGGCTCTAAGTAAGTAGCGATTACAAGAGTTCTGCTTTTCAAGAATAAAACCTTAAATTTTTTGGGTTTCTAAGAAGTGTAAGGACTGCCTTGTTCCACAAGTTCAACAACCAATTAATTCAGATAAAGATTCAATTGAAAATAAATGTAGGAAATGTGCATGCATTGGTGGCAAAAATCTTGTTGTCTTCTAGGGAAACCAGCTGGCGACTGGATGGAAGTAAGAATTGCAGGATATGGAGGTTTTACACATTTTAAGAGAGTTGAGATTTTATTGAACAAGAATTGCCGTATATCTTGAATCCTCCTTTCAAGTGTGCTACTTTTTCACTTGATATATTATTGCTTGAACTCCTCACATTCATGTTGGCCTGTTGATTAAAGTAACGTACTCTAAACTATGGTATTGTAGGTCAAAGTGTGATAATGAGCAAGTGTCTGAATTGAAAAGAAAATACAGCTTTATATTGTATTATACCTCTCCAAAGCATTTAGACTGACTTGATATGAGCATAAACCTTTATAACTGGAGGACATTTGCATTTCAATGAAAATTAAACAGGTTTTCATAAAGATCTACTCAAAGCTACAATGTTGTGAAAAAGTATTTGCCAGCTTCCTTATATCTTGTACTATTGTATACTTGTCAAAATAAAAGCGTTCAGATCTTTAGACAAAATATAATATTAGATAAAGGGAAACCTATTATTTCATTTCAAATTATTACCTAATATTGATAGATGGCACTTTATTTGTCTCATTGGGGCATAGAGCTTTTTACAGAAGCTCAAAAACAAAATATAACAAATAACTCTCAGATGCACACATTAATTACTAAAAATAACAGAAGTTCTGACTTGGCCAAAGATAAAAAAAAGAGCAGTTACAGTCACAAAGAGGCATTCTAAAGTTGTTTTACCATTGGTCTGAATGTGCCCCAGTAGTATTTCTTGACACAGTTCTATTGAATAATTTGTTGGATGAAAGTACTTAATGATAGTTTGCCAGAGAAAGGATGTGCAGCATTATTAATAATAACACTTGGTTTTCTTTTTATGAGTTACTCACTCAAACGGCTAGTCAAAGTTGACCTAACAAAGCCATACCTGATTGCAGACAGCCCTTTTAAATCTAAATCTCACTATACATAAACCATTTCCTTGAGAGTGAAGGGGTCTTCACAATGTTTTTAGAAGAACACTATGCCTTGGTCAAAGACAACTCCGGATCAAGAAACAGTTGCAAAGCCATTTCTTGGGGCTGTGGGACTAATCAACACAACAATGAGAGCTATTATCTCCAAATGGAGAATCTGAAACTGTGGTGAATCTTACCAGCAAATGCCGGCCTACCAATATTACCCCATGGGCACAGCAATGAGGTAGGATCCACAGTGAGTCAAACCTGTAACAAATGAAATCTCTCAGTCCAAAAAAATGTATTTTAAACAGGTTTAGTGAAAATTTCAAAAGTCACATAAATAAAAAAAAGTTATTACACAAAGTAAATGGCAAAAAGGGTAAAAAATGATTTGTTCTGTTTCATTACAGTCTCTGCTTTCTCTTGTTAAACTAAACAGTTATTTTCTATACTTAAAAGTAGTTACTTTTCTATGACAAACTTACATAGGCTTCACTTTAGTACGTCAGTATATTCAGCATGCCTAGTACCTTGAATACATTCAGTATGGTTTGAAACTGTTTGCCCTCCATGTCCTACCAACTGCAAGGCAGATCATTGACTGAACTAATCTGTAGCCAGAAGGACAAGAAATAATTAGAATGTTCCATTTATAGTTTAGCTTGTGGGGTTTTAATAGAACCTCTCTTTAACTATGCACTAATATATATAGGCAAACATTTTAATATGGATAAGAAAATACTTCTATCAACTTAACATAAAATAAAAAATCATTTGAGAAGTCAAAGAGGATCACAGAAGAACATCCAAAGAACTACAGGCCTCTCTAGCCTTAGCTGAGCATTCATGGTAGAGTGGCAAGGTGAAAAATTCTGTTATTCTGTTACAAAGAAACACCTTGATGGCCCCCATGTCTATTGGGATAATTCTCTATGGATCAACAAATCAAAAATAGAACTCTTTAGATGACACATGTCCCACTCTATCTGGCTTAAAGCTATTAAAGTGTTTGACAGTAAGAGCATTACCCCTACAATAACAAAGGGGGTGGTAGTGTGATGGTGTGTCATAATGCTTTACTACCTCAAAGATCGGATGACCTGCCATAATTAAAGGAACTAGTGAATCATGCCAAAATATACATAAGAGGAAATGTCCAGTCATCTGTCCACGACCTGAAACTATAGCATACATGGGTTGCGTAGCAGGGTAATGACTCAAGACACAAAAGCATGTCTACAACTGAATAATAATTCTTTACATTGATATAGCACTTTTCTCACTACTCAAAGCACTTCAGTGAGTGGGGAGCCACTTCAGCCACCACTAATGTGAAGCATCCATCTGGATAATGCGGCAGCAGCTATTTTTACACCAGTACATTCGCCACACATTCGCTGTTAGGTGGCAAAGAGGTGAGAGATAGTAGCCTATTAGAGGCAGGGAATGGTTAGGGGGCCAGAATGACTATTGACCACGAGATATTGCTGTTGCGGCTTGAACATCTTGTTGGGCTTAAAGGGGCTGCTCTTAACTGGTTCAGGTCATATCTAACTGGTAGACACTTTTCAGTGACTTTAAATTCCTCTTTTTCATCTACTGCTCCTCTTAAATGTGGTGTTCCTCAGGGATCCATTTTGGGTCCTATCTTATTCTCTATATACCTTCACCCAATTGGAGCTATTTTTAGGAAATTTAACATTTCTTTTCACTGCTATGCTGATGATACACAGGTTTATATTCCCATCTGCAACTCTGCAATAAATCAACTGCACAACTGTCTTTCTGAAATAAGATCCTGGATAGCTAATAATTTTCTTGATCTCAATCAAAATAAAACGGAGGTGCTTATAGTGGGTCCACCAGCTAAAGCCCAAATTGGTCTTGGACTTCTCAGCTCTTTCTCTGTCTTTTGCAAACCTCAAGTCCGCAATCTTGGTGTTATCTTTGACAGTAACCTCTCTTTTGAGAAACAAGTTAATTCCGTAGTCAAGAGTTGCTTTTTCCAGATTCGTCTATTAGGCGAGATCAAGCCTTTTTTTATCTTCTAGGGATCTTGAGAAAGCTACTCATGCTTTTATCTTTTCTCGCCTTGATTACTACAACTCGCTGTATTCTGGGATTAGCAAATCCCTGATACGCAGGTTATAGTTGGTCTAGAATGCTGCTGCTCACTTTCTGGTTGCTGCAAGAAAGTATGACTCAGTTTCTCCAATATTAGCTTCTTTACATTGGCTGCCTCTCAGTTTTCAAATTGATTTTAAAATCTTGTTGCTAGTTTTTAAATCTTTACATGGGCTTGCTCCTGCCTCTTTATCCAAATTGTGTGTTTTACACCAGCCATCCAGAGTGCTTAGATCTTCTGGTCAGTTGTCTCTTGTTGTCCCTCGTACCAAGTGTAAAACAGGGCTTTTACAGCTGCTGCTCCTCGCCTGTGAAACTCTTTACCTCATCACATAAAGGAGTCGTCTACAATTGAACTGTTTAAAACAAGATTTAAGGTTAATTTCTATTCACTTACATTCCGTGACCTTCAGTAATACTGGTGGTTTCCTCATTGTGATTATGTAACATTACTTCTATTTATTATTTATTTTATTTATGTTTCATTTGTTTTATTTCTATTTATGTTATTCATGTTAATTGTATGTTTTTTTTTAAATCTATTATTGTAAAGCCACAGCATTCCTATGTTGTTTTAAATGTGCTATATAAATAAAGTTGACATTGACATTGACTAAGCCATGCTGGGCAATCTAGCCTGGACATCGCGATACACCCTGCACTTTACGAAGGATGCCCAAGGGCCTTTTATGACCACAGACAGTCAGGGCCCTGGTTTTACATCTCATTCAAAGGACAGTGTCACTTTTACAGCACAGTGTCCCTATCACTGTTCAGACCACAGGGTAAGCATTCCCCTGGCCTCACCAACATCTCTTCCAGCAGTAACCTAAGCTTTTCTTAGATGGTCTCCCATCCAAGTACTGGCTCAGAAGAAACAAAATTGAAGATTTGGAGTGGCCTAGTCAAAGTCCTGACTTAAATTCAGAGATGCAATAGCAGAATCTAAAATTAGCCATTCACGCTTGCATTCCTACCAGTATGTCTGAATTAAAGCAGCTCTGCAATAAAGAGCTGTTGAAAATTCCATGGTAGCAATGTGAAAGAATGATATTAAAGTATAGGAAGCATTAAGTTACAAATATTGCTGCTAAAGATATTGCAACCAAGTATTGAAACTACGGGGCAATTACTTTTTCACATGGTTGATACGGGTGTTGGATATCTTTTTTCTTTAAATAATGAAAAGGTATTTAAAAGTACAGTATACTGTGGTTCCCTCAGGTTCCCTTTCCATTGTATTGCATTTTGTCTAAAGGTCGGAGGCAATTCATTGTGCAAAATATGCAAAAATAGAGAACAGTAAGGAGGGACAAATATTTTTTCACAGCACAATATAGGTTTCTGACCCTCTGGGTTGCCTAAACAATTTTTTTTTGTTATTCAGTATAATGCAGCTTTAAAACAGAAGCCTGGATTAGGTGGACTTTTTCCCCTGTTTATTCAGATATGACAGAGGAAGATTTATAAACAACATAAAGTGGGAATATAGAAACAGGGGTAAGGAGTATATCGGATATGCTGATTTCTGCTTTCTATTCAAAAACATGAAGTTATGTATGGGTGGCATGGTGGCGCAGTGGTAGCGCTGCTGCCTCGCAGTAAGGAGACCTTGGTTCACTTTCCGGGTCCTCCTTGCGTGGAGTTTGCATGTTCTCCCCTCTGCTTGGGTTTCCTCCCACAGTCCAAAGACATGCAGGTTAGGTGCATTGGCGATCCTAAATTGTCCCTAGTATGGGCTGGCACCCTGCCTGGGATTTGTTCCTGCCTTGTGCCCTGTGCTGGCTGGGTTTGGCTCAACCAGAACCACGTGACCCTGTGTTAGGATATAGCAGGTTGGATAATGGATGGAAGTTATGTATTTTACTGTATTCTTCTTTAGCATGGCTCAAGTGAGAGGGGACATGTTACATGTTGGTCAGACATGCAGATAAGAATTTTGCCGTATAGTAACATGCCTTGGGGGTAACATTCACTTAAGAACATGGTTCTAAATAAAATTAGTTTCTATTTCAAGTACTCATACTGATTCTATGATCAACTAATTTCATTTTACAGTGCTTTCAGTTACAAAAGTACAGAAGCAAATGTAATATAGTTCTGGGATAGTGTTCAATAAAAAAGTTGCTATCAAATATAAAGTTTGTTGTTGGATAGTCTTTACTAAAGAAGGTTCTATACAGAGTAAAGCTTGTTTGTCTGTTGGACAAGATCACTGGTTCAACTCTTACCACTGATTCACTGCATGACTTTAAATAGCTTACTAAAAGTGAGGTATCTAGTTGTAGGAAACGAATGTAGTATACTTTTGGAACAGTGTTCAATAAATGGAAGGTACCATTAAATATAGATTTGCTGGACAAAGTAACAAGTTCAATCATCAGCATTGAAAAGCTTGCTTATCCTGAGTCTTATAGTAGAAATGCATAAACCATTGGCTTATAAGACACCTAGCTCAAAGCAACAGTTAGTTAAATTAAGGTAATAATGCACTAATAACAATAATAATAACCCATGTTATTTATAGAGCACCATTTCCAACCTTACAGCACTTTTCAAGCACAGATATGTTACTTATTGAAAAAAAAACTGAGCATTTTCTGGAGTGATGAATGAGAAAACTCTAGTTATTGTGTACTTGCCAGATATTTAGTCCTCTGATCAGGGAATCCAGCTTGTTCATTGAGGCACTCAAACTTACAAAACACACAAAACCTCATCAAGTGCACATTTATCCAACAAGGTCCTGGTAGAACAATGCCTTATCAGGCTTAAATTCAAAACTGAAGTCACAGCTAGACAAAGGCCACATTTAGTCAGTTTTCTGTACCTTAAATAAAGCCTCTGGCAAAGTAACACTGGCTTACCGCAGGTAAATATGTCATGTGCCAGTGTTGCCAGATATTATTGACTATGCCATTACGCTGAACCCTGACAAGGCAAGGTACACTGAAAAAAGTATAACATTGATGTTGTTCATTCAACGTAAATTATCTCTTTCAAGCAACTTAAGATTAGTCATTTAGTGTTGTAGCTTGAAATATTTGGTTTCAGATCTCAATCAAAGTAAAAAAAAATTGTTTGTACCAAAGTAAGTTATGGTGGAGGAAATAGACATAAAAATCCTATTTCAGTTAACCTAATATTTTAGGTTGTTTGTGTGCTGTGTGCAAGGGGCCGTTTGTATATTCGTCCGGTCAAACTTTCCAGCGTGCTGGTTTTCCAACTGCCAAAAAAGAAGAACACTTTCCCAAATGGAGAGGACGTGGATATACAGGTCTGGCCATTTTCAGCAGCAGACTTTTATAACGGAGGATTTCTGGTAAGTAACCCTGTTTCTCGACTGTTAATTTTAAGTATAAGAACTCGTAATAAAACATACTTTCAAGAAAGCTGTAGAAACATTTAATAATTTTTTGTTGTATATTTAAGATTTACACTGCAAAATGTTTGTGTATTTGCACTAGATTTTTAAATAAATGTAAAAAGTACAGCATTGGAATGTGTTATGTTCGTAATATTTCTAATAGCATAAAAACAGGTTACGACCAATAAACCATTTTAAATTGTAACAACTTAAAAAATAGATTTACTTCAGTATAAAACAAGTGAATTGCACTCAATCACTCTAAATGATTTGCCTCAACTTAAGAATTGTGGGCTCAATAAGATAAAAAGAATTATATTGGTTCAGATTGAAAATATTAAGTGTGAATCATTAACCTTAATTATTTTAAGTTGAATGGAGGTTATACTTTTTTCAGTGTAGGCAAGGTTTCAGATAAGAATCCAAGATCTTTTCACTTTCAAGTGACCGAAGCAAAGCAGGGCTAACACATCCGACTTGTCCTTCCGAGAGGTCATTACAGAATTGCTGCTGAAACTACTGGCAGACACAATGTCCACATCAATGAAGGACAGGTTCTGTGTGGCTGGCCTTAGAGGAAGGTGACCTGTCAGAGGTCTCCTGCTCACACTTCCTTGGTGTCTGATTCTACAGCATGACAATGCTAGGTCACACACACATCTGCCATGGCAATAACTGTCCCAAGGTATACTAATGTGTATTGCCTTGGCCTGCTCTCTTTAATTACTGTAACGGGTGGCCGGGTCCCATGCTCGGCCGGGACGCCCTTGCTGCATATGTTCCAGGGGAGCAGCCATGGGCTCCTCAGTACCTCCCCTGGGACACTTGGTGGCAGCCTCCCTAGGTGATGTTGGTGCCTCAGTTTCCCGCAGGGCTCCATGGGAGATGAAGTTCTCCACAACCCTGTGGGGATCTGGGGTGGTCGCCAGGGGGTGCTGCATGGATCCCAGAGCCTTTGTGGACACCTCTACAGCCCCGCCTGGAAGTGCAATTAACAACAATCAATCAATCAATCAACATTTATTTATATAGCACATTTTCATACAAAAAAATGTAGCTCAAAGTGCTTTACAAAATGAATAGAAAAATAGAAGACACAATAAAAAATAAACATAAGTCAACATTAATTAACATAGAATAAGAGCACTTCCAGGTGGGCTATAAAAAGGGCCAGCATCCACCACTTGAGGCCAGAATCAGGAGGAAGAAGACAAGGTTGCCTGGAAGGAGTGATGGTGCCAGAGCAACAGTGTTTGTTTAGTGCTTGGGACTGTGTTGCGGCTGGAGGGATTATAGGGAAGCTGTGCCCTCCAGCTGAAGAAAAATAAAGCTATGTGTCTTTTTAACACGTGCGAATCTGTGCCGGGTCGGGCGCTATATAGTGTCTAATTCACATTACCTTAACTCTATATAGCGCCTTTAAGGAGCCCAAGAATGTAACATCCACAGATGTGAACCTCAGTTTACTAATGGCCAACAACATCAACAGTTTCCTGTGCAGGCATGAGATAAAGTCTGCAGATTCAGAGGCTCATTGTCTCTGAGGTCAAAGAAGATACTAAAGGAGTATGGGATGTTCTCTTAGATAACGGGCATGAAAAATGATTTACTCAGAGTCAATCTGTATGTTGGGTCAGATTAAACCAACCATCTTGAGGGTTAGAGTTCAATGCTCATGACATTATGTTCAACACAGAAAATACCTAACAAGTATGCACTCAACTAAAGGATTATTAGGAACACCTGTTCAATTTCTCATTAATGCAATTATCTAATCAACCAATCACATTGCAGTTGCTTCAATGCATTTGGGGGTGTGGTCCTGGTCAAGACAATCTCCTGAACTTCAAACTGAATGTCAGAATGGGAAAGAAAGGTGATTTAAGCAATTTTGAGTGTGGCATGGTTGTTGGTGCCAGACGGGCCGGTCTGAGTATTTCACAATCTGCTCAGTTCCTGGGATTTTCACGCACAACAATTTCTAGGGTTTACAAAGAATGGTGTGAAAAGGGAAAAACATCCAGTATGAGGCAGTCCTGTGGGCGAAAATGCCTTGTTGATGCTAGAGGTCAGAGGAGAATGGGCCGACTGATTCAAGCTGATAGAAGAGCAACTTTGACTGAAATAACCACTCATTACAACCGACGTATGCAGCAAAGCATTTGTGAAGCCACAACACGCACAACCTTGAGGCGGATGGGCTACAACAGCAGAAAACCCCACTCATCTCCACTACAAATAGGAAAAAGAGGCTACAATTTGCACGAGCTCACCAAAATTGGACAGTTGAAGACTGGAAAAATGTTGCCTGGTCTGATGAGTCTCGATTTCTGTTGAGACATTCAAATGGTAGAGTCCGAATTTGGCATAAACAGAATGAGAACATGGATCCATCATGCCTTGTTACCACTGTGCAGGCTGGTGGTGGTGGTGTAATGGTGTGGGGGATGTTTTCTTGGCACACTTTAGGCCCCTTAGTGCCAATTGGGCATCGTTTAAATGCCACGGGCTACCTGAGCATTGTTTCTGACCATGTCCATCCCTTCATGACCACCATGTACCCATCCTCTGATGGCTACTTCCAGCAGGATAATGCATCATGTCACAAAGCTCGAATCATTTCAAATTGGTTTCTTGAACATGACAATGAGTTCACTGTACTAAAATGGCCCCCACAGTCACCAGATCTCAACCCAATAGAGCATCTTTGGGATGTGGTGAAACGGGAGCTTCGTGCCCTGGATGTGCATCCCACAAATCTCCATCAACTGCAAGATGCTATCCTATCAATATGGACCAACATTTCTAAAGAATGCTTTCAGCACCTTGTTGAATCAATGCCACGCAGAATTAAGGCAGTTCTGAAGGCGAAAGGGGGTCAAACACCATATTAGTATGGTGTTCCTAATAATCCTTTAGGTGAGTGTATATGCAGATCCAGTACACAATATTTCTGGTCATTGCTAAACAAAGTCAAAATGGCTGAAAAGTAGGACTAAAGTCATTTGTTACTACATCTTGATAAATGGGTTTAGAAGATGGATGGATGGATGTCATTGGACTCCATAACTGCATAAGCTTTAAGCATTGCATTATTAACACCTTTAGGGAGAGCATTTATTTAAGTATACACATGAGTTTCAAATGCTGCAACATAAGATCTATTCATTGATTTTTCTGTGCTCATAAATTCCGTTATAGTGTCAAAGAGAGCAGCACAGAGTCCATGCACATATGCACACAAACACACACACACACCTATAAAGGGCCAGTTTAGAAAAACTTTTCTTAGGATAGTCAGAAGCATCATGAATTGCAGGCACACTTTTCTGTGCTGCTGATATTCATAAAAGCTTTTTAATTTTACTAATTCTTGCTGTTTTATTTTCATTTTGGATATCAGTGAATAGATTAAACCAATAAAGACAAGAGTTAATCTAATAATGCAAGGTTATTAAACTGGTTTACTTTTTTTGTATTGCTTCCTATCTCAACATGTGCGACATATCTACCTTTAATCTACAGCCATACCCCCTCTCTACCAGAAACCCTGCACTTCCATAACACTCTAGTACATACTGCTAAACAAATCCCTACTCTGATGCAAGCATTTCTAGGATTTTGAATCACTCTCTTCTAAATCTTGAAAACTGTGTTTAAGCAAAGACGCAAAGAGGAAGATGACAGTGAATGCTCATCACAAAGAGTCATTTCAGGGGAGCAAATTACTATAGTCCCCTCCAACCTGAACTGGAAAAGAAGTGTACAACATGAATAGATTATTTAATATGAATGATGATTATTTTAAGTTAGATTATTCTAAATTTTAAAATTTAGGAGATCTGCTTATTTCTTACATCTAAATAAAGCCCTACTACAAGAAATTTAGTAGCTGCTATTGTTGAAGTAAGAAAACAATAATTAGTGTACATTGTCGCTTCATCCCAAATCTTGTTTTTTTCTTGCCAATGAAATCATATTAGATCAAATACAATCAATTATAAACACTACATTTTGGATATGTGCCTGATATATGCCTCTAAAACAAATTAAGTATTTGTGTTACCTTAAATTTAAATGCACCAGGAAAGACTTGTTTCTAAGTTTCTAATTGTACTTTGCAATGTTTGTTTTTACCTATTGGCACGAGGCTATGTATTTGGCTATTGGTTCAGATCTCAGAAATCTAACCTTAAAAGTGACTTATTTAAAATAAATAACAATTGCTAATACTAGAGTGTGGCATAAAATAAAAGGTTCACTAGACATGGGACTGCCACAAGAAGTGTAACCATTTTAAAAATGCTTTATTTTGCTACCTTACCTACAGTATAAACAAATTTATAAACTGACCTGACTGATTCTGGGATGTAAAATGCTAGGAAAAAAAGTCAAAGGCACCCTTTGGGATCTCCCCATCTCACTATGTCCCTGTTGACAAGGATGTAGGACATGCATGTAGGGAGCCTGTCTGCTCATTTCACATTTGAAGCTCTGGCGTCTTTGAGATTGAAGATGAGCAGGCACTGAAGCAGAAGGTATTGATTTAAAATGCATGTAACCATTCCAGTAGCACTCCAGGTAGTTCATAAGTTGTCTTGGATAAAAACATCCTTACAATAAATAAATGTAAATAAAAGAATGCTACATTTATGATAGTAAAAAAAATCAATACTTTTGACTGTCATTTGCAATATGTCTTCTACTCTCTAACATTCACACATATCCAGATAAATGTAGATAAAGATATTTGTTTCTTTGAGGAATCTAAAGTTAAATAATGATCTTAGCAGATAGATAGATAGATAGATAGATAGATGGCTTCCCTCCACCTGCCAGATTCATGCCAAAATCCCCAGGGATTTGAGAAGGAAGATGTTGTTTCAGCGTATTTAAAACTTGAGTCCAGTTAAATTCTACAGCTTCTCTATTAATTATTCACTGGTGTCCTCAATTAAAATAATACAAAAAGCATTAGTTTAGCATTCAAAGCTGTCTATCACAACAAAATATCTGTATATTTGCTTTCTTATATTGTTGCTAATCTCTCTTTTCTATTCTTCTATTATATAAAAGATAATATTTTATTATACTATTGTATATAAAAACTGTTGTTTCCATTTGTTAAGTCTAGTCTTGTGTTCTTCATGTGCCCCCTCATGCATTTAGTCCTTACAATATCTAATCCAGGTGTTTTTTCATTGTGTGGGTTATTTACACATTTTTTTAATTTTTACATGTATTCTTTTAAAAATTCCTAAATTTTTACACCTAATTGTTTAGAGAGTGGTTGGTAGCTTTTTAAAGCTCACACTTCTGCCATATCACAACTTCCTGACGGCCCTCACAGGTTCGCACAGGCTTCCCTCAGAGTTATTGCCGATTAGGCACAACCAGCTAAGTGGATTAAGAGGAGAATGAATTGGGTCTCTGTCCTGCTGAGAAACTCGGAGAGACTATGGGATAAATGTTGTTGTGGGGAATTCAGCTCTAGTTTTGCTAAATGTGGATGTGAATTTTCCTCCATTCATACTCTAAAATACCTGAACTGCATACAACTTTCTTATTCTGCATGTCTGATGAGAATGTTCCTTATAATTCTAATTAAAAAAAAAAAAACTTTCATCGATTATGTTGCCATTGCCAGGAACATAAACTTTTTCACCTATTTTTGAGGGTGGCACAGTGGTAGCACTGCTGCCTCGCAATAAGAAGACCGGGGTGTGCATACTGGGTTCTCCCCGTGTCTGTTTAGGTTTCCTTCGTGTGCTCTGGTTTCCTCTCCCTGTCTCCAAAGATACACAAGCTATGTGATTTGGCGAGGATCTATTGGCCCTACTGTGTGTTTGGTGTGTGTGTGTGTGTTCACCGTGCAATGGACTGGTGCCCTGTCCAGGGTTTGTTCCTACTTTGTACCCTGTGCTGGTTGGGATAGGCTGGCCAAACCCCATTCCCCACAAAGCGCAACCCTAGTCTGAGTTAAAATGGTTAGAAAATGACATGACCTATTTAGGAGTAATGAACATAGTCCCACTTTAAGAATTAAAAATTGCTCAGTGTAACCAAACAGATCAATTTGTCAGTTTCTTCAGGTGAAGTGTTTTATTTCCTGCCAAGTCAAGTCTGTCAACTGAGGTCTCATCTACTACATAATAAAATGATAAGGTATGTGGGTGTGACTAGTCCCTCAGAGCAATCTGATTGGTCAGTTTAGCTTTGGTGTGATTGGTGAGTTTGGGTTTGGTAACCCGAGTGAAAGAGGAAGTGGGAGGAGGAGAAAAGGCACAGGAGGCACACTAAGAGATATGCTATCAAAGACAGAAAGTTTAAAAATGGGCTGGAGGTGAGAAAGGCAATGGCAAAGTCTGAGATGTGGGCTTTACAGGAATGCACTTGAGAAGTTCAGACACATGCAGATATAGAGGTACATATAGGGCAAGAAATACCGAATATTTTAAAATCATTCTATTACCTGTCTTAGGTAGTGAAGCTAGTAATAAATATTTCATGTTTATAGAACAGACTGAATTCTGTCTAAGAAAACAAAATTCAAAGCAGGAGGTCTTGGCTTACTATAATGTTTAAGAGCTTCTAGGTGGCTAAGTGACAATGACATCAAAGCTTTGTGTGACAGGCTATTTTTTGTACCTCAGTGCATTTTACAAGGCCCAGGGAGGCCTTGCCAGAATCAGCTCGACTGGGACTTTCTGGAAGGGCTATGCGCCCCAAAGTAATATTCACAAGGATCTCTTCCAAGATTGTTCATACCATAACTTAGTAGTAGTAGTAGTAGATACTTTCCAGAATTGGAAGGAATACTTTTTAATTGTTTATATCTTTACATACAGTATATGTCCACAAGCTTAGGAAATGAATAAATGTTTAAATATTTGTGAATGTCTAGAGCATATGTTTATAAACTGCATGGTGTTAAATACTTGTCCTCCTAATTTCTTATGCTGTATTTGCAAATTTTGGCATATTGCCTCTGAAGAGAACCAGACAAAATATAAGGAATATTTAAATGAGGACCACCCAGAATGAATTAGCGGGAGGTGTTGGAAAGTTTTCCAGCAATCCAAACTAAAAGAAGCTGCAGTATAGCTTGTAATGTTGTACACTGTACTCTTGTGAAAATGGAACTTCAAATGCTTATAATAAATGTTTTATTCTCCTTTCAGCGTGAGCAGTTACAGTTAATCACAATTTGCCATGTCCTCAGAATGTATTCCTAAATATAAACAAGACATGTACTGTACTGTCAATAATTAGTAAAAGCAAGAAGGCCCCACAAACTTCATTCTTTTACATTCACATTTGTGCTATCTAAAAAGTAATAACACAAATAACATATAGTTATATAAAAACAACAAAATAATGCAACATGCTATACTAACGATCAATGTTCACCCCAATTATCTACTTTTTCTCTACACGTTAACAGTATTTGTGCCTAAAATTAATATTTATCAATCATTGAAACAAAACAGTTAAAAATGACTGTAAAAAGTTGTTTTTCAGTCCAAAAAGTTTGCAATTAATGTTAATTTGAAGGTTCTGTTGAAAATAAGTCTCCATAGTCAGCTGAAACCACACATAAGGAAATGACAACCAAAGCAAGAATCAAGATAGAACTATCTCAAAAAAAACAAAAACAAACAAACACTTGACTCATCAACCAGGAGTAGACTCAAGAACAGGCCAAATGTATCTCTGGTCTCCTTTCTTGTTTTGTGTCTATCTAATCAGGGATCCTCTTCGCCATCTCACTAACTGAATGCCCTATGGAAAACCAGGTAATGATTTTGGTTTGGTTCAGATAGTTCAATTCTTTCTTGATGGCTACGGTTTGACATTTTTGTGTTAGTGATGGTCATTCGAATAACATTTCCTGAATGTTTCCATGAAAACATGAAAACGTGCTGCATCAACTCCTCCTAACAATGTTCTCTAGCCAGAATTTCCTACAGTCCAGGGTCTTCAAAACTAAGCTGCTTCTTGAGGTGCCTATATGACTTTTCTTAACACCAAGCCAATCAACATTGAAATGTCTGCTAGAAACATCAAAAACAGCTTATATACAGTGGATTCAGAAAGCACTGAAGGCCCTTCACTTTCTGCTGTTGTGTTTTTAACAACAAATAATAAGCTGAAGTGGTGTGGGGCCTCAAAGAATGCAGCACAGAGTTCAAAATGTCCCAAAAAGTGCCCAGAATGCCTACTAGAAAAAGTAAACACTGCCAAAATTCTTGGCTATTCACACAAGGGCAAAGAAAGAATCTTTATAAATAAAAGACTTATTATGAATACAAATGCTCTATAATAAGAAGTTCTGAGGAGCACAGAAGGTAATGCCTACAAAATAGGCAGTCCCAATAACAAACAATACAAAATCCAGGAGGACAGTCAAAAACAGAGCAAAAGAGGACAGAAAATAAAAAATAGTAATAAACACTAGAGAACTCACTAACCACCTAGTGCATATAATGAACCACAAGGGACTGTGTGTTTACCTCTGCCTTTATGGGGCAGAGGTCAGCTTCTTTATGGTGATGGATAGGGGCCCCGCCTCTCAGGAAACACCCACAAAACACAAAGTACATAGTAAACGATACACTGACACATAAAAACTAAATGATCAACAATATTTATATAAACAAAAAATACAAACAAGAACAAAACAAACATAAAAGACGATTTAAACCACAGCAAGTAGGAGAACCCTGGTTGAAACATAACATCTACAAACTTTATTGTTTTGTAGATTTCATTTTAAATTAATAAATTTGCCATCTTTACCATCAATCTACACTTAATAACCCATAATAAGTGACATGTTTTCAGAAAGGTTTGCAAATTTATTAAACATTTAAAACTGAAATCTTTCATTTATATAAGTTGCTGTATGCAGGCAGTGTAGTGTAGTAGTTAAGGCTTTGGACTTCAAACCCTGTGGTTTTGGGTTCAAATCCTGCTACTGACACTGTGTGACCATGAGCAAGTCACTTTAGCTGCCTGTGCTCCAATTGAAAAACCAAATAAAAGGTAACCAATTGTGTCATCAGTGTTTTAAGTCACCTTGGATAAAGGTGTCAGCCAAATAAGTATTCAGAAATTTTGGTGTGGCACTCCAAATTGTGGTCAAGTGCATCTTGTTTGTTTTAGTTATCCTTTAGATGAGTCTTGAATGTGATTGGAGTCCACCTGTGATAAACTGAAATATATTGGATATCATTTAGAAAGATACACACCTGTGAATATAAGGTCCCACAATTCACACCAAGCTACGAAGTCCAAGCAATTCTCTCTAGACCTCTGCAACTAAACTGTGGTGAGGCATAGGTCAGGTCAAGAGTTTAAAACAATTTCTACCAGCTTTAAGCACAGTGGCCCCAATAATTGTGAAATGGAGGAAGTTTGCAACTACCAGGACTCTTCCTAGAGTTGACTGCCCAGTCAAGTTGAGTAACAGGCAAGAAGGGGCTTGGTCAGGGCGGTGACTAAGAACCCAATAATCACTTTAACAGTGCTTCAGAAGTCCTCTGTTGAGATGTGCGAACCTGTTTGAAGGACAACCATCTCAGCAGCCTTTCATCAATCAGGCATTTATGCAAATGGCTGCATGAAAGCCACTCTTGAGTAAAAGTTTGTCAAATGAGAGCGTGAGGAAAAAGGTTTTCTAGTTTGATGAGACAAAATTCAACTCTTCAGGCAGAACTCCAACCAGCACGTCTTGCAAAAATCAAGCACTCTTCATCAAATGCATAATACCATCCCTACGTTGAAGCATGGTAGTGGCAGTATTGTTCTATTGGGGTTCTTCTCAGTGGCAAGGACAGGGAGACTCGTCAGAATGGAGGGATGTACGAATGCAGCCACATACAGAAAGGTCTCTGAAGAAAAAACACTCCAGAGACCATGCCACCTCAGACTGGGGCAACGGTTCATCCTAAGCACGACAGTGACCTGAAGCATACAGAATCTATTCTGTTGAGGCCTCTGTGATCCTTGGAACACTAAAAACCTTAGAAATGGTTTATATTCTTAACCTTATCTATCCATCACAACAGATTTATCATGGAAGTCTACAGAAATTTGCTTGGACTTAATAGCTTAGTTTTTGCCCTACCATGCAGTGTGAATTGTGGGGCCTTATATACACAGGTGTGTACGTTTGAGGGTCCAAGACAAAGCCCTGAGTTAAACCCTATAGAACATGTGTAGACATATCTGAAGATGGCAGTTTACTGACACTTCCCATTCAATTCATTGGAGTTTAAGTAGATCTGCCAGGAAAAATGGGATAAACTGCCCAAATCCACGTGTGAAAATACTTTTTTAAATCCACTGCACTAAGTACATTGCTTCAGTTCTGTTATATACTGTGTATTCTCTTTGCTACTGTCATGGTATATACTGTATAATCTATGTTTGTTCTGCCTGATAAACAAATGGCAGGACAGAATATCGAACAGCAAAGGAAAAGGGAATGAGGCCAAAATTGTAACCTATTAACATGCTATAGTGCCTTGGAAAATGAAGTACCTAAATCATGGTGTTGAACACAAATTAAAATAACATGCAGTCTATTGAGGATTTTCACCATTATCTACATTCTCTGCTAAGATATGTTTTTGAATCCAGAAACTTGGACAAAGCATTCACTATATTGCCATCTTAAATAGGATTCTGGGCATGACGTCACACATCACAGCTTAAAACAACTACAAATGCCAAGAAACAACAAAAAATGGTAATTGCTACAATCCAACACAGAAAAAGAAATGGCAGCAGAAATTACTTAAGCCTAATGACAACGATAAAGAAAAGTTCATAATAAAAGTATATGTGAAAATTAACTCAGAAGGATCCAAATTATAGATATTATGGCACTATTATTTCTACCATTCAGTGTAGAAGATGTTCCTAATAAATTTCTATTTTTGGATCTATTTTTTGGATGTATCTATTTATTTATTATCATGCAAACTTAAATGTTTTGATGGCCCACTCCACAACTAATGCAAGCACAAAAATAAAGTAATCAACCATTCAAGTAATCAAGCCTTCTCCAAATGATTCTGCTGCCTTCTTGCTGCTTTTTAATCTTATTTTATCAAGTATTTTGATAGTTTTCCATTTATAATTGTTTTTGCCTGGCAATCTGCATTGCTTCTGGAATCCAAGATGGCCTCAACATTACAACTATACGATGAGGTTTGGGAGCTAAAGAGTCAAATGAAAAGTGCCTTGTTCAGAAAAGTGCCTTTTCAGGGGAAGGACTGCAGATAAGAATGATTCAAGGTTGCAACACGTACATAGGATGGGAGTTGAGAGGAGTGGTTCATGTCAATGGTTCCTACTCTAAGTCTCAGAATCCATGTGAGTTTTGTCAAGGGTGGATGGATGGATGGATAAATGAATATCTTGTGAATATTACAAGAGCATTAAGAGTTAAGAGAATGCAAGAGAAATGTAGCTAATCAGTATATGTGTATGACCCAATGTGTAACCATTTTTGCAAGCAAGGATATAAATACTGAAGTAAAACTTTGCTCAGGGTCACTCCTGTCTGTCATTCAGTGGCTGCATGGTGCCCCTTTTCATGAAAGAAATAAAGTGTGCAAAGGACAAGCTTTCTCCTGCCTGATTCATTTAGTTGCTGAATAATAAAGAGAATCCTGTGTGAAAAGGATACAGAGAAATTGCTTGAATTTTTGGCAGAAAAGGACACAAAGTTTTCAGTGCATAACTTCAGTTGGTGAAGCAAAAGCTTCAGTATTTGGGGCACATATTAACTCCTGTGGAAAGGTGTTTGTCAAAAAAAGGGTGCAGACTATTCAGAAGATGCTCATGCCAGAAACCAAACAGCAGCTGCTTTCACTGTTAGAGATGATTGGGTACTGTAGGCAAAGGATCCAAGATTTTGCAGAAAGAGCACAGTCCCTCCAAGATCTGGCCGAAGGAAAGAGACTAGCCCTGAGCAACAAAATAAAATGGATAGAGGAGGCTGAGAAGGCTCTGACTGGTTTAAAGCAAACATTAATGGCGGTGCCTGTCTTAGGTTTATCTAATTACAGGGAACCTTTCTATCTCTGTGTTGATGATCGAAGAGGTTTTATGACTGTAGTCTTAAAGCAAGATCATGGGGAGAGGAAAAGGCTAGCAGCTTACTATTCTAAAAGGCTAGATTCATCTGCGACAGCTCTGCCGGCCTGCTGGAGAGTTGTGGCAGCAGTAACAGAAGCAGTGTTGTCATGTGCGGATGTAGTGCTGATGTGTCCCCTTGTTGTGTGTGTGTAACATGCTGTACATTCTATTTTGGTACAAGAGAAAACTTTACACCTAATGCCTCATCTCACTCATCACCAGAATGTTCTGTTAATGTTAGCAAGTGTAATAGTGGATAGATGTTCTACTCTGAACTTGGCTACCTTGTTGCTGGTTCAAACTGATGGTCATCCACATGGTTGTGATATTGCAATTCAAATGGTAACTAAGTCCAGACTTGATTTGGAAAAGGAACCGCTGGATGTGGCATTTGTAGATGGCTGTTCCCTAAGATTGGAAAATGGCAATTCAGCTGTCAGTTATGCTGTGATAAGGGATGGCAGGCTACTGTAAGAGCAAAGATCGCTCCTACCTTGTTGGCCCAGGCTGCTGAGTTGTTTGGATTGATCAGGGCATGTCAATCGCATGAAGGGACAGAAGTTACAATCTGTACTGATTCACGCCATGCCTTTGGAGTATGCCATGACCACATTGAATAAAATGAGAGGTTTTAGGACTAGTACTGGCAAGCCCATAAAACATCATGGTCTTGCTGAAAACCTTTTGAATGCTATTATGCTCCCTGCACGAGTAGCAGTTGTGAACTGTCGAGCCAACATGGGGAAGAGGGACCCTGTGAGCTTAGGGAGTGCACTGATAGATTATTGGGTAAAGGAAGCTGAGCATAGGCCTGACGTGCCTGCTTACCCCTTAATGGTTCTGTCCTCTACTAATTGCACCAGCAAGAGTAATGATGTTTTGGTCATTCAGACACTGGTGATGGATGCAGAGCGGCGAGCATGGACCAAGGATGTGTCTAGGGTGTGGATAGTGTTTAGTGACATAACCTGTCTAGTAAACCTTATCTTCCACAGTCAGCTTTTTCAGGGTTTGCAAAAGCCTCCCATAGCACAGAAAATGCCTCAAAGCATGCCATGGTGGCCCTGTTGGGGAAGATTGAGAGAGCACTCTATTTGCGGGCTAATTTCTGCCGGACATGCATGGTCTGAGTGAAACACAAAATAGCACAATATTGAAAACTAGCCATGTGCACCCAACTACGTTGCGCGTGTTAAAGGTGTCTGTGAAGGGCTCCCTGTTTAAACGCGGCTGCCAGTCGTGAACTGGGCCCTTCGTCGCACAGCATTATGATTTTTTATATGGGAAACAAAATTACAAAAGAAAACCCTTGGATATTGATTCGATAGGAACGGCTACTTGGAATCACTGTCCGAATCGTAATAATGTGGTGGTATAGGAGCATTTCTGCTTCTGTCCGTTCACAGTCCATCTCGTTTTCACGACGCTGTTGTTTCCTCTCACGATCTCTTCTCAACCTTTCTTTAATCTCGCAGGTTGCTTTGTGGAAAGGCAATATACACGGAGCAATGGTTATATAAGAGGGGGACACATAGGTATCCTGGCTCTTTAAAGCATAAATAGGGATCACTTCACTGCCATGTGAGCAAGCCACGGTACAACTGTGAGACACGCAGCACTCGCCGGCTACAACGTAACAATAATAATTTCCAGAACGTGCTGTTACGTTGTCATTCATTTTACCCACTGTCTTTCTTTCATTCATATGTTACGTAGGCACGTACCTTTTATCTTCGGCAATCTCATTCTCTAACCAGGCCTCAGGAGCTAACCAGCGTAACACTGTTCACCACCCCTTTCGTTATTCCGCAACATTGTTGACATCCGTGAGTAACAACAACATACTAAACTGGAAGGTGGTCTACGCATGCATGGAATTCGTGGACAAACAGAGATCAAGATCTAAATGAAGATCTCTTTAGTTAATTTAAAGCACAACAATTTGTTTAGTTTGAATGTCTGTGTTTTGAGGTGTGAATGGAGTACTACAGTCTTCAGTAGTATAAGCCTGGAGGAGATTCTTAATGCAATGCCTATGTTTTAGCTGTCTCTCTACTGTCATCTAGTGCGTCTTCTTCTAATTCATTTCCGGACAAACAAAGATCAAGATCTAAATGAAGATTATATATAGAGATATAAACAACGTAGGACCTTCTTTTACCTGATGGCCCATTTGACCACCTTCAAATGGATTTTGTTCAGTTAACTCCGTCTAAGGGTTACAAATACTACCTGATGATAGTGGATGTATTTTCCAGAAGGGTGGAGTTATTGCCATGTTGGCATGCTGATGCTAAGTCATTTGCTAAACGGTTGGTAAAAGAAATCATTCCAAGGTGGGGAGTGCCAACACTTTACATTTTGTAAATACTGTAATTAATCATCTGGCCGAATGGTTGAAAATTGACTTAATTGATGTATTACTGCACATATCATCCATAAAGTTGGGGATGGTAGAGACAATGAATCAAACATTCAAATTAAAGCTGGAAAAGAGCATGTGAGGACACTAATTCTCCCTGTCCTGATGCTCTCCCTTTAGTCCCAATGACCATGAGAGGAAGAATTCACCAACAGCTAGGCCCCTCCCCAGTTAAAATATCAACAGCCTGGAAAATGCCGGTTCCAATGCCAGGAAGGAGGATAGAATTGGAAATGGTTAATTGTGATTTGTTACATTATCTTTCATGGTTGTGACGAGCTCTGAATTTGGTCTATCAGCAAGTGAGGAACCACTGGAGAACACCATTAACCCTGTCCTGTACTGATCCAAACATTGACCTACTGTAGGCGATTGAGTGCTGATCAGAGACACCAGAAGGAAACATTGGCATCAATCCAGATGGAGAGGATCCTACTAGATGTTGCTGACAACTGCTCATTCTGTGAAAGTTGAAGGCATTGATTAATGGATTCACGCTTCTCACTGCAAAAAGACCGACCCTACATAGACACTATGGCTAACCATGTTATTCACTATGGTGAAATCTATGTTCTCTTCTTCTTTCCACCAAATATTGTTCCACTGTGATTTGCTCAACCTTACTGGCCCACTGATGGCAGATGACTGTTCTGTGTGAGCAACTTGTGTTCAGGGTGGGGATGGGTTTGGGAGCTGAACAGTTAAATGGCTAAAAATGTGAAAATGCCTTAAGCCTGAATAAAGTGTTTTGTTCAGAAAAGTGCCTCTTCAGGGGAAGTGCTGCAGATGTGAGTTGAAGAATGATTCAGGGTCACAGCACATACACACAATGGAAGATGAGTGGAGGAATGGTTCATGTAAATTATGTGGGAGTTATGTCGAGGGTAAATGAATACCTTGTGAATATTACAATGTAGCCAATTAGCATTAAAAGTTAAGAGGAACGTTGCCAATCAGTATTGTTTACCAAATAAGTGTATAACTTGATGTGTAACCATTTATTCAAGAATTTATATAATCTCTGAACAATATAAATATTGAAGTAAAAATTTCCTTGGGGTCACACCTGCCTGTCATTTGATGGCTGCATGGTGCCCCTTTTCATGAAAAGAAATAAGATGTGCAAAGGACAAGCTTCCTCCTGAGGTTATTATAGTTAATGAAAACTAAAATCAAAACTGAAACTATTATTAAAAAAACATTTTCGTAAGCTGAAATAAAATAATTAACAAAACCAAAATGAAAAGCTAAAACTAACTGAAACTATTAAGGTAGCTGGAAAGACTAATGGAAATAAAATAATAATTTACTTTAAATATTTTTAGTTTTTGTTTTTAATGAATATTCTTGCCGTTAGTCTTTAACCCTTGTAACTTTTAACTCTAAAACAGAAAGTCATCCACCACTAGCTGCCCGCATATATTCATCCATTGAGCGGTGGCTGATGAATGAACACGAATGATCATGCAGCATTTGCAGTAACAGAGCAAGCTGAACACGGATGTGTAAAGCATGTGAAATAGAAAGCGATTTACTGTGCCACCTTTCTTTGTGCTTCTTGTATATCAAGGTGTAATTCAAACACCTGAAGTCGGAATCTGCTGGTTAACAAAACCTTTACCGTATGGGCAGAAAAATCAAAAGTGAGTAATGTCTCAGTTTATTTCTCAGGTGCCTGTGTTTTGTTGACAATAATTCACCTACCACCTCGCACAAGAGAAATCATTTTTGAAAATAAAATGACACTGATCAAGAGACTGACTAGGTCATCATACAAGATCAGCATATTGCTACTGACCAATCACTTTTGGTTTAAAAAAGTCATTTAATAACGAAATGATACCAACCTTGTAAAATTCCTCAGTTGGCAATGTCTCTACTGAACTACAGGTAGGTAGGTGAAGAGAGTCTGCCAAGTGGTGAAAAACTAAACATACTAATGTGTTTTTGTATTTGTATTTATTCTATATTTATTAATGTATCATTTTTTAGTTTATATTCACAGCTTAAAATACCTGATATTGTGAAAATAATCCAGAATTATGTTTTAAAATATTTGTCCCAATTTTTTCATTTTTTTCTCTCAGAATAGATAGTTAAAATAACATACTCTTTTTGTTCTTAACATCAGCCATATCATACATATTACACAAACTGATTTTTCCTGCCTTGCATCCAAACCTGCCAGGGTAGGCTCCAGGTTTCCTGTGATCTGCTCTGGATAAACAGGTTTAGATAATGTATATATTGTTCCTAATCTCAGATGCTGTCTCTGTCGTTTTGTGCCTGTCCATATTCCCATTACCTACTCTTACTCTGCTCATTAAGGGTTTACTGTTCTTATGCATGGGCTATTCAAGTCTCACCACTCCTAACCTCGACACTAAATACTTGTTTTTCTTTGTTTCCCTCAATACAGCTAGGCGAGGTCTGCACACTCATTCAAGCAAAACAGCCTTGTTTTTCCTAAGCCCCCATGATTTTCATGATCACACCTGTCAGAACACAGTAGAATCAGTTTTCTGATTTTTGTAATCTTTTCCAGTCCTGTAGGTGGCAAAATTCTGTCAATAAATTGTATATACCTAAGATGGAACCAGATATAATAACAAAGAAAATAACAAAGCCCAGTATGGGAGTTTTTATAATGTAATATTGAAGGATTTCATTATTAGCACATTGTCTTGGAGCAGGATATGTTGTTTGCTGTAGATATTTAGAGTAAAAAACCCTCAAAACTTAAAATTCACTTATATTTCATTACAAATTGGCCCATTCTGGGCAATAAAAGAAGAAGATAAAAAGTGCCAACAGTCAAAACACATTTGTTCAGCACAAATGACATAGAAAATAATTTTAAAATTATATAAAATTGTTCATGTTCACTATCAGGTTTGATTACTATATGCTTGTTTTTATCAGACAAAAACAAAACCAGATAGTAAACCATGTAGTATAGTAAGCTTCCACAAATATTAAAGTAATATATTGTCCAACTCCATTAAGTGTACAGTTCTGTCTGATTGTGACACAAAACTAAACTCCATAGTAGCTCTTTAACCACAACAAAATTACTAAAACTAGAAATTAAAATAAAAGATATAAAAATAAAATAGAAATGTCTTTGTGAAATAAAAACTAAATTAAAACTAAAAATACATGATGAAGGAAAACTAAAACTAAACTGAATTTCCAAGTAAGGTTAGAAAAAATATAGAAATAAAAACTAATATAAAAAGGCCTGAGTAGTAAAGGAAATCCTCTTTCTTCATCAGAAACATAACAGAATAGCCAAACTTCAGCTTTTATTGTTTTGCAACATTTTGAAGCATTTTATTTACAGTATGTTTTACTTTTTATGTTTCTATTTCCTTATCCATTAGAGTTTGTTTTACGTCTTTCATTTTTCTGCCTGATGGCGTATTTTTTCACTCCCTTGGAGCTAGTTTATTTTAAGCAGGTACTCTCATTTATCTATGAAGAAACAAGTGAGTGAAGCAAGCTCTTGAAGCTTTAACCATAAGACTTTCATATGAAACTAAATAAAAAGAATGTGCAATGGTTTATGTTTTTGATACTGTTGGCTGCAGTTATAGTTGCACATGTGTGCTTCAGCTTTTCTTGTCTTGTCTGTTATACCATTCTTAACTGGACCACTCCCTTTCCATATGCACCAAAGAAAAGTAGCGTGCTGTTATCTATTGTTGGTGGTTTGAAGGTGTATCAGGAGCACCGAGGCTTTGGTGACTCTGGCATTGTATCAAAACAATGTTTTGCCTTAGCAATTTGTTTATAAATAAATTGAAAAGCTAAATGAATAGGTGCATCATTGCCAGTTCAAATCCCTTTACTGTCAGAAGGGAACCTAGTCTATTGGGCCCTTAACCTGAAAATTGCTCCTGAGGCACTGTGCAATGGCTGACCCTGTGCTCTGACCCTCAAAGGTCACGTAAAAAGATAATAGCCCCTTGGGAATTAATACAGTGTACCGAAATACCAAAAAAAAAATCAATGTCACAGATAAAAGAGTTCTTAGGTTGCCTGTCCACCATAGCTGACAATATTGAACATCCCCATAACACGGTTGTGCCAATGAGACATGTGATTGTATAACTGTGTTAGAAAACCTAGGACAGTATATAGGAAAATAATGCTCAAATAAACTTATTCCTTATGTATTCATTTTATAAATATAGGTAAATTTCTATTAAAATGAACTCCCAGGAACCTAAAAAATATTTCGTTATAACGAAAATTTCGTTGTAATGAGATTCTGTATTTGTTATTATAGTGCTTTCTTTAACTTGCACCCAGGCGTTTGCAATCATTTCAATAGCTTCTTGTGTGTTAATTTTAATCTACTCCTGCCTACAAGTTATGCTGATAAGAATTTTTTTCTGCATTTCCTTGCGATAATACACCTTCCCGAAGCGCGATTGCAGTGTCTGTGGAAGATTGTTTGTCCGTTGCCAGGGCAGGGCAAAAACAGGCTCATAGCACTGCAGTGAAGTGACACAGAAGCAAATCATAAAAGATCGGGGTTGCGCTATAAGTCCCTGTCTTACACCCCAAACACGAGGCTGAGTTTCAGTACTTTAGGAAAACCAACTTTATTCAGCTTGAAACAGGAACGACGCAGTTATTTATTGTAGTGTGATCTGCCACTCTGCTATACAAAGACACAGCAGTCAGGCTGCATCACCCACCGATATTTTCTCTGTTTGCTTTGGTGGAGAAACGCAGCATAGCTGAGAGACGCAGAATATCATTAAGCTAGCTGTTGCCCCGGCAACAGATAAACAGTCTTCCATAGACGCGGAGATCGGACTTCGCGACACTCTTCAGAGTGTCGTCCAGTTAGGGAAGGTCCCAAGAGAGTTTACAAACCTCACATTTTCTTGAATGAGTGCCGCATTAACAGGAATGTTTCTTGAACGAGCATCTCTGAACCACATAAAAACTGCTTTTACGACGTCTTCAAAAGCAGCAGTTCACATACGTTTGGTCCCGAGATTATTTTTCTTTTTTTGCTTGGTCTTTCAAGAAAGTTGACAGCGTCGATGGCAAAATTCCGAATTCACTGACGTCTTTTTTTTTTTTTTTGCCGCAATCGAGAGCTGCAAAAACTGTAAAGTTTTTTTTTGTAATATGAACTGTTATCGTTTTTTCGTGTCTGCTATTTCTATAGAAGGGTGACAATGAATTAAATTCCAATGGATGTTTTTTAAATGTTGATGAGCAATAAGCAAAAGGTATCACTGAAAACCTCAAGAAACAAAAAGGGCAAAAAAAAAAAAAACAGTACGAGGAAAGTTAAAAAAAAACAAAAAACAATGCAATGTTTCTGTTTGGGGATCATTGTGCACAACTGAGCTGCAACCACAGAACTAGCTGCTCTGTGGATGATTCATTCAGGCATTTCAAGGTCTTTTGGGCACTTCGTTATAATCAAAGTATCTGCTGAATGTACTTCGTAGTAACAAGATTTCTATAGACTCGCGTCATATGGGGAAACTGTCGGGACCATAAAAATACTTCTTTGTAATGAAAATTTCGTTGTAAAGATATTCGTTATAATGGAATTTCACCTGTATATTGTGAATAATTTTTAATCTATTCTCAAAATTAGTACTTTTTTTTCAGGCTTTAAGCTAGGCACTAGTGTAGCCTCTATGTTGTAGTTAAAACCTTGACAACTCAGTTGCATGAACTGTGCCTAATAGTACAAAATTATTTAAATTAATTTCTTTCAAGCCAGCCAGGTCAGGACAATTTTTACATAGACAACAGCTACTTCATGTCTCACATCTGAGTTTATCAATGGGTAAGAAGACCTACATAGTCATAACAGGTGTGGTGGAGTAATGAAGTTGGTGGTCATTAGCTGACCTGTATTTGTGAAATGCTATTCAAGAAAAGGGTACTCTACTTATGTTTTATATCCCTACCTCATGCTTGATGGCATATTGATAAAGATACTGACTTGAATGTATGAAATACTCCGATACAGAAAATATTTGAGGTTGCCCAGTGGGGGCTGGGCAGTCTCGTGGCCTTGGAACCCCTGCAGATTTTGTTTTTTTTCTTCTCCAGCCCTTTGTTTTTATCTGTCCTCCTGACCATCAGATCTTACTTTATTGTTTGTTGCTTAGTATTGCCTAATCCTATTTTTATATTTTTCTTTTTTCTTTCTTCATCTTGTAAAGCACTTTGAGCAACATCATTTGTATGAAAATGTGCTATATAAGTAAATGTTGTTGTTATTGTTGTTACAGCAAAGTGGTGCTCATCCTGACACCATTCAGTTTTGGCATAGAAATTGGCCCAATGGGCAGTTATACTACTTTCACCAGCAATATTATTTTTAACTAGTTAACTGTCATGTACAGAACTGTTTAGTAAGTCTATAAAACATCATTGCTGGTGGAAATGCCTAGTGGCCTGCAGGGGGCACTCCAGCTCTCCAAACCCAACACAGACTGTCACGAGGCCCAAGTCCAGCACAGCACAAAGGTTTATTTAGTGGGAAACACTTCTCAAATTGTTTCTCACAGCACAGTCACAGTATAAAGCACAATAACCACAAATAATAATAAGCACACCTCACTTTGTTTTGCCTTCTTTTTCTGGCTTCTCTCTCTTCTTTCTACCTCTGGCTCCACTGTACCTCCAGCAAGCATTGTCCTCCACCTCCCGACTCTGGCTCCTGGAGCATTGGCAGCTGACTTTTTTATGTAATACTCAGGAGTACTTCCAGTGTTCTGTAGGCTTAGTCTGGAAGCACTTCTGGGTAAGGTGAAAGCTCAATGAAGCAGAGCTCTGCAGTCCTTACAGCACCCCCTACTGGTACCCCCGGAACCCAACTGAGCTGAGCCACCAAACTCCGAGTCCTAGTGTACCCTGTGGGAATCTGGGGTGCTGTAGCAACCCAGGGAGACTGCCATTCTTCCCTGGTCCTTCCATTAAGCAGGTAACCTGGCCAGGCAATGGTGCCAGCCATCAGCCACAGCTTTGAAACATTCACAGAAAAATATATGTGTCTGCTGAAGGAATAAATAAATATAGATTCCACTGAAAATTGTTAAAACCAACATTTTTGTATATTGAATACCCTTCTGTGGATGGGTGTGTCTCCTATTACCTATTCAACAGTCCAACATTCTTCCAAGAATAATAAGGTTCTAGGGTTACTTAGCTGTGGTAGATTAGATTAACTACTGATTCTGGCATCTGTTCACCACTTCAGTTCATTGAATCACTTGATATTATTGGCATAAGTCACAAATCTTTGTATTCCGTCTGGTTTTGTTCAGTACACTTCATGTCATTTAGTCCATGTGTAATGTAACCAAGGCACAAGCAGTTCACTTTCTCCATGAACTAATTGAAAATGTTGCCTCCTGGATGTGAAATCTAAAAATGATTTTCACTGATCACTAATTCATACTGTATAAGCAGCATGGGTGAATGTTAAATGAATGGCCTTGGCATTCATATCTGTGTATTGCAATAAGGATCTCATACTTCTTACATTATATTGTGACTCTGCTTAGGCACATTGTGATAATAAAAGCCACATATGATATATATTTTTTAATTTTCAGAAGGCATTTGATAAGGTCCCACATGAGATGTTGGGCTTCAGACTAAATAAAGAGGGCATTCGGGGTTGTAGTGTATAGATGGTTGCAAAATTGTCTGAAACACAGAAAGCAAAGAGTTATGGTCTAAGGAACTATATCATTCTGTGAAGGTCAACAGTGGTGTCACTAAACGGTCAGTGCTGGGGCTGCTGCTATTTTTAATATATAAAAATGATCTGAATAGGAATGTGAAAAACAAGCTGGGTACATTTACAGATGAAACCAACCTGGGTAGAATGTCAGATAATGTAGAATCAGTCAAATCATTACAGAGAGACTTTGACAGAATGCAGGCTTGGGCAGATTTATGGCAGATGAAGTTTAAGTAAATGTAAAATTTTACACATAGGAAGTAAAAATGTTATATTTGTGTACACAGTAAGAGGTCTGAAATTTAAAAGTACCCATCATAAGAAGGACCTAGGAGTCATAGAGGACTTATCATTATCTACCGAAATCATTAACAAGGCTAGCTGAATGTTAAGTTATATAACACTACTGTATAAGTAGAGTACAAGTCAAAAAATAATATGCTTAAGCTTTATAACACACTGCTAAGGTCTCACCTGGAGTTCTGTGTACAGTTTAGATCTTTAGGCGACTTAGCAGCACACCTAAAAGTTTGGAAAGGAAAATGATTCCGGGACTGAGAGGTACGAGCTACGAAGAATGATTATATGAGCCCAACTTTTTCAGTTTAAGTAAATAGAGATTAAGAGGTAACAGGATTAAAGTTTTTTGCAGCGGTGTTGCTTTTAACCCTTTACAAGGGGGTCAAACTCAGTTCTTGGCCATACTGGCTGCAGGTTTTCATTTCAGTCGCTTTCTCCATTATTAACCAATTGTTAAAGTAATATACTATGTTACAGTGATTTTAATTGCTTTTCTCTTTGCTCCCAGCCAAACAACAAAATGTAAAATAAGCCAACAGATAATCAAGCTAAATGAGATCCCGTTTGCTCCTGTGTCTTCCATATAATATCAACAAATATTTGAAAAGAACAAAAGTGAAGGTCTGAGAAATAATGATCTGCTTTTGTGGACAAAACATATAGATGGTACTCTCAGAAAAAGAAAATCAGTTTTAGAAATTAACTAGTGTTGCTGAATGAGAGCCCTAACAAGCCACAGAATTTAAAAAAAGGGTTTCTTTATTAGAGTTTGGTTCGAGTGAAAACTGTGACCCTTCAGGGATGTTTATGATAAATAAGTTAGCTTGTAATCTTCTGGCTTGTTATGCATTACTTGCATCTCTTTATTTTTTGCTTGCCAGTTATGGAAAAAGTCAATTATAATTAAGATAAAAGAAGTAAAGTAAATTAGTAGTAGTAACTAGTGTCACACTTGCACGTCAGTGGATAACTCTCAGGCCTCCTCTAAGGTATGTGATACCATCCCAGGTTCAGAGGGTGCACTGTCACTAATCATGTCCTCTCCTATTCCTCCCACAGCAGCGAGAAGATGCCCAGTGAGGGTACCCCATCCAGTTTCTTGCCCATAAATCACGGGGTCAACGGAAGGAGGTGTCACTCTGTGAACAGTGCACGACAAAGGATGAAGCTCCTGTGTGACTGACTGAACAAACAGCGATACAAAGTCCAATTGGGGCTACTTTTGTGTGATTTGTTTTGTTGCCTCAGCGCCAGTGGTTTCATTCTTATTTAAAAGAAGTAAACAGGAATGGTAACAGGTAATTTGACTCTGGAGATAATTTAGTAAGAAATATCTTTTGAGTTTTCTTTTTTTTAGTTAAAATGTATTGTTTCTCTTCAAAATGTATCCAAAGATTCTGACTTATGTGGAAAACTTTCAGTTAGTAAGGTAATGACTCAAGAATATCAAGCATAGAATCTGATGTGATTTATGCCATTGTCACTAATAAATCTAGGGAGCTATGACCCCTCTAATTCTTAACTAAATTTGCCAACAGGTCCATCCGAGGTCTATGATTTATTAATAATAGAATGTTATTTCTTTCTAGGATAAAATCTACCACTTTGTAATAAATAACAAAGCAGTTAATCACCACGTTATTTATATGGAAACATGAATTCCATTGCAGGAACAGTTTAGTAATCTGTTTTAAACAAACAATCACAATTGCCTTTTAAGCGGGAGAACAGTGGATTTAAATTAGTGGGTAATACACTGGGTTGAAAGAAGAGCTGAATATTGCATAAAACATCAGATGTTGGGACTAGTTTGTCACCATAGTTCAACTCTTGATGCTTACGTTGCACCAATCTAAGGGTCCTGACCAATAAATGACTTAAAATAGAAATGTATTGCAATTTTATTAGTAGACGTGTGTGTGTGTGTGTGTGTGCGTGTGTGTGTGTGTGTGTGTGTATGGAGTAGTTCACTCTGTTTACGCTAAACCCCAGCCAGGGGGTTGATGTGAAGTCTATGGAATATTTAGAAGCTTATACAGTTAAGACGTGCACTTGGTGAGATGTTGCATGCATGTACTTTTAAACTTTTTTGGCGCTTACATGCATCTCACTTCTCATTCAACCCAAACAGACAAACTTAGCTTTGGAGTACATGCATGTTGAACATTCACACAATGAGCTTTCATACATTTGCCTGAGACAGGTTCCAGCCTGCCCCGCTTAGTTTGTTCCAGTCGACTACACCTCTGTCTTGACACGACTTGTTTCAGCCCACTTAACTGATGCCTCTGCAAATTCACCAATATAGTAAAATTGCTAGGGAGCCTTTGGGTTGTTTTTTGTCCCGAGCACAACAACAATTAGTCTATGATAAATTTGCTCAGCCTGCCTGTTTTTTACCTCCTAACCCAACAGATGCAATGTACAGTATATTCTCAGGACTTCTGGTCAGCTAAGGGTACTAAATAATAGAAAGTATGCAGCAAGGGCATGGAAAGCTGGACAGTATGCTTCCATGGTTCACATTGAGAGCTAATATTGGGAATATTGGGAAATATTCAATGTAGCAGTGAATGGACATTTAAGTTGAGAACACCTCCTTGTACTGTCCATCAATTTGTAGTGATGCAAAAATGTTTTTATTTTAATTTTATATGTCCTGTTTGATGTTATATTATTACTGAGTAAATGGTGATTCCTAAGAGCATGTGTTCTGTGTTGATGTATGCCTTTCGGCAGATGGATACTAAGGGACTTATTGGGATTGTATTTTTTGTAGTTGTTTAAGACTTGAGGCTGTGTAGACTGGACTTTAAAGACATTTCATGGCTTTTTTGGAATTTTACAAACCAACCTGCAGTTGTGAGAGGACCCAACTGGAAATTTTACATCAGTGCACTGGGATTTAAACTATCAGCAAAGAGTAAAAGTCAGCAGAAAGCTTTTTGAACATTCATGATCTTAAGGTGCTCATCAAGAAACTGACATGCCTTAGAAAGTCTGAATGAAAGTTTAAAGGTTCTGCAAGTAGGACTGTTGTTCCTTTTCAGGGAAGCAGATTGGCAGCCGGAGAATTAAATCATCTTTTATTCTGAGAATATTAAAACATTAGAATAATCTAGACAAGAACAGGCCATTCATCCCAACAAAGTTCACCAGTCCTATCCACTTATTTCTTCCACAAAAACATTAAGTCGAGTTCTGAAAGTCCCTAAAGTCCTACTGTCTACCACACTACTTGGTAGCTTATTCCAAGTGTCTATCGTTCTTTGTGTAAAGAAAAACTTCCTAATGTTTGTGCAAACTTTACCCTTAACAAGTTTCCAACTGTGTCCCTGTGTTCTTGATGAACTCATTTTAAAATAACAGTCTCAATCCACTGTACTAATTCCCTTAATAATTTTAAACACTTCATTCATATCACCTCTTAATCTTCTTTTGCTTAAACTGAAAAGACTCAGGTCTTTTAATCTTCATAATTCATCCCCTTTAGCCCTGGAATCAGCCTAGTCGCTCTTCTCTGGACCTTTTCTAGTGCTGCTATGTTCTTTTTATAGCCTGGAGACCAAAACTGAACACAGTACTCAAGATGAGGCCTCACCAGTGCATTATAAAGGTTGAGCATAACCTCCTTGGACTTGTAATATCAAGCTATTTTAATTTCTGAATCACATCACTTTGTAAACAGTTGAAGTCTTTCTAGACTGTGTATATACTGTCGTGTCTGGGGGGTATTTCAGATGTATTATTTGTTTGTATGTTTTGTTTAGTTTTTTGTGATATAATATTCCACGTAACCCCAGACCTGACTGTCTTTTTAAATGGATGGTGGGGTCAAATTTACAATAGGATTTTGGTATTGGCCTATTATTATCCTTGCAGTGGCCTCAACACTCCTAAATAGAGTATTCACTAGAGATGTTTACAGGTGATTGGTAAAGGTACCAATGCCCACCCTTACAGTGCAGAGTTTTGAGAATAAACAAGACACACAGACATGAGCCATTCTTATAAATTATATATTATATTCTCCTTTCACTCACTTAAGGATTGCTGGAGGTATCAGACTGATCGACAAGCAAATCTTGGTAAAACAATGGTGTAAACCTCACAACATTGTAAGTCATCATACATTTATGATGGCTTACTCAACATAATGTTCCTGAAAATTTCAATTCTGCACAAAACACATGTCTGAAGTTGAAACATTTTTCATTTTTTCTTGCGAAGTGTGAAGACTGGCTAACTTTTATTATCATTGTAATTTTAGGAGGGTTTGTGACATGCCACACGCATTTCTGCTCATTATATTTACTTTCATATTGGTTTTGATTATGGCAACATTTTGAGCATTTTCATTGTTAGTAATGAATCACTTTTGCCACCTTGAGATAATCAGAAACATGATATGTGACATTATATCTATATGGGTATTTAAGACAGAGATATGTTATTGTCAGTGTCCAAAATTCTGAATTTCTATCAAACCTTTTGAAGTGCATTACATGCATGTGCCATGGTTTTTGACTATCCTTTCTGAGTATGATTTTTAGATAGTTTTTCTTTTGGTTCTTTCAGTTTTGTATGATTTCTGGCATTAAACAGCAAACAAAGTTTAGCTTCATTTCCTAGTCCTGAGGAATATTTTCTCAGTCCTGCCTTGCCAATAACGACAGAACAATTGTAGCATTCCAATCTTATTCTGTTAAAGCTTTTCCCACTTTCATATGGTGTCACTATTTTGGGCCTCCATGCTTGTCTGACATCCCTTTTTCTCCAAGATGCACCTTTACAAAGTCTATCCATTTTTTCTGTCTTGACACCACAGCATCTAAGATTCTTCTCCCCATATGTTTAACTCTGTTCTCATGATATGCCCATACCATTTTAACCTTCTTTCCTGTATCTTCTTTGGGATTTCCCCAGCATTAACTGGATATTTGATTCACTCATTCCTGATCCTTGTTACTTCACATATCCACCTCAACATCCAGTTTTCCTTTAATGCACATTTTTAACTGCTCAGGTTTCTCATCGCTACAATCAGAGACTGGAGTTCACATCCAGGGTCCTCCCTGTGCAGAGTTTGCATGTTCTCTCCCTGTCTGCATGGGTTTCCTCCCACAGTATTAAGACATGCTAGTTAGGTGGATTGGCGATGCTAAATTAGACCTAGTGTGTGTGTGTGGAGCGTGCTTGTGTGTGAGTGTCTTCACCCTGCAATGTTCTGGAGTCCATTGCAGGGACTCTTCCTACTTTGTGCCCTGTGCTTCATACTATAGGCATTCACCCCCCATGACCATGTTCAGGATTAAGCAGGCTTAGAAAATGGAATGGCATGGAATGGTATGGTATGGTACAATGAATAGCATTCCAGTATGAAACACAAAAAGCCTTAAATACTGGTTTTCACAGATGTTAATCCAACAGAAGAGATGTCACAGGAGTCTCCATTTGGATTGTTACTGTTAAGTTTGAAAATAGGAACAATTGTGTCAGAGGGGGCTTGAGACTGTGCTTGACAGCGCATAAAATGTCACCACCTAATCCTATACCCATCAGCACAAACTCTGGAATATACTCTTGCAAGGTGAGTTATTTTACATTCATATACATTGTAAAGGTTAAAAACAGAATATGTAACTAAAGCCCACATAAATTCTGATAAAAGGCATTGTTAGAAAGGTTTATATAAAAGAACAATACTTGACTTCTTTAAAACACATAAGAATAACAGTTATAAAAATGAAGTTGTTAGAAGGTATCAGAAAGCCACATTAAGACGAGATGGGCAACACAAGATTCTTTGACTTCTTCACACTTAACTGTACATCTCAGTCATAGTCATTTGCTAACTGATTGAAAACCCAGGATTCTGTTTGAAAAGTAAAGTCAAACATTTCTGGGCAATATCAAGGGAAAATGGAAACACAATAATAATATTATGATACATTTAGGCAAAACTGAAAAGTCCATGCTGCTTATTTGCATTGTCATCTCTTTTCACAGAAAGAATCATTTTTGCATCTTACAAGATAATGAGTTGTTAGGAAAAGAAAATTATTTAAAAAATCAAGCATTTAAGTGTAGGAAGCTAATTATATATCCTATAGTTGTAGGGAGCATCACTATGTCTCTGTTTTTATAGTATAATCTTTAAATCTGCTACCTATTTAAAGTTGCAATTGTCAGGGCACTAGTAAATTAATTATTATCTGCTGAAATATATCTAATCATGTATTGCTTAAAGGTCGGTAAAAATTTTAAAATTATGCAAATGTTTTATTGTAAAAAAATAATGACAGTCTTTTGTAGTATGTGTATCTACCTTTTTTGAAATCTTGAAAAATTCTGTAGGGTGGAATGACATAAATACAAAGACACTAGATATATCCAGTAAACTGACACTTTTGAAGAGTGCAGAAACCACTTCAGCATTGAAAAAAATGAGTGATCTCCAGAAATTGGCTTAAATAAAAAAAGAGACTGAGACAGAACATATGTAGAACAAGTCTGGATACATTTGCACTGGCACACAGTAGGAAACAGTAGAAGTAGACCCTCATTTTTATTTGCGGCTAAAAAAAATTAGTGCAAAAACTCGAAGAGCGCTCTTTGTATTTTATTACTTTGAATAAATTATATGACTGAAAAAAATAGCATACCACTTTTGTTTTTAAGTGATACTAAGTGTATCGCTAATGTGAACAGATGCTGCTTGGTAGTACTATAAAAACTGCTCTTAAAAACGTATTGTCATAAAATTACAATTGAAAGGAAAAGGAAAAAGTAAATGGAATTCCACAGATTTAACTTTGCAGATTTAAAAAGAGTAGAATTAGGTGTGCTTCAGGCCAAGACTTATAAAATCTATACCAGATTGGATTTTACCAGTTCCACTCAAATACAGTAACTTATGGGAGAAATAACTGACGACTAAAAAGTTGCTAATATGAGTCCAGTCACCAAGTAGGCATACAAAACTGATTGTACGAGTAATAATTAGTAGCCCATACTCCCATACTTTGCAAAATTATGGACACTAGTCAAAAACAAATTACAACAGTACTTGTATGAAAATAATACACTAAATAACACTCAGCATAGATTTTTGACTGGATGATCCTGCCCAACCAATCTAAGACTTTTGTGAACAGGCAACTGGAAAAATTAGACAAAAGCAAAGCGTATGGTATAACTTAACTTACTCTGTCATAAAGATGTCAATACAATCCCACATCAAAGACCGATTTTGAAAATAGAAAATATTTGTATCAGTAGTAACTAATAAAATTGAATTTCATGTTGGTTACTTGGAAAGAGACAGAGTATAGATAAGAGATGAACGCTCCAAATGGGTTGTGGTCAACAGTGGAGTCCCTTTGGGTGCTGTCCTTGGACAGTTACTCTTTCTGACTTTGCATGAATTATATAATTTCTATTACACTTAAACTTGTGAAATTCACCAAAGATGCTAAAATTGGAAGGACAGGAGACACTGAGAAGGCAACAAAGTAATTCAAAAGGACATGGGCAACCATCAAGAACAGGGCAAGCACTTGGAACATACGTTTTGCTGTAGAGAAGTTCAAAGTACTTTAATCTTAAATAGAAAATGGGCAGTCTACAGAAAGCAAACTCTGAGAAGGACTAGAGGAGTTGCCATTAAAACATCATTCTCAGAGCCTTTGCAAAATGAAGAAGCAAATAAAAAGCCAAATAAAATGTTAGGTTATATTGTTAATTAAAGTTGTTGAATATAAACCGATAGAAATTCTCCTTAGATTCTATGATGAACTAGTCAGAATGCTTCAGGAAAACCTTGAACAGTTCTGGGAATCATGCTACAAAAAGGCATGGAAGCATTTGAAGCTGTGCAGGGAAGAGCAATGAAGTATATCTCAGGACTTATCAGTGTTTCCAGTGCTGACAAGCTAAGGGAACTAAACCTCTGTAGCCGCGGAGAAAAGCCTGTGGGGGATTTAAGTCAAGTCTTCTAAATTCTCTAAGTCATTAATAAAGATGACAAAACAAAATTCTTTCAATTAAACAGTGACTCCTATTCTTGTTCTTCTTGAAAGAAGAACATTCTGGAAGCTGGTAAGCATTTCTTCACACATAGTGTTATGGGAGTCCCACAGAAGCGGAAATCTTGACTTTTTTAGAAGTATCTATTAAATGTTCTTGAATTGAGCACCAGCTGGTGTTAATAGTTCTTGGTGCAGTAAAATGGAAGGTATTCTATAACATTTAAGACTTACCATACTGTATGTTTTTTACATGTTCTGTTTGTTTCATTAGAATACAACAAAGATGCATGCACAGTGTAGACAAGTCTACCATCAGGCCGCCCCTGACACTTACACACACACACACACACACACACTTGGTCAATCAACTATTAACCTAATAGTATGAATTTGAACTCTGTGACTATTTCTATACAACTGAACTAAAATGGGTTCAGTTAGCTGCATGGATTGATTTTAAATAATTGGTTACATATTACATAAATGCCTCATAGATAGATATGAAAGACACTATACCACATATATATATAAAGAGGGGGAAATGGACTGTATAATAGATATATAACTAAGTGGGATCTCTTTAGATAGATAGATTAATAAAAGCAACATACAATAGAAGGATATTTAAAGGTAAAGAGGATCTTTTTTACGAGATAGTTATGAAAGGCACTATACTATATATATATATATATATATATATATATATATCTGAGAAAGAGAAAAACAGATATGAAAGACTACACAACAGATAGATATATAGATAAGGAGGATCTTTTTAAATAGATACCAAATGTACTATACAATACATATATAGATAAGGATGATCTGTTTAGACAAATCTGAAAGGCACTATATGATAATAAATATGAAAGACTACATACAATAGGTTTACAGATATGGAAGAGCTCTTTAGATAGATAGATAGATAGATAGATAGATAGATAGATAGATAGATAGATAGATAGATTCTATCTATCTATCTATCTATCTATCTATCTATCTATCTATCTATCTA
>JANRMT010027041.1:89808743-89869060 GCA_026402145.1 Polypterus bichir lapradei
CTACTTCATCTGATTCAGAACAGATACTGCTGAGGGTACAAAAGATTTCTTGTATGCATTCTTCCGCGCCAATGGGGTTTTATACCTCCTACCTAATGGCAGCAATCTAAAGAACGCATAAAGAGGATAAGAGACATCCTTCACAATCATGGTTGCCTTCCTCAACAGTGCACGATTGTGCAGTTCAGAAAGGGGAGTTTGAGGTAATCCAATTATTTTGGAAGCCTGGTTAACTACACGACACAGTTTTGTTCTATGTTTAACGGTTAATAAGTTGTACCAAGATAAGTAATTAAAAGTGAGAACAGATTCAATAAGTGATCTATAAACCAGCGTTAAAACCTCCTTGCTAACATGAAAGGCTCTAAGTTGCCTTAGTAAATGGAGGCACTGCTGTGCCTTCTTATATACAGCATCTACATGCTGCATGAAAGACAGACAGGTGTCAATCTCTGTCCCGAGGTATTTAAAAGTCTGAACCTGCTCCACCAACTGACCCTGGATACTAAGTGGCTGAAACAGCAGTGATGGAGCCCGTCCTTTGGGGCCACAACACAATTCCTTAGTTTTAGAAACATTTAATTCCAGTGAATTTTCTGCCAATAACTGAACTAGTCTCTGGACCTCCCGCTGATATGCAGAGAGGGCACAGGTCTCAGTGATATGGGCCACCAGGGCCATGTCATCAGCATATTTATACAGTGTCATTGCTGCACTGCTGCAGGAAACATTGTTTATGTAGACAGAGAAAAGAAAAGGAGATAGAACACATCCCTGAGGAAGGCCTGCATTTAAAACAGATGTGCTAGAACTTATACCATTTAAAAACACCTGCTGTGGTCTTTCCGTTAAAAAATTTTTTACCCATAAAATCAGCATGGGATGCACCTGAAAGTCAGAGAGGCGGTATAGCAGAATATCTATCTGAACAGTATTAAAAGCAGAGGATAAATCCATGAATAAAATCCTTGTATGTGGATGTACCGAATCCATTTGTCTAGTAACAGTATCTAAAAGTGTGAGACATGCATCCTCCACTCCACGCTTTGCTTTATATGCAAACTGGAGTGGGTCAAGTTTGTCCGACAACATGCTTGAGAGATAATCACACAGTACTCTCTCCATACATTTACACAAGACAGATGTTAGGGCTATTGGCCTATAGTCCTTTGGATCCTTGGCATCTGCCTGCTTGGGAATCGGAATTATAGTAGATTGCTTCCACTGACTTGGGACACAGCTGGAATCAAGAAGGTGTTGGAACAGTCTTGTGATGACCCCACCTAGCTGAGTAGCACAATCCTTTAACACTCTGCCTCCAAGCCTGTCAGGGCCAGAGGCTTTATTAGGGTTAAGTTTATGCAAGATGGCAGTCACCAGCTGCTCATCAATATTTAAGGTCTCAAGAGGGGAGTCAGGAGTTACAGGAGTCCAAGTGATTCATGTACTTAGGCTATTAAACTGGATAAAAAAGTTGTTTAATTTTTCCACAAAGGAAGCAGGATCTGAGCAGTCAATTTTCGTGGGTTTGGGGGCCCTGCCCATCATAATATTTAAATCCTGCCATGCTTCCCTTGCGTTTCCCGAGGTTAGTTTCCCCCTGGAAGAGCTAGAAGAAGTGGCCGAGGAGAGGGAAGTCTGGGCCTCTCTGCTTAAGCTGTTGCCCCCGCGACCCGATCTCGGATAAGCGGAAGAGGATGGATGGATGGAAAATAACATGCACATCTTTGGTGATTTGGGAGGAAAACTCAACAAACCCATGACAACTAGAACTGGAATTTAATCCCAGGATTATTCAGCAGCATTATTGGCTGCACATCACTGCTGCTCGCAGTATAAAAGGAATATTAAGTACTTCATTATATGGAAAATCATAAGAACATAACACTGAGAAGGCATGGGATGTTACATACCACATATTTTTTGTAAGGTTACTTTTAAATAGGTGTAAAAGCAGTACGTTCTGTATGTAGTATTGTAAGAGTGGGTGAAGGGAGTTCGCTAGTCTCACCTTACCAGGATCTGTTGTCAGTTCTTCTTGGCTCTCGAGTGACCTTGGTAGCATAACAGAGGAGTCCTCGATGTGTAGGAAGGCACACAAATTTGGTCACCCCAGTTTGTGGACTACTTGCCGATTTTATTTTATTTTTTATAGCACAATGGTGAATATACAACATTGAGTACCCAAAAGCACTTTTCTCCCTTTCACACCTCCCCTCAGTAACTGTTCCTCTATCCTCTTTTAAAAAAATCAATAAACTTTATTAAAACTCCCTAAAATGAACTACTGCTTACATAGGCATTCTGCAAGCCCACTATGTCCAAGCAGGGTCATTAAAGTGCAGGCCTCTATCCAAACAGTAATGGATGCCAGGAAGATGCCAGTGTATCACATGGTGCAATTTCATACCAGCAGTCCTCCTGACTGTATGTCTTTGGCTGGTGGACAGAAATTGGTGACTGTGAACAAAACCATGTGAACAGAACAATATCACTCTGCCATTCCTAACTTCAGTCTCAAACCCATTTAATCTTTGGTCTTTCTCTCCATGCTGCCCTAAAGCTGGCTTTGTTCCAGCCATCTTCCAATAAATGAGCAGTTTGAACTTCAGTCAGTTAGTCAGTCATTATCCAACCCACTTTATCCTAACACAGGGTCACTGGAGTCTGCTGGAGCCAATCCCAGGCAAGACAGGGCGCAAGGCAGGAACAAATCCTCAGGCAGGGCGCCAGCCTACCGCAGTAGTTTGAACTTCCTCTTGAAAATACTGGATTAACTGAGCACTTTATTTTAGACAGACGCAACAGTGAACTCTAGACATCACGTAATTTAATGCCCTATAATGGACTGGTGCCCAGTCTAGGGCTGGCTAGGATACGTTTCTTCTCCCTACAACCATGAACTGGGTAAAGCAGGTATCAGAATAGATGCATAGATGAATGGAGATTAATTACATTTTGAAAATCTGCTTGATTTATTTCCATTGGCTCACATAAATTACAGCACATTTAGAATTTCATTCGTAATTGGCTTTTATCAATTCCATTGATAATTAATCAGCTCAGATGATCAGCAGATTCCCAGGTCAGCACACTTATACTATTATATGAATGTTTATTTGATGTACGATGAAGACTAACTGGTATGTCTAAAGGGTTAAATATATATTACATTTTTATTACACAAATAAAACCCTATTTATGGTAATGGTTGTTGAGATAGTTGGCTCAGTGGTAATTTTGGTGCACATCGAAAACTAATTAAAGAAAAGAAGAAGAAGAAAAGTTAAACACTACTTAAAAACATCAAGCAAAACCAGATAAGCTACTTTGGGTGTTTCTTCTGCACACTGATTTGTGTCCTTTTTCCTAATTTGCTGAGGTGATATTCCTTCTTTCTTCAGAACTGACGTGCCTTTATTAGCCTAGCTACCACAGCTTTCTTGCTCACTTTGTGTGTGTGGGGCAGATCTAAGGATCTGTGTCTGAATATGCCAGCCTGGTTTCCTTCCTACATCCCAAAGGTTAGAATATGTGATTATAATTAACTAGCTATGTTACCTGCATAGAATAAATGTTACAATATTTGATATCTCTTACTTTACATGTACCCTCAGCATTCCCTCTACTACTTTCTTTGGTATTCTCACCTTTCTCAACCTCTCTTGCCCATCGTATCCTGTGTTGATCATGTTCCCATAAAGCATGCTTCTGACGTGCTATCATTTTGAGTTGCCCTGCTCACTTTCTGTCTGCATTTTGCCTCACACAAGTACCCACTGAGAAAACATCATTAGTATTCTTGTTAATAATTGTCATCTATGAAGACAATTCTCACATTCCTCTTAGGGCTTTCCTCAGGCTCGGTGCTTCCTGTCTCGATCCAGTTTGACCAGTCAAAGAAAAACTGACCAATTATACTGAAAACAAAATGACCAATCAGATTGCTCAGAGGCACCAGATATATACACAGACATTATATAAGACACTGTGAATTGTCCCAGGGTTGACATAGCCCTGGTGTTCCCCCTAGGGATGGCCTTTTGTCCAATGCTACCTTCACACCACAATGGAAAAAAAGTGGGTTCAGAAAATATACCGTGAGCATGAACCTTCCACTGCTTCACTTCACTGAACAGTTCCCTTCCTGACACCAGCATAACCATTTGTGATTCCCTTATGAAAGTTAATGGTTAGTCAATTTAGATGCTCATGCATATTGTCTTGAATAAGTCTGAAATGACTGAGGATGCTAGATAATTTTGATTCCTGGTGGTGTTTGTTGTCTTCAGTATTTTGTCAGCTTACGGGTTTATAATATTCTTTTTTGAGATTATATCTGCTCTACAACAAAAGATGTTACCTGCTCATAGCAATGCAGGTTGGAGATGGTACTCATAGTTGAATGGTGTCCCTGAATCAACAAGCCCTGAGTAGCCTTTTTTTAACAGCCAAACCACAAATGACTCTACAGTGTACCTTCTTTCTGTTACGACCACAGTTGAGAGGGATATTGCTGATCATCAGCCAATCATAATGCCCTCTGTTTAGATAGGGGGGGTATACTGCTTCTTGGTGGTCCCTGTCTTCTGAAACTGGCATGAGAATGTGCTCCACAATTCCTGGCATTTGTTTCCTTGCTTGGAAGTATGTTGTCAGCCAGGCATATTCAGTACTCATGAAGCAGACTTTGCTTGAAAGCAGCCATTTAATCAAACTAAGCTAATGACCTTCACCAGTTTTGTTTTGAAATTCTTCTAAATTACAAGGATATTTTAGTATCACATGTTTTTTTTATTTGGTGTCCTGTAGCTTTAGGTAAATAAAATTTACCCACAGAGTGCCAGCATGAGTAAAAAGGGAAGGTCTACAGGACGGTAGTGAGACCAACTATGTTATATTGGTTGGAAACGGTGGCACTGACCAGAAAGCAGGAGACAGAGCTGGAGGTTGGCAGAGTTAAAGATGCTAAGATTTGCACTGTGTGTGACGAGGATGGACAGGATTAGAAATGAGTACATTAGAGGTTGGACAGTTTGGAGACAAATTCAAAGAGGTGAGATTGTGTTGGTTTGGACATGTGGAGAAGAAAGATGCTGGGTATATTGGAAGAAAGATGTTAAGGATGGAGCTGCCAGGGAAGAGGAAAAGATGAAGGCCTAAGAGAAGGTTTATGGATGTGGTGAGAGAAGACATGAAGGTGGTGGATGTAAAAGAGCAAGATGTAGAGAACAGGAAGATATGGAAACAGATGGTCCGCTGTGGCAACCCCTAATGGGAGCAGCCAAAAGAAAAAGAAGAAGAGCTTAGGGTAAATAAAAACTGTCATTATTTAACTATTTCTCCAAGATATTTAATCTTAGATTGTTCCTACTATGTAACAGTGAGGTCAAATATTCCTTTTAACTGAAATGACCCAGTGGCTACAGAGCTGGGTTTGTAACTAAAATAGCAGGTCCAAATTTTCAGGTTCCGTTCAATGATGAGCACATGAATGAGTCCATCCTCTACATTTTTTGTGCTCTACTTGGAACAATCTTTACTAATTATGTTTATTAGTATTCCAGGATAGTGCACTCCATTAAAGGGACTGTATAGAACTGTATCAGCCAGTAATGTCTGAAAGAGAAATAGAAAACACTTCTTCAAACAAGCTCATTCTGTGTAGTGCCTTTCATCATGAGCACTGGAACAACACACTTTACAAGAACAGGAAGAACCATTCAGTCTGGGGCAATGACAAATGTTTTGGAATGGCCACCAACTATATAATAATGATGTAATGTTTTCCCTTTGTTTAAAATCTGAGATGATGCTCGTCTCATAGTCAATAGACACTGCACTCATCCAAAATACAGAAAGACCTGTTTACAAGAAATATGCTGGCATATTGCTAATAAGGAACGATTATAAACAGTTATTGCAGCTATTTAAGACTAAAATAAGCAAATAATGGTTGGGAAACTTAACAAGCGAGACCACTAAAATGAAGCATCAAAATGTCATTTGAGCAATAAGTGCTTCATCAGCAGTAATTGAGTTCTCATTAAGAAACAGGCTTGGAACAAAAACCTGCAGCCAATGCTACCCTCCAGGATCAACGCTGCCCACCGCTGGACTATCACAAGGAGAATAAGAAAAATTAAAGTCCTATTCCTACTCTTAAATGTTTATGAAAGCACAAACTTTTTGTTTGTTGTTAAGTTAAGGCCCTGGCACTTTTCAAAACCTTTAAAGCAATTTTCCATTGCAGACTTCATATAAATAATGTTAGCAAGTTAGAGGCAGTTGTGAAACTCTCCTAGGACCACCAGTTGTGACATACTCAGCAACTCAGTCTAACCACTCTGAGACTTGCACTGAGAAAATCTAACAGGTGTCAGAAACCATAGCAAGGTTTGGGGCAGCCACCCACATAATTGGTATCCTGGCAGCAAAGTCATGAATATGTTACACCGCACTGATGTGCACAAAACCGAGTCCAAAACAGAACTGAGGGAATAGGGAAGTGGTGGAGGCTTTTAAAGGGGAAGACAGGAAATGAGGTCAAAGGGGTCCGGCTCATAAGGGCCTTCAACCATAGGCTCAAGCCCAGACATCACATCACAGGGGCAGGAGCCAGCAAGGTCTTCTTCCATAGGCTCGGACCCGGAAGTGACGTCAAGAGTGCCAGGTGGAATCCCCCGTGAATGGTCTGCAGGAAAGGGAGATAAAGAATCAGTGCACTCTGCCACATCCCGGTCTGATTCAGAATTGCCCTTACTTAAGCCCTTTAGCTGCCTCCCATGCGCACGTGTGTGACACAGGTTTGATTTAATCTTGTGCCATAGGGGCAGACTTTGTATGTGTGAGAGTTGAGAACCATTAGGCGCTCAGCCGGAAGTACAATGCTTATAATACAGATGGAACGTGGGTGATTTGGATGTCGCAAACAGTAGAAAGGCTCATCTCTGATGTGTCGTGTTTTACATTCTATGACAGAATAGAAATTAGAAACAAAAAAAGGCAGAAGTTGCAGATGAATTTGGCATACCTGGAAAGCTTTAGTGAAGCATTGGTTTTGTTAGGCAGCACTTTATTGGCTGTCATAAAAAGAAGTGTGTTCACGATACTTTGGAAATGTGAAGCTATGCTGGAAAATCATCAGTGAATCATCTAATTTGTCATGACCTGCTATTTCTACTCATTTAATCTGACATCCTCAGGCAATAAGATGAGCAACTGCAGTTGTCAAGTTTGATATCTCTTCCCACTAGAAGCTGTGTAATTTTCCACCATCTTAACATGCATGTAAAACATCTTACTTGACATCTTACATTCTCTCACACCCAGCCACTCATCTTGCTCTTATCTCTGAATCCTGCATTGAGGTAGGTAATAATAATAATAATACTATATTTTATTTATATAGCGCCTTTCCCATGCTCAAGGCACTTACAGAATATAAGAAAGAACGGCAGGGTATACAGTACATAGCATAGTACAAACCAAATAAAAAAATAAAGAAGATTACGACAGTGAATTCAGAGAAAAAAAGCCTAACAGACAACATAATTGATGATTTAGCACACACACACATACAGGTTACATGAGCATCTTGACATAGAGGTAAACTGAGAGAAGGGTAATAAAGTCAGGTAGAGCTGAAAGCCTTCCTGAACAGATGAGTTTTGAGTTGTTTTTTAAAAGAATTCATGGAGTCAGCTGACCTGATTAATTTCGGTAGGTCATTCCAGAGTCTGGGCGCTATACAGATAAAGGCCCTGTCACCAGTGGAGTGTAGATTAGTGTGGGGCACAACAAGATTGCCAGAATCAGAGGACCTTAGTGGACGGACAGGCACATAGTGATGGAGAAGGTCACTGATGTAGTTTGGCGCGAGGTTATTTAAGGCTTTGTAGGTTATTAGTAGGATTTTATATTCGATTCTGTTAGGCACAGGGAGCCAGTGAAGACGGAGCAGGATGGGTGTGATGTGCTCGCTGCTGCTGGTCCGTGTCAGGACTCTTGCAGCCGAGTTTTGAATAAGCAGGAGCTGTCATATAAGATTAGAAGGGGCACCTGCCAGCAGCGAGTTACAATAATCGATGCGGGATATGATAAAAGCATGGACAGGTTTCTCAGCATTAGAAAAGGAGAGGAAGGAGCGAACACGGAATACGTTATGGAGGTGAAAGTAAGAAAGTTTCTTAATGTGATTTATGTGGGCAGAATAAGAGAGGAAGGAATCAAAAATGACACCAAGATTCTTTGCAGTAGAGGCAGGTCTGATGAGATCACCGTCAAGATGGACAGGGAAGGAGCTCATTTTATTAAGTTGCATTTTAGTCCCAATTTGCAGGAGTTCAGTTTTGTTGCAGTTTAATTTTAAAGAGTTCTGCTCCATCCAGGTTTTAATTTCACTAAGGCAGGTTGTGAGCTGAGAAAGCTCTGATGAAGTTCCACTAGGCACATAATCATTGTGCCCTCATAAAGCATTCTACCACTTGAACAATTTCAGTATATCTGGTGAATTTTCAATGGATGAAATGCTTAGATTTTTTTCTTAATTTATTCAACATATTCAAGAAGTTAAAACAGTTCATTTTTTTGTTATACTGTGTTATCAGCATAAATGGAAAATGCAGAGTTGGTGCAAGCCAAAGTTTTTTTTGATGGCAGCAATTCCAGCTGCAAATGTTATTGGACGTGTCTGGATCAGGTTTGCACATCTGGATGTAGTGATGTTTTATCCATTGTGCATGAGTGTGCCCTAAGACAGTACACCTTAGGCTGAACCCCCTATAACCTGAACTGCTTCTTGAATCTCAGCAGTAATCAATTCTAGATGGACTGCTAGTGCATCACAGGGTGCATTGACTGATTTTTAAGTAAATTAGTGGCATCAAAACAAAAGGGTCAACACTTGCCCAATCAAACATTTTGTTCTTTGACTTCTTTTTTTACAGGGAAGGATCAAACACTATTTGTAATGAAGTGTCTCACAGTGCATAGCCTGACATCATAGGAAAGCATGTAACACTGCACCATGGACTACCCAGTAATCCCATGTTATTTTCTAACCCACTTAATTCAGACCAGAGTCACGGGAGGTGTTATGTTAAAAATGAACAGTCACCCCGTACTGTTTTTTGCTGCCTACCATCATCTGTGACCTTCAGCAATTGCCATTACCCTGCTGCACACAGGACAGCCAATGCACCCTACAAATGTCGCTGGCCTGTGACACGAAAGGAAGTACAAGTGCATAGGTTGTGCTTTTGCATGGCTTATGATCTCCTTCTCATTTATTTGCCATGATCTTTGTTCCCATCCTTTGACAGGGTCATCCCAATTAATCACAAATTATGACTAAAACATAATACATTTTCTACGCTTCCTTGTTAGTCTTTTATGTTCACTGTTTTTGAAAATGTATCAGTATTCCTAATGGAAGGTACTGTCTGTATATAGTTTGCATGTTCTCTCTGTGCATGGTTGAGCTTTCCATCTCCCCTTATAACCCAAAAATATGGGTATAAACGTCAATGTGCTGTGCTATCCAGGGTTAGCTCTGTCTTCCTTCATATTTCTAATGGACAAAGTGAGTTTAGAAGATGAATGAATAAAATATAGCTAAATTTTTATCTTTTCCTAATATTTGCTTTGGGCAACAATGAGGTTATTTTTATGTTTTTACTTTCTAAAAAGCCTTTTCCCACACTTCTGTTTGTTTTCAGAAAAAAATTTAACACGTATGGTAATAAATAAGCGTTTTAGAGTGAAGGAGCTGTGGTGCGGCATCCTCCTTACTGCTGACTGTATGTTAATAACACTGTAATCTACCACTAAAAGCTCATCTTGTCACTTTTTTCTTTCAAGCAGCATTTCACCTTATTCTCCCATCACATATTATTCCTACTTTTACAAGTTCAATCAAAAAAAGAAGGGGTCTCTCCTCTGTAAATTTACCATCAAATTGGCTATAGTTTTATGGGTTGCTAATGCTTCGATTTGACTTAACCCCATAAAAAGAAAAATAGCTGCAGACAGTAAAATAAAAACATTTAGAGTGGAGCCAGTGCACAATAATAGTTTCTGGCGCTGTTTTTAAGTCTGTGGTGTGCACAGACATGTCTGTTTTTGAACCTGAAGTCATTTATCAGTGCATAGGATGTTTGGATCACTTCTTTATTGCAACCTCAAGGATCTTTGTAAGTTAGTTGTTGATGAGAAAGTTGATTTTCAAGGTTAAGCATGTTAATAATATTCGGCATAGACACAATCTTAAATGTGTTCTTTTCTAAACTATAACAAAGTACTGTATCTTTAGTTATGCACTGTAACACTGTGTGTCTTGGCTTAGAGGCAAAACGGCTACTTAAAAAAAAAATGGGTGTATGTGTAAAAGACATGCGGCCATGGAGCTCTAATAAGGGGGAAGGGACTATTTAGGTATGCATGTGCATTTAGAGCAAGGTTATTAGAGTTTTACCTTTTTATATTAGTTTTTATTTCAATATTTTTTCTGACCTTACTTGGAAATTCAGTTTACTTTTAGTTCTCCTTCATCATATATTTTTAGTTTTAATTTAGTTTTTATTTCACAATGACATTTCTGTTTTATTTTTATATCTATTAGTTTCAATTTTAGTTTTAGTAATTATGGTATGGTTAAAGAGCTACTATGGAGTTTAGTTTTGTGTCATAATCAGACAGAACTGTACACTTAACGGGTTTGGACGTAAAATTAGTTTAATATTTGTGGAAGCTTACTACACTACATGATTTTCTGTCTGGTTTTGTTTTTGTCTGATAAAAGCAAGCATAATCAAAATGATATATGAAAAATTTTATACAATTTTATAATTTTTAAAATATTTTCTATTTAATTTGTGATGAACAAATGTGCACTGACTGTTGACACTTTTCATCTTTTTCTTTTATTGCCCAGAATGGACCAATCTGTAATGAAATTTAGGTGAATTTTAAGGTTTGACAGTTTTTTACTCTAAATGTCTACAGCACACAACATATCCTGCTCCAAGACAATATGCTTATAATGAATGCCTTCAATATTGCATTCAAAAATCTCCTATACTGGGCTTTGCTATTTTCTACCAGCCATACTGATCTCTGATTCCATCTCAGTCACATACAATTTACAGACAGAATTTTGTCACCTGCAGGACTGAAAAGATATCAAATAATCAGAAAACAGATGTTACTGCATTCTGAAAGGTGTGATCATGAAAATCACGGGGGCTTAGGAGGAAGAACAAAGCTCTTAGGCTTGAATCAGTGTGCAGACCCCACCAAGCTATATTGAGGGAAACAAATAAAAACAAGCAAGTAGTGTCAAAGTTGGAGGTAGTGAGACTTGAATAGCCAATGCATAAGAACAGTTAACCCTTAATGAACAAAGCAAGAGTAGGTATTAGGTATATGGATGGGCACAAAACGAGAGAGTATGAGATTAGGAAAAATATATACATTATCTAAATCTGTTTATCCAGAGCAGGATTGCAGGAAACTTGGAGCCTACCTCAGCAGGTTTGGATGCAAGGCAGGAAAAATCTCTGGTATGCAATATATATGATATGGCTGATGTTAAGAACAAAATGAATATGTTATTTTAACTATCTATTTTGAGAGAGTGAGAGAAAAATTGAAAAAGGGGGACAAATATTTTAAAACATAATTCTGCTACTGGATTATTTTCACAATATCAGGTATTTTGAACTGCGAAAATAAACTAAAAAAGATAATTGAATAAATATAGAATAAATATAAAAACATATTAGTATGTTTAGTTTTTCACCATTTGGCAGACTCTCTTCGCCTACCTACCTGTACTGGAGGCATTGCCAGCTCAGGAATTTTACAAGGTTTGTATTGCTTCGTTGTTAAATGACTTTCTAAAGCAAAAGTGATTGGTCAGCAACATTATGCTGATCTTGTATGATGACCTAGTCAGTTTCTCGATCAGTGCAGTTTTATTTTCAAAAAGGATTTCTCCTGTGCAAAGTTTCAGATGAATTATTGTCAATAAAATTCAAACAACTGAGAAAAAAAATGAAACGTTACTCACTCATGATTTTTCTGTCCATACGGTAAAGGTTTTGTCGACCAGCACATTTCGATTTCAGGCATTTAAATTACATCTTGATATAAAGGAAGTGCAAAGAAAGGTGGTACGTAAATCACTTTATAATTCACACACTTTTTTAAATCACACACATCTGCATATTTACTGCAGGGGTCACATAGAACATTGAAGAGGCTGTTGAATGCACAACTGATTAATCAACTTCTGTATGGACATTGTAGTTCCAGTAAGAACAGTACGCTGCTATGCTAACAACAAGCCATGGATTACAAGTGACATCAAGGGCCTTTTGAACCAGAAGAAAAGGGCTTTTAAAGGCGGTGATCAGCATGAGCTCAAGCGCGTGCAGAAGGAACTCCGAGTCCAGCTCAGGGCGGCGAAGGAGCAGTACAGGAGAAAGCTGGAGCAGAAGTTGCAGAATAGCAGCATGAAGGAAGTGTGGGATGGGATGAAGATCATCACTGGCCACAGCTCGAAGCGGGGTGCCACCATCGAGAGTGACGTGGAGAGAGCAAACCAAATGAACAACTTCTTCAACAGGTTTGACCACCCTAACCCACTCTCACCTCGGAGTACTGCATCCTCCAACCATCCTTCTGCTGATACCAGCATAGGTGAGACATCCCCACCCACAATTACAGCAGCACAGGTGAGCAGAAAGCTGAGGAAACTTCATGCCAGCAAAGCAGCGGGTCCAGATGGAGTATCGCCACGACTGCTGAAGGCCTGTGCGTTGGAACTGGGGAGTCCTCTACAGCGCATTTCAACCAGAGCCAGGAACAGGGGAGAGTCCCGAGGCTTTGGAAAACATCTTGTACCACCCCAGTCCCAAAGGTATCACATCCTAGTGAGCTGAATGACTTCCGACCTGTTGATCTGACGTCACATCTGATGAAGACCATGGAGCGACTGCTGCTTCACCACCTGAGGCCACAGGTCCGCCACGCCCTCGACCCTCTGCAGTTCGCATACCAGGAGAAGGTGGGAGCGGAGGATGCCATCATCTATATAATACACCGATCCCTCTCCCACCTGGACAGAGGCAGTGGTGCTGTAAGAATTATGTTTTTGGACTTCTCTAGCGCCTTCAACACCATCCAACCTTTGCTCCTTAGGAACAAGCTAATTGAGATGGGAGTAGATTCACACCTGGTGGCATGGATCGTGGACTATCTTACAGACAGACCTCAGTATGTGCGTCTTGGGAACTGCAGGTCTGACATTGTGGTCAGCAACACAGGAGAGTCGCAGGGGACTGTAATTTTTCCGGTCCTGTTCAGCCTATATACATCAGACTTCCAATATGATTCGGGGTCCTGCCACGTGCAAAAGTTCGCTGATGACACTGCTATTGTGGGCTGCATCAGGAGTGGGCAGGAGGAGGAGTACAGGAAGCTAATCAAAGACTTTGTTAAATGGTGCGACTCAAACCACTTACACCTGAACACCAGCAAGACCAAGGAACTGGTGGTGGATTTTAGGAGGCCCAGGCCCCTCATGGACCCCGTGATCATCAGAGGAGACTGTGCAGAGGGTGCAGACCTATAAATACCTGGGAGTGCAGCTGGATGACAAATTCGACTGGTCTGCCAATACTGATGCTCTGTGTAAGAAAGATCAGAGCCGACTATACTTCCTTAGAAGGTTGGCGTCCTTCAACATCTGCTATAAGATGCTGCAGATGTTCTACCAGGCGGTTGTGGCGAGTGCCCTCTTCTACGTGGTGGTGTGCTGGGGAGGCAGCATAAAGAAGAAGGACGTCTCACGCCTGGACAAACTTGTTAGGAAGGCAGGCTCTATTGTAGGAATAAAGCGGGACAGTTTAACATCTGTGGCAGAGCAACGGGCACTAAGCAAATTCCTGTCAATCATGAAGAATCCACTGCATCCACTAAACAGTGTCATCTCCAGGCAGAGGAGCAGCTTCAGCGACAGACTGCGGTCACTGTCCTGCTCCACTGACAGACTGAGGAGATCGTTCCTCCCTCACACTATGCGACTCTTCAACTCCACCCGGGGGAGTAAATGCTAACATTATTTAAAGTTATTGTCTGCTTTTACATGCATTTTTATTACTCTTTAATTTTATATATATATATATATATATATATATATATATATATATATATATTTTTATCAGTATACTGCTGTTGGATTATGTGAATTTCCCCTTGGGATTAATAAAGTATCTATCTATCTATCTATCTATCTATCTATCTATCTATCTATCTATCTATCTATCTATCTATCTATCTATCTGTCACCTCAAATGCTGTGTGAACACCCGCCCTCTTTCACCAGCCGCCGATCACCTAATGAATATATGCGGGTGGTGGATTAATTTCTTTTTTAGAGTTAAAAGTTACAAGAGTTAAAGACTAATGGAAAGAATATTAATTAAAAAATATATATATATATTTTTAGTAAATTATTATTTTATTTCAGTTAGTCTTTCTAGCCCCCTTATAGTTTCATTTAGTTTTAGTTTTTATTTCAGTTTACGAAAATGTTTTATAATAATAGTTGCAATTTTGATTTTAATTTTCGTTAACTATAATCTTGATTTAGAGAGATGGGCACAGCCATCCCTCATGGGCAGCTCTGGGTTTCTGTTAGCACAGTGCTTACGCTATGTAATAAAAGGTCTGGGAAGATGGAGAACAGGGGAAAATACAAGAGTTGGGAAGAGAAAGGAAGGGAGGTGCATGTAAACCGAAGAAAGAGAAAGGACAAATCAAACAAAACTTTTAGGGTTGCAATGCGAGCTGCTGTTCCCATGGAGACTGACTGAACCTGCTGTGCAGCAGTTTGGAGCAGGGAAGATGAAAGGGTTCCAGATGACTTTCTGCAGTGACCAAAGGAGGTGGCAGGAAGAGAGAGTGACCTGGGTTCGTATGAGGTCTCAGCGGTGACCGACAGAGGTGGCTGGGAGGGAGAGCTGTGGTGACCGAGTTCAGTGGTGTCTTGTGTCTGCTGACTGACTGGGAAAGTGAGAGGGGAGGAGATGAGTGATTCGCTACTGGATTCTGCACTGATTGGGTGTATTGATGAGACAGAGTGCTGGAGTCAGGTGGAGAAATTTGTTTCTTGGTGCTGAGAGAATTGCCTGCATCTTAACATCAGTAAAACCAAGGAAATAGTTATTGACTTTCATCTCATCAAAGAACCTCTATGTCCAGCCACTATTCAAGGAGTAGATGTAGAGGTGGTCCACTCCTACAAGTACTTGGGGGTCCACACTAATGACAGGTTGAACTTGTCTTGGAGTACAGAGGAAGTACTTGTATATAAGAAAGGACAAAGCAGGTTCTTTTTCATTAGGAAACAGCAGAGGTGTGTCAAGACACACTACTGGGGCTCCTTTATACCAATAGCAATTCATCTGCATAATGCCTCACTGGGATTGGAGTGGGACTGCCAAGTCAGAAGTTTTCTTTCTTTTTAATTTTCTTGCTTTATATTCATTCTTTTGTGTGTTCAGACCTAAGTGTGTGTATAGTTATTTACTTACTGTAATTATCTACCTATTTATGTATTTATTTATTTTAGAACTTCTTTAATCCAACAACTAGCTGTGTATACTGCATGTTGGGATGTGCTGACATGCAGTGCATGCTTGTGGCATCACATTCAAAAAGACTTGAGGCTGTAATTGCTGCCAAAGGTACATCGACAAAGTATTGAGCAAAGGATGTGAATACTTATGTACAGTGGGATGCAAAAGTTTGGGCAACCTTGTTAATAGTCATTACTTTCCTGTATAACTCGTTGGTTGTTACGATAAAAAATGTCAGTTAAATATATCATATAGGAGACACACACAGTGATATTTGAGAAGTGAAATGAAGTTTATTGGATTTACAGAAAGTGTGCAATAATTGTTCAAACAAAATCAGGCAGGTGCATAAATTTGGGCACCGTTGTCATTTTATTGATTCCAAAACTTTTAGAACTAATTATTGGAACTCAAATTGGCTTGGTAAGCTCAGTGACCCCTGACCTACATACACAGGTGAATCCTATAATGAGAAAGAGTATTTAAGGGGGTCAATTGTAAGTTTCCCTCCTCCTTTAATTTTCTCTGAAGAGTAGTAACATGGGGGTCACAAAACAACTCTCAAATGACCTGAAGACAAAGACTGTTCACCATCATGGTTTAGGGGAAGGATACAGAAAGCTGTCCCAGAGATTTAAGCTGTCTGTTTCCACAGTTAGGAACATATTGAGGAAATGGAAGACCACAGGCTCAGTTCAAGTTAAGGCTCAAAGTGGCAGACCAAGAACGATGTCGGATAGACAGAAGCGACGAATTGTTACAACAGTCAGAGTCAACCCACAGACCAGCACCAAAGACCTACAACATCATCTTGCAGCAGATGGAGTCACTGTGCATCGTTCAACCATTCGGCGCACTTTACATAAGGAGATGCTGTATGCGAGAGTGATGCAGAGGAAGCCTTTTCTCCGCCCACAGCACAAACAGAGCCGCTTGAGGTATGCTCAAGCACATTTGGACAAGCCAGTTTCATTTTCGAATAAGGTGCTGTGGACTGAAGAAACTAAAATTGAGTTATTTGGGCATAACAAGGGGCGTTATGCATGGAGGAAAAAGAACACAGCATTCCAAGAAAAACCCCTGCTACCTAAAGTAAAATATGGTGGTGGTTCCATCATGCTGTGGGGCTGTGTGGCCAGTGCAGGGACTGGGAATCTTGTCAAAGTTGAGGGACGCATGGATTCCACTCAGTATCAGCAGATTCTGGAGACCAATGTCCAGGAATCAGTGACAAAGCTGAAGCTGTGCCGGGGCTGGATCTTTCAACAAGACAATGACCCGAAACACTGCTCAAAATCCACTAAGGCATTCATGCAGAGGAACAAGTACAACGTTCTGGAATGGCCATCTCAGTCCCCAGACCTGAATAGAATTGAAAATCTGTGGTGTGAGTTAAAGAGAGCTGTCCATGCTCGGAAGCCATCAAACCTGAATGAACTAGAGATGTTTTGTAAAGAGAATGGTCCAAAATACCTTCAACCACAATCCAGACTCTCATTGGAACCTACAGGAAGCGTTTAGAGGCTGTAATTTCTGCAAAAGGTGGATCTACTTAATATTGATTTCATTTCTTTTTTGTGGTGCCCAAATTTATGCACCTGCCTAATTTTGTTTGAACAATTATTGCGCACTTTCTGTAAATCCAATAAACTTCATTTCACTTCTCAAATATCACTGTGTGTGTCTCCTATATGATATATTTAACTGACATTTTTTATCGTAACAACCAACGATTTATACAGGAAAATAATGACTATTAACAAGGTTGCCCAAACTTTTGCATCCCACTGTACATGTGCTTTCTCAATTTTTTTATTTTTAATAAATTTGCAAAAACCTCAAGTAAACTTTTTTCACGTTGTCATTATGGGGTGTTGTGTGTAGAATTCCGAGGAAAAAAATTAATTTAATCCATTTTGGAATAAGGCTGTAACAAAACAAAATGTGGAAAAAGTGATGCGCTGTGAATACTTTCCGGATGCACTGTAAGTACATTGATATAGTTTTTCAAGACAGGTTCTTCCTGCAGGTTATTCACATCTCACTTCTTTCTTTCTCTTCCTTGCTAGACTGTAAAGTGCTGATATGACGAATTTCCACAACCCTTCTACACATAACTGAATTATTAGGACTATGCAAAAGTTGAGCAAAACTGATCAAGGCAATCAAATGTTGTTCCTTTGCAGAACAATGCATCTTTCAGTATGCTGTATTTGATCTATTTGAATTGTTCCTGCCATTTTGGAGAGAAACATTAAGCCTTTCCCATTATCGGAGTTGTCGGAAATGATTGCAAATTAGGTTGCGTGGCTAGTTTGTCAATGGCTGGTTCTGTCATAGCATACTTGTCTTTTAGGCCCTCTAAAGCCACAGTCTCCTCAGATGAAGACACAATTGGATTGTCTGCTCCAGTCATTTTCTCAGTTGCACACTGTTGTATATTGCATGTCTCATTTGTGCCTTGGTGTTCCTCTTTATCTAAAGCAAGCATTTTGAAAAATCTTAATCTTTCTGTTTGTTTTGCTGTGTCAGAGATAATCCCTCAAAATAAGAAACTCTGTTATTGTTCATCGAAAAATACTCAATTAAGCAACTTAAGGTTCAGGTAACTGTCTAATGACTACCAATCAGTTTACACATGCGCCATAACACTGCCATTTTTATGTATTTTTTTTATCTATTGAAAATTCAGCATACCAATGGGATTTGACATACCACTACAAAATAAAATAAAAAACACCCAATCAATTACAAAAATTAACAGAATATTTCATATACAATGAACTGATTGGCTGGGCCTATGGCCAATTAAGGTGGGCCCGGGCCAAGCAAGGCCAACCCTTCCCAACACCACTGCTTAAATGGCAATGTTAAAACAGATCTCCGCAAAGTGGTTTAAATTAAATAGAACATAATTGATTTCATAAGTATTCTTGCCCTATGGTATGACACTCTTTGTGCACCCTATTGGTTTTAGAAGTCCCATAATAAGTTAAAGGAGATCATCTGTCTGTTGTCAAGAAGGTTCAATTGATTGTAGTACAAATGCACCTTATCTGGAAGGTCTAACTTGTGGTGAATCAGTATGGTGGCGTAACCCACACAATGAAGACAAAAAGAACACTTCAAGCAACTCTATGAAAAAGTGAATAAAAAGCACAAGTCAGGGGTTGGAGACAGCAAAATATCCAAATCAAAAATGATCCATTGGAGTTCAGTTAAATCAAACATTATGAAATGGAAAGAGTATGGCACAGCTGTAAATCTGCAAAGAGCAGGCTGTCCACAAAAACTGAGTGATTATGTAAGATGAAGACTAGTGAGGGAGGTCACCAAGAAACCAATAACAGAGTGTTTGCCTGAATCGACATGGAAGATAGAAGTCAGCTGGAAGAAGATTTCATTGTGGGATGAGACCGAAGCTGAGCTTTTGTCTGTCAAGCTAAACAGCATGTTTGAAAACTGAACATTATCAAAAACACACCATTCCTGTCGTGAAGAATACAACAACTCTAAATATAAAGCCACATCAACACAGGAATGACTTAAAAAATAATAATAATATCATGGAGTATCTGAATCAAAGTCCAGATCTCAGTCCAATTTGTAACTGGACTTGGAAAAAGGCTGTTCACTCATAATCCCCATGAAACAATGAATGAGGAAAAATTGCAGTGTCCAGGTGTGCAAACCTGATAGAGACCTGTGCAGGCTCAAGGCTGTCATGGCTACCAAAACTGTATCTACTAAATATTGACAGGAAGGGTGTGAATACTTATGTGATCAATTATTTTGTGTTTTATATTTGTAATTAATTTAGATCACTTTGCAGAGATCTCTTTTCATTTTTACATTAAGGAGTCATTATCTTTTGATCAGAGTCAAACAAGCCAAAGTCTGTTGTGATTCAATGTTATATAATAATAGAATGCAAAAACTTCCAAAGGGGTGAATACTTTTTTAGACACTGTATGTAGTAGTATTAGTATTGTCACATGTAGAAAATACTGTAGAGACCCTCCGAGTACTAGTCATTGTTGGTTGGATAATATTTTTTCATATGGATACTAAATCAGAATGTGTCACAAACAAGTGGTTTAACTATTTTGGTAGGCAGTGTGGTGTAGTGGTCAAGGCTTTGGACCTCAGACTGTGAGGTTGTAGGTTCAGATTCTGCTACTGACACTGTGTGACCAAGAGCAAGTCATTTGACCTGCCTGTGCTTGATTTGGAAAACCAAAAGAAATGTAACCAATTGTATCATAAACGTTGTAGATTCGCCTTGAACAAAGGAATCAGCCAAATAAGTAAATGTATTCTCTTATATTTTTCAAATATTCTCTTCAGCATTCCCTGTTACTCTGCTGGCTCGTTTTTTCTTTAAAAGACTCCTTCTTCAAGTCAAAAAGTCATTTGTACTCAAATTTAAGTTTAAGTTTATTGACATATGTATAGAGTGAAGTGAAATACATACTTCAGGACGACAGGGCTATCTATACACTGTGAATAACGAATTTTTGCATAGTATTTGTGATCCTATTCCATACAGGTGGTGTAATGGAAGGCTCAGTAGAAACACTGCAAATGTATGAATTTTGGTTTTTATAAATTAGTGCTGGTGGTAAGTGAACTAACTAATAATGTCAATATTGTCACTGACACAAGACCACCAACAGGGGGTGCGATGCTTCAGTGTAATGAAGGATTCCCAGGGAAGCAAGGATATAAGTAGGGATGGGACCACAGGAAATATGCCAACAATTAATCAAGGAGACAAGTGACTGCCCTATCCCCATAAATATGGTCATTCAGTTATATCAGAAAGGCTAGTAGTGTCCCGTAGAACAGGGATCTCAAACTCCAGTCATGGAGGGCCCCAGTGGCTTCAGGTTTTCATTCAAATACTTGTCTTAACTAGTGACCTGTTTTTGGTGGTAATTAACTTCTTTTGAATTAATTTTAAATTACTTGTTTTTTAAGATTTGTTGCCTGGAATTTCTTCATCGTTCCTCTGAATTGCTTCATTTCTTTCCTTAAATAGAAATGAAATGTGAAGTTAGTGAGCCAACAGAAGACCAACAAAGTCAGGTCCTCAAACTCCAACCAATTTCACTCCAACCAGTTGCTTAATTAGGCGCCCATTCTTTAATTCCATGGCTTGTTGCTGCTTTCATTGTAGCACAATACATTTTCAAAATTGTTGAGTTTTTCTTTACTTTTCTAAGAGCACTGTTAAAATCTTTTGGGGACCTGAGCAAATCAACATTCTTGAGACCTCTACCCTTTTTCTCTTCAAAAATTGTATGATGGTCACAGTTTGCTGGTCATGTTTTGGCTCATTTTGTATCTCATTATTGTTGGCTGCTAATTAAGGAAAAAGAGACAATTATTGGGTCTGATTCTTCCAGAGCATGTCAATTAAAATTAATTCAAAAGAAGTTAATTAGCAGCAAAAACAGGTCACTAATTAAGAAAAGGGTTAGAATGAAAACCTGCAGCCCTCCACGACTGGAGTTTGTGATCCCTGCCATAAACAAAAACTGGTTAATGGTAGTGATAGGGAGAATCTGAGTGAATAGGATTGGCCTGTTCTTGTCATTACTGTTCTACTGTTCTAATCTATATTCTATTTCCATGACCCTATGCCCTTTTGTTCTCATATATTTTTGCTGTAAGAAAAGCCTTTATTTTTGTAGTTGTCTCTTTAGCTTTATTTAAGTTCAGAGCAGTCATGAGGATCTCCTCAAGGCTACAATCATTGCAATGACTTGCAACATTTTAATTGTCTTGCTTATGTACTGTATAGTCTGCTTCACTGTGACATGAAATGCATAGGGCATGTGGTTAGAACATCTCCAGCTTCAGAGTCAGTTTCAATGTACAGCCTGGCCCCTGGTCTCTGGTGTTCACACAATCACATTCTGCCCCTTGTTTATTCTGTGCTCTTCCAACAACCTAAACAACTCCATGTTAAGTTAATTATCAGTATAAAAGAGCTTCTTCTTCTTCTTCTTCTTCCTCTTCTTCTTTCGGGTGCTCCTGTTAGGGGTCGCCACAGCGGATCATCTTCTTCCATATCTTTCTGTCCTGTGTATCTTGTTCTGTTACCTCATGATAATGTGGCATCTAATCCAAAGTTGATTTCCACCGTGTCTGCTACTCCACACCTACCTGGATTGGACTCAGCAGGTGTAGAAAGCAGGTGAATGTTGAGCCTTTAACTCTTGACCCTTGTCTTTATCTTTCTCGAGATCTCTCTGTCACCAGACTGGGTTGGAAGACCCTTAATATCTTTTTACATTCCCTGACTTAATGCTGCTTCATTACTAGTTGTTCTCTGTATGAATGTTGCCTCTATAGCAGGGGTGGGCAAAGTCAGTCCTGGAGGGCTGCAGGTTTTTGTTCCAACCCCGTTGCTTAATTAAAAAAAATCCATATCAATTTTTTTTAATTTCAGGGCTCGTTACTGCTTTAACTCTGCCATGTCAGGTCATTCTCATATCCTAGATTTTTTTTCCTTTCTAAGGATATCATCCAAATCATTTGAAGTCTAAAACAGATGAGTAATTCTCAGTCATTCACTATTTTCTCTTCATTTTCATTCCAAGTATTTAATTTATACCCAATAGTGCATTATAAACACACACATGTATACATGGAAACCAGCTAAATGGAGAAATGCTGAATTTCTTTTGTCATTTGCATCTGATTGCTAAAAAGAAGCAATTAAAAACCAACACTACAGCTGTTTAAGACTAAAATAAGCAATAAGGGTTCAAAATCTTAACGTGCAAGACATCTAAAGTGAAGCAGAAGTGTTACTTGAGCATTAAGGGCTTCTTATGAAGCAACTGGGTTGGAACAAAAACCTGCAGCCACTGCGGCCCACCAGGAATGACTTTGCCCACCCCTGCTCTATAGTAAGCTTCAGAAGCACAACATGACTTCTCTGCCAAATCCCCATTTATCAAAAATGGGATGACCCTTACATTTTTGACCTTTTTGTCTTATTTTTGCATCCGCTGCTTAATTTTGACATTCAGCACTGTGAACCACAGCTGCAGGCATCACTGGGTACATTCAGACATTCGCCATTCATGTCACCAAAAATGTGACATTGAGAGAGCAGTGAGACACATGTAACATTAGGTTACAGATAAGACTAACTAGAAGGGGAATGAATAACTGTAACAGGTTAGTTCTATGAAAAATATTTACCTATTAAATGCTCTTTGAAATGTGAGTGTAAAATCAAGTTCATACTCAAAAATCATTAGGCAATTTGAGCACTTTGGAATGTTACTGTATTTTGTAATTACATAACTCAGCTATTTTAATATGTAACTAGAGTACACTTTACCCTACAGTTACCTCGAAGGAAAGGCAAATGTGGAAGGAGTTCATCATAACTGTTATGATATAAACAGGGCCTCATTCCTGACTCAAGTGTTAATTGTATTTTATTTATTTACTAGCTTCACTAAATATAATAAATTAAAAACTATTTGATATCTCTTGCCCTATCTGTGCCCTCAGCATTCCTCCCACACCCTTTCTCGGTATCCTCGTGTCATCTTTTTGATTACCACCAATGGTAAACAGGCCCTCACTACCCACTGTGAAATCACCAATCGTATTCTTGCGAATACTTCCTGTCTTTGAAGGCGACTGTGGTTGCTCCTCATTAGTATTTAGTGACCTAAGTCACAAGTAAGTTATTTGCTTTGTTGTCATTGAAACTCCATTTCAACGGCTTTTCTTGTAAAAATAAATAAAAAAAACACAATCAGGAATTAAAGTATCATGTCATCATCCCTACCACTGAGCCACCAAAGCAAAATTGACCAATCAGATTATTATGGGGTACCAAATTATACACACACACACACAGAAGTTTTTTATTATATGGTGGATTTTGTTGTCTTTTGTGTATTCTTGTGTAATTTAGATTTCAGAGACTTTTTTGTCTTCTTTTGAGGTGTGGTTGTTAAAGAGTATTTTGTATGTCCATTTTTATTTAGTAATTAAGTATGATAAGCTGTTTGATTATTTTTGCTATTCTTCATATCCTCTTTGTGTTGAGCCTAAGAGGGTGGATCCCCACAAAACTGTAGACGTAGGACAGACCCCAAGACTATATAACTCATAGGTTGCCTCAGTGCTAGCACAGTTGCATTTGTCAAAACCTCTGTTTTCCAACTCTTTTTCAAATTTTAAATTAACCATTTTGTAAGTGCTCTTTTTTGCTTTTCTTTTTTTGCTTTGATATTTGTTGCTCAGGGTTTAAAATACAACTAGGCTGACCCGCCTTTTAAGGCGACCGACTTTTAAGTTGACCACTTCTTAAGGCAATTCAATATGTAGATCAAATTGATATTTTATACAAACTCAGTAATTTGGTTATATTGCATTTGAGCAGTATTACTTTAATACTCGTAGTTTCTGTTATTTTTGTGATGAAATTTAAACATTTTTTTTCTATATTGAGGTCGCCCTTTTGAACCCCCCTGATATTTACTACGTGGTGAGGCATTTGTACTCCATCAACATTAATTATTTCCAGAGACATAATTTTGTCTATTTTTCCAGTGCATCGCGCACAAAAGTAAGGGAACGATGGGAGCACCAGAACTCTGCTCACATAATGTCACTTCGTACCGCAAGCTGCAAGTAGTAAGTCTGTGATAAGCGGAATACCGCTACGCTTTCCACTCACGGGACGGAAGGACAATCCCGACTGCTTTTATATAGTAGGAAAGAAGAAGAAGATATCGCACAGTCTGGAATAGAAAATCATCTTTTACCTGGAAAAACGAAACTACAAATCCCATCGTGCATTGCAAAATGGACGGGGCGTGTGTGAAACTCCGTGCTACTCGCACAGTCTGGAGTAGAAAATCATCTTTTACCTGGAAAAACGAAACTACAAATCCCATCGTGCATTGCAAAATGGACGGGGCGTGTGTGAAACTCCGCGCCTGCGTAGCACTCACGGGACGGAAGGACAATCCCGACCGCTTTTATATAGAAGGATTGCAGGGTCATGGACTGGATTTGTTTGCCTTTCAGTTTGCCATTTGGTCTACCATTTTGTTCTCATTTTTTAAATTTTTGTTTAGTAAATCTTAAAATTTCAAAGTAAACTGTTTTTGTGACTTGGGCCAGTAGTTTTTCAAGGCTCCTTTCTCCTATTGTGAAGTTTTATTGACTTATTCTTCAGATTGGCTTTCATTTTTGCCTGTGCCGGCCATGAAGCTTGCTTCTTGAGTTTGGGGCCAGGCTCAATTTTGATTCTAACTCAATTCAAGCCTGGATGACTGGCTTTTAGAGGCATTGCCTCATTTAGAGGTTTGTGGGCTGGGCAGATCATAACAATAATGTAAACGAATTTGATAAACAATTTTCCAAAACATATTTTTGAAATTAGAGCTCTTCTTTCAATATGAACATACTAATAGTCATGGAACAGGAAATCAGACTTAAGCATATCTCACCATTCAGTTTAAAATAAAAACACACCACACATGAGGCCATAAATGTATACAGGGTGGTCCAGATCTAATTATGCAATTATGAAAAGGTGAACACATCGCACCCGCTGGTTGACTGACAACCGTCTCCCTGCCATTTAGGAATGCAGGGCAGGTGCTGCCATCTATCAGCAACAAAAATACTTTTTTGTGAATTCTCTATATAATAAACTTATTAAGTTATAGCGTGATGAAAATTGCATAATTAGAACTGTACCACCCTATGCATCCAGGACAACAATAAGAACATTTTTACTTCCATAGCACAAATAAAAAAGGATGTAGCTCAAAGTGCTTTACGAGAAATCAAAGAAAACAAAAACTAATTAAAATGCACATCTGTTATATTAGATAATATACTATATTATCTGTTAAATATAACAAGAAAAAAACAAGCACAGAGTCCAAAATCATCATCAATAATATGCAGGCGCAGAAAAACATTAGTAGTGTGGTTCTTGTTAGATCTGAACTGGCAATTGGAAAATTTACTAACTGCAGCATTTTCCATATTTTTTAAATTGTTTTAATATGCAATCTTATTAAAGAAGGTCATTTTTGTACTAAGGAAGTAGCCATTCCTGTGAGCAATAAACAAAACAAAAAAAATACAAGAAGATAAGAAATGCTTGACAGGATACATTGAGATGTGAAGGTCGCTTGCGAATTACTAACAGCCTCAGTCCTTGGTCTCATACACATGACTTCTGTTCACTTGTGTTTATTGTTATTATCCAGATGAACAATATATAAAAACATACATATGCCAGGTCTCACACAAAGCTCTTTTATAAATCTCAAATGAACTTAAAACTATGTGCTTATGCAGCCACTCCTTGGCACCTCTCTGTAGTCATGTGTGCCTTAAGAAAAACACCCTTCTTCAATATTCTTGATCTAATCACCATATATACATTTGGCCATTTTTACTGTCAAACCATGGGAGAACACAAAAAAACAAGTCTGAATTTGAGGGATACAGTAACTGACCTTTGACAGACTTTAAGGAGTGGTCAGGAAGGCCTAACACCCCTCCCCACCAAACAATATACTATGTTACTAAAATTTGTCTCCAATAAAGGGTAGTTTTTTGCTCAATTTTAAAGGCCAAAGTTAATTTAAATATGTCAATCAATGAATTAGGTTCACAGTGTAGTAAGTCATAAGGAGTCTGGGAGTTGCGTGGAATTTGCACATGGGTATACTCCCACAGTCCAAAGATGGGCTAGGTGAACTGGCAATGTTAAATCGTCCCCTGATGTGTGTGTGTGTGTGTGTGTTTGCCATGCAGTGGGCTGGTACTCTGCACAGAAGCTGTTCCTGCCTGTGCCTGTTGCTTGCTAGAAGAGGCTTTAGCCATCCCCTCCCCTGGATAAGTGGGTTTAAAGAATGGATGGAACAATGAATACTACAGTGTCTCCTGCCCAAAGCAACTTTCAATTGCATGTCCTTGCAAAGAGAAATACTCTTCAATTACGGGTTCACCTCATCAGATTTAGCTTGAAAGAGGTTATTTCAATTTGTAGATTTTATCTAAGGTATTTTCCTCTTTTACATACCAAAAAGAAGCTCCTGTTGGCAGACGGGTCATCAGTAATCCGCATTGGAGTGTTTGAGATGGTCATGTGTGTGGCTGCGACTTAGGCCTGCCTGTACCAACAGTGGAGTGGCGGTCTGAGCAAATCTGCATCACACATCACACATACCCCTAAATGCAAAATATTTAAAAAATAAAAATATCATGCCCGTCTCTTTGCTGAAGCAAATAAATAACAGAAAACAATTTTCAAATCAGTTAACTAAATTGCGCCCAAATGTAACGCTACGTGTATCTCTTCAAACTTCTTAAAATAAGAAAGTGAGTATTTTCCACAATTAAAAGACATAGACAAACTGAAAAACACATGTCATTTAAATATCTTTAATAGTATTTGTGTCCTTTTTGATGCTGATGACTGACTTATAAGCTGATTTAGACTTCCTTTTGGGGTCTTTTGATAAATTGGATCCTACATTGCAGAGACCATCACACAGAAATCACACCATCCCTGTTCCGTTACAGGTTTAGAACAACCAGATTTAAAAATGGATGGAAGGACATTAGAATATGACTGACACATCATTCCAATGAAACAAGATATTCTCTTCACTTCATTGTCCTAATGCCTGGTGTGAATAAAATGCCAATACCAAAAATGTCTGTTCAGGACTTTCCATAACTTTATGCCAATTTCCATGTCAATTTCATGCTTTATAAATCCAGACTTTTGCCTTGGCAATGACTTAGACTCATTACTGAGCATAACCAAGTTTTATACATGAGGCCCCAGGTATGTAGAAAATCGTTTTTTCTGGTTGTGCTGTCCATTGAATACCTGGCCACCCTGTGGTTTTTGCTGCTGCCAGACAGCCAGAGAGACTTGTGCTCAAGACACATACAGTAGATAGTGCGGCCTACATGATCTTTCTGTGTTATTGTGGCTCATCCTTTTCACGTCAAAGCTGTTTGATTCTAAATTTGAGGTGTTGTTTCAATTTAGACAGTTCGTAGTCAATAGATTTTTCTTAGCAGTCATGTAGCTCTCACTTTACTTAGCTTTGAAATCTATATTTTTGTGTTTATTCAGAAGATGACAATTGACAGACAGTATCACAAAGATCTAATGTCGATTGAGATGAAACTCCTAAAATAGGTTTATGGGTTGAGAAGCATTACCCATAAGAAGTTTATTTGTATGAAATAATAATAACAATTCTTTACATTTATATAGCACTTTTCTCACTACTCAAAGTGCTTTACATAGTGAGTGGGGAACCAACTTCAACCACCAATAATGTTCTACATCCACCTGGATGATGTGATGGCAACCATTTTGTGCCAATATGTTCACCACACATTAGCTGTTAGGTGGAGAAGTGGTGAGAGAGATAACCAAATAGGAACAGGGGATGATTAGGGCAGCAAAATGACTAGGTGCTGGTGGACAATTTACCCAGGACATCGGGATGCACCCTACTCTTTACGAAGGATGCCCAGGGACCACAAAAAGTCAGAACCTGGGTTTTACATTCCATCAGAATGACGACACCATTATTACAGAACAGTGCCACCCATCACTACACTGGGGCTGTGTGATCCATACATAGATAATGGGGAAAACACCCCTTACTGGTCTCACCAACACATCTTCCAGCAGCAGCCCAAGCATTTCCTGGTTGGTCTCCCATCCAAGTACTGGCTGGGCCCGAACATGCTTAGCTTCAGGTGGATTACCTGTTCTGAAGTGCAGGTGGTATTGGCTGCTAATGTCCTTAACGTTTACATGCATTTGGCATTTTTTTTTAAAACTAGGCCATTACACTAATTGAATCCCGAAAGTAGGTTAACAACCAAGGTAGGAAACAAAGCAGTTTTAAAGAATCCAACTTCTGTAGTTCTCCAGTATATTCTTTCACTTTGTGAAACCTTCTTAACAAGGTATAAAATAATTTGTGTTAAGCAGGTTCCAAAAATAGCAAGGAAACTGCTTTTCTGACCTCAGCATTTTGGGATTTTTTTTGGCAAAGTTGTTCCCCAGCTTTTCAAGAAGACTGCTGTGTTTGCTCTCCATATGGATTCGCAAGTGTATTGGAAGCTAGAACAGCAATGCAGAACAGCCTTTCTATTCAATTAAAATTTATTATTGTATTATGTACTACAAACAAAGAGATTCCTACCTGTCTCCCACAGACAAGTGACAGCAGTCGAATACCCACAATACACGCCATACAGAAGGTGAATACAACACACTTTACCAACATACTGGTAAATCCAAGTAAAACAGTTGTCTTATTAAATTTGACTTTATTTCAGAAATATAAGGGTGGACACAATGACCTAAACACCAAATGATGGGGGAGCTCAACATTAAAGTAAATGAATCCAAACACAAACACAACTGTAAAGGTGAGTCACTTTCTGTTGATTGAAAAACAGCAGTATGTGTCAGCAATTAAAGGAGTATAACATTTAAAAATTAAAATGTGGGCTTTCTAAATAACATGAGGCAGATCACAGATATCGAAAGAGCCCAGATATCTGGGACATGCATTTCAGGTGTATTGGTCACATAAAGGAAAAATGATTTTATGTGTTAATGTGAACAGTTTATACAAAACAGAAATTAATTAGTATGATAAAAATGGTACATTGTAATCCTTAGAAAGTTTAAGACAAGACTGCCATTCATAAAATTCTTGTATTCAAGGCCAGCACACAGATGTGTAACTGTGAATTCACCAGTGTTTATAGGCCCCATCTGTAACTGGAAAAGTTTAGTCTGATAACACCAGACCTTAAGTTTCCCTGCGAGATGGCTTTGGATTGTATGTTCCAACACTCAAACCAGTTGTTTCAGTATTGTCAGAAAGACATGGCATGTACCGTCTTCCTTGGCTGTAGATTGTTTGTTCCGTCAGCACAGCAGCTCTTTCACCACCTACACTGAACAAGATCTTATCATTTCTAATTCCTTTCAGAAGTAAAGAGATAAAAGCTTTTACCAGTTTTATTTTCATCGTGACCAATGCCCACAATTCTTCCAACCTTTCCAGAAGGTAGGCTGTACATGCCGCTGTCTGAAGAATGCCTGTAACGTCATCCATTTAACTCTACAAGGCCGTCATTCTCTGACCTGACCATGACCGGTCCCATCTGCATTGTGCCTATCAGAATAAGAGCAAAAGTGACTACAAAATGGATGGGGTGAGACTGAGCAACCCTACTATTCCTCTTTCTACTCACTGCCAATTAGTCATTTACTCCTGTGTCACATAACAAATTTTCAGGATCCCAAAATTGCTATCTGTCATGCTCTTTGTGATATGTGGCACATAAAAGAAGTCATGAGCTAAGCTAATTAGTTAATGGGGAACTGAACTATAGGCCTTTGAAAGATCTAGCCAGACTATCTCAGCTTGTCTTGTTTAAGACTAAGGATTTGTTCCCAGATCAAAACATGAATGTTCTACACTCCCATGGAAGGCTGCTTTTAGCACCTCATTTCTAGTATGTAGCTATTCTCCAGGATGTTCTTATTGTGTCCACCAAGAAGAAGATCGTCCTCTCCACATTCAGTAATGCTTCTGAAATGACTGATGTTTCATGACTCCCGTTTCTTTAGGATGAAGATAGGCAGATCCTTTTGCCACCCCAAATGAATGCCCCAGTTCTTCCAGAAGACCCCCCTCAGGCTCCATAACAACTAGGACAGTTTTTGTATAACTTGTTTGGTATGTCATTTGGGCCTGGAGCTGAGACTGCTTGATCTCACACAATTTAAAACTTATCAAGTACGTACACTTTCAAAGTTGGGAAAGTTGTTTGATTTTTAGAAAACTTGCCTACAGCATTTTTGAGGTATATTACTGTCAACAAAAAGAACTGAGATTCTTAGAACAGATTCTTGAAACTATTTTCCTGAAGGAATAATATGTTCTTGTTCACTTGTCTGTTCACACTCTGTCACTTAAGTTGATTCTTCATGTCAATATTGAAGTAAAATAGCACAAAACCATGCCCTTTTTCTTCTTTAATGGGATAAATTAAACAGCTTATATGTGAAAATCCTGAGAAAAATGTAACCTTAGCAAATCACTCTCGCAAAAAAAACTGATGTTTGATGTTTAACAAAAAAATGGAAAGTTTACAAAAATAAATATTCAAGAAGAAAGAAAGAATAATGAAATTTAAACTTTTTATAAAGGGAAAATAAAAAGAAACAATAAAAATAAGAGCAGGGCGCTAGCTCCTCACCAACTCAAAGAAATCACTCACCATTCTGACACACAGGAAATATATAGGCCATCATTGCCAGGACACACACTGGGCAAGAGAAGCATGATTGAAACAGTTAGCCACAGAGATGAGAAGATTAAAAAGGCAAGAGGTGACACTGGACTTTGAATTACCTGCAGCATTAATTGCCATTTAGCAAAGTTAGGGTCAAAGGACCCATTAATCATTGCCACAGATGGTGTAAGAAGAGTGAGATTCAAGGAAACCCTTTCCAGAGATGAAAAGAAACAGGAAATTACCATTTTCAGCAAAACACTAGAACCGAATTGGTGGTGATCATGTCCAGAATGCATAACCTCCACTTGGAAGGATTGAGAATTAGAAAGGAGAGGTCCAATAGGAGGTGGATTTCAAAATGGATGTTGATAGAGAGGGTGGTTAACTGCAGCATTCATGAAATGAACTACAGAGAACTACACTGCTGGAAGTGAAAGAATACCATGGAGGGAGACAGGCAATGAGATGAAGAGCCCAGCTGGACATCTGTTAATACAGCAGTACCCCAAAAACAAATATACATATGTTCTTCTTTAAAAAACTACATGGATGTGCCATCTTATGATATGTGTGCAATTTCAGAATGCAGATCAATTTTCAGGAAACTTCTTGGCTTGAAAATGGATATATCCACTAAGTTTTAAGGCTTTTGTTTTCATATTTGCTCCAGTGCCTCATAGATTGCATTTTAAACTGCAAAAATATAGCCTTTTTATTAATTAAAAAATATGGCACGATCCAATATATTGGAATAAGCTTCTATAACGAGGAAAAGGATACCCTCCTTCCTTGCTGCTTCAAAGATTTGCTTTGTTGGCTGGCTTTCTTTAGGATGGGGGTTGGATTTTTGTTTTGTTAAGTTTGATTTAATTGTATGGATTGTTATTTGCTTTTAAATATAATTAATACAGTTATTAAAATGTAAAAAATGTTTCATTTAAGAAGAAATGAATGTATACCATGACTGTGAAAAAACAATTTTAACTTGAAAAATATTAAACTTACCTTTTAACACTAAAATTCCTGAAGCCTATGAAAAAACTTGTAATCCCAGCCCACCTTAAATCTCTTCGCACCTCTCCATCAGCATCTTTTGTTTTGTAAATGCGTCGAGCAGCACAAGTAGCAATCAGCCTGCTGTCCCATCTCACGCCTTGACGGAACTCAGCTCGCGGGCAAAAAGTTCTCCCAGCTCAAGCCAAGGCTCCTTATCTGTGTGTGAGATCTGGATATAAATAATACAGTATACACTTCACATCATTATTAATATAACATGGAAAAAGTTTCTGCTTTAGGTGTGTGTTCAGCATTTCTTGCATTTCTCGCATTTCCTTTCATCCTACACTTACCCAGATCTTTGTAGACACGGAACACACATGAAATGCATGTATTCTAAATAACGATATACTGTATTATTTTTCACCCTATACAACTCCAGGCACATCACACGCAGATAAGGAGCCTTGGCTTGAGCTGGGAGAACTTTTTGCCCGCGAGCTGAGCTCCATCAAGAGAGGAGATGGAATAGCAGGCTGCTTGCTGCTTGTGCTGATCGACGCATTTACAAAACAAAAGACGCTGATGGAGAGGTGCAAAGGGATTTAAGCTGGGCTGGGATTACAAGGTTTTTCGTAGGCTTCAGGAATTCTAGTGTTAAAAACATCATACATAATAGTATGGTGGAATATTATAAAAATGATTTGTACTTTGCTGTTGGATGGATTTGAAAGGAATCATTCAGTTGCTTGGCTATGAATTGAGAGCTAAATTGGTGGTAGGTCTCTGAAGTTTGAGTCATACTCCTTTTCTACTGAAGGCTATTTCGACTTTACTATAGACATCAGGGTGTCATAATATTCCTGCCTTTTGATCCATTGGTTGCTCCTTATACTTGACAGATGTTTTCTGTATTCTATGCTGCTTTCTGCATTTTAACTTTTAAACCTCTCTTTGTTTTCTCCAGTACAGGGCAACACATTGCTGTATACAGTCCACCATAGCATGTTTCACCATTACAATTTTACATTTCTGAACATCCTCATTACTCACATAATTCTAGTTTCTTTTTTCATCATTGCCCTTTTAAGGTATGTGTTTCTTTTCAAATATTGCCAGCAACACCTGCCTCTGTACATTTTTAAACTTCCCACAAAACAGAACACATTGTTTCAGGACTTTGTAAAATTTTGACAAGGACTGGCCATCCAGCCCAACAAAGTGTGCCAGTCCAGGTTACCTAATAATATCTAGTCAAGATTCGAAGTTTCTAAAGTCCTACTCTCTACCACACCACTCGGTGACTTATTCTGCATGAGGAGAAACTTTCTAAATGTTGTGTGTAATTTACCCTTAAGAAGTTTCCTTGTTTTTCTTGTGTTCTTGTAGACCTCATTTTTAAGCATTTTTGTTTTGTGCCATTTGGTACACTGTATTAATCCCAGAGGGGAAACTGTCTTTTCACATGACCTTAGGAGATGACAGCCTTATCCACTGTAATAATTCTTTTCATAATTATAAACACTTCAATCATGTCACCTCTTCATCTCTGTTTGCATAAACTCAAAAGGTACATCTCTTTCAATCTCTCAGTCCAAGAATTAGCCCAGTCGCTCTTCTCTGGGACTTCTCTATTTTGTAGACCTGAAGACCAAAACTGCACTCACTTCCCCAGGTGAGGCATCACCTGTGCATTCTTACATCTTGTGACTTGGCTCTGGAATTTTATTAATTGGGATGGAAATATAGATGTTTTACAACGTTTGGATGTTTGAACATTTATGAAATCACAAAAGCCTGAGCTTTCCACCAACATAAAGCAGTCACCTTAAACTCTCACAGACAGACAAAGTTTTGTAAAACTGTTTCATCAGTCTAACCCTACCTACTCACATTAACACACACAAAGGTCTTTGTAGAACCTCGGTCATGTTGACATTAGGTTCAAGCACTGGTATTCTTGGCATTGGGTACAAAGCAGTGTTTCTCATACAATGTCATACTTCTACCAAACCATATACTTTACTCCTGTGGCCACCAAAGGAAAATGTTTTCCACCATTGAGCTGGTATTAACACAGAAATGACAAGGCACACCTGGAATGGGCAATCTGTTTCCTAGACCAGTGTCTTTTTGTTCCATCCAAAAGATAACAATGAGTTTACTCACTGGACCTTGAGGGATTAGAGGCCTGACAGTGGTGTAAGCAGACAAAGAACTTCAGTGTCATTATTTTCTAATTTTTCTACATAATCATCATCTTAACATATGCTGGTTTCCCTCCCTACGTCTCAGATAGACCAGTTATATTTATCACTCTAAAATACAGCACACCGTTCTAACTATTCCATAAGCATTAATTTTTTGTTAAAATCATAAAAAAGATATGCAAAGTTTTACACTCACATTTTTACCGCCATGTTCATTTATTGATCAATAAATCTTCTTTCTTTACTTAACTATTCTTTCACTGACCCGTTGTTTATGTAGCTTGTGCAATTCAGGACTGCAGGGAGATTCAACCAGTCCCAGTGACACTGGGTGCAATGTGAAAATGGATTCTGGGGGCAGTGCACTCACTAACACTCACACCTACATCCATTTACAATCAATTTAATGTCACAAATTAACTTTATCTGCATGTGTTAAAGATCAGAGAGGAAATCAGACAGTCAGGAGAAAAAAAATCATGCAGACACAGTGGGACATCAAATCAAGATTTGAAGCTTCTCAAAAGAGAATTCCAATTCAAACTGACCAGGATAAGAGCCCTTGATTCTGTAGCCAGAAATATATCTAATCATTCATTCATACATATTTTATAACCACTTATTCCCATTTATATTGCAATATACATAATTCTTCTCCCAACCATTCACTGGGACCTTCTCCTGATTATGGTTCTATGGACATGAAGCAATAGAAGCCAGTCTTAGATGTGATGCTAACTGATCACACTGAAGCAGGGAACAAGAAAAAATTGAAAATAATGAAATATTAATTCCACAAATGAATGAGCTGATGGCTGCTACCTCCATGCTAAGTCTACATTGTTAGGCTGGGGACTCTTTAAAGGTTCAAATTACATCCTAGTATAATTCCATCCATTATTGGACCTGCTTAATCTATTTTAGTTTCACAGTATTCAGAGCCTAGTGTGGCAGAATTAGGCACAATGAAAAGTTAATTGCTATCTCAAGCAAGGAAGCAGAACTTAGAAGAATCAGAAAGTATTCAGATATCACTTTCTGTACACTTTATTATATCGTAGATTTACTTTTAAAATGAATACATTTACCATTCTTGCCCATCAATCTACACTCAATAACCCGTAAAGACAAAGTAGGCAATCCCAATAACAAACAATACAAAATCCAAGAGGATAGTCGAAAAAACAGAGCAAAAGAGGCCAGGAAGTCCAGAAAAATCAGTAATAATAAAAAATAGCAATAAACATAAGAAAAATCACCAACCACCTAGTGCATACAATGAACTGCAAGGGACTGTGTGTTTACCTCAGCTGTTAAGGGGCAGAGGGCAGTCTCTTTTTGGTGATGGGTAGGTGGCCCCGCCTCTTGGGAAACACCCACAAAACACAAGGCACATAGTAAAGGATACATTGACACATAGAAACTAAGTGATCAACAATGTTTAGATAAATAAAAAATACAAACAAGACCAAAACAAGCATGAAAGAGGATTTTGAGCCCCGGCCAGGAGGAGAACTATGACTGAAACATAAATTATATTTTTTGTAGATTTAATTTTTAATGGATAAATTTGTCACCTTTACCAATCGATCTACACTTAATAACCCATAATAAGTGACAACATGTTTTCAGAAAGGTTTGAAAAGTTATTAAAAATCAAAAACTGAAATCTCTTATTCATATAAGTATTCAGACTCTTTACTGTGGCACTCCAACTGCATCTTGTTTTCTTTAATTGTCCTTGAGATGTGTCCAGAACTTGATTTGAGTACACCTGTGGCAAACTAAATTGACTAGATATACAGTAGATTAGAAATACACATACCCTATGTATATAAGGTCCCACAAACTCAACAAACAAACTCTCTGTGGACCTCCACCATCAAATTGTGGTGAAGCATAGATCAGGGCAAGAATATCAAAACAATTTATAAAGCTTTGAGTGATCCCAGGAGCACAGCAGCATCAATAATTATGAAATGGAAAGAGTTTGGAACCACCAGGAGTCCTCCTAGAGTAGGCTTACTTAATAAATGGCCAAGAAGGACCTTGGGGGGTCAGGAAGGTGAACAAGAACCCAATGTTAACTCTAAAAGAGTTTCAGAAATCCTCTGCTGAGATGAGAGAACCTGTCAGAAGGATAATCATCTCGGCAGCAGTCCATAAATCAGGAATTTATAGTAGAGTAGACAGGTGGAAGTGACTTTTGAGTTAAAAGCATACGATAGTTTAAAGGTCTCTGAGCACAAGAGGAAAAACTTGAACTCTTTGGGCAGAACTCCAAGCACTATGTCTGGTGAAGACCAGGCTCTGGTCATCACCTGGCTAATATTATAAATAGTGGTATATTGAGGGACTAAATAACTAAACTACTTGATTGCCTCAAAGATATTAACTGCTGGATGGCTGGTTATTTTCTCCAGCTAAATGAAAATAAGATAGAAGTGCTGCTCTTTTGTCCTCCTACTGCCACCAACAGTTTCACTAACAACCTTGGCCCTCTTCCCTCGCATACAGCCATGGACAAAAGTTTTGAGAAAGACACAAGTATTGGTTTTCACAAAGTTTGCTGCTTCATTGTTTTTAGATCTTTTTCTCAGATGTTTTTATGGTATGCTGAAGTATAATTACAAGTATTTCATACGTTTCAAAGGCTTTTATTGACAATTACATTAAGTTTATGCAAAGTCAATATATTTGTTTTTTTTTAAGACCTCTGAAGTTCACCCTGGCATGGTGTCAATCAACTTCTGGGCGAAAAAAAACTGACTGATGGCAGCCTATTCTTGCATAAGCAATGCTTGGAGTTTGTCAGAATTTGTGGGTTTTTGTTTGTCCACCCACCTCTTGAGGATTGACCACAACTTCTCAATGGGATTAAGATCTGGGGAGTTTCCTGGCTATTGACCCAAAATTTCGATGATTTGTTCCCCAAGCCACTTAGTTATCACCTTTGCTTTATGGCCCGGTGCTCCATCTTGCTGGAAAAGGTATTGTTCATCACCAAACTGTTTTTGGATGGTTGGGAGAACTTGTTCTCAGAGGATGTTTTGGTCCCATTCTTTATTCATGGCTGTGTTCTTAGGCAAAATTGTGAGTGAGTCCACTCCCTTGGCTCAGAAGCAACCCCACACATGAATGGTCTCAGGATGCTTTACTGTTGCATTGACACAGGACTGATGGTAGCGCTCACCTTTCTTGTTTCTCCGGACAATCTTTTTTCTGAATCTTTCTTCTGAATGCGAATGCCCCAAACAATCGGAAAGGGGATTCATCAGAGAAAATGACTTTACCCCAGTCCTCAGCAGTCCAATCCCTATACCTTTTGCAGAATATCAGTCTGTCCCTAATATTTTTCTTGGAGAGAAGTGGCTTCTTTGCTGCCCTTCTTGACACCAGGCCATGCTCCAAAAGTCTTCGCCTCACTGTGCGTGCAGATGCACTAATACCTGCTGGCTGCCATTTATGAGCAAGTTCTGCACTGGTGGTGCCCTGATCCCACAGCTGAATCAACTTTAGGAGACAATCCTGGCGCTTGCTGGACTTTCTTGGGTGCTCTGAAGCCTTCTTCACAACAATTGAACCTCTCTCCTTGAAGTTCTTGATGATCCGATAAATGCTTGATTTAGGTGCAATCTTACTAGCAGCAATATCCTTACCTGTGAAGCCCTTTTTGTGCAAAGCAACATTGAGCCTTTTGTGGCAGGTCTGAAAGGCAATGGAAATGTTTTTTTTGGGATTAAGTTAATTTTCATGGCAAAGAGGGACTTTGCAATTAATTGCAATTCATCTATATGCAAATTGCCATCATAAAAACTGAGGCAGCAAACTTTGTGAAAATTTATATTTGTGTCATTCTCAAACCTTTTGGCTATTATATCATACACAAAAAATGTGTGGGTGATTTTTGACTTTTTTCTCTGTTTTGACAGAGATAAATGCTGTGGGCAAGGGCAGTTTCCTCCATTTTAGAAATATAGCTAAAATGAAACCTTATTTGTCACCTAAAATCCTGGAGACAGTTATCCATGCTTTCATCTTTAGTGGACTGGACTACTCTGATCCCTTTATTTAGGTATCAGTCAGCCCTCTTTAGCTCATTTGCAGTTGGCTGCTAATAGGGAATTCATCACTCCTCTCTTGACGTCTCTTCACTGACTGCCTGTCAAGTATAGGATTAAGTTTTTGGAGTTTTTGTTTGAATTTAAAGACCTAAATAACCTGCCCCACTCCCCAATATCTCAGACAGTCTTTCCAAGTGTTCCACTACCAGGTTGCTTAGACCCTCTTCTCATTCTATGTTAGTGATACCACATTTTTGCCACATATGGAGTAACAATTGAGCTTTTTCAGTGGCTGACCTAAAACTTTGGAATGCCCTTGCTTTTGATGTCTGAACTGCTTTTTGTTTATGATGTCTGTCAGCAGGTTGGGGTCTTTAGGTTTGGCTTTTTCTATGACTTGGTATAGTTGTTGATGTACTGTGATGTTTAATGTGTATTTTTTTTATTATTTGTACATTTGTTTTTTACTCTGTACAGCAGTTTGGTCAGCCTTAGGTTGTTTGTAAATGTGCTTTGTAAATTAAAAAGAACAAAGAAAAGCATCTTGATGGTGAAGCGTGGTGGCAACATCATGTTATGGGGGTGTACAGGGTGACTGGTCAGACTTGACAATTGCCAAAAGCAAACAGCCAAGATAATGCTGGAGTGACTTTGGAACATGTTTGTGACTGCCCTTGAGTGGCCCAGACAAAATCCAGATTCAAACCCCAGAGAACATGTGTGGAGAGACCTGAAGATGACAGTCTACAGACATTTCCCCTCCAGTTTATAGGACTTTGAGAAGACCTACTAGGAAGAATGGGATAAATTGCCCAAATCCAAGCGTGTAAAGCTTGTAAAGACTTAAACTTGAAGCTGTAGTCGTGGATAGAAGGGCTTCCACAAAGTACTGAATTATGAGTCTGAATACATGTATGAATGAGAAATTTCAGTTTTGGATTTTTAATAAATTTGGAAACCAAACTAAAAAACAGTTTTCTCTTTGTCAGTACGCAGAGCAACAATGGCAAATTTATCCATATAAAATTAAATCTACAGCACAATAAACTGGGCAAAAAGTGAAAGTCTGAACCCACCATACATGTTTAGTATAACCAACTGTTATGCTCACCAGTGTCAGGCCAGAAGAGGTTGGAGTAAAAAAACATAACACACACGTGAAATACACAAAAAAACATTGTCAGTAGTTTATTCTTCAGTTATGTCCATATGCTGCTCGGCTATATACAATTTAATAGGTCCAAAGGTGAGACAATGGAGAAAAAAAAAACTTACCCCATGCTGGACACTTATTTTCAGGCTCCTGCATCTTGTGAATTTCTTCTTCCTAGTTGTTAATGAGAAAATATTTAATCATGGATAAATCAATCCTCAAAAGGGCAGATTATTTTATTTTAGATTTTTGTGCCCACAACGACGTCACTTTAAGTACTGAAGTACTGAAAACAAGTTAAGGCAACTCCAAACTGTGAACCAGTTTCTTCCTTTCTCCGGGCTAAAGATGCTCAGTAGGGTGACATTTACATTAAAGTCTTTTTCTCGACTCATTGTGACACTTGGTTAACAGCAGAAGCGTCAAGTTCTTTTTTCCCCCTTTCTCATTTAGTGGACATTAACAGATTAAAATTCTTCTGCAAAGAATTACTGCAAAAGTCCATCATCCAGGTTTTGTGTAAAGGCGCTGATGTTTTTGAAAAATCACTTATTTCTCCTTTTTTCAGTAGCTGCAGCTTTCATATTTCTTTATAGAAAAAAATGACCTATCCAGCTGGGAACAGATGAGTTGTACTGAATTTGAAGTCTGAGAAAGTCTGAAATTGAGTTGATCCCTTTCAACACAGCAGAGCAAGTGAATGAAGTCTACTTGATGCCAGTCTGAAGTGTGGCAGCACCCTCTTCTGGAATGTGGGTGCTATTACACTGATCCTTTAACAAACATGGGTGAGCATTTCCATTTATTCACTTAATACTAATAACAATACATTTTATTTATTTATTCAATTCTATCCCACTTTCAGTTCTTCATTTTTGTATTTTCAAAATCTTATAGCCTTATTTATAGGTCAATTGAATGTGTTACAAAAAAAAAAAAAAAAAAAACTTGAAAATGTTTTTAAAGGTATATATACTCAACCAAAAACTTGTTTATATTTTACTTTCCTCATGTAGCGGTGCAGAGGTGGCCAACAAAAAAATAAACAATAATCTCATATTTTCATGAAGAAATATTTGAACAGGATGTGACTTAAAGGTACCAATACTAGACTACAGAAATTTAGAAAATATCCATGATGAAAAGAAAAAAAAAATCCCACATAACTCATGTCTTGTAACCCACATGTCCGTTATCCATTCACAGGCTCAAAACATGCAAAACATAAGACTTGTATAATATAAACAGGAAAGGCATATTCCCATAATACTGCCCTATTAAACTGAAGATCTGTCTCATCCAGTTATTCATTGGTCAAGAATCCTGTCTTCAACATATAAAAAAAAACATGTAATTTTTGGGTGGAGTAGTCCTTTAACAAATTAAAACACCAAATCATAAAGTCTGGTGAAACTCTACACAAGATGAGCCACAGCTTAATGCCTTCCTGCTCAGTTACACTTGCTGTTCATAGTGCCCAAGAAATGAGGCCATCTTTCTATGAAAAGTAGCATACTTTTACTACATTCACAAACATTTAGTTTTGCTGGTTGGGCTCACCCCAAGCCTGGTTTGCAACAAGTGGGGTCATAAAATGGATTGATGGGCTCTGTTTTGAGTGGAACGCTATTGCTTTGATTAATTCTGCTAAGTTTATATTCTTCCAGAGATTGAATGTTCTCCTTGTATCATCATAGCTTTCCTCCCACGTCCCACACAACAGCAGGTAAGGTTATTTAGAGAATCTAAGCTGTTCCGGTATGTGAGACCAAATCTTATAAAGCAGGGATACTCAATTCCTGGAGGTCCGCATTAGCTGAAAGTTTTTGCTTTAACCAAATTTCTAATTAGAACCCAGTTATTTATCTATCCAACTATATCCTAACACAGGGTCATGGAGGTCTGCTGGAGCCAATCCCAGCCAACACAGGGTGCAAGACAGGAACAAATCCCGGGCAGGGTGCCAGCCCACCACAGGACACACACACACACACACCAAGCACACACTAGGGACAATTTAGGATCGCCAATACACATAACCCGCATGTCTTTGGACTGTGACAGTAAACCTGAGTACCCGGAGGAAACCCACACAGACATGGGGAGAACATGGGAGGAGCCAGGAAGTGAACCCGGGTCTCCTTACTGCGAGGCAGCAGCGCTACCACTGCACCACCGTGCCGCCCCCAGTTACTGTATTTACTGCTTTTGCAATATGTTTCTTATGCTCAGTTTTAGTTAACTCATTTGTCACAATTCAGAATCCTTGTCTGCCTATTTTAGTTTTGAACGGCAGTATTAAAGTTTTAATTGTTGCTTGTTTCCTTAACCAGTCATCAGTTAATAGTAAGGACCAAATGACAAAGGAACCAGCAGCTCTCCAACTAAAACACTTTCTTTTTAACCTGTGTGTATGCATCATGAAGTCACTGAATTAGTACAATGTTTTGAAATAAATGAGAGAGAAGGACCACGAAACAAAGATAAAAAATACAATGTGACACAGATTTGTCTCGGAAGAATGAAAGCACTAAGAAGTCATTTAATTAAATGCCCAGTTTCATTACCTGTCAGGCCCAGCTTCTAATTACAAAAGGGGTTGGAATGAAAATTGAGTACCCCTGCTATAAAGGGCAAGCTGCCACATTATATCAGATGCTGTTGGGATGGATTTTGGTCTCCCATGATCCTGAACTGGGTCAGAAAATACTGGAAGAACACTATTTAGCATTGGTAGGTTCAAATACAAGTCTGGGCACTGCCTGAGTTTTTTCACGTTCATCCCCTTGCAGTTTTTCTCCCATACCTCTAAGTCATACAGTTTAATAAATTAATGAATTACTTTATAGCAGGCACTGTGATCAGCTTTGCTAGGTTCAGATTCCAGCCTGGGCACTGTCCGAGTCAAATGAGTGCACAGCGTTGTGCCCTCTGACAGTCTATTAAGAGACATCTTTTCAAATAATACATAAAATGGAAGTCAAAACTAATACACATATAAATGTGTAAAAAGAATACACAAAAAAACATACAGTTCACTGATAATCACATATAAAGACAAGCTTTTATAAATTAGTTTCACAAATGGACATTTATTGTAGGCATATTAAGATTGAAAAAATATCTTGAAACTCAATGCATTCCAAAGCTCAAGTATTTAAAATTATCTGTGGGTTTGATGAAAAATACAGACAAATGTTGCATAACTGATGTAAATGCACATCATGCAAACTTGCATTGACATATTTTTTTTATGATTGTCCCCACTACATCAACAACTCCTACCATGTCAACTGGTATGGCCAGTGATGAGTCCAACTCTAACCAAAACTATGGGCTGTCCATAATTGATGGACAATTTAGGAGACAACCAAGAAAGTTACTCACATGAAAAGCTGTGGGGCCAAAAGGAGTCAGTCCATTAGTTCTTAAGGACTGTCCTCAATAACTGTGGTGTCCTCCGTCACCTGTTCCCTTGTACCATAAAAACCACAAAAAGTGCCACTGCTGTGGAAAACCTCCTGCATTGTTCCAAAGAAGGCAAGCACCTCTTCACCCAGTGACTACCAATCAGTGGCACTTATGTCTCACATCATGAAGATCTTTGAGAAGCTGGTCCAGGATTATATGAGCCCTCTTGTGTAGACTCCCTGGACCCACTTCAGTTTGCCTATCAGGCAAAGATTGGAGTGGAGGATGCAACTATTTAAAGCTGGCAGCACTGGGAGGATTATGTTTTTTGACTCCTCCAATGCCTTCAATACCATCCTGGTAAGCTCAGAGATATGCAGGTGGATGAGCCTATGGTGTCCTAGAAAATAGACTATTTATTAGGCACACCACAGTTTGTGAGACTCAAGGATCATGTCTCTGATATGAATGTGAGCAACACTGGAGTACCACAAGGAACAGCCCTGTCTCCTTTCCTCAGACTAGAAATATATAACTCCTGGTCATATCACTTGCACAAATTCTCAGATGACTCTGCATGTATGGAGTGTATCGATAAGGGGGATGAGACAAAGTACAGGAGTCAAGTGGAGAACTTCGTTTCTTGGTGCAGAACTAAGAGTCTGCAGCTTAACATCAGCAAAATCAAGGAACCGGTTATTGACTTTCACCACACCAAAGAGCCTGTATGTCCAGTGACTATTCAGGAAATGGATGTAGAGGTGTTACACTCCTACAAGTACATTTGGGTCCATATCATTGACAGGCTGGACTAGTCTCATAACACAAAGGAACAACATAAGAAACGGCAGAGCAGGCTCTCTTTTGTTATGGGACTGCATCTTTTTAATGTGGGAAGTGACTTCCTTTACACTTTCTACAACTCCATGCTGGCCAGTGTGATTGTCTAGTCTGTGGTGTGCTGGGCCTGTAACATCATTCAAAAGAGACCCAACAAATCATGAAGCTAATTTAAAAGTCGGGCTCAATTCTGGGATGCACCCTTAGAGGTAGTAGTGGAGCAAAGAATGAAAACAAAACTGACTACCACTATTTACAATGCTGCACATTCACTCTCTGACAAACTAACATTGAGGACTTTCAGCCAACGAATCATTCGGCTGAACTGTGACAAAAAAACGCTACAGGGGCTCCTTTATACCAACAGCAATATGCCTGTATAATGCCTCACTGTGACTGGAACAGCCAAGTCAGAAGTGTTGTTTCTTTTTAGTCATTATAGTGTATGTATTTATTTATTTACTTAATGAGATTCTGTAAAAAGAAATGTACCCCTGTGGACAAATAAAGTTCTATCTATCTAAGCCAGTGTGTTTTGTCTTTGTACAAATTAGGAGGGTCTAATCAGTCATTTTGGGACTCAGATGTGTGTTGCAGCCTGTTGGATCTGTCATTGGACAGTTTACGCTTGTACACAATACAGTTCCTACTGCATGTCATCTATACAGTTTGCTAATGTGCTTATTCCCAGATGTTTCTGAGTGTGAATTCATGGGTATTAGAATTAGTGTGATGCACTGTACAGTGATGGTTCCCACCTTGAATCCAGTGATGCAAAGACAGGCTTCAGCTCATAACCCTGAACTGGTTAAGCAGATTAGAAAATAGATAGATGGCATTAGTGTATATGTACATGTCTCCAGTGATAAGTGTGGATTTATGCCTTTTATACACTATGTACATGTTGGCCCTGTTATTAGGCACCACTGTCCCCACTTGTGTGCTTTGGCACAGTTTAAACTGTGCTTGAGGCTTAAATGTCTATTGGCATAGTTCCCTAATCACTTGGAAGAAAACGTTCTTGTTGTCTCGTGCCAACTGCAGAAGACCCTTAAGCAAAGACAGACCTGTGAACAAGATGTCAACCAATCAAATATCGAGTTAGCATGGAGAAAGAAGGGCATCATGCACAAAGTGGAAAAGTAGCATCAATTTTGACTGCTACTTTAAAGATTCTGTCATTCGTAACAGATTAATTGAAATTACAATAAGACCTTTTTGTTCAGATTGAAAAAAACAACCATTAGACTAAGAGATTCAGAGCAATAAAAATGAGGGAAAAAAGGAAATATCTATTATCTTAGTTTACTTTTTCTGTTACCAAGTCACAGGGAGTTACACACAGTCCACATAAAATCATGTATGACAAAATGACAGTGTTTTCCACAACTTATTCAGCCCTGGAGAATTTGGAGTCCCCAATTATTACATATTAAGCCCCTTTAGAGGTACAATCTGAAATGTGTGTTGCTGGTTAATTATAATGTCCTTCCCTTTGTAAGGACTGCAACTTTTAAACCTTAAATAGAGTCAGTGTCCTAATTTTTGTATAATTAGTCCTGTTCCTAAAATTTTTGCTTATAGTGGTATGACTAACTTTAACAATCATAGCCTTAATGTTAATATTATGTTAAAATGCAGATAAAGGAAATTTTTGGAACGTCAGAGAAAGTTGGATTACATGCCAGTCTTGTCACAATGCACTAAATTATGCTTGAACATAAGAAAAATGTTATAATAATAATACATTTTATTTACACAGCACCTTTCCCATGCTTATAGTGCACAATAACCTACTCTGTTCCACTGCTTGTTGTTTGCATCTTCCATAAAATATCTAAACATGAGTGTAACACTCAATAGAAGTAACTTTACAAAATATAAAATTATCATGGCATTGCTAAAACTGCCTACCTGAGGAATAAACTTAAAAAGTGCAACAGTTGTAACTGTATGAGCAAGATGGTGAAGTGAAGCTTCATAATACACCAAGTTAATACTAAAAGGAATCGAAAACCATGATTTGACAAAATTAATAAGCAAAGAACAGAAATCAAATGAATGCTAGCCTGGAGAGAAAAATAAATAAATAACAGCAGTCTTTAAAAGTATAGCCATGAAACTGCTATTCAAAAGACACAGAACTCCATCTTACTGCCACCAGACATCTGATTTATAAAACTTGTATATGCACATTTTGGGCCTCATTTTTTGCACATGCAACTCTACATATAAAATTTCTAAAAGAAAATTTGATAGAAGAACTTGCAAATATTTATCACAACTCTGACCCATCCTTATGCAATGTTCTGGAGAAAAGTGAGAAATGATGATAAAGTAGGGAAATGCAGCCAAACCAGATAAATGTCGACTCGTGGGCACCGTAATTCATTTCACTAAGCCATTGTTATAATGTGCTGTGTGACGTGACAAACATATTAAACCTCAAAAGTGATTAATATAACGTACAGACTATTATAATTCCTTTTTAAGAGGGCCAACTACAATTAATTTGCACTAAATAACTTTTTTGTTTATTCCTTTGTTTATATTGCCTAATTGTTGTTACTTCTCAGGATTTGAAACAAAACCAATCACTTGTTGTCCATAATAAAGTAAAAGCACTGGTGTGATTCACTCCCTGCATACCATGCCATATTCATAGTTTAATGGTTTGACACAACATGGCTTGCTTGACACTACTTGAAGAGTATGAAAATGGTCCTACATGATGAGAATGCACTTTAGGGACCGGCAGGATTTTTTTTTTTCCTTATAATGAATATTAACTTATGAGCCTATTTAAGGACTCAAAAGCTATTCCCTTGGAACTATATGCAGAGTCGGGCCAAGTGTTAGAAAGACAATCATGTAATAATAATAATAATAATAATAAATTTTATTTATCACAGACTGCCTGAAATATCCAAGTTTTACGAACAGTTGGTGACAGACATGTACCAGTGAGAATTACCTGACAGGTAAGGAATATCTCTGCCAAGCTTCAGCTCCTTCATGCCCACTATGCTGGAAGCCAGTGACTGACTGATTATGCACTACATTCGGTTCCAATATGGTGTGGGTGTACAGGATAACATAAAAGGAAATTTGTAGCAATGTCCAGTTTTCTAATATGATTAGGACAATTGACTGCTCTTGTATTGCCATAGGGATACCTAGCAAGAAGGAAGCTGTTTTTGTTAAATGTAAGCAGTTAATGGCGAGTAACACACAACTCATTTGTAATGCCAGAATGAGACTGACAAACATCTTGGCCTAGTGGCATGAGTCAACCCATGATTCATTTACAGTTGGGCTTCAAAGTTTGTGAACCCTTTAGTATTTTCTATATTTCTGCATAAATATGACCTAAAACATCATCAGATTTTCACTCAAGTCCTAAAAGTAGATAAACAGAAACCAGTTAAACAAATGAGACAAAAATATTATACTTGGTCATTTATTAATTGAGAAAAACAATTGAATATTACATATTTATGAGTGGCAAAAATATGTGAACCTCTAGGATTAGCAGTTAGTTTGAAGGTGAAATTAGACTCAGGTGTTTTCAATCAATGGGATGACAATCAGGTGTGAGTGGGCACCCTGCGTTATTTAAAGAACAGGGATCTATCAAAGTCTGCTCTTCACAACACGTTTGTGGAAGTGTATCGTGGCACGAACAAAGGAGATTTCTAAGGACCTCAGAAAAAGAGTTGTTGATGTTCATCAGGCTGGAAAAGGTTACAAAACCATCTCTAAAAAATCTGGACTCCAACAATCCACAGTCAGACAGATTGTATACAAATGGAGGAAATTCAGGACCACTGTTACCCTCCCCAGGAGTGGTCAACCAACAAAACAAGAGCAAGGCGTGTAATAGTTGGCGAGGTCACAAAGGACCCCAGGGTAACTTCTAAGCAACTGAAGGCCTCTCTCACATTGGTTAATGTTCATGTTCATGAGTCCACCATCAGGAGAACACTGAACAACAATGGTGTGCATGGCAGGGTTGCAAGGAGAAAGCCACTGTTTTCCAAAAAAAAACATTGCTGCTCGTCTGCAGTTTGCTAAAGATCACGTGGACAAACCAGAAGGCTATTGGAAGAATGTTTTGTGGACGGATGAGACCAAAATAGACCTTTTTGGTTTAAATGAAAATAAGGAAAACGCTTCATTCCATCATAAGAACCTTATCCCATCTGTGAAACATGGTGGTGGTAGTATCATGGATTGGGCCTGTTTTGCTGCATCTGGGCCAGGAAGGCTTGCCTTCATTGATGGAACAATGAATTCTGAATTATATCAGAGAATTCTAAAGGAAAATGTCAGGACATCTGTCCATGAACTGAATCTCAAGAGAAGGTGGGTCATGCAGCAAGACAATGACCCCAAACACACAAGTCGTTCTACCAAAGAATGGTTAAAGAAGAATAAAGTTAATGTTTTGGAATGGCCACATCAAAGTCCTGACTTTAATCCAATCGAAATGTTGTGGAAGAACCTGAAGCGAGCAGTTAATGTGAGGAAACCCACCAACATCCCAGAGTTGAAGCTGTTCTGTACAGAGGAATGGGCTAAAATTCCTCCAAGCCGGTGTGCAGGAATGATCAAAAGTTATCAGAAACGTTTAGTTGCAGTTATTGCTGCAAAGGGGGGTCACACCAGATACTGACAGCAAAGGTTCACATACTTCTGCCACTCACAAATATGTAATATTCGATCTTTTTCCTCAATAAATAAATGACCAAGTATAATATTTTTGTCTCATTTGTTTAACTGGTTTCTCTTTACCTACTTTTAGGACTTGAGTGAAAATCTGATGATGTTTTAGGTCATATTTATGCAGAAATATAGAAATTTCTAAAGGGTTCACAAACTTTCAAGCACAACTGTATTTTGAAACAGTCAAAGGCCAGAGACTTACTGATGGTGCTATATATGAGAAATTCACTAGGACATTACTTAGCTTCTAGTTTTGGTTTTGACTATTTTTTATCATTTTTGGGAACATTATAAACTCTGTTGAAAGTGCATTGTGATGATATGCCTCAAAAAAAAAATAGTATATGAAAACAGATTCAATAACGTGTCAAACACTAGTTATCATTGGTTGCCCTAAATCACAATGTTTATTTTAAAATTGTGCTACACTCAGGTTGTCTTCCTGTGCAATGTATACCATGTATACTGTATTTGCAACACCAACTCATACACAGAATGCAACTCATTTGAAGAGTGATAAGCTCTCTAACATGTGATTGTACATCCATATTGTGTACACAAAAAGGGAATTCAGGGAATTTTCCCTATGTAATGAAGTATAAGATAAAATATGTGGCCACTTATTGCATCCTGTAAATAAAAGTGTGCCTAATGATTGTTACATTAATGCAAGATTTATTAAACAATACAGTTTCATGCTGATCACAATTAGTCTCATAGTTGGATAAATTTCTGTTATTTAAAGTCATAATATAAAATAAATAAGACAGCTTTTAGGTTTCTCTTAATGACTGACTCCATGTCCAATTTAAGGGCAGTCCATTTACACTGTGTAGGTTTTACACATTTTATTTTTTTTCCAACACTTTTAATACCTTGAGGAGTAAAAACCCATATGATGTAATGTTAGGTTCTATGGCAAAGTAAACTTGCGTGCACACAGTACAAATTAAAATCTTCAAGAATGCATCTTGTGTATAGCCACTGTGGTGCTATTGTGTTTTCTGATCAAGATGTTCCTGTGAAAGAAAATAAATAAATACAATGAGCAATTTCACCAGGTAGTCCTTTAAAAACTTGGGTAATATTTATGTGCTGCCATTAGAGGGCAATATAATGATTAAGGACAGAATTCAAAGATTTTAAAACATTACTATTGAACAAACAAGTCTGTAAATTTATATTTAAAAGATGGTATTATACAGTATTCTATCAGCTATGTTTAAATATTATTTTATACAAATGTATTCATGTTCTGTTTTTGTGTAAACATTATACAAGTAAAACAATGCATTTAAATGTTGTGTATGCGTATTTGTCTTCTGTTTATATACAGGTAAAATTCAGTTACAACGAACTCCCAGGGACTCAAATATTTTGTTGTAATGAAAATTTAGTTGTAACGAGATTCTGTATTTTCTACTATATTTCTTTAACTTGTGTCCAGGCGTTTGCAATAATTTCAATAGCTTCTTTCGCATTAATTTTAATCTCCTCCTGCTTACAAGTTATGCTGACGAGAATTTTTCTCAGCATTTCCTCGCAATAATACACTTTCAGGGTGCGAATGATGCCCAAATCCAATGACTGAAGAACTGCTGTGCAATTGGGTTGGTGGAATTCAACGTGAACATTATCTAAATTTAGAAGCATGTTGTGGGCAGCACAGTTATCAATCGGGATTGGAATCATCCTTTTCTTGTTCATATTGTGAGGTTTCTGAACTCTTTTGAGACCCACCCACCCAACGGGAATGACAAGCTGAAGTGTGTCACGAAGCGCGTTTGCAGCGTCTGTGGAAGATTGTTTGTCTGTTGCCGGGGCAGGGCAACATCAGACTCATAGCGCTGCAGTGAAGTGACACAGAAGCAAATCAGAAAAGATAAGAAAAAAAAAAAAAAAAAAAAGATAAAACCAGCTTTATTCAGCTTGAAACAGGAACGGCACACTTATTTATTGTAGCGTGTTCTGCCACTCTGCTATACACAGACACAGCAGTCAGGCAGGGTCGTGGCCAGATCAGTGACCAAGTAAACCTGTTTTCTGCATTTACAATGTACCCTGCATTACCCACCAATATCTTTTTTGTTTGCTTTGGCGAACAGATGCAGCATAGCTGAGAGACACAGCATAGCTTTGAGCCTGCTGTTGCCGCGGCAACAGATAAACAGTCTTCCATAGACACGCAGATTGGACTTTAGGATGCTCTTCGGTGTGCTGTCCAGTTGGGGGAGGTCCCAAGAGAGTTTACAAACCTCACATTTTCTTGAATGAGTGCCGCATTAATAGGAATTTTTCTTGAACGAGCATCACTGAACCATATAAAAACTGCTTTTTCGACATCTTCAAATGCAGCAGTTCACATACATTTGCAACCTGAGATTTTTCTTTTTTTTGCTTGGTCTTTCAAGAAAGTTGACAGCGTCGATGGCCAAATTCACTGACGTCTTTTTTCATTTTGTCGCAATAAAGAGCTGCAAAAATGTGAAGTTTTTTTTTTCTCTAATATGAAGCGTTATCGTTTTTTCATGTCTGCCGTTTCTATAGGAGGGTGACAAAGAGTTAAATTTCAATGGATGTTTTTCAAATGTTGATGAGCAATAAGCAAAAGGTATCACTGAAAACCACAAAAAAACAAAAACAGCAAAAAAAAAATAAAAAAAAAAAAAAAACAGTACGAGGAAAGTTCGAACAAAGAAAATTTTTTTACAATGTTTCTGTTTGGGGATCGTTGTGCACAACTGAGGTGTGGCCACAGAACTAACTGCTCTGTGGATGATTCATTCAGGCATTTCAAGGTCTTTTGGGCACTTTGTTGTAATGAAAGTATCTGCTGAATGTACATCGTAGCAACGAGATTTCTATAGGGGAAACTTTCGGGACCATAAAAATACTTTGTTGTAACGGAATTTTACCTGTACTTTAGATGGCATTAACAGTTATTTTAAGTGACAGTAGCCCCCTCACCCTGAATCGGACTCCAAGCAAACCGTTGGACTGTCTGTGGGGTCTGAACTGAGTTTTGATGCCTGACTGGCCAGTACAGATACAACACCACCATGCTCGTCTGATAAGGAGCCACGGCCTGCAGAACAGTGGTTGGGGGGGGAAGAAAAAAAGGGACGTATTAGAATCAATCTTGTATCATTACAAAAAACATGAATGTCAAAATAAATTACTGATAAGGAGAAACCAACTAAGAAAAACACATAGTGAGTATAATTGTAGAAATTTGTGCAAAAGACCTTTCTAAAATTTCACATTTAATGAGGACTACTTACATCCTAAGTTGTGTCCTTGTTCATCGGTGCAAAGAATACCAACAATGGCAGGATTCTTCATCCTGAAATATGAAAAAAAGAGAGGGATTGAACAGTCTCTAAAATGATATTCCTATTCATTAATTTTATTTATGCCTCTGTCCAAAGAGACTTGCATTATAAATCACAGTGTAATTATTATCAATATTTTTAACCTGTCAGCACCAGCATTTACTTACTGTATGTGTCAAATCAAGGAAGCTCAGAGGAGGAAATAGAGTCAGGAATCTTGTGTATGAAATTGCATAATGACAAACTAGTAAAAATGAGTTTATAAAAAAAAAAAAAAAAAAAAAAAAAAAACACACCACAAACTGAAGGATACTTGTAAGGCAAACTTCTGTGCTTTATGCCATGATACCACTGTATCCGCTGGTCACCTTCAAAAAAAGATCTACTACTTTGTGATGGCAAACTCATAGGATGTTATAAGTCAAAAGGAAGGAAATAAAGTGTGTAGGATTGTGAAGAAAAAGAAAGAAAAGAAGTGGTAAGTTTGGATTGCTTGAAAACTCTAAAGGGAATATTGTGATTGAGTGCAACGAAGTTAAGGATATATGGAGAATTTGCTGAATAAGGAGAATGAATGTGATAATATTTATCATGAAAACAGAAGGACTAGCCTATAGGTTTTTCAAACAAAAGGTTGCAAAAGTGTTAATAAAGGTAAAGCAGTGGCACTAACTGGAGTGGTGTCAAAAATGATAAAGACAGCAGAAGGTCCTCGGAGTTCAAAGGGTGATGGAAATGAGGATTCTCGAAGACTGGAAGAGAAGTGTGTTCATTCTGGTGTACAAAGGAAAGAATGACCCTTCGGTATGTTGGTCATATTAAGCAATTCAAATCTTAGAGCAGGTAATGAAGGTAGTTGAGAGAGTGCTACAGTAAAGAATCAGGGATCAAGTCAAAGCTGGCAAAATGCAAATTGTCTTCATGCCTTGGAAGGGAACAAGAGATGCAGTCTCAGGTATGTGCAGGAAAAGGACATGACCATTGAATATAAGCTGCACATGAATTTCAGCTCTGCAGAAGGTATCTGACAGGGGTCAAGAGAGGTGGCGAGGTAGGCATTGAGAATGTTAGGTGTAGACAACCATTTAGCATATGCGGTAATGGCAATGTATGAAAAAGTGTGAACAGTGACAGCAGATGGGAATAGCAATAGTTTTGAGATGAAATTGGGAAGCACCATGCACATATACCGATTCCATTACTTTCTATGATAGTGATGGAGGTAGTAATCCAAGAAATAAGTGAAGCACTCCCATGAAGGTAAAAACACCGAAATGGAAAGCTAGTTTGGAAGTAAACAGCCTTGTGGTAAATGCTGGAAATGACTAAGGCAAACAGACACGAGGCACAGAATGGGTGTGTGTGGGGCTGTGGCCAGTAAATGTGATGGGAGAAACTCAGTCCAATGCACGGGTTGATGGAAATGGGTACATAAAAGATGTGGTGGTTTGAAGGGTAGTCTGCAGGCAGCAAATGCTTACTTACTTTCAACTTCAATGTGCTTACCAGTGCAGCACAAAATGCAGTAAGTAAAATATTCTGAATCCATGTTTTTCTTAGACATCAATATGTGGGCCCATCCAGAATCGAAGATTTGCATTGAAATGGATAAATCACTGAATATGATGAACAAAACAGTTTTGTGGATTTGTAATTGGAGCCGATACACTCTGGCCTGACACCCCTAGATTCAATTAGTTTGAAAAATGTTACACAGTTTTTGATGAATGTTTTTAAAATATGAAACTGAATATTTTGTTTTCCCCATTTATATCCTTCCCAGTGCTAAAAGAAATACCTATTTATACACTACCAGGTACTTATTCTAGTGCTATTTCAGCTAATAAGCAATGCTGAAACAGCTAAAATAATTACAGTGATGGAAAATTCAAATGCTTAGCACAAAATCGGCACAAAATAATCTATGGAGAAGTGAAGCAGCAAAGACGCAAGAGGTGGAAAATTTCTTTGGGCAATAGACACTTAATTGTCTTGTCTTAGGTCACACTATAACTGTATAAAACCAAGGAAAAGCAAGCCAAGGACAAAATATTGCACAGGCTATTTGTAATAGTCAAAAACTGAAAGTGTTCTAAGCACCTTACAAAAACAATTCTTGGTTCACATACATTCTGGCAGAATTACAACAAAGTGCATTCCACAATAATGAACAGAATTTTTTTTTTGTTTTGCTTTATAATCAACACTAATGATATAACAAAATCAAAGCAAATGTGCATCACCAACTTACAGACTATTAGAAAGTGAAGTGTTCAGTGGGTAATCAAATTTTTTAACAAGTCAAGCACATCATAACATTCTTATTCCAATATGTGGTTTATGGATAGCAAAGTAAGCTAGGCAAGATCAAGCCATTAATGGGCCGCGAGTCCATCGTAAGACATACTCCAAATATACCCACTGCCACTCATGCTTACGCCAGTTGTCTAATGCATCCATTTTCAAACCTGCGTATATTAATCATGAGTGCTGGGTAGCTGCAGCCTCTCTCAGCAAACATCTGGTGCAAGACAGGAAGAATCCACGGATAGAGTGAATGTCCATCGAAGAGTGAACATGCTCACGCTCACACACACAAACACACACACTTGGGCCAACTTAACATTGCCAATCCTTCTAACCTGCATGCCTTTGGACTGTGGGAGGAAACCCACACAGAACGCCTGGAACAAGAACCTCTGTCTCTTGTGAGACAACAGCACTAACACTACACCACGGTGTCTCCCCAGGGTCTTGAAATCAAACATGGAAAGTTCCAATTCGTTTTTATCTAACTTGTAGGTACACTGTTCCAAAATTATTAGTACAAAAGAGTGACAGCAACTATTTAACTTAATGCAGAAGTATTAACTATTTATGCCAAGTGACAAACTGACAGTTGAGAGGACTCGTTTCTCATGTGTGGCATGCTGGATTGAGGCTTACTTGTTTAATTTAACACAAAACTAACAGAGCTATGTGATAAGTTTTGCCTCCTTTGGGATAGCAGTGAGTGATGTGTTGCCTACAAGTAAGATTGCAGCATTCAATTTTGCATGCTTTGTGGATTTGGTATTAGAGACTCTTTAACTCTCCAAACTAAATCTCCTTCCACATCCCCATTAACCATCCAGAACTAGAGCATATCATGTAACCTGCAGATCCTGTTATAAACTTTGGAGTGAGTATAAAACTGTAAAGAAAGAAATGTTTAATTTTTCTCAATAAGCCACAGTTGTGTTTCAAGAACTAAACTGTGAAACAAATGATAAAAATCCAAGCACCACAGTGAGTCATGAAAGCACTGATTCATGCAAATTGTAGACTTGGGGACAGCAGCGTCACAATGCCACTTCTGACTCAATCGCATTAAAACAAACATTCTACAAAGTTTCACGTACCGTATATATCTCATTTTTGATTCGACATTAAACCAATTGAGTGGAACCATTTATGTTGAAAAACAGCATTATGTGATTTAAAGCAACTTGGGTATAAATTCCGTTACAATCATGATCTGAAACAAATGTTAATACTGAGTCAATGCGACAGTATGACAATCTGTGTATATTATAAGCGCTAACTCACTTAGTGAGGTTTTGAGTTGAAATCCAAAATGAGCCTCTCCTTCTTTACGACGGAAACTTACGTAAATGACACACATTAGCCAATAATAAATAAGATGAAACGTTAACGAGATGCAAATTTTGAAAATAAAACAACTTAAACACAAGCCCTCGTAGGTGATCTACGTTGGACAAACAATCCAACAGATACAGACAAAAACCACACAGTTTAAATCAAGTCTATGGAGTGAGGTAGTTTTCGTGTCTAATGGTCATAAAAGAATTCATAGCTAGAAAAGTGTAACTAAAACGACAATCCGATAATATAATAAAATATCTTGGTCAGAGAAACCTTACTTTCAAAATCAATTCCTTTACTACACGACTTCATCCTAAGCCACAAGTAATTTAAGTACACACACACTACAATTGTAACTATATGACTTGAAGAGCGCTTCAAACGTTATGCTTTATTTTATCCTGGATTTCAATTTATACTTTTATATAATTTGCAGCTAATTTAGCCTTCTAGTGCCCTCCGTTAAATGTTCACCTCATTTCACAGAGATGTCATAACGATGTAATTTTACGGTAATAAAATGGCTCACGTTTCGTCCAAATGCTGTTCCAGTATTGACTCCATTGCTTCTCTTATTTTATCAATCGTTTAGATGTTACTTCTGTTATTTCTCAATAAATACAAAGCTATGCACAACTCTTCCGGAAGGTGAGCACCAATCAGCTGACTATCGCTGACACGTGACCAAGAGTGCTGTCACTCGGACGAGTGCCTGTTAGGGACAATTATTGTGGCATTAAAAAATGCACTAAACGCCATTTAAATATTTGAAAGTTGCAATCCCGCTTTAGAATACTTTGATTGCATGCAGGACATTAAATGTATGCAGGGAAGTCATAATACTATTATTATATGTATTAAATAGATTCATTTAATTTCAGGATGTAGTTGTAATATGCCAATAAAGCAGGGAAATTATCTGGCCATGTGTTGTCTCGTTTTGTATCTCATTAATATTTGGCTGCTAATTAAGGAAAAATAAAAATTAAGGGGTCGGCGTCTGAAATAGCAAGTCAAAGGTCATGCAAAAAGACTGTTTTCCCTCAGGGATTAACAAAGTATAGGGGGTCCTCGGGTTATGACACGGTTCCGTTCCTACACCAGTGATGTAGCCCGAATTTTGGTGTAAGTCGAAACACACTCTAGCCAAAGTAACTTACCTATCTTAACACATTTGCAAAATCATAATCTAGAACATAAAAACACAAAATCTAAGCCTCAGAAAAAGGAAAAGGACATAAATATACTGTACTGTACACTGTACTGTAGTAACAGAAAAAAATGAGTGCAAAAAGTATCCTTACCTTTATTCCTTCTCATGTCTCAATTTTTTAAAGTTTTTATGGGAGTGAGCGTTGTAAACTTGAAACGTTGTATGTTGAAACGTTGTAACCCGAGGACCCCCTGTATATCAATTCAAATGAAAAATCAAGTCAAAATTAAAAATGAAGATAAAAGAAATTCAATTGCAGCAAAAAATGAGCACTAATTAAGAAAATGGTTTGAATGAAAACAGGATTGGAATGGGACACCCTGCTAATCTCTTCCTTCATTGGTTACCAATTACTAATGGTAATAGAACATACTATATTGCCTTGATTTTAACTGACTTGAATTTTAAATGTTTCTTTTTTTCTTTTAACAGGAGCCAGAGAATAAATGAGAAGGAAAGCAAACTAACAGATGACCAACTAATTTAATCCCATTTACACCTGCACATGTACACAGGATTAATTTCATTTTATCCAGCTAAATTAAATCTGAGGTCATAACTGTATCAGTATGTTATACCCAATTTAAAAAAAAAAAGAAAAATCTTCTGTAAAGAAGTTAGCGTAGAATTTGATGGGCTATTACAAAGATATAAATTAGTCCTCATTCAAAAATTGTTTTCATTAATGCACATGTATTATTTTTAAAGTTATGAAGTTCATCTAACATGTTTTTCGCTCTACTATGACAACATTCAAGTCCTGGCTTTACAGTATTTTCAACGGACAGTGGGCAACAGAAATACTCCATTTAGTATTTTCAGTGCTATTCCGCTTCTCAGGGAGGAGCTGATGAGTTTTAACGCTCTACTATGGTAACAGTAACAGTAGAGGAGAGATCTGCTTCTACTGGACGTGGCATGTTAGAGCAATGAACTTGCTGTCTAGTCACTGCTCCTCCACTGTCCTGTTGTTCCATAACTTTTGACCAGAAATAACCACAATATTAGTAGTAGTAGACTCTGAACACTTGCTTCTCAAGGAAACTTTTTCATTCCACTATCTTGTTCACATTTCTTTCATTCCTTGTGGTTTGTTTTAATCATATTATATGATGCAAATGGCCGGCTAAATTATAGGATAAGTTTGGTATTCTTCAAGAATAATAATTATGGTATACATGAGTTTGCCATGGAAAATTACAGTCATGCCCATAAGTATTTGTACAGTGACACAATTTTCATAATTTTGGCTCTGTGTGCCACTACTATGGATTTGAAACAAAGCAATCAATATGTGATTGAAGTATGGGCTTTCAGCTTTAAGTCAAGGGGTTTAACAAAAATGTTGTATGAACTGTTTAGAAAAGATGGGCATTTTTATACATGGTCTGCTTATTTTCAGGAGCTCAAAATATTTGGACAAAATAGCATAATCATAAATATAACAATCATATTCAATATTTGGCTGAAATTCCTTTATGGTCAATGACTGCCTGAAGTCTGGAACAGATGGCCGTCTTCAAGTGCTAGGTTTCCACCCTAGTGATACTTTGCCATGACTTTACTGCAGCTGTCTTCAGGTGCTGCTTGTTTGTTGGACTTTCTGCCATCAGTTTTGTCTTCAGCAAATGAAATGAATGTCTGATTGGATTGAGATTAGTTGAATAACTTGGCCCTTGAAGAATATTCATCTTCATTGCCTTTAAAAGCACTTGGTTACCTTTTGCAGTATGTTTTGGCCCGTTGTCCATCTCTACTATGAAATATCATCCTATCAGTTTTGCAGCATTTGGCTCAATCTGAGCAGACAGCATAGCCCTGTGTACTTCAGGATTCATCCTACTACTTTAGCAAGCAGTCATATCATCAGTAAATACTAGTGAGCAACTTCCATTCTCAGTCATGCATGATCATGCCATAAAACTGCCTACACTATGTTTCACAGATGATGTGGTTTTCATTGGATCATAAGCCATTTGTTCTCTTCTCCATACTCCTCTCTTTACAACATTTTCATATATATTGATCTTAGTTTCCTTTGTCCAAAAAAATAGTTCCAGAAGTGGACAGAGAGAGAGAGGGAGACTTTTGAAAAATGTTTTCCGGCAAAGTCTAAGTCATTCCTATGCTTGAGGTTTACCAGTGGTTTGCACCTTGTGGTAAACCCCCCTGTCTTTACTTTCATGAAGTTTCTCTTGACTGTAGATTTTGGAAATGATGGGTACACATGGACCTGACTGTATGTTCTTAAGTCAAGCATTTTTTATAAATGTCAGTATTGACTTCTGAAATGAAGTATCACACATTCAATATTCTAGGAAAACCCCTGAGCTAATGAATTTGGACTAGAAGAAATTTAAGAAGCATTTTATACCTAACCTACATTCACTGACCACTTTAATAGGTACATCTGTTCAACTGCTTGTTAACGCAAATATCTAATCAACCAATCACATTGGAGCAACTCATTGTATTTAGGCCTGTAGACATTGTTAAGATGACCTGCTGAAGTTCAAACTGAACTTTAGAATGGGAAAGAAAGGTGATTTAAGTGACTTTGAATGTGGCATGTTTGTTGGTGCCAGATTGGCTGGTCTGAGTATTTCAGAAACTGCTGATCTACTGGGATTTTCACACACAAACATCTTTAGGGTTTACAGAGAATGGTTCAAAAAAGGGAAAATATCCAGTGAGCAGCAGTTCTCTAGATGAAAATGCCTTGTTAATGCCGAAAGGCAGAGGTAGAATGGCCAGACTATTTCAAGCTGATAGAAAGGCAACAGTAACTCAAATAACCACTCATTACAACCGAGGTATGAAGAAGAGCATCTCTAAACACACAACACATACTTTGAAGCAAATGGGTTACAGCAGCTGGACACCACATCAGGTGCAATTCTTGTCAGCTAAGAACAGGCAACTGAGGTTACAATTCGCATGGGCTCACCAAAATTCGACAATAGAAGACTGGAAAAGCATTGCCTGGTCTAATTAGTCTCAATTTCTGCAGCAATATTCAGATAGTAGGGTTAGAATTTGGTATCAACAAAGTGAAAATATGGATCTATCCAGCCTTGTATCAACGGTTCAGGCTGGTGATGGTGGTGTGATGGTGTGGATGATATTTTCTTGGCACACTTTGTGCCTCTTAATACCAATTAAGCATTGTTTAAATGTCACAGCCTACATGAGTATTGTTGCTGACCATGTCCATCCCTTTATGACCGCAGTGTACCCTTCTTCTGATGGCTACTTCCAGCAGGATAACGTGGCATGTCACAAAGTTCAAATCATCTCAAACTGGTTTCTTGAACATGATAATGAGTTCACTTTACTCAAATGGGCTCCATAGTCACCAGATCTCACTCCAATAGAGCACCTTTGGGATGTAGTAGAATGGGATATTCGCATCATGGATGTGCAGCTAACAAATCTGCAGCAACTGCATGATGCCACCATGTCAATATGGACCAAAATGTGTTCATTCTTCTTGCTGAATCAACATAGCAAAGAATTACAGCACATCTGATGGCAAAAGGATGTCTTAGCAAGATACTAGCAAGGTATGCTTAATAAAGTGGGTGAATGTAACTCAGAGTCTTAACAACTGAAATGAAGAAAGCGTGATGAAAATGCAACACCAAAAAAAAAATGAAGGTCCTTCATACAAAGGTAAATTCAGAGTTGCTAAATTGTGTGATGTAAATGCTTGATCTAATAC
>JANRMT010027041.1:89869460-89911425 GCA_026402145.1 Polypterus bichir lapradei
ACTGACCAAACAACAGGAGACAGAGCTGGGGTTGGCAGAGTTAAAATGCTAAGATTTGCATTGGGTGTGACGATAATGGACAGGATTAGAGATGAGTACATAAGAGGGTCAGCTCAGGTTGGATGGTTTGGAGACAAAGCCAGAGAGGCGTGATTGTGCTGATTTGGACATGTACAGAGGAGAGATGCTGAGTATAGTGGGAGAAGGGTGCTAAGGATGAAGGTTCCAGGTGAGAGGAAAAGAGGAAGGCCTAAGAGGAGCTTTATGGATGTGGTGAGAGAGGACATGAAGATGGTGGGTGTAACGGAGCAAAATGCAGAAGACAGGAAAATATGGAGATAGATGATCCACTGTGGCGACCCCTAATGGGAGCAGCCAAAAGAAGAAGAAATTGTGCAAAGGTAGTAGTGAACAGAAATAAATGCTGGGATGCCAATCCGGTCATCCACGTTTAATTATTCAGTCCAAACAAAATAAACACTTGATATTGCATTAACTAAAAAATTATCTATTCTAAACAAAAATACAGCACTTGGCTTCAAATAAAATTATTAATCATAAGCAAAAAAACTTCTGGCTTTGAGTCCTCAGGTTGCATGGAGCTCCATCTTGCGGGTTTCAGGCTATCATTGACTGACTCTCCTTCTGGCATGCTTGAATCTTACGAAGCCATGGCCGGAAGGGGTGGAGTCAGTTACCCTCAACGGGTGTCTTCTCTGGACTGTGGAGAAAGAAAGAGATGAAACAGTCAGCAATAGGACCCCCTGTCACGCTGGGTGGTATTATGTACCTTAGATATGCTTTTGAGGTGATCCTCTGATGAGCATTTGTGACAGTATGTTATTTATTTATTATTATTATCTAATTTAAATTTGTTTTTCTTTGCTTGTAACTGTTTCTTTGACATTTTGTAAAATACTTTGAGCTACAGTACATCCTAAGTTTGAAAATGTACTATAGAAATAAGTGTTGTTTTTATTGTCGTTGTTAACTAATATACAGATAATAGATTATTAGATGGCACTTTGGGTAAAAAATTTATCATATCACAACAATTTTGTAAAATTATTTTAAAGTTATATCAAAATCATTTTTTGGAGATTCAGTTCAGAAATAAGAAATCCTAGAGAACTCATTATGGCTGAGGTTTTATGGATGTTGAAAGGTCCTATTGCCCCAGTCCAGGGTGTCTTTTACATGCCCTTGACTTTGGTTCCAGTAAATAGTTAATTACATTGGAGTCCCTTCTGAGAGAACATTAACAGATACCCAGTAGCTGGGTCAATAACAAAGTCATAATCCTGGTTCCAGAATATTTTAACAGTTATTGATAATGCAACATGGTTTACAAATGCCATTCCACTTTCAAAAACTATATTCATATTTTATTTACAGCAAAACTATTTTATTAAACTAAATACAACATAAGTAAGGGGTTGCATTTATTCACAGTTGCAGGCATGGCTCTTTTCATAGAGTATAACTGTTAGAAAGTTATGATCAATTATATTTAACTTTTTTGGTTACTAATCATTACTTTTGTGTTTATTACTTTTTTGTAAATTGTGGTGGCACCCTGTACCACTGCCTCCTGGCCAACATAGTCTTCATTCACCCTTGGCATTAAACATGATGAATTATACTACAACCAAGATGATACTTATTGATTCAAATCTTCAAGAATGTTTGCATCACATGTATAGACAGTATTAATGAAAAACCTCACCAGATTTAAATACTATAGAATGCCTGGAAGGAGGAGGTTTGACAGTCTTTTGACCTTGGAACTTCTACAGGTTTACAGGTATGTTCTGCAGCATCCATGTAGAATGGGGTTTTTATTTTCTTCTCCTCCATGGCAATTTGACCACAGCATACATTTTCAAATTGAATACTGAACTTTGCCACTATCACCATTAGTGATGTGCAAACATTGCAGAGATCGCCTCGCCACGAGTTCCCCGAAAGTGTCAAGATGGAAACCGCTGGCTCGTTTTATCTTATGAAGTTGCACTGAAGGCTCTGCAAACTGTCTGTGCTGGTGCTTTGCACTTTTTATTCTATCAAAAAGATAGGAACACAACAATAAATCTTTTGTTGTTATTATTATTATTATTTCATAGAGTCTCCTGTGTTGTGTTCAACAGGCTCCTTCAAGGTTTGTTTTCACTCTTACTGCACCACGTAGCTAATTATAATTCATGCATAGTGCACACGCCTCCTTTTCTTATACCAACATGGATCTCAAATATTGACCTGAATATTTGGCTGCAAGCACAGATAACTCATCCCACAGAGTCTGTAATACAAATGATCAGCATTATATACCCAAGGGGAAGGCCCATCAATGTTGGCTGTTACATCACTGGCCTCGCAAAACATTATGGGGCACTAGTATTAAAAAAAAAGGGTGACCACGAACACAGAAATTCGCCGTGATAGCGCTTTGGCGAAATTTGTCGATCAACACTAATCACCATCACAGACTTTTTGCATTCTGTGATAATTTGTCTGTTGTTGTTTGCAAAACACTTTGAGCTGCACTTCTGTTTGAAAATGTGCTATGTATGTAAATAAATATTTTCTTATTTGAATTGGAAAGAAAATTAGAATTGATTGTTATTGTGCACTCTGCACAATAGATAGATAGATAGATAGATAGATAGATAGATAGATAGATAGATAGATAGATAGATAGATAGAATTTTATTTGTCCTGAGAAGGACATTTGGGTTTGTAAAGAAGCTCTTTAAATACACTCAGTGTTAAGAGTGTCAGAGAGAGGATATGCAGTATTGTTCATATTGGCACTCCGTTTATTTTAATTCTCTCGATTGCTACTCCAGGTAGAGCAAAGCCACAATGTGCAAAAAGGTAACACCACCAACTCTAAAAAAGCAATGTCAGAGAGGGGACTAGATACAAAGTATGCGATCATCTAGTTATTACAAAAGTGTAGAATGTGTTCCCTTTTGAATCTCCTTATCGCCACTGCACATTCATCCATTCAACAATCCATTTTCTGAACTCTGTTTCTTCATTGCAGAGTCACAAAATTCTAGAATCTATTTTGGTGGGATGGCGAATAAGACAGGAGCCAATTTTGGGCAGAATGCCAGCCCATCACAGTTTCATAGAGAATTTGTAAATATAGAGAACATCACACAAAATAGAACAAAGACAGACATTCTGCTGCTTGTGCTGCCAGTAATACTGACATTTACTAAGCAACACTAATACTCAAGTTTTGCATTGGTAATGTCAACTGAAGAATTACGATTTCCATTGCTCAAAGTAAGACGAATAATAAATATGGACCCACAAGAGAAGTGATTGACCTTTCTGGCTTTTCTGATTGCGGCATTTGCATTACTGAAAGGGTTTGCCCATCCTGATTTCCCACAGGGCTCCTCTGCAAGATCCTTCATCATGACTTGGAAAACGTGACATTTGCAATGTGTTGGTAAAAAAAGAAGTGTAATTCTTCTTCTACACAGATGGGACCTCTACTGAAATAACTGGGCTGCCTTTGCAAAAAAAAAAAATCTTTATTGGTATTTTTTCATGTGTCTTTGAGTGTGTGTGTGTGTGTGCCATTATGTTTAATGTTTTCTCTTATAATTATTGATTAGAATAACCATCTGAATCTAATCAGTGTGATGTATTGGTCAGCAAAGCACTGAGTGTAGCCCATCTAAATAGAAAAATCAGAACAGACTACTGTTTGCTTGAAAATTTAAATGAAAAATGAATAAAATAAATAAGTTTCTTAAACCAATATCGTGCACCTATCTGGCATAGATGAAAACAAAATGCTGGTGGCCACTCCAAGGATGGCTCCTGCCTTGCACCTACTGCTGTCAGAATAGGCACATGCTGCCTGCTACCCTGAGATTGGTAAGTGAGCTGGAACTTAGATGAATGGAAGGACAGAGAGCTCTGTAGGGCAACACCCACATACAGTAACACTTGTCTACAGGGTGGTCCAGATCTAATTATGCAGATCCAGATCATCTTGATGACTTTGCGGGGACGATTCCAGTTCAGCGCGAAGACGATTCTTCATGTCGTCAGTTCGCACACTTCTCGATGGTCCGGGATTTTTCTATGTAATAAACTTAATAAGTTATAGCGTAATGAAAATTGCATAATTAGATCTGGACCACCCTATAGTTTTATCTGGCTGTCAACCAATCCCAGCTCCCTCTGAAGCCAAATTCAGACCTTTTTCTATCCAGACTGTTGTGACTGGCATTGATTTGTGCATTTTTCTTATTTTGTGCCATACTATTTTTTGCTTTTTCTTGGTCTGTATCTGTTTTAAAAGTCACGGAATTAATTTTTGTTCTTTGTTTTTGCAGAATGAGGTGCTATTTTGTATTTAATGACCATCACCATTTTGTGAATGTTTGTGTAGCAGTTGCAGGGGTGGATCTATTATGAAATTAATGAAGCTTAAGCTTCAGGGCCCCTGATCCCGATGGGGCCCCCGAAGCAACTTTAATTTTTATCCCCTCATTACTGTAAAACTATAAGGCATAGGAAACTAGAATTTGACATGCTAGATAATCCAGTACAGCAATCTTAATCAAAATCTGAGATGAAATGGTTACATTTTTAAAAAACTTTGTGGTGATCTGCCATGGAACAACCCATTTGTAGAAGTTAACAGTAGTTACCCAGATCTTATTGCTGGTTAAGAAGGGGCTCCCATAACAGTTCCAGCTTCATGAGCCCCAGGTCATGTAGGTCTGCCACTGAGTAGTGGCTATGTAGTTACTATGAGGTGACTTCCGGGACTGCATGCCATATGATGCATTAGGTTATCATATATGAAGGTCTTTGGATTTCAGGATTATCCAAGTTTGCAGACAGTTCTGAAAACAAAACTAATCACATGTACATCACGTTTAGAGGTTTTTTGGGCTTTATCTAAATTCTGACTATGACTTTAGGAGTTTAATTTGTTATTGGCACCAAGTTACTGACATCACAGTAATGACATTTGCCTGTGTTATGACTTCCATTAATTTTCCAATCCTTCTTCCTTTTGACCTTGTGGCATGCTGTTGTATATTTGTGTGTACATATATGTTTTGTTTTTTTTTTTTTTGTTAATTATGAATGATTTTTTATATATGCATATTTTTCTGCTATTTAGTTAAATATGCGATGTGTCTTTAAGTGTCAATATGTTCCATATATTTTCTGGGTGGACCCCTGGAACTGTTCTCTAACTGATGGTTCATTTTGAATGTGCTTACTGCTGGTGATTTTCATGTGCTTTTGTGATTTCCTGGATTTTCAAACCTGTGCTCTGCTTCTGACTATGGCTTTCAATTCTGTTTTGGGATTTTGTTTGTTTGTTTGGGATTATCTTATTGCTTTAAGCAGTTCCTTTATGTACAGTATTTATGCTCAATGGAGCTTCATGTTATGTCTGAGCATTTTCATTCAGAGTAAACTTTTTTATTTTTTATTAAAGATTCCACAGGAGGCTTTTCGCATCTAGCTGGGGTTTAACAGTAACCCCCCCTACTGGACATTTTTGGAAGAACTTCTGAAACTTAAGTGCTTCGGGAACTTCTAGTTCACAACACATGCTTTTTCCCTTCTGTGGTACAACACAGTCTTGAAGGCATTTTTAACTTTTTGGCTGGTAGAAGTTACAGGCAGTAAAGGATGTTAGTTTAATTTAGTCTCATAAAAGTCCTGCATTCCCTTAGTAATTGTTAACATAAAAAGTAATAACTACAGGTACTGCATCATAACCTAAGTACTGTGTACTTACTGTGGATCATAAGTAATATGTGTAGGTTTTAGGATGACCAGATTTTCTTTGTTCCTAAACATGATGTAACCTGTTTATCCAGCAAGTGTGCTAGATGCCATTTAAAATAGAAGAGAGCCTTATAAAAATGCACATGAAATCGAATAGTATTTGGAGGGAGTGGGTCTGCAGCCAAGTTTTCTGTGTCTTATATGAATGTGTATGGAATCGAAAATGGTGGTGGTAGTGTATTGCCATTTGTTACATTATGGCATTATGGGACTTGATACATAAAATGGGAAGAGACACTTAAAAACAAAATAAATACAAATTTACTATATACAGTACAGGCCAAAAGTTTGGACACACCTCCTCATTCAATGTGTTTTCTTTATTTTCATGACTGAAGGCATCAAAACTATGAATGAACACATGTGGAGTTATGTACTTAACAAAAAAAGGTGAAATAACTGAAAACATGTTTTATATTCTAGTTTCTTCAAAATAGCCACCCTTTGCTCTGATTACTGCTTTGCACACTCTTGGCATTCTCTCGATGAGCTTCAACAGGTAGTCACCTGAAATGGTTTTCACTTCACAGGTGTGCCTTATCAGGGTTATTTAGTGGAATTTCTTGCTTTATCAATGGGGTTGGAACCAGCAGTTGTGTTGTGCAGAAGTCAGGTTAGTTGGACGATCATTTATTTTTCAACAGGACAATGACCCCAAACACACCTCCAGGCTATGTAAGGGCTATTTGACCAAGAAGGAGAGTGATGGAGTGCTGTAAATGGTCATGAAAATAAAGAAAACACATTGAATGAGGAGGTGTGTCCAAACTTTTGGACTGTACTGTATAAACAACATACTGGGGAAATATGCTTGAATTATCATGTGAAGTGTTGCTAAGTTAGAACATTAGCATGAAAATATACTTTATATGTGTATGCAAAAGATAAAATTTTGAATGTTGTAGGGAGTATACCTCTAACAGTGTCTGGACAGCATAAGTGTTTCAGAAAGCTTGTACCAGCATAAAGGAAGAGAAAGAGGAGGAGGAAGAGTCAAGAGTGGCTACATTTTCAAATACCACGCAAATAAAGGGAAAGATTTGTAGAATCAAAAAGCTGAAGAAAAAATGTGGAGAAACATAAAAAAGTCCAAAATACTTGATTGTTATCTTAAACACCACATAATATGTTTTTGTTTCAGAAGCATATGAATATACACTGAGGGCTGCAGCCATGCTTTATTCATCTTTAAATATTTTAAATGAGTGTCAAATTTAGCCAGATAACACAATAAAGTGACAAAGATACAAACACAAAGAACACAAACCGACAGCATGAGAAAGGAGAAGCCAGGATGACCAAACAGTAATCATCTTAACCGTCGCAACATTTACACATAAATTTCTCTTTTTCAGTAGTTACATTAGATGTTATCAATATAATCTACTGGTAATAACTTCACTCTGTTTAGAGATTTTCTCTGTTATGACCAGTGAAAACTTTCCAATAAAGTCTTCTCAGACAGGTTAAAAGAGTGGTAGAAATGTTTATTTTAGAATCACATCAGAAATATCATTGAGTCATTTTAACTATGAGTTACAGATAATTACCAAATGGGTTACAATTCGCAGTATTCGCTGAACTTGGCAAAATGAATTAAAGACAATAGGGAAGAACTTATGGAACTAGATTTGACTGAATTATAATGGTGCAATCATCTTTAAATGGAAACATCTGCCAAATATTAGACCGATTATTGTGACCAAAAAGGTGACCTGAGCTTTGTGGCAGCAGTGCCAACCACTGCACCACCGTGCCTTTGTGAGATCAAAGAAGAAAGAACGCAGTCAAAGATGCGCAATCATATATTTCATCAAACCAAAGCGGAAATGCAGAAATTTCAGGCAAAAGTCAGAAAAAATGCATAGGTCTTTTAAAGGCAGAAAATTCAAAATGGTGCTTTGCACTTGTTTTTCTATCAAAAAGATAGAAATGTCGTAAATAGTAATAGATCTTTTGTTATTGTTATTTCATGGAGTCTGCTGTGTTTGGGAGTGTGTGGAGGGCTGTCAGGCTCCTTCAAGATTTGTTTTCACTCTCTTTGCACTTTCAGCTACTTTTTGTATGAAAATGTGCTATATAAATAAATGTTGTTGTTGTTGTTGCCGCACCACGTGGCTAATTATTATTCTTGCATAGGGCATGCACCTCCTTCTCTTATACTGACATGGAACTTGAAGAACGACCTGCACATTTGGCTACAAGCACAGATAACTCTTCCCACAGAGTTTGTAATGCAAATGATCAGCATTATATACCCGGGGGGCAGTCCCATCAATGTTGGCTGTTACAGCACTGGCCTCACACTGGCCTCGCAAAGGATTATGGGGTGCGGGTATTAAAAAAAAAAAATAATAATAAATTCTCTTAAACCAGCTGAATTATCAGAAAATAATTCGACAAGAACAAGAATGCAACAAATTCGTTGAGAATAATAGTCCAAAGCCAAATTAAAACTAAAATCAAAGGAAAGCGCTAAATCAATGTAAAATGACTAAGATAACAGTAAAATTTGCATATGAGAAAACTACTCAAGTAGAACTTTTGAAGTATCTGATATTAATTGTCTTTATCTAAAGTACAAGTAAATGTAGGCTCTGTCCTAGGGACATCTTAATGATTGCATGTTAATTCATTGTGATATTAGTTTCATTTCAAAATGAAAATAAACTAGATTATTTAAGCTAACTGGCACTAGTCACACATCTTTTTCTGCATTTGATCCACTGAGGAATACCTGATTGATGCCTGACCGGTCATTGGGAAGCAAAGGTCCACAGTAGTTAAAACAATGTACTGACTTCCATGACAAACAAACTGATGGTCAAACCAGACATTAAATCTTTAAACATCAGCAATAGGACAAAATGTCTTATCACAAATAATACATAAGTGACATGAAGAGTGAAGCAACAACAGGTGTGCGTATGGCTTCAAAACTGGCGATCACTTGCTGCACTATACAACACATTTTCATTTTATTAAAATTGCGTCTTCTGTTGTTAGGAAATGTCCACTCCAAAATGCCTGGTATTCTAGAAATTTCGTTAAATGATTTACTTTACCTTTCAAGGTCTGAATTTCCAATGTGCCCATATACAGTATATGCAGAATTTTGGGATCAGATTCAAACCAAATTCATGTAAAGAATCCTTTACTAAGAAACCAGACTTTCTAAGGAAGTTCCTTGCTGCAAGGGAATTAGATGAACTAATAGAAAAAACACCACAAGTTAGTAAGGAGTTAAGAAGAAATTAAAGCACCAGTGGCCTATGAGAGTAAGAAAAAGATCAAATAATCTTACTGATCGCAGATAAGAGATTTGCCTACCAAGGCACAATGGTCACTCAGCAGGCAAAACAAAAGCATCTGAGTTATCGACAGTCAGCAGCTCTAGGGCTGCATATGGTGGCGTCTGGAAACAAGATCCCCATTCTGTTAGCACAGATAACCTTTGAAATGTGAGACTGCCAATAACAGAAAATTCACCACATTCCAACAAAGCTCTGATCACTATCAACACTTTCTGTGTTGTGGGGTCATTGTCAAGACACGACAAGTAGATGAATATGAGTGTTTTAGTATCTGTACTCGCTGTGATCAGCCAAGGAAAGAAATTTAAGAAAATAAAAGTAATGAAGGAGAGCAGACAAGAGCAGAAAGACTGGATAGATGGAGGTAAAGTGGACAAATATAGGTGAACTGCAAAATGTCCTTATAAACAATAACAACTTGCAATCCATTAGTAGCTGCCCAACCCAGTAGTTGAGAAATACTGGTTTCAGGGAATGCACAATATGAGTAAATAAATAGGACTATAAGGAACATTGTTTCAGCACCAGGCAAAATACAGACACTGAACAATGAAATCCTAGTTTGAATGAAAAGGTTTGTGAATTTATACCGAATGTACAAAGTCTATCAACTTTCAGCTTAAATGTTTTGATGCATTTGGGACAAATTGACTTCTGGAAATCTCAGCCACATGAAGGCACCATTGTTTGTTTTATTGTTAAAATTTTGCTGTTGTTGAAGTGTGTCAACGCCTTTGTGCTCACAAATTAAACTAGAGGACTACTAGAAATAGCTTGGTAGACAGTGTCCCTAACCTCAAACAGTTTAGTGTGCTGAATACTGAAAAACGGATCATCATCTTTAGCTGCAGTGTGCCAAGGTTTAGTGCAAGGGACTAGCTTTCTCAATAGTTTTCATTGTTCTTTTTTTTTATTTTATTTTTTTTATTTTTATTAATTTTATTGCACTCCATACAAATCAATCAAGTTTTTACAAAAAGAAAAATTGAGTTAAGGACAAATCGATCCCCACCCCTGAGAGAGAGAGCAAGACAAATGGTGTGAAATTTAAGGCTTGTAAACATACCTAAATTAATAAATTCTAGTACAGTACTTAGATACATCTCTGGATGCGCTGGGACACATCATCAGTGATGTTTCCTAAGATCATCCGGTGTTTTGGGTCTCACAACATCAGACACCCTCTCTCAGGTGAGCCAGCTGGGGTTGATCACGCCCCAACTTGTGTCCCACAGCACTGGCCCACTTTGCGGACCTCTTGATCCAAATCCACCTCAAGGCTCTTTCTGCAGCTTCTGTGATAGACTTAATGGCTCTCCTCTTTGCAGCTCCTGTGATTCCAAGCCTGGCAAAGATCTTACACAGGGATCGAGCGGCAAAGCCTCTGCACCCTACTTCTATAGGCTCACAGCAAGCCTTCCAGCCCTTCCTTCAGCAGTCCTCAATGAGCTCCTGGTACTTGAGCCGCTTACGCTCATTTGCCTCTTCCATGCGGTCCTCCCATGGGACTGACAGTTCCAACAAAAGGATTTGCTTGGACGATGCAGATGTTAAAACTATATCAGGTCTCAATGAGGTTGATGTTACAAATTCCGGGAACTTGAGCTGCCTGCCCAGGTCAACCCGCAGCTCCCAGTCTGCTGAAGATGAAAGGAGGCTGGTTTGTTTTTATTTTGCTTGCGCCTGCTCACCAGCCCTTATGAAGGCAATTTTTCTCTGGCTGCCAACATATTTGTTGTTGGCCACTGCCTGTGAAATGGTCTCTGCTATACACTTTAGGACCTGATCGTGTCGCCAACGGTATCAGCCCTCTCCAAGGGCAGATGGGCAGCTACTCAGAATCTGTGCTTTATGAGCTTATTTTAAAATATTACTGATTAGATCCTGCCATGTTTTGAAAAAAGTCTGTACGGATCCTCTAACTGAGTATTTGATTTTTTCCAATTTCAAATAGTATAAAACATTGGTTTCCCACTGACTTGAAAGAGGAGAGTTTGGGTTCTTCCAGTTTATCAGAATAAGTCTGCATGCCAGAAGTGTGGTGAATACAATCACAATTTGTTTGCCTTTCTCCACTTTAAACCCATCTGGAAAAACCCCAAACACAGCTGTTAATGGGTTAGGAGGGATTGTGAGTCCAAGGCTGTCTGAAAGGTAAGTAAAAATTTTGGTCCAGAATAATGCTAATTTGGTGCAGGCCCAAAACATGTGACCCAGTGAGGCTGGGACTTGGTTGCAGCATTCGCAGGCTGGATCTTGCCCTGGAAACATTTTGGAGAGTTTTAGATGAGACAAATGTGCTCGATATACAATTTTGAGTTGTATAATTGTATGCTTTGCGCATATAGAGCTCGAATGAATTCTCTGCATTGCTACTTTCCACTCCTTTTCTGATATATTAATTGAGAGATCTTTCTCCCAGTGTCCTCTTGGATCTTTGAAAGGGAGGGATTGTAAAATGATTTTATATATTGTAGAGATGGTGTCTAAGTCCTTGAGATTGAGCAATATTTTTTCCGGCATGGATGAGGGTGCAAGATGAGGAAAATCTGGAAGGTTCTGTTTAACAAAGTTCCTGATTTGAAGATAGTGAAAGAAATGTGTAGCTGGAATGTTAAATTTGGAATGTAATTGTTCATAGGATGCAAAGACGTTGTCTATATTAAGATCTCTAAGAAATTTAATTCCAAATTTTTTCCAGATATTAAAAACTGCATATGTTTGCAAAGGTTGAAAGAGGTGGTTCTCTTGCAGAGGTGCCACAGATAGCAGCTTCTCCGTCTTAAAATGCTTTCTGCATTGGTTCCATATTCTAAGTGAGTGAAGCACAATTGGGTTATTAGTGTATTGCCGATAACGTGTGTTTATTGGAGCACAGAGCAGGGAATACAAAGAAGTACTGCAGGATTTTACTTCTATTGCGGACCAAGCCTGTATATGTTCTTCTATTTGTGTCCAGGTTCTTATCACCTGTATATTTGCTGCCCAGTAATAAAACTGGAAGTTAGGTAGAGCCATGCCGCCTTCTGCCTTTTGTCTTTGTAGGGTCGCTCTTTGGATGCGTGGATGTTTTGAATTCCAAATAAATGAGGTTATTGTTGAATCTAATTGCTTAAAGAATGATTTATTAATGTATATTGGAATGTTATGGAATAAAAAAGGAGCTTAGGAAAAATATTCATCTTAACAGTGTTAATTCTTCCAGCTAGTGTGAGATGAAGGGTTGACCATCTATGCAAGTCTTGCTTAATTTTTTCCATGCAGATGGCGAAATTTTGTTAATAAAGAGCTTTATGTTTACTTGTGATTTTTACCCCTAGATATTTAAACTGTTCTGCAATGATAAAAGGTAGGGTGTCTAATCTAATATTATATGCTTGAGAATTCACTGGAAAGAGTACACTTTTATTCAGATTAATTCTGAGACCAGAGATCTTTTGAAATTCTATGAGTGCTGTTAAGACTGCAGGCAAAGAATTTTCTGGGTTTGATATATACAGTACCATATCATCTGCATATAATGAAATTTTCTGCTCCAGTCCTTCTCTGATAATCCCCTTTATCTAATCAGTATTTCGACAACGTATTGCCAGTGGTTCAATGGCAATTGCAAACAGTAGCGGTGACAAGGGGCATCCTTGTCTAGTACCGCATTCTAGTTTAAAGTAGTCTGAGCAAGTGTTGTTGATGCAAACTGAAGCTTCTGGGTTAGTATACAGTAATTTGATCCATGTACAAATGTTCGGGCCAAACCCAAACCTCTCCAATGTAGTGAAAAGGTATTTCCATTCAATCATGTCAAATGCTTTTTCTGCATCCAGTGATAATAATATTTCTGGGGTGTTTGATTTAGTTGGTGAGTATATTACATTAAACAGGCGTCGAAGATTTGAAGATAAGTGTCGGCCCCTAATAAATCCAGTTTGATCTTGTGATATTACCGAGGGGAGCACTTTCTCCATCCTTCTAGCTATGATTTTAGAGAGTATTTTAACGTCATTATTCAGAAGTGAAATTGGTCTGTATGATGCACTTTGTAATAAGTCCTTATTTTGTTTTGGAAAAACGGTGATTAGTGCTTGGCGAAAAGTTTGAGGGAGAGTTTGGTTATCTCTGGCTTCTGTAAATGTTGCTAATAGGAGGGGAGCTAGCTGTGCAGAGAATTTCTTGTAAAATTCTACAGGGTAGCCATCAGGGCCTGCTACTCATCCTCTTTGCTTCCCTCAGACCTCTACTGGGTTTTCTCCTTTTGAACTCCTATACGGAAGACAACCACGGGGTCTATTGGATATGTTAAAAGAAGGTTGGGAAGAAGAGGTCCTACCAACCTCTAATATTTTGGAATACATCACGCAATTACGCGACAGATTAAATAAGATTCATTCCGTACTTAAAGAACATTTTGAAAAAGCTCAAGCAGCTCAGTCGCGATATTATAATCGCAACACCACCCTCCGTGAATTCCAGCCGGGGGATCGTGTTATGGTGCTCGTGCCCACTTCTAATTCAAAACTGTTGGGTCATTGGCAAGGGCCTTATGAAATTAAGGAACGAAAAGGGCTGGTCGACTATTTGGTTAAACAAGCAAATCATCGGCCAAGCGAGCGTGTTTACCATGTTAATTTGCTAAAACCGTGGAAGGACAGAGACGCTGAGCCTCTCTTCGGACAGCCACGCTCTCTTTATGCTGAAAATCAAACCCTTAATTTCGGTTCTAATTTGTCTTGGCAGCAACGACAAGAGCTGGAATCAGCTACAGTATCTTGTCCATACCGGAAGCGGTTAGTGAGCTACCTGGTCGCACTGAGCTGATTGAACATGACATTGTTACTGATCCAGGGGTGGTTGTCAGAGAACGCCCATATAGGCTTCCTGAAGCAAAGAAGAATGAAGTAGAGATGGAAATTAGACGTATGCTAGAGATGAACATTATTGAAGAAAGTTACAGTCCATGGTCTAGTCCCATCGTCTTAATTCCTAAATCTGATGGGTCTTGGAGGTTCTGTAATGACTTCCGTCGACTTAATCAGGTCTCTAAGTTCGATGCGTATCCTATGCCTAGAGTGGATGATCTTATTGAACGGCTGGGTAACACCCACTTCTTAACTACACTTGATATGACGAAAGGGTACTGGCAAATTCCCTTAACGTCTTCAGCAAAAGAGAAAACCCCATTTAGTACTCCTAGTGGACACTGGCAGTACAAGGTTTTTCCATTTGGTTTGCACGGGGCACCTGCAACTTTCCAGCATCTGGTGGATACCCTACTGCGTCTCCACAATTCCTATAGTGCCGCCTATTTGGATGACATTACCATCTATTCTGGCACTTGGAAGGATCATGTACAGCAGGTACTGGCCGTACTTTCCACACTAGCTCAAGCTGGACTTCGGATCAACCCAAAGAAATGTTTCTTTGGATTGACCGAAGCCAAATATTTAGGCTATCTAGTGGGTGGGGGGACGGTACAACCACAGTGTTCCAAAATTGATGCCATTGTCAAGTGGCCCCATCTGATTACAAAGAGGCAAGTACAAGCTTTCTTGGGGTTGCCGAGTTATTATCGTCGTTTTGTACCTCATTACTCTGAGAGGGCTACACCTCTCACAAATTTAACAAAGAAAAGGGCTCCCTTTAACGTGGTATGGGATGAGACTACTGAAGCTGCATTTTGTGACCTTAAGTTGGCCCTTACATCAGCACCTGTGTTGAGCTCTCCTGACTTTTCTTGTCCTTTTATTCTCCAGACCGATGCATCGGATACAGGATTGGGTGCCGTGTTGAGCCAATGCATTGACGGTGCTGAACACCCTGTCTTATTCCTCAGCCGGAAACTGTTGGATCGGGAGACTCGGTATGCTGCGGTTGAGAGGAAGGCCCTGGTGATTAAGTGGGCGGTGACACACCTTCGATACTACCTGTTGGGTCGAGAGTTTACTCTGGTAAAGGACCATGCCGCTTTATAGTGGATGGCGCTGAATCGAGAGTCTAACCCTTGTGTCACCAGGTGGTTTTTGGATTTACAACCTTACAGATTCAATGTCACTTATCGTCAGGGATCCCTTCAAGCCAATGCTGACGGACTCTCTCGTACCTTCGACCTCTCGGTGCAGACCGCCCGACCCGATGTGTCTGGGCTGAAGGGGGGGCCATGTCACACACGTGCGCTTAGGAGGCAGTCAACATGTCCTCAGGTGAGTGAAGAAGTAACAGATGGGGGGTTGTACTGTGGTAATGATGCCTCTCTCTCTGACCTTACAGAAACAAAGACAACAAATAGTACAATACCTGCACCAATCCAGATATATGAAAATGGTGACTCAACCACTTCAACATCACTTCTGGCTCTACAGGACGACATCACTTCCGGTCCTCCAAAGATGACGTCACTTTTCCGGTGCAACATGATGATGTCACTTCCGGTCCATTCCTGATGACGTCACTTCCTTCTCTGTGTGATGACGTCACTTCTGGTCCCCTCCCGATGACGTCACTTCCGGTGATGCATGATGACGTCACTTCCGGTTCCCTCCCGATGACATCATTTCCATTATGATGCATTTCCGACCTCCATTTTCTTGTATTATAATAAGCCATTACAAATGCATACTGACTGTCGAATGTTTGATCCTTTTTCTACATTTTTGACCAAGAAGAACGCTACAACAATATATGGGGCTATTCCCCAACACTTCAACTTTGTTTGTTCCTTTAATTTATCACACAACTTTGATGGACAGAATATCATGCCTATGAGTAGGCATTGGTTCTTTAACTGGATCTGACATCATCTGACATTATCCTTAAACACCTCATATCATAAAACTGTTTATCTGTGTTAAGATAAATTAGAATTCTCAATAGCCAGTAAAAAGCCAGCATCTTTTGTGTTATACGTTTGTCTTTCTCGTCTGTCTTAATTCCTGTTTTCTATGTCAATATATATGCAGTTATCATATTTCTATAATCTTTGTGTTTATTAATAAATTATTCTGTTTCTTAAAGCAAGTGTGCTTTAGTTAGATTGATATAACTCTGTTTAATATGTTAAAATGCAGATTTTATTTTTTTTCTCCAGCCATCTGGAGTTTTTAAATGTTTTTTCTGTCCTCCCTGGCCATCGGACCTTACTTTTATCATATGTTAATTAGTGTTCCCTTTTTAATTCTTATTTATTTTGTCTTTTTTCTCTTTCTTCATCATGTAAAGCACTTTGAGCTGCATTATTTGTATGAAAATGTGCTATATAAATAAATGTTGTTGTTGTTGTTGCCTGGAGACAGCCTCCTACAGGGAAAACTAAAGAAAATAAAGTAGGAACCTTACCAAATTATGTAATTAATTACTGGGATTGCTGAAAGCAAAGCTGATAACTAAGTAACCAAGGTAAATTTCTTCTCCTTCCTGTATACACGGCTTTTAATATGAAAACACACAGTTGGTGTGAAAGAGATAAAGGTCATAGGCTGTCCTCAAAACTCACTGAAACAACATGATGTTTGATGGGAAAAACACAACGCCACCAAAAATGCACTCCTACAAGGAAGAGGAGGAGAAAGGTTGTGCCATGAAGGTGCCACATACTTTTAAGAAACATCTCAATTTCAATTAAAAATAATGGACCCTTTAGTTTATATAAACATCTTTCTCTCAGTTACATTGAAGCAAAAGTTTCTTTATGAACATTGACTTGAATTATTCAAGTTGTATGTTTTCTTCTACTTTTGACTTCTAGCATATGGTAATAAACATTAATAATGAATAAACTGAAGTTTGAATATTACCTCCTTGAAACTTGCCTTGTTTATTGATATCATCTTCCAAAGTGTGCTTGCTTGACTGATTATTCATTTAGTTTTTTCAAAGATAACGATCAGGGCAACCTGACAGGAGAGGCCACTGGCCTTGTTGAAGTATGTCTCTTACAAGTTTTACCAGGTGTGAGATGTACTCAGTCTGTTAGAATTCTGCAGGACTTTCAGGGGTAATGATGAGAGAACCGAAGGATGTAGGCATTTCTCTGATCCATGATAAGGTATTAAAGTGAGGTAGCCAGCCTTGGCCATATTGCCACTGTGTTAGATTTGTTAGCCCTTTCAAGGATAGTTACCTGTTAAGTCCCAGCAACAGTGAACTTTGCTAAGATATTCTGAGTGTCATATTTTCAGGAGAAGTGACCCAGGACAGCAATAGGCCCTTGAACTCTTTTGAGGTATTCTTGTGTTTTATTTCATCTCCATTGGCAGGGACAGGCCATTGACCACTTACTGTATGTGTTTGAGACATGAGTTATCAAATAGATATGTACTGTGGGGTGTTCATGTAAATCAAGGCTAATAATTTAGGCATTTCCTGCATTAACTTAACCACCAATATGAAAACAACCTTAAAGGTTAAAGTGCCTTTCATGAACACTTTAACATGACAAACCAAGGTCCAACATAATGAAGTTCTCTGAGAGGTTTAGGGATAGAAGAGATGGCTTGGTTTAAGGTGAATAAAAGACTTGCAGACACGAAGGCTCATGCTGCTTTGTGAACTGACAGTTCATACTGTGATCAAAAACTAAACTTGCATCCTTTTGTATCTGGTAAAATTCCTTAAACATGTATCCACATGACCTGGCATACAAAAATATTTACTTACCCTGTAGATCTTAATAACACGTCAGCAGTGAGAACACGTCCCCGGGTGTGTTCTAGATGCAGTCATTTAGTGTCTTTTATTGGGTAATGAGAAGTTGACGTGTGGATTTCGCAAGGGGGTCATTATCACAAATGAATTGACCAATGATTATTTTAAGCATTACCTAGAGATAAAACCTATTAAGCAGTATAAACAGCTGCAATCCATGAAAGAGAATTTAGACATTTTGTCGACATTTGCAAGTGCCCCAGCGTCTGGACACACACTAAAATAGTCTGCTCTCTAACAGATCATTGGCAATGAACCTGTCATTTTTTTTTGCATTTAGAGGTGTATTACACATATTTGTCATATTTTTCTGAAACCACATATCAGAACTTGGTGAAAATGTAAATTGAATGCTTCCCACCCTAGAAGGGATCATATTTTAGTAGGATAATGAAGAGCTGTTATCATATAAGTAATTTTACTAAACACATCTGTGCCTCCACACATGCCAGTGCTTTATGGGTAATCACACACAATGCATTGCTGACCCAGTTTTGATTTATTGCTTTAATATGCCATAATCGGACTTCAGTCATTTAGAAACCTTTGCGTTAGTGAAGACAAACTCTGTTAAAAGGCTGTAAATTGCAAAGACAACTTCATTCTCTGCAATGAATTTGCTTCATCTCAGTGATCGAATTTAGCTGACTAACTTAACTACACAGGTTGCACGTTCAAAGTTTTACATAAAATTAGATAACAATCTAAAATATCCATCCATTCCCTAAACTTGCTTCATCCAAATTTAGAGTCACATTTACATTTCTACATTTTGCAAGAAGCAGCCCTGGATACTCGTATATGTGCTGTGGCAGCCTCTCAGGGGTTCATACCCTGGCCTATTTTGTGTGGTCCCCTCAAGTCTATATGAGTTTTTTTTTTTATTATTTGCTTGGTACTCTGATTTTACTCCCACAATCCAGATTCTGGCAAATTTTTAAGAAAACTAAAAGAGGAAAAATATTGCCAAAAATTAAAATGCTTTTTCTGTTTTGTTTCTGATTGTAATAAAGTATATGAATTATTTTCTCCACGTTTCCATTGAACAAATTAGCATTGCTATATCAATTAATATTTTCTTGAAGCATAAAATGTTGTGAAATCATTTTCACAAAGGCACTAAACAGTTAACTCTTTAACGGTTTTATAAGGCCACAAGAGCAATAATATTTTTTCCTTCACTACCACTAGAGAAATTAAGTATGTTCAGCATTTATTTTAAAAGGGACACGCATTTTGACAGTATCCTTTAAAGTAGCACACTAGGCAATATTTAGTTATATATCTTCAGCATCAATGTGTCCCAAGATTATCTTTAAAAGGCCAGTACTTTGGATGTAGACCAGAAAGCCACGGTGATATTGACAAAATGCAGAATTATGGACAAGAGTGATCAGACACTCTCTTAGGAAAACGACTGCTATTCCGCTGCTGGAAATCATTTTAACACCTTGTGAAAGGCAGTGAGTGTGACTGAAGATGACAATTTTCTTTAAGGGCCTGTATCAGTGTGCCATATTTCTTTAATGCTGCTCTTCGTGTATATGTAATATGTATTGTATCAAGTTTGCTTGCCATCCAAGTTTGGGTGTGTTTGTGAGTTACATTTTAAATAATAATTAACAAATAATGATTTGCTTGGGCAGCACGGTGGCACAGTAAGGAGACCTGTGTTCTCTTCCCTGGTCCTCCCTGCGTGGAGTTTGCATGTTCTCCCCGTGTCTAAGTGAGCTTCCTCTGGGTGCTCTTGTTTCCTCCCACAGTCCAAAGACATGCAGGTTAGGTGCATTAGTGATTCTAAATTGTCCCTAGTGTGTGCTTGGTGCATGGGTGTGTTTGTGTGTGCTCTGTGGTGGGCTGGTGCCCTGCCTTGCGCCCTGTACTGGCTGGGATTAGCTCCAGCATACTCCCGTGACCCTGTGTTAGGATATAGCAGATTGGACAATGACTGACTGACTGCTTGCCGGGGTTGATTATGTTTGATTATGCATCTGCTGTGTAATCTGGGTAGCATGGTGGTGCAAGACGTAGCACTGCTGTCTCATACACTCCAGCATCACTGGATCAAATCCTGCAAATTTTTCTTATCTATGTGGAGTCTGCATGTTCTCCCTATGTCTGAGTTTTGTTCCAGTTTTCCTTTCACATCTGCCCTGACTGACAAATCCAAATTGGCTCAATTTGGGGTATGTGTGAGTGAGTGAGCTCTAAATGGAGTGTTACTCTGCTCGAGACTGGCCTTTGCTGCAGTGATAGGCTCTGGACCCCTTTCCAACCCTGAAATAAAATAATTTAGTCTGAGTATGTTACAGAATGTTATTTTCTAACTCATTTATCTAGGTTAGGATTGCTTGATTTGTGCAGTTAGTTTTTTTATTTAAGCTGTTTTAAGCTTTAAAATTAATTTTTATTTTGATCAATGAAATGCTTTTGTAGATGTTGAAGTTTTCATTAATGACATTAATCAAGCTACTTGTACTATCAGTCTCATTTTTTCAGTGATCAAGAAAAGCTGACCATAGTATAGCATGATGGTGTTGGCTTACTGTAAATTCAAAGGCTTCTTCCAAAGACGTACATCTGTAGCCACTGTCAGCTCCATTATACTCTGCCTGAGACCAATCCAGTGCATTAGAAACCACAGCCCAATGAGGCCAAGATAACATTGTCATCCCCAAATGCAGAGACTCAATCCTCAGATTTCCCAAATAGGATGCTGTCCTAGCTTTAGGTGCATCTTAATATCCTGTCTATGAAAATCACAAATGGGAAAGGAAATAAATCAAACCCTTGGTGGATTCCAGTGCCTTCATTGAAGGAATTCAACTTAATTCAACACACTCCTGAAAATAAAATAATCAAATCACATGTAGCAGTAGCTCCAGAAGGGAAATAGATATTCTTTCTTGTAACAATTAATACAATTTACCATGAGGTGCGTGGTCATGACCTTTTTTCTTTGAAGGACATACAGGCAAGTTGGCCAAAATCCCATGACATTTGTTGGAAGAGGCAGGGAGTTTTAACAATATTATATAAGCATTTTGTTTAGTGCTTTACTTATGTGTACTGTAGCACTAAAAATGATATCAATACAACAATGTTGGTAACAAGAAGCTCTGAACATGTAAAAGCAGCATGGCCTCCACCTAGTTTGGGTGTTTGAATTACATGAAACATTCTTGAGAGGTAGGAACCAGCTCTTCACAACCTCTTATAAGACTAAACATGATAAAAATAAAGAGAACTGCTAAAATAATTCAATATATTGTATTAACATTTTATTTATTTTTATTATGTTTTGAATATGTATTGTATTATTCTGTATACTGTAACATAGTTTCAAGTACAACTGCTATAACACGATCTATCCATTATCTGTATCTACGTTCTTCAATTTTAAAGCCAAATAGTCAGGCTTAAAAATAGGTGGATTGATGTTATAAGACATGCCATGTCAATACTTTTTCTCTAAACAACAAAATGAGCACCTCAAAACTCAGCATGGATGTATGTAAAAAGTTACACTCTTATTTGCAATCAGACCTTCAGCAGAATTTCATTTTTCATGTTAAGTGTATTAGGATAGAGACATCGATATCATTAGTTCTTTTTTTGACATTAGTGAGAGGTAATGATCACATTTATTTGTTAATGTTTTACCATGAAGAGCAGATTTATGGTCTAAAATATGTGATGGCTGCGAGGAGCTTCTGCAGTGAGCGGTTAATCTTCCACGTCATTGACTGGAAGGCGTACTAATCCATTAAACTTGCTAAAGACATGTTTCCTGCCACACTCTTACAGATATAAAGAAATTAAACAGGGCTCCAGCAAATGACAACCAATAAAGTTTAGACCAGAATAAAACATGAAATAATACCTTATGGAATTTAAATGAGCTCTAGAGGGCATCAGGCTTATCTTTGAAGGAGGAAAGGTCTCATTTGAAAATTTGACTTACCTGTCACATACATGTGATCGGGAAACAACCCAAGAATCATTTGACTGTAATTCCACCCTTGACCAAGGGTTGATGTTATTACCTAATATCTCTCCTCGTTTTTCATTTGCAGATCCAATGATCGACAGCAAGACGACTCATGACATCACTTCCAGGTTCCAGTCACCTGAACCCACCTCTTCCTCTTCACTGACCTCTTAACCGGCTCTATCCACTATCTACAGATATATAACTAGTCTCACATCTGGAAAGATGTTTCTGTCAGCAAACATGGATTGCTTTGTTATTTTTTCATCATTTATACGCAGTTTGTCTACGGATGCCCTAAATCTTTATGCTCTCCCTGACAGATAGATATTACAGATATTACCCTGGAATAGGTGTTGAAAAACAGTAAGGCACTAATCACAAGTTATATATTAGAATATAGAAAAATTAACATAGTAATGGACCAAAGGGTTACAAAATGTATTTATGTATGTAACAAGCTGCTAATGCGAGGAAAAATCTAATAATTGGTATTTAAGGTATGAAGCACTGTTTATTACTTATTTCTTAAAATTATAGTCTGTTTGCGATTTGAGATTTTTCAGATAAGGAAAAAAAATGTTAAAGTATTCATTTCAACGTGTTGCATGTTGATTAATAATGACCCCTGTAAAACATATAAACCTTCATGTGCTAGCATCCATCACCATGAACAGAGAAATCCTATCACTGCCCTCTGGCCATTCTAAGTATTCTGAAGTTTTTTTGATAATTTTACTCATCTGTTGTGATGTACAGTTGGCCATTGAGATTTGCGGGTCTAAAATTTGTGGGTCCACCTGTTCACAAGTTTTTCATTAATTATTTAAATGGAAATTGTTTTGTCAGTTTTGTGACCTACTGCAGAAAACTGCAGATAACAAACATAGGTGAGAAATGTTAAAAAAAAAAATTAAGAAGGTCTAGTAATTCATAAATACATTAAATATATGTAATATTAACATTTTTTATCATTTACTATCCTAAATATACGCACACATTTATTATAAGAAGTTAAACTTTGTGAAAAGTTACACTTCGCTTAAGAACTACGGAACTATGTATTTTGTCTGGAGGATGCCATACATCTTTGTCTAAGCAGCCAGCCTCACACATGCAGTTTGCATAGTGATCATTCTGTCTTGCCTTTCTCACAACTGTTTGCATCTTATTTAGTGCAATAAACAGAATATAATCATGGGTCCAAAATAGAGTGGTTCTGGTGGAGACAGAAGAAAGTGATGACCCCACAAGAAAGAGTTGTATTACTGGATAAATTTCATTCAGTGAAGTCAGCTGCTGTGGTTACTCTCCATTAAGGTATATAACGAAAAAAAGCAGGAAATCTGTGAAGACACTGAGGCAGCTAATCCAGTAGGGAAAGTGGATATCAGTGTTTTCTCAATTTACAGGTAGACCTAGGTGTAGAGTACAAACTTAAGTTTTGCCTTTTACTATTATCCAAATACAGTACCATGTAATACTGTAGTTGTGCTGTACGTGTATTGCCTCTCTTTTTCTCTCTCTTATTCTGCATATGTGTGTGCGTGTGTGTTAAACTAAGTCAGGGGTGGGCAAAGTCAGTCCTGGAGGGCCCAGTGGCTACAGGTTTTTGTTCTAACCCAGTTGTTTAATTAGAAAGCAATTCTTGCCAATAATTTAATTTCATGGCATGTTAGTGCTTTAAGTCTGCCATGTCAGGTAATTCTCATATCCTAGACCTTTTTCTCCTTTCTAAGGATATCATCCAAATAATTTGAAGGCTAAAATGGATTAGTAATTCTCAGTCCTTACCTTTTCTCTCTTCACTTTCCTTCCAAGTATTTAATTAAACTCAATAGTGCATGATAAATACACACAGGTGTAAATGGTAACAAGCGAAATGGAGAAATGCTGGTATCTTTTGTCATTTGCATTTTATTGCTAATAAGGAACAATTAAAAACAAAGAATACAGCTGTTTAAGACTAAAATAAGCAATAAGGGTTCAAAATCTTAACAAGTGAGACAACTAAAGTGAAGCAGAAGTGTTACTTGAGCAATAAGTGCCTCTTATTAAGAAATTGGGTTGGAGCAAAAACCTGCAGCCACTGCGGCCCTCCAGGAATGACTTTGCCCACTCCTGAACTAAGTCATTGAACATATTTGTGGATTTTCACATTTGTGGTGCCCCTGCACCTCCTCATCCACACAAATTGCAACGGCTGACTGTAAATAACAAATGTATTAGTTTTACCTGGATTTTTGAACCTGGCTTGGATGTTCTTTTTATTTCTTATTTTTGATGTATTTTGTAATCATGTATCGTGGATATTGTTTAATTTATTTAGTATTATTTTGTTATGATCATAGTATATTTAGGAGTTCTTTAAATCATGTTCCCTATTTTCTTTACATTAATCCAAGCTGTGGGGGGGTAGAGGCTACCAACTGATGCTGAAGCTGGGGGACCACCCTCAGTGCCATTTAAAAGACAGCATTACCTGAAATGATGTGTTGGAATTGAATTGATCTCCTGTATTTTGGATTTCACTTTTGCATTTGTTATTACATTTCTGGGTGCATGGACTTCTAATGTTTACTAATTTTGAATGGGATTTATTTCCTTTCATCTTTACTACAGTCTTTATTTTCTTTTGTGTTTTTTTTTAAATTTCTTAATACATTTTTAATCTCTTCTTTTCTGTAATGAGTTACACTGAGTTGTAGTTCATTAGGTACAGGGCACCTATCTAGTTGTGTATTGTGCCTTCTTCAGAACTGCATGGATTCAGTTTGGATTTTACAAGATGCTAGATGCACTGTTCAGGAATGTTGCACCATGCAGAAATGCTTATGTTGTGCAGTGGTTACACATTGGACAACTGCACAATCTTGCTTAGGCTGTCTTTTTCATCTCATCCCAAATCAATCTCTGTATTGATGTTACAAATCCTATGGTAGAGAATGATGATTGACACAGCCATATTGATATAAACATTGACTTAACTACTTATGTATATCTAGGTGAGAAAATGGAAACATTTTCAACAATTGATAACATTTTTTGGGGGTAACCGAAGCTGAAAAAATGTGAAAGTCACACATTCAAAACAGACACATACTAAAAAAAGTCAAATTGTCTGTCAGTATTATTCCAATAAGTTCCTAAAAAGGTGTGATAGGAAATGTCTAGTTGTGACTAGTATATCCCATTAGGACATAATTTTGAGGCCAAAAAAATAACAAGCACAAAATTTGTCACACTTTCATGGCCTGTTTAAAACTTGTGGTGATTGGTGATGTGGTTGCTCGTCCCTGGTATGCAAAATTCATTCACCTAGCAGTTTCCTAAACCTGCTTAATCCAATCAATAATAGATAGGAGCAAGAACCTATGCTAGGGTATGAGTCCATAACACTCATACACACACAATTTTACTGGACCAGTTTAGTGCCACCAATTAATTGTCCTCCTAACACTGACACCTGGGCAAAAAACCCATGCAGATATGAGGATAACATTCAAACTCTCTATATTAATACATTTGTGCTGTATTGGCGTGAAAACATTGTGCACTTTACAGTTCGTTAAACAGGACTGATAACATTTAATTTGTATGGATATTAGGATTATTTTAGGATTATTTAGACAAGTTGAAGTTTTTAAGTAAATAAACTAAGTGAACATCACTGTTTTGCAGAGCCATAAGGGAAAGGTATTCCCTCTTTAGTGGCAGGTGTCTGGTTAGGACATCACAATGATTCAGAGATTGATAATAGAAACAATGAATTCTGGGAAGTATGCAAGTGAGCTGGGAGATATGCAAATGTAAAAGCATATTTTAAAAAGAGTGCTAATATTTTATATATGTTTATGTTAAGCTCAGATAAACTAACCAGTGAGTATATGATTGCATGAAGATGTGAAATAAGTGATTAGGAAATTTCTAACTAAAGTGTTAACTAATTAACTAGCTAAATATAATTCAACTGACAAGTAAACAGACCATGGGAATTTATCAGTTGTACTATTTTCGATTGATGTAGCAATACTAAAAATAGACATCAGTCTACAGTATAAGAGAAGATACCTCTGTTGGCTTGAATCAGACAATACACAGCTTTTTATATAAGAGACTAGCAAAATGCCCGCACTTTGCAGCCGAGAAGTAGTTTGTTAAAGAAGTTAAGAAAAAGAAAAGGAAACATTTTAAACATAACGTAACATGATTGTCAATGTAATTGTTTTGTCACTGTTATGAGTGTTGCTGTCATCAAGGATTTGATTATCATTATTTCTTTCAATCAGGTTCGTATTTGGAGGACGTGTTGTGTTCAAGTTACAGTCCGCGTTTGTCAGCCGTTGTAAAGATACAACAGGTTTCATTGATAACTTTGTGTCCATGTTGTCAGAGTTGAAACATTCATAAACATTGAAGTGTCCACTACCCAAATCGCTACCCGTGAATGTGAGATGTTTAACAGGCATTCCCGGTTGTCCAAAGGTGCAAAATATTTCCCCATTTGTATACACTTAATAGCAACAATGAAACAATTCCACGGCAGCTATCAGTTCACATGTAGAACCGTAGGTGGAGAGCTTAAGCATTTCACTGCTATAGCGGTCCTGTGTAGTATAACTGTTTCCTGTACCATCACCAGTCCACACCTTGAACGTGTCCCAGTCATTGAATACATAAGACACAATGTCTCTGAGGATATTAAGGCTGAGACTGATATGGCCATGCAATAAGTAAGAGAGAGAATGGAAGAGGCAGGCACAATCTTGGCGCATGAAAACCACTGGGTACGTGTTGGTGAAATTATGATTGACGGTGATCACTGGAATAGACATGTTATCCGGGATAAACTTGCACCCATTGAGAAAGAAAGTATGAAGGAAGGCGAGAAGTGGTGGAGCAGGGAATGAAAAGCAGAAGTCAGCACCAGGAAGACGTACGTGAGCAAGTAAGGAAGCCCAACAATAACAGGCTTGAAGTTGTGGAGCAAATGAAAAGGCAGGACTCACCAACAGGAAGATGAAGGAAGGCGAACAATAACATGCTTGAAGCGGTGGAATAAAGAAGGAGGGAGCAGTGAGCAAGATGAACAGCTGAGAAAAGTAAGAAAACGAGTTAGGGGGCACATAAGCGTGGGATGTCCTTAATGTATATAGGCAGGGAGTCAACCACGTGGCAGATGTGCGGACAGCGGCTGTGCGAAAAAAGGAAGGGGGACCGGGGCAGCCGTTGTGCGTTTCTGCCGTGAAATAAATCATCTTTTAACGGAAATAAGGAATGAAACTGGCAAAAGGAGAGGTCAGTTCCGAAAGTTCCTAATCAACATAATGGTGAGAAACGCCAAAAAGAAGACATTATTTTCAAAAGTTCGTTATGTGGCACAGCTCTTGAAACATACTTAACGTTTGTAAGTACAGTTTAAAGGATGAGCATGGGAAATTTGGGCTTCCTATGTATATTGGAAGTCACAGAAATAGTGAGGAGGGGTTTCCCCTATCTATATATACAGTTTAGTGGGTACACCCGTTTCCCCCCCTTGGGTGTTGCAATAGGACATGAAACATACCTAACCTTTGTAAATACACTGCAAAGAATGAGCATGTGAAATTTCAGTTTCCCACCTATATGGAAAGTGGGAGAATTAGTGATGAGTTAGTGAGGGCTTTGCCTTTTATATGTACAGATACGAGATGCTGTGTTTGGTATAAGAGATAGTTTTGAAGACACAACAGAAAATCATGCTCTCACAGGACAAAATTACAGCAACACAAAATTAAAATGCACTCTAATAGAGAAGAAAAGGTTGTGCAATGGTGTGTACTTTTACAAGAACATTGTAACTGGACAAAAAGAAATGACTCTTCAATTTCCATGGACATCTTTCTTGGCTTTACTGATGCAGAGTTGGAATATTGATTCGAATCGTTCAGTTTGTGTGCTTTCTTCTATTTTGACTTTTAGTATTTGATGCCTGGATTCTCAAAGTAATGATTGAAATAAAGTTTGGGTATAATTTCGCTGAGACTGCCTTGTTTACCAACAGTATCTGCTCTGAGCGATTTGTATGTCTTGTATTTAGTGTTAATATAGCAAGCTGTGCTCGTTCAGATGAACTCATTCAAAGGTAGAGATCTAGGAGGTGAAAGATATAGGTAACCTCGAAGGAGGCTGACCTATGATGGGGTATTTCTTCCATAATTGTTCAGATTTGAGCTGTGCTTGTGCAGGTGATTTCAGAAAAAGCCTCTCGAAGATAACAATCTAGAAGTAGACTGACGTATCTGTGAATCCTGGCTAAAGCCTAGCTCCTGAAGTGGCTCTTGGCCTTTGCTAAAGTATTTCTTAGTTTCAGGGGTAGTTAAGTAGTGTGTGTTCTGTGAATCCTGGCAGGAGCAGAACTCTTGTAGCGGCTCACAGCCTATGCTAAGTTATCTTAAGATTCACTCCTTGTAGTGGAGGAGAGTGAAATAGCCAGGCTCAGCCATTGTTAATGTATTAAAGAATAAATGCTAACTCTTTACAAAGAAGTTAATCAGCCTTTAGTAAGGGCATGAGATGATGAATGAAGGTCAAAGAGATAATTATTTCAGGGTATACATGTCATGTTCCAGCCAGCATTTCTCACCTGGCTGGGGTTCAAAGTTTTGGTTCTTGTCTGATTTTGCATCGGTTATTTTTATTATTGTCTCTTTTGTTTATTGTGTATATTTTTTGTTTTTATTTTTTGTGTTTATCTGATTATGTCCCATGTGTTTTATGGAAGGTTCGCCACCAGGAATTGCCCTCCACCCTATATATACCCTTCCATAGTTCCTGATGATTCATTTCAAACATGCTAAGGAATGGAGTGTTTCTTGTGTCTGACTATGCCTTTTGCTATTGCTTTTGGTGATTTGCTCTGTTTTTGACCTCGTCTTTGGATTGTGTATTGGGACTTTGTATGCTGTGGATTCCTTTGCCTTCTCAGACAATTCTTTTTGTGCTTTTCGGAGCTTCATGGATATTGAGCCTTTGTTTAAAATAAGTCCATCCATCCATCTATCCATTTTCCAACCCGCTGAATCCGAACACAGGGTCACGGGTGTCTGCTGGAGCCAATCCCAGCCAACACAGGGCACAAGGCAGGAACCAATCCTCGGCAGGGTGCCAACCCACTGTAAAATAAATCCTTTACTTTATAAAGATTATTCAATTTTGTATCTAGTTGGGATTTTGGCTCGACAAGTCACAACAATAATAATTTAGAAATTTCCAGGATATTTCCACCAATAAGAACCTTTTCAGGTTAAAGTGCCTCTTATGGGAAGAGAGTTACTATATATTGGTCAGGGTTGGGCATTTAAATAGAGCCACCCCTCCCTTCCTATATGCAAATCACACACTGCGAGTAGTGCCCATGATTGGAGGACCAATGTCGGGGGCCCCTTCAGGGGTTTGCAGACTTCTACAAGTCAGGAGCTCTGTTTGACAACCAATTGAATTGCACATTTTTGTTGCATGGTTTACTTGACTTGAGTCAGATAACTCCTCCCATATCTATAATCTTAACCATAGTGTAACCAGGCATGTTGCATAACATCACTGACATATAATGCAAAGCTGCAATCTCCTTAACATAGCTTTTGATCTGCAGTGTGACTGTATTGGGTTTATTGCTGTTTCTTGAATCATCAAATTAACATTATTGACAGCCACCTGTTGTGATAACTTTCCATTAACAAGCAGAGAGTTGGTTTCAAGTCACCATCTTTCAGGAGCAAAGAAAAGAAAAAATGAAAGCATGAAGAAGCAGTTTGTGCTGCATTTGCAGGTGTGCTTTAGAAAATCTACAACTTCCAGTAAGCTAGCTAACATAACATCAGTTGCCACTACACTAAAGCTAATAGTTGACTAGAGTAACAATGGAGTATCATTATGTGTATGTGTTTTGAATTGAGTGTTTAACACATATTATCTGATGTTACAGTACTTAGCTGACTCAACGGTAAGGATTATTTATTAACACCATACAGACCCCAGCACCTCGACATGTTGTTAAAAGCTGCTAATGTTAGTCAACATATAAAGTGCTCTGAGCGTTGTTGCACTGAGGCCATGTTTCTAAATTTCATCGACACACAGGCTCTCCTGCTAGCTAGTTACATATTGGCTGAAGTGTGGAAAAGCACCATGCAAGCTGCTTGGACATACAAAAAGAGCAATTAACTGAGATGAACTTTAGTTATGGGTTACTTTTATTGGTAGCTACCTGTACTGATTTAGTTAATGCTTTACTGCTATCTCCAGTCATTAAAGGGATAAAATGAAGTTTAGATAAATTCATTTTTTTAATATATAAATATTCAGTTTCATTTTTATTCTATATTTACTGCATTTAGTCAGTTTGTTAAGCATGTTCAATAGTGGTATTAATAATCTATATTTTTAAAATTATTATTAGTAATAGTATTTTATATATTATTATTAGTAGTAGTAGTAGTAGTTGTTGTTGTTAGTTTATGTATTATTCTCTTTATTATTATTATTAGTAGTAGTGGTAGTTGCTGTATTTTCTATTATCTTTATTGTTAAAATTAGTAGTTGTTTTTTATTATTACCATTAGTAGTAGAAGTAGTACTATTAAAATTGTGTTTGTAGTTGTTGTGTCACATGTCACAAGTGATATTGTCAGCCATATCAAGTAACAAAGAGTAACAGCACATGGGTGCTCCAACAATGATGGATGGACTAAAAGGCAGAATTCTACTTGACCATCATCATCAAGCCTTTCCGTGAGAACCCTAAATCCAAAGAGGACTGTTTCATTTATGTTAGGTAGCATGCCCAGAGGGGACTGGGCGGTCTCATGGTCTGGAATCCCTACAGATTTTATTTTTTTTTCTCCAGCCGTCTGGAGTTTTTATTTTGTTTTTTCTGTCCCCCCTGGCCATTGGACCTTACTCTTATTCGATGTTAATTAATGCTGATTTATTTTGTTTTCATATTGTGTTTTTTATTTTTCTATTCTTTATTATGTAAAGCACTTTGAGCTACTGTTTGTATGAATATGTGCTATATAAATAAATGTTGTTGTTGTTGTTGGTCCATTATTATTATTATTATTACTAATTAGGTCGTCATTTATAAAGGAAACATATTCATTTTTATGTTCTTTATTTCACCCTATACAATTTCTTGTATTAGGAATTTGTTAGTTTTCACACACCTCTTGGGTCAGAGATTATACAGCATCACTGGATCAACTACAAGTTAAGGGCCTTGCTCAAGGGCCAAGCAGAGTTGGATTTCTTTTGGCAGTAACGGGGATTTGAACTGGCAAACTTCTGAATACCAGAGCAGATCCTTAGCCTCAGAGCCACCACTCTGCCAAATCGATGACTTTCCCTATGAAATGAAGCAGCCCTCCCAGTTACTACTTTTTGAAAACTTAAGTTCATCAAGGCATACCTGAGGTCACCTCTGGCACAACGTATGAGCAGCTAGGCTATCATGAGCATCAACTCTGACTTTGCACAGAAGCTGTCACGTGATGACCTAATAGATGACTTTACCTTCAGAAAATGTAAAAATGTGCTGATGTGGTATGAGACAAAGAGACTGAAGAAGATTCCACTTAAGGCCCGAGTTTGGCTAAGGTGGTTGAACAGCACGGAACTAAGAATTTCACCGTACTCTGTACATGTTACAGTACTATTACAACTACTACCAAACCCAGGAGGCTGAATGCATGAGGCTGAGTGTGCTCTAAAAAGAGTGTAGTTCACATGCTGGGGCCACTAAGAAGCAACATGTTAAGATTAAAATTAGGACAATGAACATGTGAATTTCAGGTAGTGTTTGTAATTTTAATGCCCAGTGAGTGAAGACAAGATAAGTGATACAAAACCTTTCCGATTAGAAAAGTATGCTCAGGCTGTTGGGCTTGGGAAGTATGAAACAGAAAAGCTATGTCCTTGAAGACTTGGGACACCACTAGTCAACTTCATGTTAGTCATTTTATTATGTTCTTCTTCCAGCTATATTTTGTATTTGATGAAGTCTGGTTTATTGTTTATATGTCTGTTTCGTGTGTTGATGTGTCCCCTCTTATACAAAGCAGATTTTTCTAAAAATAGTAAAATCTGAATTTTTTTTGCTGCTGTAATTTTCTTTTTTCTTTCTGTCCTGGATTCCATGTTCTAGATCTTCTTGTACACTACTTATTGGAGAGCTGGCCTTCCCACTTCAGGTCATGAATCGTCTCCCAGACTAGTTCATCATTTAAGATCCTGCAAACAAGCAGGCTGCCACACATTTGCTGAGACAGCTAAAAGGCAAATGTAATTACAAGCCATTGCGCAGATCCATCACTTTTGGGGCAGCCATGCAATGTCTGTGCTGACTAACCCCCAGGCTAAATACAGTCCCTAAATCAAGGACTGAGCTGACGCATTTCATTCTGCCATGACACAACAGTGGTGGGGGAAGAAAAGTTCTGCAGCTCAGAGCTTTTCCAAAAGCCAGCCAAAAAAATAAAGATAAAATACTGACGAAAGTAAGCCAGAAATAGAGAATCACAGCTAGATTTATAGCATTGGTACATAAGTTATCAGTGATGTCAAGCCCCAGAGAGAAGAAAATATTAAAAAACAAATTAGTGAGCAAGTAGGATGGCTAACTTTATCTGCAAAAAAAAGTTTTTTAATTGAATGAACATGGACTGCAAAGTTAAAATGATATTTTTAATATATTTTAAAATTCTGTTTGGAAATATGGTTGGTTACCATGAAAAGACCTTGTAATTAATTGGAGTTGTTTGTCTTTTACATTTACATTGGCCTCTAGAGGTTCTCAGTAATAAAAGCAAATGACCAAGAAAGGCTGGACCCTTATGATCTTAGATGCTCGTACTACTGCTACAGCACTTCAACAAAACTCAAAGATGTGTTCACCAGTTATGTGACAACCGAGCACATCACTGTGCATGATTGTAGCAATGAAGGTTGCAAGAAGCCTCTCATGTTCAGGGGAACAACAGAAGTCTGGTGTAGCAGAGCCCCACAACTACATAAATACTTAACACCATCAACAGAGATGTGGTGTCCTCCATAGATCACCTGGCAATGCCTTTGAGAATAGGCAGCTGAAACCTGCATAGATACAACTTTTTTCACAGCATACAGTACATCATGTCATCCACAGCTGTCTGCTCTTCTTCTATTCTAGTAACAAGCTCAAAGAGTATGGATGACTACAATTGCACCTCTTCAAAGACGAGCCCTGCTTCTTACCTGAGACCAATAAGCACTTATTTTAGAACATTAGAACAATCAAGACTACAACAGGCCATTCAGCCCAGCAGAGCTCGCCAGTTCTATACACTTATTTCTTCAAAAATAACACCAAGTCTAGTATTTTGCATGAGGTGATGGCGTAAATATTAATGCAATCTTGTCATCTTTCTCAAATGAAACACAGCTTTTTTTTAATTCAAGGAGGTACTTTTATTCACTTAATGTCCTTACTTATAGGTTTGCTTGTTGCTATGTTTTGATATTATAGCACCCTGTTTTATATGGCTGTAATTTCTCAGGAAAGCCTGTTGGACATCATCAGCATTTTTTATTCCTCCTTGTTTCTGGGACATTCTGGAACAAATAGAATCTACTCTCCACATCTGGTTAATCATTCTCTACCAGAAGAAACATTTGCTGAATAGCACCTTTTGGTCAGTCAGTGTTTTTGCCTATCCTACAAAATGAAGACAAAAGAACACTCCAGCTAATTCACTGAAATGGTGACTGAAAAGCACAATTCAGGAATAGAAACAAAAAAAAAATATCCAAGTTACAGAATTTTCCATTTAGTCCAGTCAAATTAGTCATTAAGAAAGGTTATGGCATGGCTGTAAATCTGCCTAGAGCAGCTGTCAACAAAAACTTGAGTGATCATGAAAGAAAGCAACTGGTGAAGGAGGATACCAAGAGACCTTTCAGAAAATTGAAGAAAGTTACAAGCTACTGTGGATAAGATTGGAAAGATTGTGCATACAGTTGTGCGTCACACCTTTATGGAAGAGTGGCCAAGAAAAGGCACTGTTAAAAAAACACTCACATGACATCCTGACCACAGTTCACCAGAAGACACATAAGACACTCTGAAGTTAGCTGGAAGAAAGGTATTTGGTCTGGAGAAGCCAAAATTGAGCTTTGTACCCATAAGACTAAATGGCATGTTTGGTGTAAGACACACACTGCAGATTATCAAAACCGCATAATTGCCACCGCGAAGCATGGAAGGACTCTGAATGAAAAAATGAATGCAGCAAAAAACAAGGAAATCTTGGAGAAAAACCTGTCTGTGACAAACCTATGCCTTAGGAGAAGATTTGTTTTCCAGTAAGAAACTGTGTTGCTGATACAGAAGGGAGTAACACTGGAGCACCACAAGGAACATCCATCCATCCATCCATTATCCAACTCACTATATCCTAACTGCAGGGTCGCGGGGGTCTGCTAGAGCCAATCCCAGCCAACACAGGGTGCAAGGCAGGAAACAAACCCCTGGCAGGTGTCAGGGATGCCAGGGGCCATGACCCGGCCGGGACACCATGAGGGACCGGATGTGGGTCTGTGCCCACCCTGGATCACGTGGGGGTTGCCTTCCGGGTTGCTCTGGGGGCCACGGGTACAGGGCATGGAAGCTCCACCCTGTAGGGGCCCGTGGTCACCGCCAGGAGGCGCCCCAATGCCTTGGGGACCTGTTACCCCAGCACTTCCGCCACACCAGGAGTGCTGGGGGGAAGAATTAGGACGGCACCCGGAGAGCTGCCGGGAGGACAGCCGGCACTTCCGCCACGCTGGGGCGTGGCCAGAAGAGGAATGCCGGGAACACCTGGGGCTCATCCGGGGATTGTATAAAAGGGGCAGTCTCCCTTCATTCGAGGCTAGAGTCGGGAGGTGGAAGGACGAAGCTCAGGAGAGCTGTGGAGGCGGCCCGAAGAAAAGGCATTGTGAGGCCAGGACTGAGTGTTTTGGGGTTTGTGCACAACTGGGTCTTAGTGACCATTATTTGGGTCTGTGTGACCATTGAACTTACTGTTGTACATAGTGTAAATAAACGTGTTTGTGGGTGACATGAACGTGTCTGCCTGTCTGTGTCCGAGCCAACTTCCACACAGGGCACCAGCCCACCACGGCACAAGGAACAACCCTGTATCATTATCTCTTCACTTTGTACACCTCCAACTATAAATATAAAATCAGGTCATGTCACGTACATAAATTCTCAGATGATTCTGCATTTATGGGGAGTATTGATAAAGGTTATGAGACAGAGTATAGGAGTCAGGTGGAAAGGTTTGTTTCTTGGTAAAAATCGAATTGTCTGCAACTTAACACCAAAAAGCCTCTATGTCCAGTCACTGTTCAGGGGGTGAATGTAGAGGTAGTGCACTCCTACAAACATCTGAGGGTCCACATCAATAAGAAAGCATAGAGGAGACTTTTTTTACTGAGAAGGATAAACATCTTCTACAACTCTATGATGGCCAGTGTGATTTTCTACACTGTGTTGTGCTGGTAACATTCTCTGAAACAACAAACTAAGTAAAAGGGCAGCCACAGGTATGGGACACAATCTGGACTCCCTGAAGGTAGTAGCAAAAGAGAGGATAAAATCAAAACTGAGTGTCATTATGAACAATGCCGCACATCCTCTTTCTGACATACTTAAACAGGACTTTCAGCCAATGAATCATTCAGCAGAAGTGTGTCAAGAAACATTACTGAGGCTTCTTCATACCAATATCTATCTATCTATCTATCTATCTATCTATCTATCTATCTATCTATCTATCTATCTATCTATCTATCTATCTATTTATTTTTATCTGTAAAAAGCTAGATTTTCCTCAGGGACAAACAAAGTTCTATTCTAATCATTTACTGTAGTCTTGTTACAAAAATAAAATTAAAAAAATTAATCAACACAACATTTGATAAACAGTGATGTTTACTAGGCACGCATCATATCCTGTCTGTCATTTGCATTAGGCCATAGATTTTCATCTATATCATTCCTAAAATCATTCTATGCCAGACACTTTGGATAAAAATGCTTTGTGTGATGATTTCAAGCTTGCAGCTTCAAGTCCCTGCAGTGATGTCATCACAGGCTGCATTCATGGCCTCAATGAGTGTGACCTGAATATACGGATTATGGCCATAAACCTTCCACCACCATGCTGAAAAAACTCCTCAATGGCATTGAGGAAAATTGGGAGTATGGTGGAAGAGACACCATTGATATCCTTAGATAACTGTTGCACTATAATGATAAACTTTTCCAACTATTGTTCCTTCATTGCTTCTCCCACCTTTTTGCTTCTGAAAGCCAATCAAGGAACACCAGGAGATGAGTTGCATTATAGAGCAGTGAAAGACGTAAGTGCCGTACCCTATAAGTTACACTGATATAATAATAGTGTCACAGACTAAGATGGTGCTGAGGGTACACTGAGCAGAATGGATAACCATGTTGGGCGCTGCTATGCTAGAAAACACTGGCAGTACCCATCTAAAAGTACTGGTAATCATTACCAAAAAATTTCAAAGTACCACCCCACTTCAAGCATTGATGCAAGAAGTTTGAAAGAGCGGCAGAGTGGGGCGTCCACGTTGAAAGTAAACAAATGTGCATGCAAATGTAAGCGATTTTAGAATGTGGGGTATGGGCCCCCTTTGATGTGAATGTATATTACAATGGATTAGCTTGTGGGAGGACCCATTAAGTTTAAACTGATGCCGTTAGTCCAGGGGATTTTCTAGAATTTGCAGGTCTTGGCCACCTCTATAATTGTCATATAGGTTGTAGGTGCAAGGTGGATAGACTGGCATCCCAAACAGAAGGGATGGTGGTTCCTTACCAGGACGGGAAGCCATACTGAAAGCACACGGATAGATGGGCGTCCTAGCCAGGGAAGTTGCAGATACCTTTCCTGGCCGGAAAGAAATAATAGAAGGACAGGTAAGGACTGTCTCTTCGGGTCATATAGTCCCCCAGTATGCCAGATGGCGGCATACCTCGGGTAGAGCTCCCATTTGTACATCCACAGGGCACCTTGGTAATTGTATTCCAGATGGACAGCCTGTTGGGGTACGTGGGTGCCATCAAAAGGAGCTGTGGGGAGAGGCCTCACAAATTTTAAGGAGCTACTCCTGACCCGAAGTGCTTCCAGGGTGTAATCATGTGTAAGGTACTTCAGGGTCGGGCATAAAAGAAGCCACACAACCTCATCCAGGTGAGCTGGAGTCAGGAGGTGAAGAACAAATGCTTGCCTGTACGAGGGTAGAGGAGAATTAATATATGAATTGTTCATTTGAGTACTTTTGGAAGAATGGACCTGAAACAGATATTTGTGAATACCTTTTACTTTATTTTGAACCCTTGGCTGTGTACGTGCACTGCATCTCAAATCTGGTGCTCAGTGGCACGCCCTACATGTCACAAGGTCTTACATGTATATAAATTCAAAGAGCGGATTCAGATGGGCAGTGTCCCTTTGGGCTTTGGAACATGTTCATATGAGAGCATAGAATTGATCAGGGGCAATATAGTATATGAGGGACAAAAGCATGAAGGGCTTACTGATATTGTCATGTATATAATCAAGATAATGATCAGGAGCTGGGTAAAATATACAAGGGGCTTAAGTATCTAAGGTATCTATCTTCCTCCTCTACTTCTCTCTCCCTCCCTTTTTGCTTATAGTGAAGCAACACCCGCACACAACCACAGCACCTGGGAATGACACTCAAAGTTTATAGTGCACTTGCTAATCATTGACATTTCCATGCACTTTCTCCTTCCATTTCATACCTAACACCATGCATGATCACTACTCTTTTTTCCTGTCCAGGACATCACCTCTTCTTCATTTGTTTGTCCACCCTATTGGTTAGTGCTGCTGTTCGGTCCGCCAATTGCTTTTGCTCCATTCTTCATTTGCATAAAGCACACTCAGTGCAGACCAGGTAAGTTTACATATTATATTAATACATCAAATTTTCTAACCCGCTGAATCCAGACCAGGGTTTTGGAGGGGGCTGGAGCCTATCCCAGCTAGCACAGGGTGCAAGGCAGGTTCAAACCTTGGACAGGGCGCCAGGCCACTAATACATGAGAATGATCATTCACTTCATTATGCCTTTATACTAGTTCTTCAATCTGATTTTTAAATTCTTAGCTATTGACAGAAGATGTTTTTGTTTGCCTTTTAATTTTTATCATGTGGTAATGTCATACAATACACTATACAAGGCCACATTTCATATTGAAAGTATTTTGTACTGTGAAATTCGATACAACAAAATGTAATTTTGTATCTAAAAATATCCATCCACCCCGCTACATCCTAACACAGGGTCACGAGGGTCTGCTGGAGCCAATCCCAGCCATCACAGGGCGCAAGGCAGGAATAAATCCCGGGCAAGGCTCCACACACACCAAGCACACACTAAGGACAATTTAGGATCGCCAATGCACCTATCCTGCATGTCTTTAAACACCCACGCAGACATGGGGATAACATGCAAACTTCACGCAGGGAGGACCTGGGAAGCGAACCCAGGTCTCCTTACTGAGAGACAGCAGCGCTACCACTATGTCACCCGTCTAAAAACAGATCTTAAAAAATTGAGCAGCCTGGTCAGTTGAAGAACAGAATAAACGGACTGAGCATTTGAGTTTCAGCTAAATGTCACAAAGATCCCACAGACAGTCCGGATCTCTTTTAAAATATCTCTCACTAGTGCAATACTTTCCTCAGAGGATCTTTGTGTGATCTTCTCAATCTGTTTTTCAGACTCACTCTACAACTACAATAAAAAGAAAATGCAAGGCTTTATTAAAAATGATTGTGATTTCATAGCTAGCCAAGGCAACATAAAGACAAATCTTTTACCATGCAAATGCTACCACACCAAGGAACTGGATTGCTTACTCCATTAACATTTCTCTTCACTAGGCTGTGTGAAAGATTATAGTGGTAATGTGCGGTTTGCCTCCTGTAGAATTCATTTACTTGCAAAAAACAAAGAAACAAACAAAACAAATCTGCAGTCTTCCTGGGACTAAGTGTATCACGTGATACTGACAATCCCATGATCCAGTAATGCAGAGTTTGGAAAATGCAGAGCAAAAATTATGATGCAAACCTGCAGGCTTTCATTAACTGCATTTTTGGTTGCTGCAGAGTGTGGAGTTGATTTATTGTGAATTGAAAACCTGACAAAACAATTGAATAACATTCTTTAAAAGCTGTAATATTAAGTCCTTTTTATTTATGCTTTATTTAGCCAACACTTTTTTAAAGTGACTACATACAGTATCATTAATACTTAGCATAATTATTTCAGTATTTCTACAAATTAAGCTCTTTCATAAAAAGTAGGTTTGACCACAAGTTAACCCTATGACAGCCTGGCACTACAGATTTCACTCCACCCCTTGCTGCCTTGATAGCTCCTGAACCTTAATGACCCTGAGCTGGATTAAGCATATTAGAGAATGTCCTGCTGTGTTACTAGTGGTGCAGATATAAACGAGAAGGGTAGAGACATTTTTATGTTACCTATTGACTCAATTTAAAAGGTATGTGAACTTGTACTCCTCAATATTTTGGAGTAACCATCATCATTATCATGAATCAGGCCAATTTTCTATCTTCAATATGATTTTGCACTTTGTAAATTAATGAATATTCACTAACACTTGAAGAACTGCAAAAATGCATCTATTACTCGATTAGCTCTTATGTAACAAGACTTTAACAAAAGCTTATTTTGGTCTTCTTAGCACTTATAAAACATCAGTAGACAAGTTATTAATCTCTGTGCAGTGTGGCAAATTGACACATTGGTAAAATTCCTTGTTAATATGAAGGTTTCATGGGTTTTATACTAATTATTAGTTAAGCCACCTCAGACAACCCCAAAGTGAAGTTTTGTTAAAAGGTCACATTGCAGAGATGAATAAACATTTTACAGATGCTTTGTAATTGTTATGAAGACCCATATAAGTGGATGTTAAGGTCTTGTAACATAACAGTAAATGAGTAATATATGAACTTTTGCAGTAGCTAAACTAAAGTGTTACTGAATATTCATTTGTGCTTCTTATTTTGGTGTTAAGTACTTGATGTTCATGTTGGGATATCCTTTAATACTGCCATTTGGTGGTTATACTGTATTACAACATGTTGATAGTTCTTCATTTTATTTGAGTTTTTCCCTAATATTCAATCACCACTCTGGCTAGTAGCCTAATACATTTTTAAAATACAGCAACTATCTCTTGTTCCTTCATGTTAGGATCTCTGGAGGACTTCCCATTCATTGCTGCCCTCTAATGCCATTACCACTGCTCTATGACATCTTCCATGCAGCTGCAATGATCTTTTTTCTGCTGTGTCCACTCCCTGCACATTCACTTGGCTGCTTCCACCTCACATTGCTTACTTGCAGTCAGAGCCACATCACAAGGCAGGATCATTCCCAAGATTACTGTCGGTCATGAAGCCAAGCCAATGTATTTAAACAGTAGTGTGGGTCTCATATGTTCTGCTCTTTAAGCAATTCATCATCTCTCCATCAATTGCTCTTCATCACTCACGTACTCATTCACTGACGCATTCCCTATGCATGGTTTCTAAGGGTGGCTCTGCCACTTCTGACAACATCTCTCTACTAGGTCCATGAAGCCCCTTCAGAACTATCATGCCAAAAAACACCACCGTACATGATAGATATTAATATAAAATGCACTATACAGTGTCAGGAACTCATAATTTTGTATGTTTTTTTCATGTCGCTTAGGGGTTATCTATGTAAACTTTTGCCTCTATTTGTGTTATTTTACCCCAAGGAATCAATTGGTTTAATTTATTGCTGAATAACACTTCTGGTTTTAATTTTGATTTTTGATTTGGGCCCTTTTTTCACCGCCATTTAAAGGCACTGTTGTTGATTCCTGTTGCCAGGACTGCGTTCTTAAAGGTCACAGCCCTGTCAATTATGACAAAATGGGATGAAGGGTATAATTCCTTACTAGTGATGGCCATTTTGATTCACTTTACTAATTTGATTCTTTAGGACTAGCTGTTTAGGTAAATTAATTCTTTTGATTCTTTTGATTCAATTAGAGCCTGGCATATATGGGAATTATGGGGAGAATTCATAGATTATTTTTGTATATATATTTATATGTGTGTGTGTGTGTGTTTGAGTATGTGTGTTTATATGTGTATGTATGTTGTGGCGAGTGGCTGGGGCTGTTACCCAGCCGGGATGCACAGGAGGACCGGAGGAGGGCTTGCGCCTCCTCCAGACCATAAGGGGGCGACCGCCCTGGTGGCTATGGGGACCACGGGTACAGAGCTTGGAAGCTCAACCCTGTAGGAGCCCGTAGTCACTGCCAGGGGGCGCCCCATTGCCTTTGGAGCCCTGGACCTCAGCACTTCCGCTACACCTGGAAATGCTGGGGAGAAGAACCGGGGACACCTGAATTGCTTCAAGGTGCGCAGCTGGTACTTCCGCCACACTGGGGAGTGTCGGCGGAGGCTTGTCAGGAAGCACCAGGAGCTTGTCCGGGTGTGGATAAAAGGGGCCACCTCCCTCTATTTGATGGCTGGAGTCGGGAGAGAAGGAAATACAAGGTCTAGGAGGAGGCAAGGCCTGAAGAGAGAAAGAGGCAGTGTGAGGCCTGGACTATGGGGTGAAGTGGGTTGTGTGGCACTTCATTATTGTACATAGTGGATTGTAAATAAAAGTATGGTGGTGCTTAATACCATGTCTGCCTGTCTGCGTCCGGGGCTCGTTCCACAATGTATATAAATAATATCATTTTTTATTATGTTATGTATAATTTATTACGTATAAGTTTATTTTTTAGTCATTAAACAGTATAATTCATATGCCATTGTCCTGTTTCCATATACAATGCATGATATGATGATTTATGCTGCAAAATTAAAGTAAGACATTTCATTCACGGATCAAATTAATTGAGTCTCATGCATTAAGACAGTTCTTGTGCAGACACTTTAAACATCAACCAGTGTTAGTGAAATGAAAAACGTTAATGATA
>JANRMT010027041.1:89921630-89937424 GCA_026402145.1 Polypterus bichir lapradei
GATAGATAGATAGATAGATAGATAGATAGATAGATAGATAGATAGATCAAACTTTATTTGTCTCTTTGAGGCATTATACAGGCATATTGCTGTTGGAACCCCAGTAGCATTTCTTGACACACGTCGGCTGAATGAATTGTTGGCTTAAAGTACTCCATGTTAGTGTGTCAGACAGAGGATGTGCAGCATTGTTCCTAATACACTCCGTTTTATTTTAATTTTGTCCTTCACTACTACCTCTTTGGGGTCCAGACTGCTTCCCAAAACTGAGCCTGGAATTTGCTTTTTGATTTAATGGTCCCTTCTTGAAGTGATGTTACCTGCTCAGCACACCACAGCATAGAAATCTGCACTGGCCATTACAAAGTTGTTCAATATGTGAAAGATGTTATTTCTTCTTCCTCTTTTTTATCTTTTCCCATTTCTATGTGGGACTGATGTGCTTGATTAACCTTCTTGATACAGATTAGATCTGCACTTTTTCCTCACTCAAGCCCTTCTCTGTACTTTCTTAGATTTCTCTTCCACTTTTATTGTACCTCTGATTGTCTCATTTCTTATTTTGTCCTTCTTTGGTGACTCCACACATCCATCTGAACATTCTCCTCTGCTCCCATCACTGCCCATGTCTCACCTCCATACATCACTGCTGGTCTTACCACTGACTTAAAAACCTTACTTTTAACTTTCGCCTTAATTCTTCGGTCACACAATACTCCTGATATCTCCTTCTAATTGTTCCATTCAAACTCCACTCTATGAGTTATCTCTGCTTTTAATTTTCCATCTTTAGGTACCACTAATCCTAGATATTTCAGTTTACGCACTCTTTTCAATAGCTCTCTCTGCTGGCTAGCTTCTGAATCCTCTTCATTAAAACCTCATATATTCTGTCTTCTTCCTATTTATCTTTCATCCTTTACCTTCCAAAGCCCTTCTCCATTCCCCCAACTTCCTCTCCTCTTTCTCTTTTCTGTTGCTACACAATACAGTGTCATCAGCAAAAACTTGTTAGGGTGGCGCACTGCTGAAATGTTTACAACTGAAAACACAAGCCATTCCTCACTGCCTTCTTGTGAGGTTTTGGTCAAAATGTCTAACCAGGCAGCATTCCATTTTAAAAATGCCTTTGTCTTTATGTTATGCACTACGCCATATAGTACATTAACTACATACTATAGCATAAAGATGAATAACTAGCAAAAGCACTAGCAAGTCAGTCAATCAAGCCTTAAGGGATGTCCATATAATTGCTTCTATCTTGGGATTAAATTCAACAGTTAAGCTTAATTGGACAAAACTATGAAATCAGCAAGAGCAGCCAGCAGTTTGATTATTAAGAAAAAATCAGACATGACAGTTTTATCTCGATAAAAGGACTGAGAAGGATTTCACCAGAAAATGGGTAACAAACAGGCCCAGCAGGGCTGCTCTCCTGAGGAGATAAATAAGCAACCGCAGCAGATCCTCAGGGGCAAATGAATGGGATGAGATGCCCTACGGAAACAAATTTATTATTGATGTTACGAGATTCATAGTATCTGGCACCTCAATGCTTGGTCCTAGACATGTTAAATGAAAAAATGTCATAGCAAAATGAAAAAATAATTTATTTAAGTAAAATTTTGAATTAAGATGCTATTGCTTACTAAAGCAATATATTTCTTTCTGTATGAAGGTTAATATTTAGAAATATAAGCTTCTTACTAGTCAATTTATTGTCATTGTTTCTTTGAATAAACCAACACAAACATTATAAGTGATCATAATTATCGCTGTTCTGCATGGATCAACAATCAATCAATAATTTCATCTGCACCATAAAAACAGAGTGATTGGAAAAGCAACCTTTTGAATAAAAGCTCTCCAGAACCTTTATATATGTGTGGTCTTCATATATGAACATGGACATGAAGACCATCCATCCCGCTATATCTTAACTACAGGGTCATGGGGGTCTGCTGGAGCCAGTCCCAGCCAACACAAGGTGCAAGGCTGGAAACAAACCCCAGGCAGGGCAGCACAACCAAGCACAATTTAGAATCACCAATGCACCTAACCTGCATGTCTTTGGACTGTGGGAGGAAACGGGAGTACCCGGAGAAAACCCACACAGACACGGGGAGACCCGGGAAGTGAACCTGGGTCTCCTAACTGCAAGGCAGCTGCGCTACCACTACGCCACCAACATGAAGACCACAGAATGTGAAAAAAGTTACAAACATTTATATAAAACATGATGAAAAGGAGAAAAAAAAGAGTAAAAAAGAAGAACTCACACTTTGTGAGACAGGAGCAAACTAAATTACTCTGGAGTTGGTTATTACACAGTTTTCTCAAATCACCCTTTCTTGATTTTCTTATATTTGAATCTGTGGTTACTCTAGCACAGTGGTTCTCAACTTGTGGGGCGGGCCCCCCTAGGGGGGTGCGAAGTAACAAAAAGGAGTGCACGAAGATGTAAAAAAAAAGAATACAAGAATCAAAATTATATAAAAAAATATGTTGAAACCAAAACAAATTAACTTAAACTACATTCTGATACTAGAACAATAAATATAGAGTTAGATAAATGTTAATAAAAGTTAAGTAGGTATAATAAAATATGCATCTACATTTCAAAAAAATGTTAGGGGGGGCGCGATTAAAACTGTTATGAAAATTCGGGTCGCAAATACTTAAAGGTTGAGAACCGCTGCTCTAGCAGGAGAATTGTTATTATCCACTTCCTTGTTCACAGGAAAACCTTTAATGAACCCTGTAGTCACTTTGCTGGTCAGGAACTGAAAGAAAACCTTAAACCCACTCCCAGTACTGGTGCTAAAATATTTTGAGCCCTAAACCAATCTTATTAGTGTGCCAACTGACTGTTTGGTAGCTAACCCATGGGGCTAGGTAAAGCCCCTTATGATCTGCACTCTAGGTGAATGCCTAATTGCTGCCCTGCCTGCTCCCCTACAGTTGTACAAATACTCCTTTACCAGCCACAACTCCTGACAATGCCTTGTAAAAGGTAATTGCAAACGCCACCATTACATTTGGTATGTGGCTGCTAGTTTTCCAAGTACAAAACTGTACAAAACATCTGCTTGGACAGCTCCAAAGGTCTACCTACTGAGATCACTCTTTCCATTTTGATATGGTTATAAATGAAACCATAGTGTCAGCTTCAGTATTAATTAATATTGTAAGTTCTCTCCATGTATGTGGGGATTCATCTTGCATTTCAAACAGACTGATTGGTATGAGTGATAAGAGTGCCATATAATAGATTGGCACCCCATCCAGGATTGGTTGGTGCTTTGCAACCAGTGCTGTAAAGACAAGCCTCCTGTGACCCTGACGTGGATTAAGTGAGTATGAGAAGACCGATCAATCTATGGTACTGCTCACTTTGCAATGGCCATAATTGAAGACTTTTTGTTATCTTCAATCATTCATTCATTTATCAAATGAATGATTTCAATGCAGGGTCTATGAATTTACAATGTGATTATCATATTCATAACTACCATTAATGCAGTAAAGTCAATTTATAAATTCTTTAGTGACATCTGCAGTGTGCATAGAAGCAATACACCATGACATCTGCAGTGTCAACTATGGAATTTTAATACTACTACTACTACTACGGCTACTACTACTACTAATAATAATAATAACAATAATAAAAATAATAATATTGCATTGCATTGATATATTTCTGATATCTGCTGTGTTAGCTAACAAATTCTTAATACTATTAAAAAGAATAAGAAGAAAAAGGAATCAGAATGGGAGCAAAGCCAATCAATTTCAATTTATTTTTGTATAGAGTATTTTGATTATAGGATCAGAACAATTGCATTTATTTACAGTTGTAATAACAGCAAGTTTAAAACCTATAACATTGATATTCATAATTACACAAGTTACATTAAAAAATGCACACTATAGCAATTTTAATGATTGACAGAAATAAATCATGAGAATATATAGTCCAATGTAACTGAGAAATGGTCAGCCATGAAAAACATAAACTTCAGCCTTCCTGGAAAAATAAACCTCTGGAGCATCCATAGTTCAGTATACTGTAACAGGCAAAGTCTCAGTTGTGGTGACCTAAGACAATTACCCACCCTCCACCTCCTGGACATTCCACATACGTATATGCTGTACAGTGTAATTAAAAGCAGATTTTAAGCCAAGGTTCCCAGAATTTTTGGTGTTATGAACAAGAGTATAACTATAACACCAACTGCCATAGCAAAGTACAAAGAAGAAAACAGAATAAAGCAGGATTAGTAACGGTAAAAAACGACTATGAAGATGCTATTAATTACCAAATGACTAATAAACAGAAGTGCAAGATGAGCAGAATATCAGCTACTCTGATCAGTGTTTGCCAGATTAAAAATATCAGTTTTCCGTTTCGATTTAAATGATGAGGCCATTGGGGTAAGCTTTGAACAAGTAGGGAGGTCATTCCATGGAGTGGGGTCATGTAGGGCACAGGGGTTACTCAGGCACAAGCCCATGTTCATTTACAGTTAGCCAAATAAGAGATGCTAATTAATCTAAATGGGATGTAGAGGGAAACCACAAACAGGAAGAACATGTAAATTTCACACATGCAGTGAATTTGAGCTCAGAAATCTGAAGGTGTGAGACAACACTGTTAACCTCTTTAGAATGATGTTAGAAATGATAATAAATAATAATTTTAACTTTACAGCTGTGGTGACCAGTAAAACAGTTATTCTTAGCTATTTTGAGTGTACTGTTGCTTTCGCTTCTCAGTACATAGAGTATGCATATTTAACATCAGCTCTCTTGTCTGTTCTTTTAACTTCACCCTCTGTGATTTTAAATGGGTGGATAAAACCCTAAAATAGTGCTACAATACTAAAGATCAGCAATAATATACCACCCTTTAAAATTTATGACTTGTTCATATCCATGGTTTCATCTTCACTACATGCAATAGCATTTTGAATTAATTCTGTTAAAATCACATTCTCAAAGCCACTTACTTTTCTTTTAATCATATGCAGCATGTAGGGGCGAGTGAGAAGATAGAGCAAGTTCCAAAAGAGCTGCCAATCGGACATACCCTGTTTAATTTGCAATTAAAAAGAAAAAAATAAAATAAAAGCTTCTTAAACAGAAAACAGGCAATAGCCTCTTGTCAGTCTCTAGCAGCTCTTTCTAGTACAGTCAGGCTTTGGATGAGTTCCAGACGGACAAACACTCAGGACCAAATGAGACACAACCTTCTTGTGACGTCTCCCTTTATATTGTCTGGAGCAGAAGGGGTGCGGCTTTTCAGGCTCTGTTGCCCACAAAGGGTGGTATCTTGATGCTGTGAGAGAAAGGAGGGACAAAACCGTTAGCGACACTGCCCCTCTCCTTTTGGTGTGGAAGTGGAAAGCAACCCTCTGGTGATCATACATGACAAGTATATATTTTATTGACCAACTGTAAGGAATGTTGTTAATGGTTTTAAGTCCTACCAGCATTTAGACCATTACTTCTATTTGTGACTAGCCCCCATCCAGGGATTGTTCCTGCTTTCTGGTCTATGCTTACTGGGAAAGGGTCCAGTTTCTACACGACCCTGCTCAGGACATAGTGGATTTAGAAAATTGCTGAATTCATGGTGTCAGCTATAATGAAAATTTAAGAAAGAGAATAAACTGTACTAATCTATGCTCCACTAACTTCAGCAGCATTTATTATTTTAAGAATAATTTAGAAGTGTTTAACACTATGTTCATTGGACTGGTTCCTTCCCTTCACCCAGTCCTGTCAGGATATTTGGATTTGATTCCAAAACATTGCCTGAAGTGACTCCATGATTTGCTTTTAAACTGCTCATGAATAGAATTGCATTGGGCTTACAACTGATGAATGAGTGGTGGCAAAGGCTCAGATGGAGGAGGACGAGAGGTCAACATCAAGTTGAGAAAGTAAGAGAAGAACAAGGAGTTGGAGAAGAGAGTTTTTTGTGTACTTTATAGTAAGTGAAGTAGAAGTGTCACATCAGGGAAGAGACAGAGTACAAGACACATACACTCTAGTTAGGCCTATATTGACAGTTAAGTTTTTTATTTTTTCCTTTTGTCTTTGTACTTTGTTCTACCCTCTATTCATCTTTCTGTTAGGATATCTTGGTAATGACTGCACCTTTGTTATATGTATGGAATATATAAAAATGCATTCACTGATCAGCCACAGCAATAAAATAACCCTCCTTATATTGTGTAGGTCCCTTTTGTGCCACCTAAACAGCTCTGACCCATCGAGGCATGGACTACACAAGACATCTAAAGAGGTCTTGTGCTATATGACACCAAGACATTAGATACTGTATAGATCTTTTAAATGCTGTAAGTTGTGAGGTGATGCCTCCATGGAATGGATTTGTTTTTCCAAGTTTGAATTTTCAATCGAATTGAGATCTGGGGAATTTGGAGGCCAAGTCAACTTCTTGAACTCTTTGTCATGTTCCTCAAACCATTCATTAATAATTTTTGCAGTGTTGAAGCTCACATTATCCTGCTAAAAGAGACCACTGCCATCAGGGAATGCTGTTGCCATGAAAAAGTGTATGTGGCCTGGAACAATCTTTAGGTAGGTGGTGCATGTCAAAGTAACATCCACATGAATGCCAGGAACTAAGGTTTCCCAGCAGAACATTGTCCAGAGTATCACACCACTTTCACCAGCTTATTTTCTTCCCATAGTGCATCCTGCAGCCATCTCTTCCCCAGGTAAGCAACCTACACTCACTCAGTTATCCACATGATCTAAAAGAATACACAATTAATTAGACCAGGCCATCTTCTTCCACTGCTCCATGGTGCAGTTTTGATGTGCACCTGCCCATTGTAGGTTCTTTCACTCTGGGGCGCTCTGACCAGTCTGCTGCTACACAGCCCCATACACAGCAAGTTACTCTGCACTATATGTTCTGACGCCTTTCTCTGATGACCAGAATTACATTTTTCAGCAATTTGAGATACAGGAGCTCTTCTTTGGGAATGGACCAGACAAGCTAGACTTCATTCCACACACGCATTAGTGAGACTTGGGCACTCAAAACCAGACTCTGGTTTAATGGCTGACATTCCTTGGACCACTTTGAGTTAATACTAAGTTCTGCATACCGGCAATATCCTACAAAATCTGCCATTTTGGAGATGCTCTGACCCAGTCAGCTATCCATTACACTTTCGCCCCTGTCTCTCAGATCCTTATGCTTGCCCATTTTTCCTGTTTCCTACACATCAGCTTCAAGAACTGACTGTTCACTTGCTGCATAATACAGTACATCCTACCCCTTGACAGGTGCCATTGTAACAAGTTAATCAGTGGTCACCTGTCAGTGGTTTTAATGTTATGGCTGATCAATGTATATGTCAGGAGTTGCCATGAGGAACCCCTTCTATCTCAGTGTACAGGTATGTACTCAGGGGGGTCTTTCAAATTTGTCTTTTGCCTTGTGTGTGATGCTGTTTGGTAGGCTGTGGCTCATTATGACTCCCAATTAGAAAATAAGAGTTTTCATAAAGAATAGAGAGTTGGTACTTTGTAAAATATCAATATATAGTTTTGAATAATTTGAGCAAATTACAAATATACATGTTAACATTTTGTAAAGCAGCAAGTGTTGCATCAAATTCAGTCCCCCTTTTTCTCTTTCGGGCAAAAATGTTCATCAAACCTTGAAATCAGTGATGTTTCATGATCAGAGCCTACACAGAAATCAATACTAAACCTCATTCTTCTCTATGGATCATTGTAAAGTCCAAATTCATTTTTCTTAAAAAATCTTATTTGCCTTTGCGAATGTTCTGCCTTCACCAAGAAACATGTGAGAACACCTATTTGTGCGGCTCATTCACAGGTGACAATTTCACATGCAATGCTTGATTCTTTTCATACCATAGAACAGGAGCACTGACTAATAAATGACCTACAAATGAGGGGACACTGCACGATGGATTGCATCACAATAAAGTCAGACAACACACATCTTTGTCACACCTCCTGAAATTCCATCTCGCACCCACTGGAGGTGCAGGCACCCCAGGTTGGGAGCCCCTGATATATACAATACTATACATGTCCAATTTAAGATCATCATTATCCTAACTTGGAACCAAAAAGCACAAAACTTACCACCTTGTTCATTAATTGAATACAGATACAACAGTTATGCAATCTTTATTTAATACCCAGCATTTGATGGAGAGAACAATACCAAAACAATTTTAAAATAGGAACCAAATTACAGAAAGGTTTTTATTCATACTACTGGAAGAGAGCATCAGCAAGTTAAGTGAGTTTCTCAAGGCCGCCCAGTGAGTGAGATTTGGAAATCTGACAACCTGTCAAAACTTTCAGTTGAAAGGACAAGCCGCAAGAGACCACTAATCAGATCACCAGCACAATCCCCACTCTTATCTGATGACTGCCTAGCGAAGCTCCTTTAATCCTAAACTTCGGATGAAAACCAAAGACCCACATTACATGTTTTATTAAAATATTATCTACTAAGCAGATTACTATAGTTTTCTCCTTGAAAGGTGATATATAAAAGAAATATTTGTTTAATGGGTTGACTGACTGAAAATGTGAAAGAATGCCGAGCAGGCCATGGAAAATTGCATTACCATGGGGGAAAGGGTGAGATGTATTTCTCAACAAAACTGAGACATGTGAGGGTCACATGCCAGCAAGAAAAGAGCAATTTAGCATATCTGTGTTTGAAAGCAAAGCTGACTAGATGGCAGTAGACCCTGTTGACTGTGTCTCAGAAGTGCATCAGGCAGAAGCAAGAGAGCAGGAGCCTAGACAAAGAAATGGAAGTCAACATTTCTAGACAGTCGAGGACTGATGTCTGACCCTTTAACTAGAAAAAGAGATGTCATGATTCCAAATTTTGCTTATAGTTGAGCTTTCCGTTTAATTTTTTTCTCTTTTTTAGTATGAAGCTGACTTTATCCACTGCTGTTTTATGCTTGTTTTTCATGCCTGTGTGGTACGTGGCTGGGGGTGGCACCCAGCCGGGATGCCCAGGAAGACAGGAGGGGGCGACCGCCCTGGTTCCTTTGGGGGCCACGGGTACAGAGCTGGGAAGCTCAATCCTGTAGGGGCCTGTGGTCACCACCAGAGGGCGCTCCCATGCCTGTAGAAACCTGATGTGGCGGAAGTGCTGGGGGGAAGACGAGTGGGGACACCCGGAGTGCTTCCGGGTACGCAGCTGGCATTTCCGCCACGCTGGGGCGTGTTCGTGGGAGATTGCCTGAACACACCTGGAGCACATCTGGGTACAGATAAAAGGGGCCGCCTCCCTTCATTCAAGGCTGGAGTCGGGTGGAAGAAGGACGAGGTCGGTGAATAGAAGAAGAGGTGGCAGTGTGGTTTGGCCTGGACTTTGGGGAAGATTGGGGTTTTGTCGTGCACTTGAACTTTGTAAATATTGTAAATAAATGTGTGGTGGTGCATAATAACATGTCCACCTGTCTGTGTCCGGGGCTCGTTCCACACCTGTTAACACCAACAATGCCTCTTACTAGGGTGTGTCATCCTCAAAACCTTACTTCAGGGTGTATCGTGCTACATGCGGTATTCTAGCACAGCGAGAGTGAACTTGAAAAAGCAAATCTTCATTAGCATTAGTTATGGATCAATCAAAACGTTTTAGTGTAATTCTGTAATTCTGTCTGGCTTTCTTGGTATTCTGACCCCTTTTTGTGATGCTGTCTTCGTTACTGCTTTAATTCTTAATTTTCCTCATCTACGAGGTATATCCTCTTCCTCTTTACCTTCAAGGACGTATTGTCCTGGAGGTGTGTAAAACAAGAGAAGCCATGAAGGGTTGACAAGAAGTCATTCTTCTTGCAGCACATGGGCCCTAATAGAGTGAAGCTGGAACTGTGTTGTCCTTCTCAAACAACTGGAAGCTGGTGATTTGACTTTAAGACCTGGCCTTTTAAGAGGTGGCAGAGTAGACTGCTAAATGAAGCTGTATCATGTAAGTGATTATAGAGCCTGGCTGGAAGTAGAAGTTGGAGCCAGTTTTAAGTAACATTATTACATAGACAACACTGAGTGTGAAGCCCAAAGGAGAACTTTAAGAAACACTCACTGGTGGCCTGAAGTAAAAGGTATCATCAGTTACAAGAAGTAAGTGGGGAGTTCTTGGGGGATAGTCGAATGGATAGATTGGGGTAACTACTTGTGTAGTAAAGGCTCAAAGTTCAAAAAGGCCTATTTTGGCTTTGTTCATTCCCTTATATTAAATGTTCTCCTTTTACTTAACTTTTACTTAACTTACCTTAGTGTATGTTTAAATTGTGGTGAACAAGTGAAATTTCAGAGTCCCAAAAATAGTTGGAGTGCCAACCGGGCCATCCCGGCTAATATTTCTTTTAAAATCAAAATGTTGTAATTAAAGAAACAGGAGCACAGGGTAGCTAGAACACAAAATATCTGTCTGCTTTGTCGAACTTGGAGCTCCATCCTGCTGATTTTGGGTAGAAATGAGACACTACGTTCTAGGGACAGGCTCTTTTTATATGTTTCAGAAGGGGTGGGATTTGAGAAAGTGATGGGAGTGTGGTCAGTTACCTTCCTGGGTCGCCTTCTCTGTGCTGCAGAGGGAAGAGACAAGACAGTTAGCAACACTGCCCCCTCTCACCTTGGGATGGTACCACACACCTGATCAGAGCCAGCAAGGTAATCCTTAGGCACACAAGGACTGAGGTAGTGTGGTGTACTGGTTGAGGCTTTGGACTTCAGCTCCTGAGGATGTGGGTTCAAATTCCGCTACTGACACTGTGTGACCATGAGCAAATCACTTGACCTGCCTGTGTTCCAATTGGGAAACCAAAAGAAATGTACAGTAACTAATCGTATCAAAAATGTTGTAGACTGCCTTGGGTAAAGGTGTCAGGAAAATAAGTAAATGTGACAAAATTAACCATTTTGGATATCTGCTACGATTGATGATCTGGGTTGAACAAGAGATGCAAGTATTGTGAAAGTGTACAGAACAGAGCTTTGCCCATTATGTGTCCTGGAGGTATGGGCACTGTCAGCAGCAACTTCCGTGGCTCATCCAACAACAGGGATGCTGACTTCCATGGCTACACTGCCTAACAACCAGGAGCTGTGTCTTGATAACAGGATCAGAAAAATGGCAGGATCCAAGAACAAAACCAGAAGTTACCTATAGACAAAACACACATCCAGAAATGATGTCTGATATTGAAAACCTCTAAAGCTGAAAAAGGAGAATCCAAGAAAAAATGTACATTAAATTTGATTAGATTAGTTAAACTTTATAAATCCCAGGGAGAAATTTAGATGCATACAGTCACAGAAACATAAAAAAGAAAGATACAGACTCTCAGGAAACATAATAAAATATAACAATCAATAAATAAATAAATAAATGCTTGCACATATTGGACATGCAATAGATTTTTAAAGCTGTGTAATTCTCAAAAGGTCTGATGCAAATACCTCACTTCCAGATTTAGAATTATACCATTGGGCCTATGTGTTGAGTCCAGTTTAGAGCTCAGTAAGCCCTTCAATGTTCCCAGTTCAGTTTCCCATACATTCTACAATTGAGCTCTCATGTAAATTAAATTTAATTATATGTGCTACTTTGAATTTTAAGGCCACCACATTTTTGCCTTGGGTTCAATATGGCATTTGCTATTTAAATCTGGCATAAAACTGAAAGATAGGTAGACAGCATACCCAAATGGCATAAACATCTGCCCATCTTTAAAAATCATGTTAGTATTGCACTGCTGCTCAAATTTTTAGTCTGCCAGGATGCAGCGTGGTATCAGTGAATTGGGGGATTTGTTTGATAATTTTGGCCTTGAATCATTCCAAAATCTTCAGTTTTGTTTTTGCATTCTTTATTTCCACCCTTTTCTACTATCTGCAGCATTGTTCAGTATTTCAGGCACATGGTGTCTTGTTTATATCTCTTTACTTCTTGTTACTAGCATGCTGACTTCCTTTTAATTTCATAGATTTGTGTTTTACATCTCTTTACCCTATCATCCTCTTTTTCTTTTGCCATTTCCTTTTTTGCATTCAGGAAGCCTGTCTCATTTCTATACTCATTATTATATAAGGCTTCTTATAAACCCTACTTCTCATCTTTCAATGGTTTCAGGGTGTTTTATTATCCTCTCCTCTTTTATGGGATTCCTTTTTCAAATTTCAAATTATCACATCTTCTTCAAGAAACTCGTCAATGAATATGTATGTATGAATATGATTTTATCTGGCATAAGCTACAGTTAAACGGCCTCAGCCCAGATCCCCTTAATCACTTCCCTTTCATATGTTGTCCCAGGATCATTTATGCACATGTATCGGTTTTGTCCTCCTGTTTAGGGTTGCAGGTCTCTAATCTCCTGCTCTCTTTCTTATTGTTATCAGTTCCTATTCTCGCCTTGCTACATAATTCTTGAACTCTTAGGTCTTTCAGGCCTTGACTCTTTGTGCACCAGCAGAAATTCTTATGTTTGAATACAGTAGCTGCTAAACTTCCATTTGTTTCCAGATGAAAGACCTGATTACACTCAAGAGCTGTCTGTCTGCTTTTTATAATCTGATTCTTCTAGAGCTATCTGCATCATGACACAATGGAAGATAAGGCGACTAAATGTGTGACTGGGATTTTGCTGCTTAGAACCCAAAATCTTTTATGAGTATAAACTTTTGATAGCTTTGCCTTGTTTATTTGTATGGTTGGTTGGCACTGCTGTGGTTCCTGGTGGTATGGTGTAGGACATGGGATGGGGCTGGTGCAGTGATAGAGGAACACCATTTGAGGTTTGTTTCATGTATCAATTGCTTCTTGTTCTAGTATGTTGATTTCCTTTTATTATATTATTAAAAATGATTTTCACAAAAATAACTTTAAAAAGTTTGTTGAGACCATCTGGTTTGTTTTGAGTCTAATTGTCACTTTAAAACTATTAAGTCCCCTGTTTAGGGCATATGGTGTCTTGTTTATGTTTTTTTTTATCCTATCATCCTCTTTTTTCTCTTGCTAGCTTCTTTTTTTCACTAAGAATGCCTGTCTCATTTCTATACTCATTGTTATATATAGGTTTCCTATACCTCTCATCACAGAGTCAATAATAATAATCAGTATAAGGGGTGGCCAATGTGAAAAACCTTTCTTGTGTTCTTTATGTCTTAACAGGCCTGTGAGAGAGATCTACAGTGTGGCCCAGGGTCCTGCTGTGCTGTCAGCCTGTGGCTCCGTGGACTACGTATGTGTACACCACGTGGGCAAGAAGGAGATGAGTGCCACCCTTTTAGTCACAAGGTATTATACCGATAAAATTAGGTGTGACAATATGAATACAAGAAATGAAAGCAAAGCTCATATTAGGATAAATTTAATTTATCAGGAACACTTCAGGGCCTTATAGAAAAGGCCATAATCTATCTTTCTAGACATAATTATGGTGAAGTATACTCATAAACGTGAGCAGCTTTCTAAGAATTTACATAATAAGGTGGATTCCCTAGTGGGCATATTACATAGCATAACAGAGGCAGAGGGCAGAGGAGCATGGCCTGGAAATATTAGGTGCAATGTAAATGAAAAGTGCTTTTATATGGGTTAATTTTTAAAACTAAAAACATGACTGCATGACTGCCATACCATAAAGAATGAAAATTTCTATTAAAAATGAGAGTTTAAGGCAGTGTTTCTTAAACTATGGCTCGTGACACATTTGGGTTGTATGATTTTTGTTACTGGGTAGTGAATTATTGTTCTGAATAAGAGAGGATTGCAAACAGTTTGCCTAAAGCCAGGGTCACCACATGTATGAGTGAAACAAAGCCCCCTGACAACTATGAATGACAATTCTCCTAGGAGACCTGAAGGGGCGGAGTCAGTTGCCCTCACTGGGCGTTTTCTCAGTATTGTGGCGGGAGCAAAAGAGGAGAAGGCTAGTGTGAGTGCTCTCTCTCGACCTGGGGTGATATTACCTGCTTTAGATGACCCCTGAGGGTGATACACAGATGCACATGTGTAACAAAGGTTTTCTTTCTTTCTTTCTTTCTTTCTTTCTTTCTTTCTTTCTTTCATTTTCATACAATGGAAAAATAATCAAATAATCCAATGCTGCCCACAAATAGCTTTAGTTATTGGATGATGAACTTTATATAAGTTATGTTATTTAATGGTAGATGTCATTGATGAAGAAATGTTATTTGTGGAAAAAGTGGCAAACATACACATTTTAAACATGTAATAAGTTGGTATTTCAGATTTTATGTTAAATCATCCATTTACAGTATTTTATGACCCCTCTTGAACTTAAGTTAAGGGTGGCTTCCACAATTTGCGATAGTAAAGACCTCTCTTCCCACTACCCATTGACATCTGTCTCATTTGAGAGCTACATGAATGAACTGAGGCAGGTGCACAAGTTTGTCACAGGGCACACTTATGTCCAGACTATCTTTCTGGCATCAGATTAGAGTAGAGCTGCTAAATCAATGTAACAAGCAGTTAAAAATGTCACTACCTATAGAAAAACACCATGCAACCACAGGGTGAAGGTGTAAAGTCCACACAAACATTGACTAGGCTGCAATTCAAATGTAACATATGCAATGTGAGGCAGAAGTGCTGGACAGTGCTTCTCTGTGTCACCTTTAAACATTTGCGATCTTCTAAAATGAAGACACATTACAGGCAATTTTTCAATAATTCAGCAATTACTTACAGTATGTCTTATTTAGGGTGTAATTGAGTGAACTGTCACCAATCAATTAACCATTTAACAACTGACAATCAATGAATACATGTATTAACTGTTTAGCTAATTAACAATTATCTGATCAAGTCATTGTAAGAAACAAAATCTGATACAGTGTTACTTCATTAAGAAAAAAGGAGCTGCCAGTATATAACCAAACCCCAAGATGTGTGCTTTACTAAAATCAGAACGTGCAAGAAAACATACACTTATATGGCTTTATACTGTACAACGCAGGCCTATTTAATGTGTGTGTGATTGCCAAATAGCATTCCACCCGGAATTAGTTTTCAAATCCCAATAATCTTAATCTGGGTTTTCTGGGCCAATTTTTTTTAGCAGTTATGCGCTCAAGTCAGCCTTTCCATTGTCATTGCGTCAAAGGATTTTCATCCTTGCTTCATTTCGACAAGATGTTTAAGTGCTCTAGTGGCTTGGAAAAAAAAAAGATAAAATATCTTATTTTTACTTAATGGTTTACAAAGCCTCTAATCTCAATCATTCTACTTCTCCCATGGTGCTCAGCTCACCTGTCTCCTTAATGAATGAATGGTCATTTCAGTCAGTTTTTCTTTAAAAGAAACAGATGGTGCTTCCTTGGTTCCAGTGATAATGGGTCCAATTTTGGTAGTTTCAATCTAGACCCAGACACCCCATGCTTGCATGGCTTTTCCTACCATATGCCATAGACGTATATGTTATTTTGATTTATAATTAGCACCTTATAAGTGAAGGCATGGCTTTGTGGGATAGTGTCCTGTTATGGGCTGGCACCCCATACAGGGTCTGCTTTTTGCCAGACTGACAGAAACCACCACCCTGCAAACATGAACTGGATCAGCCAAATTCCTCCAACTCTCAACTCACTTGAAAGATAGCATTGGAGCAAATCTGCAATGTTAAATAATAGAGGGACAGTGTTCCTTAAAGCTACAAAGTTAATATAGATAGATAGATAGATAGATAGATAGATAGATAGATAGATAGATA
>JANRMT010027041.1:89939082-89987100 GCA_026402145.1 Polypterus bichir lapradei
TTCTACTGGAATTTCTTCTGATCCTGTTGCCTTTCCATTTTTCTTTCTTTTCACTGCATAATTTCTTCCTCCCACCTTATTCTTAGTGCTAACCCTCCATCTTCAAATACTACGCTTGGATTTTCTTCATTCTACAGCTTTTCAAAGTACCTCTTCCATCTATTCTCGATCCTATCATGCTCACTGAAGACCATACCTTTCTCATCTTTCACCTGCTTTATCTGGCTAAAATCCTTTCCTTTCCTTGCTTTCACTTTTCTCTTTTGCCTCCAGTTCTTCATAACCTCCTCCAAAGCTTGTGTTTTGGCTCTTTCCACTGCCTCCTTTGCCTCCTTATTTGTCTATACATTTCCCTATCTTCCTCCTTTCCTGATTTTGTCTTCTTTGCCTCGTTCTTAGCCTTTATCACATTCTGCACCTCTCTGTTCCACCACCATTTCTCTTTGTCCCTAGGTGGGCTCTTTCAGGTGTCCTACCCAAAACCTTTTCACCTACTCTTGATACAACTTTGCTATTCTTCTCCCACCACTACTCCATATTTTTAAACGACTGCACTTCATTTGAAACTTTCTCCCATATCCTGTTCTTAAGCATTTTCTCATTTAATCCCTATCACTTTATCCTTGGTGCTGCTTGCTATAGTTTTATTCTGCTGCTGATTCTGATCTTTCAGGCCATCACCACCACTTTATGTTGAACTGTCACACTTTCCCTATTCATGACCTTGCAATTTTTTCTCACTTTCAAATGAGAACTCTACATATTAGAAAGTTTATTTGGCTTTCCCTTCCTCCAATACTGTAAGTCAAAAGCTGATTTGCTTTCTTTTCAAAAAAATTTTAACTATTACCAATCAGATGCCATGGCAAAATTTATTATCCTCTCCCCTTACCCATTTCGCTCTCCTTCTTCCCAACTTTCATGTACCCTGTCTCCCATCTCTCTCTCCTCATTCCCACATGCCTGTTTAGATCACTATCAAGGATCACCTTTTCTCCCTCTTGTACCACCCTAAGCTCTTTATCCATTTGTGCAAAGATCTCATTCTTCTCCTCTTCCTCACAACTCACTTGAGGAGCATATGCACAAATTACATTAACTATAGTCTCACCAAGACCCAGTTTAACACTCATCACCTTATCGCTCCTCCTATTCACACCAACAGTTCTTTGGATACTACTATACCTACACTGTTTCTCCCTCATGCATTTGCTCCACTGTACAACAACTTAAAGCCTCCTCCTATTTCTCTGGCCTCATTCTTCTTGATCTTGTTACCTGCAGACACATCACTCCCATTTTCCTCCTGTCAAATCACATCTGCAAACTGTCTTTCTTTCCCAGTCATTGTCACAAACGCCTGTGTCCCACTCTTACCTTTAGCTTACTCTTTTCTTTCCCACAAGAGACAACACAGTCTCCGAAGAAAAAGGAGGCTGCACTGCCCTTTCTCAAAGTAGTAGTTCCTCTGTGTTACAAGACGAATGAGAAAAAGACAAGAGACTAGAAACTAGAATAAAAGATGTATAGGTTTATTGGTAGAGTGAGATTCTTACTTTTATGTGATAATCAATGTGTAGCATATTACCACTCTCTTCCTGACCTTGAAATGTTTTTTTCCTTACCTTAATTAACTATTGGACCTTTATTTTTCATGTAGTGTGGTTTTTAATGTATTTTTACTGTATTGTGGTTGATAAGCACACACACACAAACAAACACATCACAATGAGAAATTAAAATGAAAAACCAAGGGCACAAAAAAAAAACACCATCATCGCATCACTTCATCATTTGATCTTATCAAATTTAGAAAAAGTAGGAACTGAACCAGTCATCTCTGAGTTTTGGGAAATCCAGAGACAGATAAATTAGAGAAGCAAAAGAAGAGATCATACCATAAGGGAGAACAGTCCAAGCACCTCCTGTCAGAAGTGAGCCATCTCACCTTGTTGCAGATCTCATGAGACCTTCCTGCCCAGCCGTGCAGACAACATCAGATCGATCAACAGTTCTATCCCTGAGGCATCCTCAGTCTTTAACATTAGTTTAGAAAGGGCACCTCTGGCAGGAATTTGTTTTCTATGACACCATATCAGCCTCGAAGTAAGGGAGTAAATGCTCCCTGGAGGCTCACTAAGGGGTTAGTCAGCTGTTAGGATTACACTAGAAAGGCCTTCATTAGTCACTGTTTTCAAGATGGAACAAAAATATTCCAGCTTCTCTTTAACTGTAAGTAGGAAACTAATATGTCTATTTAAATATATTTACTTTATATATACATCCATTCACCCATTTTTTATCCTACTTGCCCAGTTAGGATTATGGGGAGACATTGTCTAACATGGTAGAAATGGGTACAAAATCAAATTTTCTTTCTAATAGATTGTTCCCTTTAGCTGGTTTAAATTCTTTCCTTTACAAATATTAATTAACAGACGAGTTACACCAGTGCAAACAAAGAATGTTAATTCACATTTTTGCACATCTCTGTGCTTATCATCAAATGACAACAATAATAATAAACATTGTAAAAAATAAACAGGCTGGCTTGGTGAATCTCATCCACTCACAATTAAAAAACAAAAATCAGGTTCCTCAGAAAGTTAAACAAAATAAAACAATATTCCAAATTAGAGGCACAAATTGGTCCTTTGTAGGGAAATATTGTATTAGAATAATTACTGACCTTAAAGGTCTGCATGAAGGTTCCTGTAGATGGCAGCAAAGTATAAAAAAGGTAAAGAGCCAAGGCAACACTACAGGTCTCATTGTACTCCGTTTAGCAAACACAGCATTAGAACCCCAGTGCTCATGGTCAATCCCGCAGGACCACAGTGGCTACAGGTCTTTGTTTAAATCCAATTGTTTAATTAGAAACCAATCCTTATGGATAATGTAACTTGTTATTTAATATAATGGCTTGCTAGTGCTTTCATTTTACCATGTCTATAGTACTAGGGTGTTGTACCATGTTAGCCATTATGGATGTAGTGAGAAGTTAAGCAAAATGACACCTTTTATTGGCTAACTAGTTAGTTCTATTTAGCCAATAAAAGGTGTCATTTTGCTTAAATTCTCATTATATTTTATCCTGTGAAATCATTCTAATGATTTTGATTTTTTTCTTTTCATATCATTCAAATTTGTGGCCTAGAGCAATTTGTAGAAATTTGCAGTCCTTCACTTTTTTCTCTTTCTTTTCTTTTCAAATATTTTATTAAAAAGTATACCTGAACACAGATAGGTGTAAATAGAACAGAAGTTTTATGGTGAACATCTAGTATCTTTGTCATCTGCATTTCATTGTTAATTGGGAAGCTTGTTATGAAAACAAAAAGCAATTAAAAAAATGAGATGAAACTGTTCAAAAATAAAAAAAAGAAATTAAGGGTTGGGAATCTTAACAAGTGAGTTAACTAAATTTAATCACAAAAATGGGGCTTGAGCAATAATGGCTTCAGCAGCAATAACTGGCTTCCAGTTAAGAAATTGGCTTGGAGCAAAAACTTTCAGCTACTGCAGCCGTCCAGAGCTGAACCTGAGAACCCCTGCCAAGTAAAATGAGCAGGAAAGTCCCAACAGGTATCTATCTATCTATCTATCTATCTATCTATCTTGAACAAAAGCACTAAGACTGTGAACTCAACTGAGAAGTGATAAGCTGTTAGTCATTAACTAGAATACCTGACACTGTGAGTTCAAGACTAAGACTACTCAAAGTTTAAATCCTTAATCTTGGACAGAGGGCTAACACATTACGCTGAATTATATAGTGAAGCCTTTGTGACGTGACTTGATGTGTCTAATGGCAGAAATGGCGCAATATACTCTTAGCAACTCACCTACAACCTTTTGGGACTCTAAATTGGCAATGTGATACACTTAAAATTAACTAAGAAAAATATGAATATCTTTCTTATCTATCTATCTATTGTGGACACCAGGGGGTGTACAGCTCACCAAACCCCTGACACAACAGACACAGAGCCCCAAGTCCAGCACACAACACACATTTATTTTGAGTGGTTTTGTTTCATTTCCCACCTTATGCAGCACAGTACAATAAGCACCAAAATCACAGTCCTTCTTTCTTCCTTTCTCTCTCTTGTCCACCTTCACTCCTCCTCCTCCCTCAAGCTTTCTCCTCCACCTCACAACTCTGGAGTGAGTCGGCTTCCTTTATAGAGCACCCTGAAGTGTTTGATAATCTCCTTCTGGCTGCACTTCCAGGTGTGGTGGCGGCCCTGCAGAGGAGGGTTCAGCCATTCTGCATGAGCCCCCTGGCAGTGGCCACGTGCACCAGCAGGGTTGAACGTCCATGCTCCAAACCCGTGGCCCTGTAGCAAGCCAGGGGAGCTGCCCTCTGTCGGTATTGTCTCATGCAAACTCCTTCCCCTGGTCCTTCTGTTATGGAGACACCCTGGCTGGGTAAGAATCCTGTCCATTACACTCTATCTATCTATTGCAACATACATCGAAACATGTGTGCCATACCAGGGAAGACTAAACCTACTCATGTGTCCCCTATAAACACCCACAATCTTGGCAGCTTCTGGCACAGCATTGCTTTGACTTCATAGTGCATCTTACCATCGTCAGAGTATCCATAGCAATAGTTTTAGGAATCCATTTAAATAGCCACTGTAGACTAGCCTCTGTTATACGTCACATTAGTTAATAAATTAATGTAATTAATGTCACATTAATTAATAAAGGAATTAAATAACCAAATTAATCTATTTCTTAAAGTTGATGTCTGGTTTATATCATCACTGCCTGTTCCCTCCTTGCTTTCTTCTTACCCTGACTATAATTTTCAGTTTGTTGTGAACTGTAGTATTGCATTTTGCTTTAGTAAAACTTAGCTAACACATGCTGTTCATTTGACCAGTGGATTGATTATCTCACAGCACCATAGCTATGTTTCCGTTCATCACTGGAGTTCCTTCACAGTGCAGTGTGTATATGATTTTTTTTTTCTGCTGACTTCAGTTTCCTCTCACTGACAAACATTGCTCTTTTGCAAATATGAGTAGCTATGCTGGAGTGCTTTATTTAATAGACTGACATAAAATTAACTTCTTGTGAATTTAATCTCTGACAATCTAAGACTTATTGGGATAAATGTAATTGGATTTCTGAAAGGGAATAATTTGTAATAATGTCTTTTAAAAAATCTATAGAACAGTTTAAAAAAATAATCTGTCTAAGATGACGATTGCATCAAAGTTAAGTGCTTTATTTTCTCTTTGTTTTTTTAGGTTCCATTTTTTGGCAAGCGACAACATCATACCTGCCCTTGCCTGCCTCACCTTATCTGCACACGATATCTTGACAGCAAATATAGATGTTCTAACAATTTTAAAAACATAGACTTTCAGTAAGAAAATGAAAATAAAAGTCAAGAATGAAAACTTCATGACAATGATAAAGTCCCTGAGAGTGAACGGGAGAGAAAGCAGGAAAGACTGACAATCATTCCCTTGCATTTCTCTGAGAATAAATACACTGGGAATGGGGAGCTAATAATTTTACTATCCATTAACAATGCATTTTATGTAATAATCATTTTAAAGTTGAAGTCAACTGAGTGGGAGCTTGACATAATAACATGCATACTGTATATCTTGGACAAGATGTACTTTATTAATGAAATAAAATGGCCAGTAAATCAATCTTTATTCAATATAGTCTTTTAAAACAAACAACACACTTTAGAATTGCAATACTTGTTAATTTTAATAATGCAATGAAAAATAAAATGCAGGACTGGTTTACACTACTTGACCAATTAAAAGCAGGTGATAAGAACTTAAATTAAATGCCACAATCCAACACTTAAGAAGTCTCAATCACAACATCAAAACTCAATTTAATAAATAATCAGTCTTTTATGCCAACTACAAAGAATCTGTTGTCTAAATGCTCCCATCTCCCATTATTTCTGAAACTTGAATTAATTGTATTTATTAACTTATTCAGTAGTGATGTTATTTCCGTGTATATTACACTTTGCTTGCCATGACCTATAATAAATTTATATATTTTACACCAGCATTAGAGTTAAGTGTTTCATTTTCCTGAGCAGTGTCCACATTATTATTCTACATCACTAATGTCCTGTTTTGCTATATGGTTGTGAGATATGGACGCCATCCAATGACCTGAGAAGAAGACTGGACTCCCTCTGTACTTTATCTCTTTGGAGAATCCTTAGGTACCGCTGGTTTGACCTTTTGTCGAATGAGCGGTTGCTCATGGAGTCCTGAATAAGGCACATTACCTGCATTGTGAGCATCAGTTATGGCACTACGGCCATGTGGCGCGATTCCCCGAAGGTGATCCGGTTCTCAGGGTCCTCATTATTAAGGACCTGAATGGCTGGACCAGGCCAAGGGGACACCTACGTAACACCTGGCTACGGCAGATAAGTTGTCATTTCTTGAAGGTGAGACTGTACCGCGTGTCTGCCTGGGATGTGGCCAACCAGGATCTGGAGCTGTTTCATTATGTGGTGGGTGCGGCAATGCACTGTACCAGCGCATGCTCCCCAACCTGACCTGACTGATGTCCAGGGAACTTGAAGACAACAGCTGCATACGAGAGCAGATAAAAGAAGATCCTTGAGGATATTCCCATCTTTCAAATCTTACATCATTTTGTAATTCTAATAGAGACCACTAAAGCCCCCTGTGATAGGATGATGCCTTGTATAAGGTCACTTTTCATCTTGTGCTGCCAGGATAGGCACCTGCATCCAATGACCCTGAAATGGACTCAACCAACCCAACCAAAAGTAAAAACATGACAGAAATGTAAAAACTGTGTAACTGCAGAAAACAATAAAGTGACAAATATGTTGGCCACAGTTTCAGAGGAAACAGAACTGAATGCTTAAAGCCCCTTTCACAGTTTTACATTTCCAAATTAAGGAGGAATACAAATGGCACAGGTTACAATGTATTTCAACATGTCAAAACAGAGTTATAGAAAAATAATAATAGCATAATCATAATCTATTTTTTTCTTTAAAAGGAGAAGCCACATATGCTGCTTTCACTGTTTTTCATGAACAATAACAATGGCAAAGTAAGTTAATCCAAAAGTATGCCAAGTTGTATAAAGATGTAGTTATAAATAATTTATACTGTAACAACCCAGGGCAGTAAGAGACAGAGGAGTGAATTTGAGCTTCTTAAACGTTTCATATTAACATGAGGTATTAAAGGTAGACAGACACTTATTTTTTAAGTTTCTGGAAACTGGAATTAAATTGACTTTTGTTCACGGAAAATTGTAAAGTGAAATTTGTCAGTGGTATTTGTTAGAAAAGGTCATTTTTAACGTATTGAGTACCTGAGAGTACAAACAGATTTCAATATGTTCATTTACATTCAAAAAACACCTGGGACAGGAGAGTGCTTACTTATTTGACCTGGAATATTTTTAATTCACAATAAAGTTAAAGACTCCCTACCTCTGTTCTTAGCCACCTGCTTCATGCTCCCTAGACTGGGTTTAGATTCAGCCTTTCTGAAATTTCAATTATTGTAATCTAGTCAGATAGCCGTGTTTGCCCCAGTGGTTGGTAAATGATTAGAATATTTGGATTATTCCTTAATGGAATAACAAACAGAGTGAAGGTGCCATTTTCTTCCTTGATATTATGCTTTATTTGACTTTTATTGTTTGTTCAAAAACCTAAACTTTCCAGTAATCGCATGTCACATATAATCATGTTATATCCTCTTATTGTTATTGTTAAGTATATGGTTTGACTGATCATTGGGGAGCAGTGCGTTTGAGCGCTGAAAGTTGAAAGTTGAAATGTGTGTCCACTCTGTAGACCAGGAGGCCCACGGTGTGCAGATTGTTTAGGGAGTGGCGATCAAAAAGGGAGCAACTGACCTGGGGGAAAAAGTGGCTGCATTTTAGTGTGTGGATGGGGATAGGAGAACTGGTGGTTGTAAGGGGTATCTGTAGATCTATCTAGATTTGGACCATGATTGCTTGCCGCTTATATATTTTAACAGATTTCTTATTAACATCTGGCCATAATGATATGACTTATTATTATACTGTAATTTTCGTGTTTCATGATATCTGCTTTACTGATAATACTTGTGCTGCTTCATGTTTGATGATTTGTGCAGCAATATGAGAAAAATCAGCTGTTAAAGGCACTATAAAAGCAGAATTCAATGAACTGCACCTGGGCCAGCAAGACAGGAGAGTTGGCCTAAAGCTGACATTCTTTTTGAGCAATAACTGGTGGACCACCAGCCTAGACCAGGCCCTGTGTTTCAAGGGATAACAAATCACCATAATTCCTATAATTTAAAGGGACAATAAAGGGTCCAATAAAAGGAGACAATAAAAAACATTATGTTTTACTTAAATGATCATTTTAGTTAAATTGATGGAGTCACACATTGAGATAGACACAGAAACAAAACTGACAACCTCACAGCTTAAATGTCAGTAATTAAGCCATCATACCATCCCAAGCATGTGCTTGAAAAGACTAATAGGATGATATGAACATTCAGATTTCATACAGAGAGCAATCTGGTTAGGATTCAAAACTTTTCTTTATTCGTTTAAGGCTGCAGTGGTAACCACCACATTACTGAGTTGCCTCTGTATTGCCAAATATAAAGCAGAATATCCAATTTTGTGGAACTCAGTGCTCGGAAGGCACTAACCTGGGTATCCATTACACCCAGTTTCCTATTTATTAACACGTTTATGATCTGCACATTCAACGAATCCTGTTACTTTTTTCATTCTGCACTCATTGGCAAAAGGCATTGTATTAAGTGATTTATAGTAAATAATTAAATGGATTTGTATGGCTTTCTGTTTTTGTATATCTTTAAAAGTGGTTTGCTCTTATTTCAAGTCTGATTGTTTTTTTCACATCCTATAAGCCACTGTGTGTGACTCATATGTAGAGTCCATTCCCCATCTTATCTGTTGTGAAATAACCAGATTCGACACACTCAAAAAGGTTTGGGACAGTCACCCGTATAATTTCTCTGGCTTCAAAAGGGTTTGATGAATAGTACTGATGTTCAGGAGTTGGAGTCCAAAACTGAACTGGCTAGTTAAGCCAAAGATGGCGGCTGTAAAGGTCTTTAAAGGAACTGGAAGTGAGGTCACTCTTGAAGCCAGAACCAGAAGTGACATCTTTCTTGGGCCCGGAACCAGAAGTGTTGTTGTCAAGGCTGAATCAGGCAGAATGTCCTGTATTTGGTGTGCAGAAATAACAAAGGAAGGTTTAGTGTACCCTACCACCCCCTGGCCTAACGTGGAATTACCTTCATTAGGTCCATTCAGCTTCCTAACTAAGCACACATGTGTGACACTGTGTGGATATAACATCATCACTTATAGACAGACAGTGTGGCCCAGTGATTAAAGCATTAGACTTCAAACTGTAGGGCAATGAGTTAAAATCCTGCCCCTCACACTGTGTGACCAGGAGCACTTCAATTGGAAAAACAAATGAAATGTAATCCATTGTATTACCTTGTAAGTCACTTTGGATGAAGGTGCCAGCCAAATGGCTGTCTTAAAGCTTTTGAGTTCAACTCTCAAGTTGGTCACTGCTTCCACCATTTCTTTTTGGTCCTTCTTTGTGGTATTCTTATCCCAAAGATGTCCAAGTTAATCTTATTATACATCTGGGATACACTTCATCTTCTTATGAGTCTGAGATGGATTAAAGATATTTGAAAATTAATGAATAATACGTGATGAGCCTCAAACACATGAGTCTGAATACCTCTGAACCATGTTAAAAGAACAATACTTATTGTGTATGGCATACCCTAAAGAATGAAAAGTCACACATTTATTGTGGATTGAGCTCATCTAGGAAGTGAGGCAGCCACAGTCCACATTTACTGTTATAAAAGTTTGGAAGCAACATAAATATAAAACTAATACAGCACTTAAAGTATCTTCACTTTTTTATCTTTCTTATTATGGTTTATGCTACCATCAATATTTCCAACTATTAATAATCCAACCTACATAATAAAACAGTGGTTCTCTTTTTCTCATGGCCCAAATTTTGCCTTTGACCCAGAATCGTGACCAACAATCTGATGCAGATCATAGTGGAGCAATGATGAACCAGAAACTTCACAAACCTTTTATGACCCAAAGTCAGACATGACGTGACTGATAGTTTAACAATCTATATAGTATAGGGTTGCACCCACACTCACCCATATGTGTCAATGCAGAATTGGTCATCAACTTCTCAGCCAAATATTTGGGTGTGAAAGGAAATTATGAATGACCCTTGGACTTGACAGGAACCTATAGAAAAAAATCACCTGATCCACTCATCGTGATGGTACCATGGGATTCAAATAAGTTTATAAAGCATGTTTTTTTGCTTCAGTCTCCATTAGGCATATGGATCTCTGACTCCTGACTAATTCTGTAATTACTTCTTGACTTTCTTCATATCATCAGTGTAAGTTAATAAATTCTACCACATTAGTGCCTCCTAAAGAACAATTAAGTTACAATGATTTATTTGGTGGTGGGTTTGTTTTCCATGTACCAAATCTCTTCCAGGTCTTATCTTCTGATAAGCTGTCCCAACTTCATGACCAGTGTACCCTACAGTACCTATCACCATCCTTATCAATAGCGGTGTTTCCCTTGTAAATTAAGGTGGAGATGTCATTGACATAGAGGGGACTCTGAGAGTGTATAAAAGGGAAAGCATAAACTTCATCAGTGTGGCACCTTGAGCTTCAGAGATTGATTCTCACAGAGCTCAACACACAGACATCAAGATGAAGTGGGCACTTCTGTTCCTCGGCTTGGTCACACTCTCAGAGTGTATGATCAGGTAAGTAGCTCCAAAAGGGAAACGAAATGAAGATTGTCAGTGTAAATGTATTTCAGATTATTTTCACTTTTACTTAAGAAATCAGAATGTGGCAATGTAGATGTTTTTTTTATTTTGGACAAAAAAGATTAAGATGAGGCTAGTCATGGCATAGTTTAATCTTTACAGTGTGCTTTAATTAGATCCATGGAATTAGTCAGAAAGGAAGTTCATACAATTCTAAGAAGAACAATTAATATTGCCAATGTCTTTAAAAGTGTACATATAGTGCTGGTAAATATTAATAGTATAATTTCTTTGTGTTGCTCTTAATCATTTTAAAAGGACCCTGACATTCTAAGTGAGCCAGGTGATAACTACAGTACTCACATTTGTGTAACATTCTTATATGGTGAGAAGATACAGAGAATGGCATATTGAGCAAGAAAATGTGTGCAGAATTACAGAAAATCCCACCGAATTAGAAATAAGGGCTCCTGGCTGATAAATTGTTTCCTGAAATGGAGTCATCCAAATATCTTCTGACTCCTCTATGTAGCTAATTGAAACCTTCATCAGCCTGCTGATCCACACCACGGTGGTGTCCATAGAGCCTGTGCAGTAGCCCTTGCATCACTCAGCTATAGGCTACAAGCATTGCACTTTGGTCTTGCCTGATTATAGCTAATAATGAGCCATTGACTCACATAAGAGGTTCATTAAAAGCAAGTTCAAACTTCCAGCCAAGAAAATTATTACGTAATGATGAGAAATTATTAAACATTAAAAAAATCATTAATACATTGTAGTCATCAACCCATTAGCCAAGATTTGCAATGAAATTTACTCTATCAGATGAATAACATAATTAGTTTGTAGACAGCATCAGCCACAACAAGATGGCAATAAGAATCATCATAATAACAATAACAGGGATGGCATTGTGGTAAAATGGTTAGCAATGTCCTAAAACCACATCCAAATATGGCATGGACCTGAGGTGCGGTTAGTCCTCCCACATCAAAAGATGCACAGATGTGGTTATTTCTGTGTGTGTGGGTTTCAGCATGTCCCGCAATGGACTGGCACCTCACACAGGATAGATAGCAGCCTTCTGTGAGCCTTAAATGAACAAATTCATTAGAAAACAGAAAGATGGATGGAAGTCTAAGATATTTGAATCTTAAATGTAACAAAACAAGTGAGCATTTAGGCTTAGATAATGAAGATGAGCAATAGCCAACACATTGTATGCTCGCTGTTTTTGGTCTTGGTGGTATAGTAGTCAGCCATGTAAAGCTGTTGTAGGGAACAGGGTGGCTTTATGCAGTACATTTTGACTTTGCTCAATGCTTTAGCTTTCTATGCAGACTGAAACCCTATTCGAATTAAAGATCAAGAGAAGTTATTAATGGTACATTGTAACAGGAAGACACTTTCTGTCTATTTAGAATCCCCATATTTTCCCCTTTAGGCTGCCCTTGATGAAAACCAAATCTCTTCGTGCCACCCTTCAAGAGAAAGGCTTGTTGGAAGAATTTATGAAGAAGTACCCATATGATTTGGCCTCCAAGTACTCCATGTATGCCCAGACCTTTAATGAGCCCATGGCAAACATCATGGATGTAAGTGTTCCTCTCACCTTTATTATTTGCTGGCTGGAAGTTCTACTTTTTTGCTGTTTTATTTTGAGGCACTGAATTCTGATGCCGTTCTGATTACCAGGTTTAAACGGTGAGATCTGATTTTTGCTCAAGGATATATCTTGAATGCATCATTTTCTTGCATCCTGTAACACATTACAGTAGTGTTCGAGGACAAAATAAGCAGTCATTGAGGCATCAAGAAAAAAAATGTTACTAAATTGCTTACTTATTATATTTTTTTGAAAATTCTGCTTCTAAAATGTAGAAAATCAAAAAGCACCAACAGATAAAACATGCAGGGATCCGTGTTGCCCGTGTCATAGACAGATAGATAGATAGATAGATAGATAGATAGATAGATAGATAGATAGAGTTGTGCTTAAAAGTTTGTGAACCCTTTAGAATTTTCTATATTTCTGCATAAATATGACCTAAAACATCATCAGATTTTCACTCAAGTCCTAAAAGTAGACAAAGAGAAACCAGTTAAACAAATGAGACAAAAATATTATACTTGGTCATTTATTTTTTAAGGAAAATGATCAAATATTACATATTTGTGAGTGGCAAAAGTATGTGAACCTTTGCTTTCAGTATCTGGTGTGACTCCCGTTCTGTTTCCGGTAACTTTTGATCATTCCTGCACACTGGCTTGGAGGAATTTTAGCCCATTCCTCCGTACAGAACAGCTTCAACTCTGGGATGTTGGTGGGTTTCCTCACATTAACTGCTCACTTCAGGTCCTTCCACAACATTTCAATTGGATTAAGGTCAGGACTTTGACTTGGCCATTCTAAAACATTAACTTTATTCTTCTTTAATCATTCTTTGGTAGAACAACTTGTGTGCTTAGGGTCGTTGTCTTGCTGCATGACCCACCTTCTCTTGAGATTCAGTTCATGGACAGGTGTCCTGACATTTTCCTTTAGAATTCTCTGATATAATTCAGAATTCATTATTCCATCAATGAAGGAAAGCCGCCCTGGCCCAGATGCAGCAAAACAGGCCCAAACCATGATAATACCACCACCATGTTTCACAGATGCGATAAGGTTCTTATGCTGGAATGCAGTGTTTTCCTTTCTCCAAACATAACGCTTTTCATGTAAACCAAAAAGTTCTACTTTGGTCTCATCTGTCCACAAAACATTCTTCCAATAGCCTTCTGGTTTGTCCACGTGATCTTTATCAAACTGTAGACGAGCAGCAATGTTTTTTTTGGAGAGCAGTGGCTTTCTCCTTGCAACCCTGCCATGCACACCATTGTTGTTCAGTGTTCTCCTGATGGTGGACTCATGAACATGAACATTAACCAATGTGATAGAGGCCTTCAGTTGCTTAGAAGTTACCCTGAGGTCCTTTGTGACCTTGCCGACTATTACACGCCTTGTTCTTGGAGTGATCTTTGTTGGTCGGCCACTCCTGGAGAGGGTAACAATGGTCTTGAATTTCCTCCATTTGTACACAATCTTTCTGACTGTGGATTGGTGGAGTCCAAACTCTTTAGAGATGGTTTTGTAACCTTTTCCAGCCTGACGAGCATCAACAACTCTTTTTCTGAGGTCCTCAGAAATCTCCTTTATTCATGCCATGATATACTTCCACAAACGTGTTGTGAAGAGCGGACTTTGATAGATCCCTGTTCTTTAAATAACACAGGGTGCCCACTCCCACCTGATTGTCATCCCATTGATGGAAAACACTTGACTCTAATTTCACCTTCAAACTAACTGCTAATCCTAGAGGTTCACATACTTTTGCCACTCATAAATATGTCATATTCGATCATTTTCCTCAATAAATAAATGACCAAGTATAATATTTGTGTCTCATTTGTTTAACTGGTTTCTCTTTGTCTACTTTTAGGACTTGAGTGAAAATCTGATGATGTTTTAGTCCATATTTATGCAGAAATATAGGAAATTCTAAAGGTTTCACAAACTTTCAAGGACAACTGTAGATGGATACTTTATTAATCCCCAAGGGGAAATTCACATACTCCAGCAGCAGCATACTGATAAAAACAATATTAATTTACATCACAACTCACATGCTATTTATATACTCCACATAAGTTTGATGTGTACATAAATGCTCAGGTCACATTTAGACTATGTAATGTGAACTCCGTAGACACTGGATCAGATTTGCTCACCAATTCTGATTCAGCCATTGAGACCAGGAAGTGTAAATAGGGCTTAGTAAGACTTTATTAAGGTTTGTAACTCAGCAATAAGTAATTAACATGTGTACTATAAATAGCCTCAATTCTAAAGTGTCATCGTTGGTGTTTTGCAAGTCTTAAGACCATGTATTGTTATATTGCAGTAGTCGACTAATGGATGCAACTAGGTAACCCCATTTTAAAATGTTACTGAATTAACCGGTGAGGAAAAAAGGCTTCTAATAAAATTCACGCAGACTGTAAACAAATGCATTAAAGGAATAAAGAGTGAAATGCAGAAACACTAAAGAACAGGGAAGGCACCAAATTGAAGGTTTAGTGCAAAATGCTTACATAAGCAGAGAAAACTAAGAATTTGATTAATTCCTTAAAACAAGTGCAAGGAAGAGCATAGAACCCAGTAAGGCAAAAAAAAAAAAAAAAAAAACAGTGTTGTGATGAGAAAAGCCAATGTCAGCCATTTATACTTGAAGAAACTTTAACAGCGAACATGTACTGTAATATTAGTCATGACAACCTGAGGTGTGTCCAAAGACACATAGTTAAAAATTATAGAGGATTAAATTATTTGGGCATGTGTCTTCATATATACATTTACATTTATTTGCTTGGTATATGCTTTTTATTAAGTGACTTACAAAAGAAGTAAACATAACTGAGTAATATTAGGCTTGAACTATTTTTTGAGCAAGTGCAATAGGATAGGTAACAAAAAGTGATTGCCACAAGTGAAGAGATAATAACTGAAAATTTACTATCATAGATTAAAATCAATATCACAATTAAACTTAAACAAGAATTTAGCCAAAAATATAAAAGATCACAGAGCATTTTGTTTAATTGATTAGACAGCTATTAAAGGTTTTCAATTGCTTCTTAAATACATTGAGGGAGTCAGCAGTTTGGTTGGAGGTGGGCAGCGCATTCCACCAACTAGGAACCACACAGGAAAAGAGTCTGGATTAAGACCTGATACCATGCAGAGGTGGCATCACCAGATGCTGCTTAGTGGCAGGCCTGAGTGGATGAGAAGGAGCATAGCACTTCACCATTGTATCCATATATACTCAGGGGCTGAACCACTGACTACTCTGTAGGTAAGCATCAAGGACTTGAACTTGATGGGTGCCGCTACAGGGAGTCAGTATAGCAACCTGAAGATAGGAGTGACAAGTGCCCATCACAGCTGGTTAAATACGAGATGGGCTGCTGCATTCTGGATCATCTGTAGTGGCCAAACAGCATATTTGGGTACTCCTGCCAGTTGCAGTAGCCTGTACCAGAAATTGTGTTGCATACTCTATTAGATAAGGTTTGATCTTGTCGATGTTGTACAGTGCAAACCTGCATGAACAAGAAACAGTGGTTGGAGAAAGACAGTTGTGTACTGACCTGGCAGGTATTAGTGACAGTGAGCCAAGCTGTACAGTGATGGGGAGTTGAACAGACTGGTTGGCCGGGATCAAAAGAAGCTCTTTTTTGGCAGGTTGAGCTATAGATGGTGGTCCTTCATCCAAGCTGAGATATCAGAAAGACAAGCAAAAACTCTAGCTAATACTGTGTTGTCCTCTTGGAGGACAACAGGTACAGATTTGTATCGTCGGCATAGCACTGATAAGAAAACCAATGGAATTGGATGATGGAGCCCAGCAAGATTGTGTACAGAGAAGAAAGTAGAAGACCCAGCATTGATACTTGGGACACCAATTGTACATGTCTGATGTGCCTTTTACAACTCTCCTCGCCAGGACACACTGTAGGATCTGCCCAAGATGTAGTCCTCAAATCATCTGAGTGCAGTCCTAATGATGCTAGTGTTAGAAAGGGTGGCCAGAAGGATGTTGCAATTGACTGTTGAAGGCAGAGGAGAGATCTAGCAGGATTAGGACCGATGACATGTTGGTAGCTCTAGCAAGTCGTAGCTGGTTGACCACAGTCAGTAGAGAGTTCTCAGTCGAGTGGTTCCTCTTGAAGTCGGACTGGTTGGTATCAAGCCATCCATTCTGTACAAAGAAGGAAGAGACCTGGTTATAAACAGCACATTCAAGTGTTCTGGAAAGAAAGAAAAGGAGAGAGACAACCCTTTAATTTGAAATTGAAAGTGCTATTGCAGATAGGTGCTTATTTGATACATCTTCATACCTCTCATCCACATACATGAAGGCATATGTTGTTCTTGGCCGCAAAACCCCTGCCAAACTCAACATGGAGATGGATGTGAAATGAAAGCTCACTCTGCCAGATCTGCTGCTGCTGTGCAGATTTAAATGTTTTGCTTCTGTTAACTTTATAATACTCAATTGAATGAGGTAAAAATGTACACTCTTTTCCTTGACACTCTGTCACTCATTTTTGCTCCTAATGATCAATGAATGCAGGCTTTGTTTCCAAATAGGTTGGGTTGGGCTAATGAATTAATTGACATTTATTTGCAGCCCTGTCACCATCCATTAAACTGTGTTTTTATTGTTACAAGTATGGACCAGGTGTGGTTCTTGAAAATGGAACTGGTAAAGGACTCTATGCGACACTACTAAATTGATCAGAACATTCAAAAAACATTACGCTGTCAGGTTATTATCTATCTTTCTCCTTCCTTTACAAAGTTGCAAAAACTTTAGATGCTCTTAGAAAATCAGTCTCCGGAGCAATCATCTAGCTTAACTTTTGTTTGTTATTCAGAAATGCTTTCATTTCTGCATTTTAAACAAAAGAGTTGGCCAAATAACATGATGGTCACTATTTCCAAACCCTTAATTATAACCTACCGTTTTCATATTTTAGCAACCTGGTTTTGAAAAGGCCAAGGATTTCACTGAAATTTTAAGTTGTTGCATTGTTTCTCCAGATTGAGTACGTTGCTGTCATCACTTTGGGAACCCCACCCCAGTCTTTCAAGGTTCTTCTGGATACTGGATCATCCAACTTGTGGGTGCCTTCTGTCTATTGCAGCAGCCAGGCCTGTTGTAAGTACTCTATCATTATAGACCTCTGGCATGAGCACTGATTTGCTATTATCATTCTTAGACAACCTTTTTTAAATAATAAGTTAAGTATATAAGTAATAATTAAGTTATATAACATATTATATATATAGTGTAAGTAATAATTAAGTATACCAACAGATATGCAAAACTGGACAATTTGAAATACAATCTCGAGCTCCAAATGCTGTGCCCCCAGGAGTCAACACTTTGTACTAATATGTATTCTTTTCCTTCTTCCAGCTAACCATCAGAAATTCAACCCAAGTCTCTCTTCCACATACCGTGCTTTGAACACCGCACTTCAAGTTGCTTACGGCACTGGAAGCATGACTGGCTTTTTGGCATATGATACTCTTACTGTAAGTATGGCATACAAAATTAAGATGTTCAAAACAGAGCCTGTCTTGTAGATGGGATATGGATAGCCTGAAGCTTTAAAGAATTATTCAGAATGTCCACGAGTGACTCGCTCCAACTTATCTATGCACCTGTTTCATAAATTGACTTAGGGGAGCAGACTGCTCAAAGCGGAAACCAACATTGTATGAAACATCACAGAGAACACAACATCTACACAACCCATAATGCTTCAAACTTTTAGGACACCACTCAAGTTAACCTTCATGTCTTTAGCATGTAGGAGGAAGCTTGAGTATCAGGAGAAAAAACAATGCAGACACGAAAAAGACATACAAACTCCACTCAGATAGCTACTCATTCAATATACAAATCCAGGGTTGCTATCTACCAGGCAACTTTGAAATGATTTCTTTTCTCATAAAAAACAAACAAATATTTTGTTCCTTGATAAGCAAAGAACACAGAGTGCAATGCAAAGTACCTAATCTATTACCATTATACTATACAGTAGTAAGAACACCATTTGTTATTGCAAAAAAATATAGTTAAATAAACATTATCAAAGTGTGCAACAGAATATAATATTGCAAAATTCTATTTGCAATGATATAACACGTAAGGAAAGACAGAAGTTTCAAGGTAAGGTAGACATACTCACTAATCATGGCACCAAAGAGTGGTGACCCTTTGAATGTTGATTAGCAACAGTAAGAATTTCACTGTACTCTGTACACACAATAATAATGACCATATAAACCTGTAAAGACAGCATGGTTAGCTACGAGATTTTTAAAGGACAGTAAAACTGGCAGTGGCTAACAAGGTGAGACAGCCACAATTTTCTAATTCTTCCTTTCCATTTATTAATATGTAAGACTACCCAACCAACCTTTTCAAATGCATTTTTGCCATCTCCATGCATTTTGGTGCTCTTTTCTGATATTATGTGTTAAAAGGTTGATGGCATCTTCAGTGCCTGTAGTTTGCTCTGATAATCAGTAACATGACCTGTTTTTCCACAAATATCTATTTTTAATCGTGTATAACACACATGGCATTTTCAAACTTGCTCAATCAAATTATGGCCATGGGGGCTGGAGTCTATTCTGACAGCATTTGACCGGATGCAAGTCCATTGTACGTCCCTCATATGCATCATTTTGCAATCACCAATTAACCAAACTTTCATATCAATGGGGGTTGTAGGAAGAAAACTGGAGTACCTAGTGTAAACCCACACAGACACAGGGAGAAGGTTTGTAATGCATGTGAACAATGACTGGCCATGGGATTCAAAGTTTCAGTGAGGCATCAGCACCATCCAAGGTTTGCTTTATTCTAAAACTGGAATGATCCTAAAAGGTTTAGCATATATGGTTCTATTAAACCTAATTTATGCTAGCTGAAGAATGTACATGGCTTGGTGGCTGAAGGTTTGGACTTTAAACCCCAAGACTATGCTGTCCCATCCATACCTCTGCCTTCGGAGTGAGTTACACATCTTAACCAGCATAAGCTCAAGTTATAAATAACATTTATAAACTTTAACTTTGTATTTGTTTAGCATCTTGGAATGATTTATACTAATAAAAGCTGTTATACAAACTAAAGATTGCTTTTTTATTAATCAGTGCACTTTGGAGATGGCGCAACTGAATTCATCATCTGAAGTTAAGACAAGCTGTTAGGCAAAGCTTTAAATGTCTTAATTTTGTTTCTATTTTGATACACAAAATGATTCCCATGAGTGATGATGCTTATGTCGTATTTAGTCTCCTTGCGGGCGGTCCTGTGCTAATAAATGAGTAAACAAAATGCCCTAGATTCATTTTTGGAATCTCTACGTGATTCCTTTTTTTGTGCTGTGCTTGGGATTTTTTTCTAATATGCAAGAAGACCGTAAAGCAAAATTGGAATATAAATCACTCTCTGCAATGGAAAAGTGATTTGTATGTAATTGGTTTAAAATACACTCACACACAAACTGAGGCGTTACTCTGGTGAGAGTGATTTTCCTGATGAAATTGCTCCATCCTTTCTCAAAAGTTTTTCACTTAATTTCTAATTTTCTTTTCTTCATTTTTATCAATGAGATAAGAATTTTCTAATTTTATCAAGTGAACATTTTAAAATTATTTATGCTAATTTCTTTATTTATGATTAAAGTGAAATACTGTTTACAGTGAATGAGGGAAACGTTTAACTGTTGCCACCTCTGTGACTGTGTTGCATAATCAGTAATGTTGTTGTTGTTTGCAGATTTCAGGAGTTACTGATCCTAACCAGATGTTTGGCCTGAGTGAGACTGAGCCTGGCACCTTCTTATACTATAGTCCCTTTGATGGCATCCTTGGTCTTGCCTATCCTTCCATTTCTGCCTCAGGAGCCACACCAGTATTTGACAATATGATGAACCAGGGCTTGGTGACCGAAGATGTCTTTGCCTTCTACCTTAGCAGGTCAGTGTAGTTCTTTGCAACATTCAGCAAAATTTATAGAAAGACCACTAAGGTAAATAGGTTTGGGTATTTTTCATGGTTGGCGATTGGCACAGTCAATGGATACACTTTCCCTGGCAGGGAACCATGTTTGTAGATAAAACATTCAAGCCTGTCACTGGATGCCACTCTATTGTAATGCTGTGCTGGTATGTTTGTTAGTGGGTCTTGCAATGGGATGGCTCCCCATCCTGGGCTGTTTCCTGCCTTGTGCCCAGTGATGCTTGGAAAGGCTCTGCGACCTTGTGTACCTTGATTGAATGATGCAAGTTTGGCAGTATTATGTTAGGGATGGGTATAATAATAGCCCAAAAAATTCAACAATAAATAGTGCAACACAACTACAAGAATGTGACAAATGCTTGTTTAAGCAAAACATGTCAAGGAGGTGCCCCTCTAGATTTTGGGAAAAAGTGTTAACCATTTTGCAAAGATGTTTTCACCATTTAGAAAAGATCTTGAAATATCATGAAAAACCTATGCAGTTATCAATGCAGTTCTCCATTAAAATTACCCAGACAATGGAGCATCTGTTACATAGTTGTAGTTACATACCCTGATGTTTTTATTACATTTTGAAAGTACAGATACAATGTAACTATATGTAAGTATACTTGTTTTTTGATCAGCGATAATATGTTACATTGTAATTATATAAACTGTGGAATAACAATGACAACTGAGTAATTAACTATAACGTTACTTTGTATTACACAGTAAGTACGGAGTAATAACTCATAGTTACACTGTACTTATACAGGTAATCACATAGTAGTTACAGTTGTGGAAAGCATACCCCCGGACACAGACAGACCGACACCAGAATGCCCAAAACACACTTCTTTATTTACTCTTACAGCACCACAATGCCTTCATTCACCAACTCTCTTCCTTTCTCTTCCTTTTTCTTCTCCTCCTCTCCCCTCCTCACAAGCTTCGTCTCCTTCTTCCCAACTCTGGCTCCTCTACTGGAGGGAGGCGGCCCCTTTTATTATGACCCGGATGAGCCCCAGGTGCTCCCCCTGATGTCACGTCCTGGTGTGGCGGAAGTGTCAGAAGAACACCTAGAAGCACTCCGGGTGCCCTTGGGATTACTTCCGGCAGCACTTCCACCACACCAGGATTCCCTAACTGTCCAGGTGCCCCCTGGCGGTGGCCACGTTCTCCCATAGTGGTGAGCGTCCCAGCTCCGTTCCCGTTTCCCCCCAAATAGACCCGGGCGGCTGCCCTCTTGTGGCTGAGGAGAGGTATCGTCCAACTCGGGGACTGTCCAGGCGTCCTGGCTGGGCAGGGTCCCCGTTCATCTGTGATACAGTGTAATTATGGGCACTTAATGTAAAGTGTTACCCTTCTTTTTTATAAATAAACATAATTTAAGTAAAAATGCATCTAAGGCAATGAATTAATTACAGATTTGGTATCAGGAGCATCACATGAACTGACTGAGACCTAATTTGTCTTCTTTCCTTTCTTAGGGGTGGAACCAGTGGGAGTGTGGTGACCTTTGGTGGGTATGAGACTGCTTACTACTCTGGACAAGTTAACTGGATTCCCGTGACTGTCCAAGGGTATTGGCAGATTGCTATGGAGAAGTAAGTACATTTTAACTGATACAAATTTTTATTATTTTCATTCAGACTGATATACCTGACCAAAAAAAATTTCCAAAGTAAGTTTTATGGGGAGCTGAGTGCAAGGTGTTCCTGATATATCTTAAAATCACTACCTATTTATTTATAAATGTGATCAAAATGTGAGCAAAAATAATTAGTAAAGTGTGTGGCATAAACATATTATGAGTGGTGTACTTTTTAAAGTAAGTACTATGAAAGGGTGTATACTGCCCACCAGCCAGTGACATGTTGTAAAGGGTATGAATGACCAGGAGGAGAGCCAATGGCTAACACACTACTTTACAACCCACAAAATGTCAGATTGCATGCAGGTTGTGATTCTCTTAACCTGGATGTGCTCATACTGTTTTTTTTCCTCTATGAAAACTTAACATATAAAGTACATTTTGTTTCTTTTAATAATGAAAAGCAACATATAAAATAAAGCTTTATTTGTAGTGAGCCCTAGTGGCTAAAACACTGGGATCTAAATCAAGAGGTTGTTAATTTAGTTCTCATTAGTAATAAATACACAGTGTGACCACAAGCTAGTCACTTTACCAACCCATCCTCACTTTAAGAAAGTATGGCAATACTTCTACATTATTGTAAAGCAGTGTCGGGAAGAGGAAGAAAGGCACTACAGAAGATAATGTTTAGTTACTACTTAAACTGCACCTATGATGTTAAATGGTAAGACACAATGTTGTTAGATAAATCTTAGCCAATGGGTCAGTGTACGGTGTAATTTAACTTGCCTCTCATCCCACCAACTGGGCATCAATAAGTGTAATATGTTTTTTGTGCTTTGCATTGTGTTAAATTAAAGAACTGACAAAAATTTTTAAGAATAATAATATTAATAAAATATAACATAATATTATTTTCTTAACTCACTCAAGACTGTTGCCTGGTCTCAGATAAGCAGTGGAAAATAAGATGAGATGAAATTACATTCTTAAACAAATTCAGCATCACTGAAGTTCATCTCCCACGACAGACAAAATTAAGCACACTGAAGTCACTTAAGTCTTAAGTTCTTGTCTGGCCCTATCTGGTTAGCACACTTATGTTGGCAATGATTAGCTGAAATTAGCCATACATCTGCATATTTACAATATCTATTAGATAACCAGAGGTGATGATGCAAATGATATCCTTTCATTTGTTTAACTTGTTATCTTTCTTGTTGAACATCATATACTGAGCATTTCACACTCTACACAGATGAATCAATTATTTTTATATAGCATCTTTAAGCATTACATTCCATATCAAAGCACAGAACAATGCTTGAATTGTTATTCTTGCAGTCTCTGTGCAGATACATTATGGGTATGTGCTCTGAGATGCAGGGGATAAAACAAATTGTTAAATAAGGAAGAAAAATGAACAATGCCTTTAGTCCATGTTGTAATCCTGAAAAGGGAAGATGATCAATAATTTATACTCTTCAGCAGCAACAAGAGCTTTATTGTAAGTGTGGCAGATGGCCGGGGCCAATACCCTGCCGGGACGCCCCTTCAACACTTGGTCCAGGGGAACAATCATGGGCTACACACTACTTCACCCAGAATGCTTGGTGGCAACCCCCCTGGGTTGCATCGGGGCCACAGGCATGGGACTTTGGAGCTCAGCCTTGTTGGGCTCCGTGGCCACCGCCAGGGGGAGATGCACGGCTTCCTGAGTCCGTCTGGGCAGTAATGCAGCCACACCCGGAGGTGCAGCCAGATGCAGGTTATCAATCACCTGCAGCACTTCTGGGTGGGCTATAAAAGGAGCCAGCAGCCACCACTCCAGGCACCAGAGTCAGGAGGAGGAGGACGAAGCTGCCAGGGAGGAGTGGAGGATATTTCTGTTGGATTTGTGTTTTGGTGTGCTTGTGGTGACAGGACTGTGTTGTGTCTGTGGGTACTAGGAAGGTGTATCCCACAGACGAAGTAAAATAAATCTTTAGCTTTTATTTTTACACGTGCCTCCGTTGTCAGTCTGTGTCGGTTCGGGCGCCTATATAGCGCCTTTCACACAAGTCAAATTATAATTTACAATTAAATAATGTACAGTATATATACAGGCTACAGTGTCTGTTTTGATTTTTTTTGATACATTATACTATGAATGTCTGTGCTAAGATGGATTGAAATCTAAGTAATCAACACAGATTTCTGTGTTAACATTTGCAATGCACCATGTAATGTGTATGTCTCTGTGATATGCCATTTGATATGGGATTTTTTTTATTAATTGTAATTAAAATCAAATAATAATCCACACAATCAAATCAAACTTAACAAAAAACAAAATTCAACCCCACCCATAAAAAGAAAGAGAGGAGAGCCAGCCAACAAAACAAATATTTCAAGAAGCAAAGAAGGAAGAGTATTATTTTCCCTGATATAGAAGCTTATTCTAAAACGTTATTGATTAGATCCTGCCATATTTTTAAAAGGTTCTGAACAGATACTCTGAGTGAGAATTTGCTTTTTTCCAATTTCAGATAGTACAGAACATTAGTTACCCACTGACTTAAAGGTGGTGGTTTAGTATTCTTCCAGTTGAGCAAGATAAGTCTGCGTGCCAATAGTGAAGTAAAGGCAATTACAGTTTGTTTGTCCTTCTCCACTTTAGGCCCATCTGGAAGTACACCAAACACAGCTGTTAATGGCTTAAGAGTGATTGTGATTGGGGCACGCCCAAAATGTGTGGCCCAGTGAGGCTGGAGCTCGATTGCAATGTTCACAGATTGAATCTTGCCCTAGGAACATTTTGGATAGTTTTAATTGAGATAAATGTGCCCAATAAAAAATTTAAGTTGAATATTTGAGTGCTTTGCACATGTGGATCTAGAGTGTATTATGTGCCTGGCTGCCTTCCACCCCTTTTCTGAAATGTTAATTGAAAGATCCTTTCCCCATTGTGCCCTGTGATCTTTGAAAGTAAAGGACTTTAAAGTGTTTTTATAATTTGTGGAGATGCTATCCGAGTCTTCAAGAATGATCAATATTTCTTCTGAAATAGAAATAAGTGGAAGGTGAGGAAAACTGGGCAGGTTCAATTTAGCAAAGTTTCTAGCTCAAAAGTAGTGGCAAAATTGTGTTGCCGACAACTTAAATTTGAAGCTTAATTGTTTGTAGAATGCAAAAACATTATCGGTCTACAAGTCCCTAAATATTTTAATCCCATACATTTTCATTTGTCATGTAGAACTGCAACAGATGAGAGCGTCTTTGTCTTAAAATGCTTCCTACATTGGTTCCATATTCTAAATGAATGTAGGACAATTGGATTTTTGGTGTATTGACAATAGTTTGTATTTATTGGGGCACAGAGTAGGGTAAATAAAGAAATACTGCAAGATTTTTATTCTACTGCAGACCAGGCTAATGTATATTCATCAATTTGTGTCGATGTCCAGTTCTTTATGGCCTATATATTTGCCGCCCAGTAATAAAATTGAAAATTAGGTAGTGCCATGCCCCCTTCTGCTTTAGGTCATTTTAGAGTTGCCCTTTGGATGCGTGGATGTTTAGAATTCCAAATAAATGAGGTTATGATCAAATATAATTTCTTAAAATTAGATTTTATAATAAATATGGGGATGGTTTGAAATAGGAAAAGAAGCTTGGAAGGATGTTCATCTTAACAGTGTTGATTCTATCTGCTAATGTGAGATGGAAGGTGGATGATATATTCACGTCTTGTTTAATTTTTTCCATGAGGAAAGTAAAATTTTGTTGAAAAAAGCTTTATATTTACCACTAGATACTTAAACTGCTCTGCTAAGATAAATGGGACGGTGTCCAGTCTAGCATTGTGTGCCAGAGTGTTCACTAATAAAAGGTACACTTATATTCAAATTCATTTTGAGTCCAGCTATTTTTTGAAAATCTGCTAGTGCTATTAGGACTGCTAACACGGAATGTTGTGGGTCTGATATATACAGTACCATATTATCTACATATAATGATATTTTCTATTCAAGTTCTTCTCTGAAAATCCCATTCATCTCTGATGCATTTCGAAAGTAAACAGCCAATGGCTCAATGGCGATTGCAAAAAGCAACAGTGATAGGGGACATCCTTGTTGAGTACCACGTTCTAGCTTGAAGTAGTTGAAATAATGTTGCTAATACAAACTGAGGCATCTGGACTAAAAGCATTGTTAAAGTGTGTGATGTGCCATTTGTTGGAACGAAAAATGCAGTGTGTCAAACCACCTAAGTGGCTAACAATTTCTTAAGTGAAGAAGACGGTCCTGTAATATTCTTCTAGTCAATCTAAAGCCTTTTCTGGTATCAATGAGAAAAGTATAAAAACCATAAAATTGTTATTTGGCTCATGCTTAATCCAGTATTCATATTCATAATCCTTAAGCCATTCATCATGGAATACTTGGTTGTAGTATGGCTTCCTTGTTTTGGTGCTGGGCAAACCACAGACAAATCTCCACAATCAGAATCTGATTCAGCAAAAATCAATAAAACATAAAATATCAAAAAATGGTATTTTATCATTTGATATTTGTGAACCACAAATGTTCACAAAATTGTGTCTGACCAAGTGACATGTTAATGAGCATATTGCAGTGTGCACTACGCAGGATGTGGTACAAGGCATGTGTAATTAATTGCCATTCTAAATATAATTTGCTTTTGCGAAAGACTAGTAATTATGTTTAAGTTATACCCAGACTTGATAATTTCTCATGCATACAAAACAATAAATTCATGTATACAGGAAAATTACAGTGCAAAAGTAATTGTAGTTCAAAATTGTGTTAAAAGAATAAATGATCGGGATGAAAAAAACATCAATTCTGGGTAGAAAAACAGAAACAGAAACAAAAAAACAGTACACTGCTCATGCGACATATTAAAGACGTGACTTCAATTTCTGGCCTTCAGTAGGCATCTGACTGCTGATCTGTTTGTCACACTGGATGAAAATAATTCTTAAAGGCCAGTGTTTCAGACTTTTCATTAATTTTACATTTTTCAGTTAAAAAAATATTTTGCTTAGTTTTTAGACGCGAGATTATTTTGATCTGTCACATTCCCAAAGAATCTGTGTGATACATTAGCAATTTTTTTAATCACTAGGGTGCTGGGTATTACTGGGGAGCTCTTTCATGAACTGCGGACAGGTGAATTAACCAAATCTTTTGAAAACACATCAATAAATGCCCAGATTGAATTGTTTAAGCCTAGGATTGTCCATGTGGAACACATGTAATGTTTTAGATTGATATTTTCATTGACTACTTTTCTGACAACTATCTCCATTTCTCTCTCTCTCTCTCATCCTTACCAGTGTCATGATCAACGGACAGGTTGTTGCTTGCTCTCAGGGCTGTGGAGCCATTGTGGATTCTGGTACTTCCTTAATTGCTGGTCCTCCTTCAGAAATCTCATACATCCAGCAGTTGATTGGTGCTCAACTCTATAACAATGATGTGAGTTCAATAAGTGCTTTGAAACTTCCACTTTTAAATCAGTAACTGTGGGCAATGATGGAAAAAGATACGTCAAATTTTTTATCAAATAAAACATGACATCAGAATTAAATCAATACTTATGAATAAACCAAAAGAGAACTAGCAAACATAACTTGTCTTGTTAGCACTGGTTTAGGAAACTCTTTGGACATCTGTCCTTTTTAAAGAGTTCCAATAATTTTCTGTATCCCTTACCGCAGAACTCGACAGGCACATTTTCTTAAGTCTTGAGCCAGTTGTGTCCCTTTCTACTAGACAGTATGAAAACTTCATTTTGGTACAAACAGTGTGAGACCTCTAAAGGTTATAGTAGGTGGTATGGGTGATCTTCAACTTTGGTACACAGAGTATAAATCATAAATAGAATGCAGAAGTTATTTACTATTAACTTTTTAGTAAATAACTTAGCCATTTTTTATTTCATAGCAAGAGAGAGATGCTGCTTCGTGTCCTTGCCATATGCACTAAGGTTATTTTTGACTCATAGAGAAGTTTTCTTTTTCTTGGCTTACCAGTCAGTAATAAAACATCTCCTTGGGTTCACATTTGACTAGAATTGTGTTCCTTGATCCATAAAAGCAAATTATTTGTGGCTCCAGTACAATGCTGCCTCATTTCACTTCTGCATCTTCTGAGGACTACCATCATGATGATGTTTTCATGAGCACATCTTCTGTTTTCTCGTTTTGTTTTTAGTATTACATCACCTGTGGAAACATTCCCAACATGCCTGATGTTACCTTCACTCTTAACGGCATCCAATACACCCTGCCAGCCTCTGCTTATGTGAGACAGGTGAGTATAAAATACACTCTGAGGCAACTGGCATTGCACCACTGGGTTGGCCTAATATTTATTTGTGCAATTTCATGTTTGCTCCAAAGCTCCTAAACATGCTAATTTGATACTTTGCAGATGAATGGATACTGCATTAGTGGTTTCCAGGGCATGAACCTGCCATCTGCCAATGGTGGTCTCTGGATCTTGGGAGATGTCTTCATCAGGGAGTACTATGCCATCTTTGACAGAGGCAACAACATGGTTGGACTGGCCTCCGCCGTTTAAAGCTCAATACCACATTTTCTTTGTAAAATCACCCAAAACTCCACTTACTAAAACTGTAATTTTTCCATTTTAATTTCATAGAATAAAGATCTCTGTACATTATGTTGGTTATCTGCTATAACTCATTTTGGACTCTATTGCTTATGCTCTGCTACAATGTCTTCTCATCTTATATATAAACATCTAATCGTGGAAGTGTGTCTGTCTGTCTGTACCAGAAGTGAGAGGTGGAGTCAGGGCAAGGGCTCCATCTCCAAGGAAACAGAAAACTCGCTTAGCTGCTAATAACACAAGCGGGGCGAGCATGTCAGCAAAACGAAACTTCAGAAGAAAGACGCTTAGCCAGTAACATTGGCAAAACGGTATCCCTTTAACTAATACACAAGCGATGCGAGCATGATGGCAAAACGAATCCTCCTAGGAGAGAGATGCCCAGAGTAGTTCCTTTCAATTACCTGACATCTGTATATTTCAGTTTTTTTTTATGACGATTTCAGTAGTTTCTAGGACCTGAGGCTTTTTACAGCACGGACTTACATGGCTAGTATATTCCTAATCATCATATCACTGTCATTTACTTCTGTGGTTGCGTCATTCTTCAGTTCTCATCTGACCAATAGACTCTTTCTCACTCTCTATGCAATTTCTCCACCCCCTCCTTCCAGGAGGTTTTACCATTGAGGGGAGAGACATATGACCATGTACATCACCACTGATCTTTCTCTCCAAATCAGTTTTGCTGACTCTGTATCTTTGCTTTTTAATCAAAGTTCAGCATGCAAAGTGTTTATAAGATCATTTATAAAGCAAGCAAATTTGTTTGATAATATTTATAGTATTGAGTTAGACCATTGGCTTTTTGCAGGCATACATACAATGTATTAGTGCAACTTTTACAGATGAATATATCAGTCTTTCAGTGTTTCTCTGATTACTGCTGTAACATTACCACTTGTCTAAGAGTGTCACTAAAACAGTATATACAGTAAATAGACAACTTACGTTAGTCCATTTTGATATATATGACATACTGATAAGCACAGCATGTCCATTTTCTTTTCATTTGCACATTGAAATGGATATAAAAGGGGCAAGGGGAGATAATAATGCTGAAATGGAGTGGAGTACACCTTACGCGTATATGCAAGGAAATAAAACAATTACCTTTCAGTCCAAATCTTTGTGCTATTTATCTAAGTTCCATTTATTCATAAAAAGCGTCATATAACAAAATTGACTTTAAGGGTCAATCACTTTTACATTCCTTAACAAAGAATTTTCCAGAAATTATGGTGTAAACGCCAGTTCTTCTGGATCACTTAAGAGTTCCTATTAAATTAAATCACCAGAAGCTACCATTGAAAGCAACTTTAAATCATCAGCACCCTCTAGTGGCCCTAGAAGGAATCTAAGAAATATGCAGTGCTGTCCTGCTGCCTCAAACTGACACGGGAGACTTCAAGAGCACAACCATTCATTCACCCACCCATCCATTTTCTAACCCACTTACCCAATTCAGGGTCAGTCATATTATACAGTGACTTTCATGCACCAGCTCAGGGCACTTTATTTATAGTATATATCATAGTGCAAGAAATCCTTAAAATTTGGGCATAGAGTTGTACTGTGACTCAAGTGAGCCTAAGGCTAGATCCAAACTTGTAGCCTTGTGGTTTAAAGTGGATCACTCTGACATTGCAACTTAGCTGCATAACCACCAGAAAGTAACTGTCAGACTTAGTCTCACAAATATTTTACAGTATTAAAAACTGCAAAACTTTTCCAGTAATTCCTGAGGTGATTATAAGAATTATTCACTTTAAAGGTAGTTTAAACAATCAGGTTATAGTTATTAATGGATGTGTATATTAAAGCCTTTTTTTGACAGAGTGAACTCATTACAATACACAGAGAAATGCATTCAGCGGCCAGTTTATTAGGTATGCCTGTTCGAATGTGGCCTGCTCAAACATGGGTGAGGAATTTAGTTGTTGTGTGACCAAACATTAGTATGGACAAGACAAATGGCCTAAACGACTTTGATATTTTAGTAGTAGACATTCTGTTCTTAGCTTGTTAGAAACAGAAGGGCTTTTCACATATTACAGCCTAGAGAGTTTACGGAGAATGGTGTGACTCACCAAAAGACACCCAGCGAGTGACAATTGTGTGGGCATAAACACCTTGCTAAAGAGAGAGGCTCAGAGAAGAATCGCTAGACTCGTTTAACTAAGAAAATGGTGACAATGCTCAAACTATAACTTTTAGGCTCTGTCAGATCAAACACAGCAAAATATGTGAGAAGGGTGGGACATCTAAGTTAGACCCCTGTTTATTGTCATCAGGCAATATGGTTATTGTAGCTCCTGGTCCAGTCACATTGGTAACACTTTAGTCTAGGAAGTGCAAAATGCATTTATTGTTCATTTAATCCTATGTAACAAGGCCTTAACAAAAGTATCTTATCTTGGAAATAACACTAACAAAACAGCATTCATTTCTGCAATTTGTCAAGTGAGACATATTTCTCTTAATATTGTACAATAACTGTGAATAATTGTGAATAAATTTACCAGCATATCAAATGCTCTAATTTTGCCACGCTAGACAAAGATAAATAACCAGTTCACCAATGCTTTTTAAGGATAATTCAGACCAAAGAAGCCCTAGTTAAGGTGTAGTTACATAAGTATAAATGAGTAATAGATGCGTGTTAATGTCACTTATGCAATGCTATCTTCAAGTTTTGGTTGAGACTTATGACATATTTAGGTGTCTTTGGCACTGTACATTGGAAAGGCCAGAGTTGGCAGTTGGTCACTGGCTGCAGATAAAACCTATTAAACCTAAATTCTCCATGTGATTATTTTTCAGTTCTTGCTTGGTTTTCGACTTCTTGCCCGATTATTGACTGTGATTTTTGTCTCTCGTCTGGGTTTCAGTCACTTTGTTTTATTTTTATTTTCATTTCTGGTGCCTTTTGCATGCATCTCCTGATTTAACTCAATAAACTAGATATTAGGTTTCCTGCTGAGTGAAGACAAAAGATCAGATCCAAAATGGGTGATCCCAAGATGTGGTGTACTTTCAGAGACATGTGAGATATGCAGGGGGGAAAATGAAAACCCTAACGAAACAAGTAGGACAGTTGCAGACATCTGTGGAACAACTGGCAGGGGTGGTGAATCAGTTAACTATCAGTTATGATCAATACCTCATCAAGTCTGGCTCCTGCTCCAAGTTGTAGTCCCCATCATGAACTTCAAACTCCACATCCAATTCATTTTATGGGAGCTGAGAGTCGGGGCTTCCTAAACAAGTGTCACAACCTAAAACGTATCCAGATAATCAGACACATATATTGTTTATAAAATATCTGTTGGATAAAAAAAAACACTTCAATAGGTTTCTGTAATGTCTGAAACTAACAACCAGTGCTGCTTTTCCTTGGCTTTGTTTATTCAGGAATTTCCAAAAATGTTTGCTATTCCTGTTTGCTTGGATGTAGCAGCTAACAGATTATTAGCTTTACATCAGGGTTCAAAAACCATAAACAAATATTTTGTGGAGTTCAGCATATTAGATACCAAGGCTCATTGGGATGACCTTGCACTAATTCCGGTGCTTAAATGAGGAATAAGCATTGAAATAAAGGATGAGTTAGCCTTCCACAATCCTGGTAAGAAACTCAATGCAGTGAGAGAGGTAGCTCAAAAGGTGGGTGCAGGTCTATCAAAAAGAACGCTAAAACAGAAATAGGAAGGGGACCCATCTTTAGACCAAATGAATCCAAGACTGCTTTGGAGCCTATGGAATTGGGCAAGACAGAAATAGGTATTAGTGAGTGTCAGCACAGAGTAAAGGCAAAACTCTGCTTTTACTGTAGAGAAGCATGACACGTGGTGTCAAACTACCCTAAGCTGCCATGAAGCTACATCAGGGTTAGTAGGGTGGGAAAACCCGGTACAAAGAACTTTTTGTAATTCTTGTATGGTTAATAATACTGTCGCAGATGGTGTGATTGATTCAAAAATAGCTGGGAATTGTATTAGCTCCTCCAGGATTGAACATTTACATGTCACTCCAGTGCATCTTCAGTATAATCCTTGAGTCCCTTCAGTGGATTGTCAGCCCCTTGGCTCTGGGTGTTTAGATTATACTAATCCCCTGCTCTCAGTCAAGATAGGAATCTTTCATGAAGAAACATTGTCTTTTTTATCCCTAGTTACAAAAGCACAATCCTGCTCTTAACTGGGAGTCCAAAGATATTACTGTACACAAGGGTGCTCATACTGGGTTCAGAATCGCTTGAGAACAAGATCCAGTCTAAAAATTCTGAGTTATGTTGATGTGTTTAATAAGCAGCAAGCCCTAGTGTTACAGAATCTCTACACTGAGGCTATGATTGCACTATTGACTTAATGCCAGGGGCTCCACTGCCAAAAGGGAAAGTTTTTACCTTGCTACGGCCAGAACGGGAGGCTATGGAACAATATGTCATGAAAAATTTGCAGAATGGTTTTATAACCCCATCCAATAGTCCAATAAGGGGTCTTCAACCTTGCATTGATTTCAGAGAGCTAAACAGAATTACCCTCAAAAGAAATTATCCCTTACTACTTATATCCTCAATTCTGAATCAAGCTACTGGCTCTACAGTTTATTCAAAATTATATTTAAGAAGTGCATATAATCTTAATCGAGTTTGGGAGGGGACAAATAGAAAACTGCCTTTAATACTCTGACTGGACATTATGAATACAGAGTAATGCAATATGGATTAGCTAACGCTCAGGCTATTTTCCAGTTCTTTGTTATGGATATTTTCAGAGATGCATTGGAGGAGTGTGTATTAGTATACATATATACTTTCATTTTTCTCCAAGGACTTAACTACTCATGTGAAGCATGTTAAGGAAGTTCTTCACAACCTTCACAAAAATAACATATTCGTTAAAATAGAGTAATGTGAGTGTTACCAGGAAAATATTTTGCTCTTGGGAATTTCTTTGAAATTTCACAGACTAACTGCCATAAAAAAGCAATATTTACTGAAAACAGCAGTGCACTAAACATTAATTGCTATAACAAAGCTAAAAAGAAAACCTCAAACTTTAGTCTTGTGAAGACCATGTCTGGTCTGGTTCTTAAATAATATTCTCATTTGACTCCTTATGATACTTCTTAACTATTTTAAACCTGCTGAGACCCATAGATAAGAATGTCATTTTATTTATTCTTAGTTGCATTGCCTAATCTTTAAAGAAATTAAAGAACAATCAAGCAAATTATAGATTTGGCTGCTAGTAATCCTTTGGACATAATGGTTAAAGAAAGGCAACTCAATTGAAGTGAAAGGAAACAAGAATCCATGGAGAGAATGCTTAAAGAAAAGGAGAACTGAATAGGAAAGATGATACTATGAAGAATGATAAAGGATACAGGGCACAGAAGAAAAAAGGTGAAGGAAATGGGTAGAGCAGTTAAGGCACAGATCCCTGATAAGAGAGTAATATGAACTGACAGTGGAAGAGACGATCTTCTTGACTGCACAATTAAGTTTAAGTTCTTAAAGAAACATTTGTTTAAGTTGTCACGCATGCGCGACTAGGAGACCGCGGATGGATCTTAAAACACATCGAAGGATGTTCGCCGGCAGGGAATGGCGGGGTACTAACCTTGTTTCTTTGTTTTCCAGGACTAAAGATGCTCCGCCATAAGACCATGCCCGCAGTACGTTCACTTCCGCCCTTCCTCCGCCATCTTCCATGACGTCAGCAGTCCCATCATCCATCACGCCTCCTTCCCAGCATTCCTGCACTTCCGGCTCCTCCCATATAAAAATGGCCGCCGACGCCTAGTATGGCGTCGCGCATGAATGTATTATATTTGTGTTTTTTACTCTGCATATTTTTTGTTGAAAGTGGAGTGTCGACAATATAAGGGGCCGGAAAACCCCAAACCTTTTTGCTGTCTGCTGTTGAGTCTTTTACATTGGCGTAGTCGGCAGGATAATTGTCCGAGAGAAATGTCTGAAGGACAGGACTTGAATGCAGTACTCCAGGGGTTGAGTGCCCAAATGGTCGCTCTACAACAAGCACAGGCCGCGACTAACAGGGAGTTGGAACAGACGAAGGCCCAACTGGCCGAGGCCCGGAGAGCAAGATCTGATCTACCTCGTCTCACGCCTCCACCCCTGGTACCTATGACCGAGGCCAACGATGTTGAGTCGTACCTCGGCATCTTCGAATGGACGGCCACCCGGAACGAGTGGCAGAGGTCTGAGTGGGCGTCCATCCTGGCGCCCTACCTGAAGGGACCCGCGCAGCGAGCTTATTACGACCTTCCCGAGGAGGAGGCTGCAAACTACGACGTCCTGAAGCAGGAGATCCTGGCACGCTACGGCATAACGCCGGGCTAGCAGGCGGCCGAATGGAGAACTTGGCAGTTCGACCCGGAGAAGCCGGCCCGAGCGCAGGCCTTCGAATTTTGGGGAAAGATGGGTCGGTGGCTACGGCCCGAAGGGCCCCAAGCCAGAAAGGTAGTTGAGCAGGTGGCCTGCGAGGGCCTGGTTAATGCCCTACCTAGTTCTCTCACCCAGCAGGTCCGGCGCCATCCATATAAAGACATGTCAGGTCTCCTGGAGGTCTTGGAGCGTCAGCTGGCAGCCTACCAAGCCGGGGGGTCCGAAAGGCAAGCGTGTGGGAACCGACAGGGACGGGTGGCCCACCCCGAGCCCTCTCAACGCGCTGCGGAAGCGCCGCAAAAACCTAAAGAGAAGCCGGCCTCTCCGCGCTGTTACAAGTGCGGGGAGACCGGTCACCTACTGCCGACCTGTCCACTCAACAGCACAACGGAGCCGATGGACTGCACCTGGGCTTCCAGAGAAAGGTACTGTACTCCGTCACACCCGCTGGCAAGTCCGAACACGGGAGTGGTGCTGGTAAATGGGCACTCGGTGGTTGCTTTGTTCGACTCCGGCAGTAACATTACCATTGTTGCTCGCCGTTACGTATTACCGCGACAGTGGCTTACGTGACATTTGCGAGTCACCTGTGTACACGGGGAGACCAGATCTTACCGTTCTGCCCGGTGCTACGTTACCTGGAAGGGGCAGGTTTCCAGTTTGATGGTCGCGGTGTTGCCTGAACCCCCCTATCCGGTGATCTTGGGACAAGACTGGTCACAAACTATCGGCGGTAAGATGAACACCGCTCCCAGAGCCTCCCTAGGTCTAGCCATGAGGGGACGAGGCACCCTTCCCGCGGTCTCCACGCCATGCTCAGGTGCAAGCCAAGATGGCGCAGGCACGTCGGGAGTGGTTTCACGAGCAACGTCCTCTGACCCGGAAACTTCCGCCGGGGAAGGGACAAGCCGGGGAACACTTCCGCAAAACCCCTCTCAAGATCCGCTGAGCAACCTGGACCATCAATTCCGGTCCACGCCTGCGTCATTTAAACGAGAACAGTGGAATGACGATTCCCTGCGGTTTGCCCGGAATGCGGTTGTTCTTCCTGGTAGCTCACACGCTGACGGTTCCATGCCATGCGAGCCCTTCTTTGTTCTAGAAAATGATCTGTTGTATTGGGTGGCAACTCACGAGGGTGAGGTGCGGAAGTTGCTGCTAGTACCGCGTACCTTCCGGCGGGAGGTATGTGAACTAGCGCACGCCCACCTCGGGGCCGAAAAGACATTAGAGAGAGTCAAACTCCGTTTTTACTGGCCCGGGATCAACGAGGAGGTCCGGCGTTTCTGTCAGTCCTGTCCGGAATGTCAGATTCGCCAGATTCCTAGGAGGGACCGCGCTCCTCTCGTCCCTATTCCCTTAATAGACGTTCCCTTTGAGCGAATAGGAGTCGACTTAGTAGGACCCCTGGAACCCTCAAACTGTGACTACAAATACATACTAGTCATGGTTGATTATGCAACCCGATACCCAGAGGCGGTTCCCCTGCGCTCCGCTAATACGAAAAACATCGCACGGGAATTAGTCAACTTATTTTCAAGAGTGGGTATTCCCAAAGAAGTCCTCACGGACCAGGGTACTCCGTTCACCTCGGATACGTTCAAGGAGGTTGCCAAATTACTCCGGATAAAGCACCTAAAGACGTCTGTCTACCACCCCCAAACAGATGGGCTGGTAGAATGCTTTAATCAGACGCTGAAACAGATGCTTCGCAAGGTAGTCAGCGCCGATGGCAGGAATTGGGACCAGCTCCTACCGCTTGTCCTTTTTGCCTACCGGGAGGTACCCCAGGCCTCTACGGGCTTCTCCCCTTTTGAATTATTGTATGGGCAACAACCCCGGAGACTTTTGGACATACTAAAAGAGGGCAGGGAGGCTGAGCTCCTGCCCTCCTCTAATGTATTGGAGTATGTTGCGCAACTGCGCGACAGATTCGCTAAAATCAAGCCTATCCTAAAAGATCACGTGACTCGTGCGCAGGCAGCGCAGGCCCGGTGTTACAACCGTAACTCTGTCCTCCGAGAGTTCCGCCCGGGGGACCGAGTAATGGTACTTGTTCCCACCTCCCATTCCAAGCTACTAGCTCATTGGCAGGGGCCATACGAGATTAAGGAGAGAAAGTGTCTCGTCAACTATTTGGTTCTTCAGCCTAATCGTCGACCGAGTGAGAGGATCTACCACGTCAACTTATTAAAGCCTTGGAAAGACCGGGAAGAGTCTCCCAATGCTTGTAGGTCCCTCTCCCTATTCGCTGGCACGACCGCCCTTAACCTCGGGAACGAGCTGACCCCCTTAGAACGGCAGGAGATCACTCAGACTATCCACACCATCCCTGAAGTGGTGAGCGAGACACCCGGTCGGACCACACTGATTGCACACGATATAGTCACGGAACCCGGAATGATCGTCCGGGAGAGGCCCTACCGACTCCCGGAGGCAAAACGCGCCGAAGTGGAACTGGAGGTGCAACAGATGTTGGATATGGACATTATTGAGGAAAGTAATAGCCCCTGGTCCAGTCCTATCGTCCTTGTTTCCAAGCCGGACGGCTCCTGGAGGTTCTGTAACGACTTTAGACGTCTGAATCAGGTCTCTAAGTTCGACGCCTATCCGATGCCCCGCATTGACGACCTTCTCGAGCGGCTGGGTGCAGCCAGATACTTGACTACCCTCGACATGACGAAAGGGTATTGGCAAATTCCTTTAACAGCATCCGCGAAAGAGAAAACAGCCTTTAGCACCCCTAGTGGTCATTGGCAATACAAGGTCCTCCCATTTGGGCTGCACGGGGCCCCAGCGACCTTTCAGCGTCTGGTGGATAGAGTGTTGAAACCCCACCAGTCCTATAGTGCCGCCTACCTGGATGACGTCGTCATCTATTCCGGCACCTGGGAGGAACATCTATTGCAGGTCCCGGCTGTCCTCGCGACACTGGCTAAAGCCGGCCTCCGTATTAACCCCCGTAAATGTTTCTTTGGCTTGAAGGAGGCCAAGTTTTTAGGCTACCTTGTGGGGCGAGGACAGGTGAGGCCACAATGCTCCAAAGTCAAAGACATCCTGAAATGGCCCCGTCCGAGTACCAAGAGACAGGTGCAGGCTTTCTTGGGGCTGGCCGGGTACTACCGCCGGTTCGTACCCCGTTTCTCCGAAAGGGCAGCACCCTTGACTAACTTAACAAAGAAAGGCGCTCCCCTTCAGGTGGTATGGAACGATACGGTGGAACATGCATTCAGTGACTTAAAAAAGGCCCTAACGTCCGCACCTGTGTTACGGACTCCGGATTTTGGAGCTCCGTTTATCCTCCAGACCGATGCTTCGGACACAGGCCTAGGTGCCGTGTTGAGCCAAAGTGTCGATGGTGTTGAACACCCCGTAATGTACTTGAGCTGGAAATTGCTGGACCAGGAGACCCGGTATGCGGCGGTGGAGAGGGAAGCCCTGGCCATTAAGTGGGCCGTGACTTATCTCCGCTACTACCTGTTGGATCGCGAATTCACTCTGGTGACTGATCACGCCGCATTGCAGTGGATGTCCCTCCATAAAGAGTCGAACCCGCGGGTCACCAGGTGGTTCCTGGACTTGCAGCCCTATAAGTTCACGATCACTTATCGCCGCGTCGGCCTTCAGGCCAACGCTGATGCCCTCTCTCGTATCCACGACCTCTCGGTTCGGTCCGCCCGTCCTGACGGTTTCGGGCTAAGGGGGGGGATCATGTCACGCATGCGCGACTAGGAGACCGCGGATGGATCTTAAAACACATCGAAGGACGTTCGCCGGCAGGGAATGGCGGGGTACTAACCTTGTTTCTTTGTTTTCCAGGACTAAAGACGTTCCGCCATAAGACCATGCCCGCAGTACGTTCACTTCCGCCCTTCCTCCGCCATCTTCCATGACGTCAGCAGTCCCATCATCCATCACGCCTCCTTCCCAGCATTCCTGCACTTCCGGCTCCTCCCATATAAAAATTGCCGCCGACGCCTAGTATGGCGTCGCGCATGAATGTATTATATTTGTGTTTTTGACCCTGCATATTTTTTGTTGAAAGTGGAGTGTCGACAATATAAGGGGCCGGAAAACCCCAAACCTTTTTGCTGTCTGCTGTTGAGTCTTTTACAAAGTATACAGGGATGCTCTGAAAAAGATATAATAGCTTTGGGAGGATATTGATTTTGACATTATTGATTTCCTTGGCTAAAGTAAATCTGTTAGATCCTTCCCATTGTACTACTACAATTGTGTTTAAAGAGATCTTTCTGTTTCCTTGTAATAATTATCTCCAGACAAACTGTTTTGGTACAAAAACTGAAAAGTTCATCAGCATGCTCTATTGTGTCTGAGAATTCACTGGAAAAAGTGCACTTTTATTCAAATTAATTTTGAATCCTTTAAAAACTAATGGTATAGATTTTGGTCTGTAACATAAAGCACCATATAAAATTGTCATAAAACAATATATTCTGTTCAAGCACTTCCCTTATGGTCCCCTTTATCTCTGATGACTTTTGAAGATGAATAGTGTGAAGGTTTGATGGCAATTGCAAAAATCATTGGTGATAATATGACTCCTTGACTGGTTCCATGTTCCAATTTAAAATAATTTGATCTCATATTATTCATACAGAGTGAGAATTTTCTAAAGTAATACAATCTATGAAAGTATATTAAGGGAAAATAAATTTGCACTGTATGGTAAATAAATAGCTATTGTGTATGTAATGCAGTGGAACCTCGGTTTGCCAGCATAATTCGCTCCAGAAACATGCTCGCAATCCAAAGCACTCGTATATCAAAGCGAATTTCCCCATAAGAAATAATGGAAACTCAGATGATTCGTCCCACAACCCAATATAAAATGATTAATACAAAATATAAAGTAAAAATACATAAAACTAATCAACCTGCACTTTACATTTGAAAAGAATCATGGCTGGTGTTAGTGAGTTTCTAAACTCTTTTGGGATTCCACCCAACAGGGCGACAGGTGGAAGGGCGTTCTGAAGCAACCACAGGCTCCAAGCGCTGTAGCAGTTCACCGTAAAACGAATACTAAAGATCGCAGACATGCCACAAGCACCTGACGTTGATGGGTAATACAGGAACATTATAAATGTGCTGGGCACAATATTACTTGGCCACTAATCTGGCTCCGACCCTGCCTAATTGCTGTGTCTGTGTATAGTTAGTGGCAGATCAAGCTACAATAAATAACCGTGCTGTTCCTGTTTTAAGCTGAATAAAGCTGGTGTCGCTAAAGTACTAAGACTCAGCTTCATGTTTTAGGGCGCAAGACAGGGACTCTCACGTTACAACACACACACACGTTGTCACCATGCTATTGTAAAAAGTATACACTCGTACGGATGTTGACTATATGAGTGTGGCACGCCAACTCAGCTGGAGAATGGGAGACGATTACCCACAATCCCGCAGCAAGAGAGAGAAGAACCATCAGCTCAGTTGTGATCACGTGACTCTTGGCAGATAAAGTGTATACGTACTACTCGTATTGCAAGACATCGCTCATTTATCAAGTCAAAATTTATTAAAAATTTTAGCTTGTCTTGCGAAACACTCGCAAACCAAGTTACTCGCAATCCAAGGTTCCACTGTATATTGATGTAGATGAATATATTACATTAAACAATCATTGAAGACTGATTAACTGTGTCTGTCTTTAATAAATTTGGTTTGGTCATTAGATATTACAAAAACAATAAGTAAATGAAAAAGTTAATTATTAATAAATTATCAATGCGGCATAGTGCTTATGGGTTTGTAATGCAAACCCTGAGGTTGTCGGCTCAAATGTCATTACTGACACTGTGAGACTATTAGCAAGTCACTTCACCCACCTGTGATCCAACAGGAAAAAATAAATAAATAAATTTAGCAAATTGTTTCTGAAAAATTGTAAATTGCATTGGATAAATGTGTCAGTGAAATAATAATAATAAATTAATAAAACTTATTTGCGCAATCCTGACACTGAATATACAGTTGGATACAAAAGATGAAATGCCACTTCAGTAAATTCAGTTTGTTAATGTATCTTGTTGACACATGGGTTAAAATGCCAAGTGCAGTGTGTAATGCGGATGCATGAATCAGGACTTAAATCTCTCTTAACGAAATTCTGAGGTCATCTCTAAAATTGAGTTGTTTGATTTTAGTCCTCCACTGATGTACATGCTGACCTCCACTTCACTTGCCCTGTGAAAGTAATTCAGGTCCTAGATTTAGGGCTTTATAGAATAGATATCAATTAATGTGTGAAACAGCAAAAAAAAAACAAAACATGTTAGAGTACTCTCTTAAAAATAATGGATCTTTAATGGCACCATATGGTTCTTTACTGGGCTATTTAGTTCCTCATAGAGCCATTGCTTGAACAAGCACCATTTTATTCTTGAAAGGGTTCATTGCATATAAAGTTGGTTAAAGTTGTTTTTTTGTGCTTTGTGCCTACCCAGATATATTTAATATAGAACACTAACAGATTAATCCTGGATTCAGCCTATGTTACTATACATATGCAACAAGAGACCTTTCAAAATCAGGAATTTGTGGTATTTCACAAATCTGTTACCAACTATTCATGGTTATTCACTGTTCAGAGCCTGTTATGTATCTAAATAAATAAAAGTTCTTTCCAGAACCTTCATGTGGATGGATCTTTTGGGATTAAACAAAAAACCTTTATGCCAAACCAGTTGCAATTATATAAAGACACAAACTAAAGAAAAGCCACGATATTCATCAAAAATCTTTATCAAAAATGTTTTTGTTCACATTACGTACTACAGGCTCACAAATCTCCACTTCAAAAATGTTTTCTTTCTTCCTCTTCTTCTTTTGGCTGCTCCTGTTAGGGGTCGCCACAGTGGATCATCTTCTTCTATATCTTTCTGTCCTCTGCATCTTGCTCTGTCACACCCATCACCTGCATGTCCTTTCTCACCACATCCATAAACCTTCGCTTAGGCCTTCCTCCTTTCCTATTGCCTGGCAGCTCTATCCTTAGCATCCTTCTCCCAATATACCCAGGATCTCTCCTTTCCAAACCAACACAATCTCGCCTCTCTGGCTTTGTCTCCCAACTGTCCAACCTGAGCCAACCCTCTAATGTGTTTTCTTTACTGAAGTACAAAAGCTTTCAACATTATTACTTGAGCACAAAGACTTTTGATGTGTTAGACACTTTTCAAAAAATATACTCAGGGCAGGGAAACAACCCTTAATTACATAAAGTAGTGTAAATTCAGAAGGTCAGTATAGTCATAGTATCCAGGATTTAATCTTCTGTCAATGAACATTCACACCACATTTCGGGACTCTACCCCTTCATCAGGATCAGATAAACTGGAAATTAAAAATAAATACATTTCACATTAAGACAATACATAAGCTATATTAATACTTGCTAAAAATTGGGTATTCACAATAAATTCTTACTCCTAGTCCCCTGTTTTATTGCTCTGAAGAGACAATCCGGCACCTTTATTTTTACAAGTGTAGGGCGGTGTTAGTGTGCACTTTGAGGATTACAGTTTTAGGATGATATGTGGTCACTGAGACTATACTTATTGTATATGACAGGAAACTGTTTACTGTGCTAAAAAGGTACATCTCAGCCCTTGAAGTCATACAGAAAAATATAGTTAAGTGTATCACTGGACGTAGGAAATATCTTACTCTTACAGGCAATGGAAACTGAATCTCTTTACTTTGGAGCCTTAGATAGCACTTCAAAATTCTTATGAAACATTTTCTCTAACAGCACAGTAAATATTTAAATCTTGGGGAAGGTCAATTCAATCTAACAGATAGACATTATAAGTAAGTTACTTTGGGCCGAACAACATACTCTTGGATAGTTTACTTTAATTTAAAAATGTGCAGATATGCCACATTTTGTGATAAGGTGTCCGTATTTACTTTTGTTATGAATTAATATTTGTCTTCTATGTTACTTGCACACAGAAGCCCAAGGACATCTAATCTCTAGTTTTCCAAGTACAAATACAGTATTACTGATGAATGAACAGAAATGCTGTCTGTCCTAGTCTTGAATGCATACTGTGAAATCATGAGCCACATTGAAATAAACAGAATAATTTTCTTAGGTCATATTGTTGTCACAGTGTCAGCCCATTACCCAGACTTGAAGAGAGGACATAAAAATCTAAACATCTGCCCACTAAAAGGCAGGATGCTCAGTTTCAAGTGAGTATGTAGGAAATTAGTGGGTTGGAGAATGGATGACACTAAGAAGTAGGGAGAAAGCCTTCAAAACACTAATGTAGATTACGAAGAACAGACAGTCTTTAAAGATCATGGACTGCATATTCTTCCCTTTAAATATAGTCATCATGCTCTACAAAAAGATGACACCACAACCTGGGGAATTTATAGCAGTAGTCTTAACACCTAATTAATTGAAGGCTGTATATTTCCAAAAGAGTTGATTTCAAAAGGGATGCTAGAAACAGCAAATTGCAAGAAAGAGGCCAGAGAAGCAGAACACATTTTTTGCTCATATGGGAAACTAACAAGTTATCTACATTGACATATTCTGCATTTACATATACATTCTAGGCCTCTCAGCTAGCATGGTTCATCTATGACATGGCATGATTGCTAACTACCTTCTTTTTCATCTGTCTAGCTAGAGCTGTTTTAACCTCTGTTCCACTGTGACTTACTAAGTAATGTGTTACAAATTATATAGTCATCTGAATAAATAAGTACAACCCATTTCTTTTTTTTTACCATACATGAACATATCAAGATTTTATCTTTTTTAAACAGTATCTATAGATCTATAGGTGATATAATATAACAAACATCAAGCCACATTTACAGTTTTTAGTCCATTGTATAATTTACATAAACATAAATGCAATTTTCACATGTTGAAAAAGTAACGATACCCCTTCATTTATCACTACTTCTGATACCTAAAATTAGAATTAAGTGCACCAGATCAGGTGCAAATGTTTAAAAAGCATCACTATAGAGGATGTCTAGAGAGTTGTCTTATTTAAACATTAGACATTTAGTATGGTTTGCTATCACCATGCCTAGAGAGAAAGAGTTCACTGAGGAAAGAAGTTTATAGATGCTTATGAGTCTAGAAGAAAACACTTTAAAAAGATCTCCAAGCAATTGGAAATCAACCATTCCACAGTCTGGAAGATCATGTACAAGTGGAGAAAATTTCAAACATCTGCTAACTTGTCCAAGCTCAAGCAAATTCACGCAAGGGCAGAATACTGGAAGCTGAAAGAAGCTTTAGGAACCCAAGATTTTCATTATGGCACCTAAATGTTGTTCTTGGCACTATTGATGTCAAAGTGCACAAATCTACAATTAGAAGTGCAGAAATTAGATCTACGTGGGAGGTGTGCCAGGAGAAACTTTTTGCTGTCCAGAAGGAACATCAGGTCATGGCTAATGTTTTCCCATGAACACACAGGCAAAGACCAGGATTTCTGTAACATTGCTCTCTGTACAGACAAAGCAAAGAGAGCCACAGTATCAGAAGAAAACCAAACATAGCATTTGACCAAAAGAACATGGTACCAACAATAAAGCATGGAGGTGCAAATGTTATGGTTTGGGGCATTTTGCTGCATTGGGGCCTGGGCAGCTTACCAACATACAATCCACTATAAATTCTTCATTGTACCAGAGAGTGCTTGAGGAAAATGTGAGACCATCTGTCAGAAGATTGAACCTTAAGGGAATGTGACAATGACCCTAAACATGCCAGTAAAAGTACCAAGAAATGGCTGAAATGGCTAAGCCAAAGCCCAGGTCTGAATCCCACTGAGACACTGTGAGGGGATTTAAAATGGGCTACGCATGAAAGACATCCCACCCACAGCTAAAACAATTCTGCGTGGAGGAGTAGGAAACACCTTCTCCAAGTTGATGTCAGACTGTTATAGGAAACATCTGCTTGTGGTAGCTTCTATCAAATGTGGCAATACTGGCTATCAGAGCCAAGAGTGTTCTTACTTTCACCACAGATGGAAATGCCATTTCTTTGCATTTTTTGTTGCATACATTTTTGCAAATTCACATTTTCTTTTTTTAATTAAATCACATTTAAGGTATCTATTGATAGTGTTTAAATAAAAATCAAATCTTAATATGTCCACATACTGTATGTTAAAAACAGGAAAAAAAAATCATTTCATGGGGTTTACTTATTTTTTCATAACTGTAAATCTGATGTAATTAAATTTAAAGCTGAAATATTTATTTGCTTGTACTATGTAAGTTTAATATGTGCCCACATTGTGACAAACAGTCTCCCATTATTTTTTTAAAGTTAAAATCTCTACCTGTTTTTGGATCATTCTATTTAGCGCTAGCCTCTTTTGAAGTGCAGCAAAGTCCATGCCTGACCTTCTCCTTGTCTCACTTTCAAGGTTGATCATTCAAGGATTCCAATTTACAAAGCAAACTTGTGGAGTCCTTCAGTGACTTGTGTGTTCAGCACAGCAGATCAAACATACAGGTAAGTGTTGCTATGCCTGGGTGAAACCTTGCACTGTGGTTATACTTCTAATGAAACTCAATCTGATACAAAATCCGAGGAGAATGCTGAGATCAACCAGGGAGGCAATTCACCTGCCTGCCTAGACCGTGCCTTATGCTGTGTACATTTTGCTAAATTCTGGCCTAGAGCCACAGAGTTTTATTCACTGACATATCTGAGGTTGAAATAGGAATTAATTTTTACGTAATCTTATCAGTTAGGGAGAGAGAGAGACAAAGAGTTAGACTAAAGTGGGTTATAAAAGGCACAAGCTACACTTGTACAGCCTATTGTGTAAAGCAAACAAAATGAAGTGGCTCATTGCTCTCTGTCTACTAATCGCCCTTGCAGAGTGCCTTCACAAGTAAGTACTTTGTCTATTATGCTTTAAGACATAATACTCAATGGAATTGATTTTAGTTCCTCCTCCTTCTCTTGCATAGTAGGGGATAGCTATTCTGCCAAATGTTTACCACAGGTCCATAAAATAAATCAGAAAACTTGAGTGTGAACAGCTTTACTTTATTTTTACCTGGTTTAGAGTTCACTTTGCCCAGATTCGCCTTCTAACCACAATTGGTTTAACTGTTACTTCAAATATTAATATTAATCTACTCTCAGAACACTTCAAAATTATACATTATATAGCTCATGGGTGTTCAAGTCCAATCCTGGAGAGCCATAGTGGGTTCAGGTTTTCCTTCCTGCCACTTCTTACATCAGTGACTAGTTTTTGCTGTGAATACATTTATTTTCCTTCATTTTAGTTAATTTCTTTTTTATGATTCTGTCCTCTCAGTTGCTTCTTTTTTTCCTTAAATGGCAGTCAAACAAAAATGAGATGTGAAGTAAATGAACAAATGATCAACTTAGTCGAGGTCTCAAACGCGAACCAATTTCAATGTATCCCCAACTTCTTAATTAGAAGCCGAATCTTGTTGTTAATTAAACCCATTATATAATTCCAAGCCTTGTTGGTGCAACAGACATTTCCAAAACAACTGATTTTCTTTTTTGTAAGAACCCTGTCAAAACGTATTTTAGACCTAAACAGATCAACATTACTGAGACCTTCATCTTTCTCTATTTTCAGATATTATATGATGGACAAAGATTAGCTGGTCATGTGTTGGCTATCTTATTATTGTTTATTTGCTAATCAAGGAAGATAAAACAATTAAGAGGTCTGAATTATCTAGTCAGTTATAATTAAGGCAAAATATGTAAGTTAATTAGCAGCAAACACTAGTCACTAATTAAGAAGAGTTAAAACAAAAACCTGAGCTGGACATCCCCAATATAATTATATACTATATGTTCTGAATTTATATATAATGCACCCTGTGTTGGCTGGGATTGGCTCCAGCAGACCCCCGTGACCCTGTAGGTAGGATATAGTGGGTTGGATTATGGATGGATGGATGTAGAGTTAAACCCACAGAGGGCAAGGAAAGAGCAATGGTATGCCATTATGGGAAGGCAAAGCCATCTGAAAGGTTATTGGTCCTGTTAGGTATAGTGCCATCAACTGGCAATAGACAGAGGTACAAGTTCATGTGATAGAGAGAGAAAGAAAGATAGAAAGCGATAAACCAGAGTAAAAACATACAATGCATTCTACAACATTAGGGGTCAGCCAAGCCCGAAGATGCCAATGTAACCTCACCCTTTTTTAAGACAAACAGCCAGGCCATTTAGAGCTGTAAGAAGCCAAATAAAATCCTCTGGCCGAGAGGTGACAGCATATTGTCACTGGTTGTAGGAGCCAGGAACAGTTTGTTCATTCAATGACAACATCAAACAGGACTGTTGGGGTGCCAGTAACTAATACAGTGCAGCACAGGTTTCTTCTCACAGCTCCCTATAGGAGCTTTGGATATTTGTGCATTCCTGAGCCTTCATTAGCTCTTATGTCCTTTAGAAACAATATGTACACAATGAAAATGCAGACCTCATCTCCACTTTAAGCATGGTGTCAGTATACAGCTGAGGAAATGGCTTTGTTGGAGACTTAAACTTAAAAATGCTTACTCAACCCATCACTACTAATATATTAATTACCTCAAGAAACTGTGACATACAGAAATATCAATGTTTTCGGTATCGGGGCCCCTAAAACGCCAAGATCCATCAAAAACTGGAGATTGAAATTTTTGACAAATCTAAAGCTTTTGCTCCTCCCACACAGACGATAGGTTATGGTGGGGGAGGGTGCAAAGAAAAAAGAAAGAAATATAAAAGTGTAAAGGGTGTATGGCCTATAAATTAATACATTTCTTATTATTCTTAAGGACTGAGTGTAA
>JANRMT010027041.1:89987500-90007782 GCA_026402145.1 Polypterus bichir lapradei
TTATATATATACACATATATAATTTTATATAATGTATAATTTTTTCTTACTATAAAAAGAAATCAGTGGTCGAGAAATGACCAAAAAGACTAGTATAAGATATGTCTTTTAAAATGTCTTACAAGTTGCATCCAATCTCTTTAAAAATGTAATTATCTGTCCTTGTTAGGGTCTATATTGTAACAAAAGAGTATGTTTTTTAATAAAAATATTTAACACTGTTTTTGTTTTCTGAAATGACAGGCATTATAATTATAATTGCTATAATAATAAATAGAAGCAAAAAGACAATGATTGGACATACTTCCAAAAAGGGACAAAACAAGAGTCAAATTTTGAGATGTAATTGATGGGAACTAGACACAAATATGTTTATGTTCAATTTTTTTGTAAGACTGAATCATTTCCTTTATTTAAACATAAAGTTAACACTGGTTAAGTCGATAACCCTTTGTAATGTAACAACTGCTACCCCCCCAACTTGGTGCATGCACAGTGGTATAACCGCTACAGAAAAAAGTGTGAATCTGGCATTAATCACATCATCATAATTTAAACATTACAAAAAATAGTTACTAAAACTTTCAAACATAAAAAAACATAGGCAGAACCTGACAAGTATAATGAGACATAAACAAAGAAACCTTGGAAAATGAGAACAAGGGCAGGTTCTTATTTTGAATTTCCACTGGTGAGGAGTGGCCTTATAAATGCACTGGAATTGATTTCACAGGGTGCCTCTGATTAAAGACAAATCAATCCGTGATGTCCTAGAAGAACGAGGGCTACTAGAAGATTATGTAAGCAAATATCCGGCCAGTCCAAGTGACCAAGATGCTGAGCTGGCGACCACATCTAACGAGCCCCTGAAGAACTACTTTGATGTAAGTTTCTCAAGCCTGACTTCTTTAAAATATGAAATGTTTAGAAGGTGTGATGAAGAAACAGCAAAGAAAAAGGAGTACAGTTCAGTTGTGTTTCTTATGCCAAAATATAGAGAGGAGCGTGGTTAATTTTGATACATTCTAAGTGAAGGGATAAAAAGAAAGGAAAGCAGAGGTCATAGCCATCGATGACAATATTTTCTGCTGAAATGTCGACATATGCAAGTTAGAAAATGTATGCAGGGCATAACATTCAGGTGCGTTCAGGGACTTAATTACAGTAATTAATAAAAAAAAAGTGAAACATTTGAATTTTTTCAGTTACTTCATCAATGAGTTAGTTATTGCATTTTTGTTTTTTAAATGCTTTTGTAGAAGTGAGCTATATTCAATAAGAACAGTGATAATAGAAAGAAATTACATTCGTTTATAGACTACATTGAATCCATGCTTTTTAACAGTACTTTAAAATATCACAGTTTGAAATGTAACCCAAATAGGTTTGCTGTGGCTCAATAGCTTTCAGACACAGTTGCTGCTAATTCAGGTGATGTCAAAACGTCATCTATCGATGTCCTGTTTTTAGTTGTTGGATGTGGTGGTTCCATATTATATACTAGATTGCTTTATTACAGCAGTTGAAATTTTGAAAAAATAACATACATTGTGGGAATGGAATGTAGGTGGTGTGGGTAGTAGTAGTACGTAACTAAATGTAAGATGTGGACCCGCTTACTTTTCCAAGACAACTTTGTGAAGGAAGATGATTAAAATGTGATGTAAGATAGAAAGTAGAAACTGTTCTGTGCTATAAAATGAAGCAATTTCAATTTGCAACAAATCAAAAACGATAACACTGGCTGACAGGATACTACTACACAATCAACCTGTTTACACAAGTCCTGAGAAAATGGACATCATAAAATCAGGTGTCAATGGTTCCAAGAAATTTGCCCTGTCAGTAGAAAATTTCTTTTGTCATTTATATTGCTTGTTTGTCGTTAGTAGTTTCTCCATTTCTAGTGGTTTCAGCAGATAGCACCTGATCTGAAGACATTGTATCGCTATTTCTAGACTCGGTAGTTGCAACCATTTCACTCACTGCACTGTCTGCATAAACTTCTTGCGGCCATTGCAACGATTCACTAGCATCAGCATTCTCAGTTACACAGCTGGCCCTTGCTCAGTTTTGAGAAAGGTAAAAAATCATGACAAGTTTAGCGTTTTTCAATTCCTGTTGCAGGCATGCCTTACGTTTAGCAGTACCACTCTTATAACGTTTTCCGGATCCGCTGCTAATGGCCAACATGGCGTTGTATGGCAAGTCTATAAAAACCATCAAACTGTTCAAATATTTGGCGTTTGCTGACTAACAGGAACCATAACTTAACATAATCATTATGATTTACCGTTTACGAGTTCAAACTTCGAAAACTGCCGACATCGAATCAAAGTACAAAAGTAACAATTACGATAATAATGTATATTTACGTTATTCATGTGACGACCTTCAAAACTTCTTCTGTTCATGTCCGCTATGGCATGCTAAAGGTCTCCAAATTTTGGAATGTGCTACTTCTTTATAAGGCGGACTAGGACGTGTTGTGCCTCCGATTAGGTTCCAAACCTCCGAACTCCCTTAGTCTAATTTTGTGCAACCTGTAGGCCTGCCAAATACTTAATATCATTATGAACTGGATTTGACTTGCCTGGTGATGGTGCAAACATAATTGTGAATTATTAACACAATGAACTGTACAAGTGATTTAAGTTATTAAAAAAAATAATTTTAATCTATACGGCCCTGAGTGGGCGCCTCAAGCTCATAGGCCCTTGTGTTTTGCACAATTTGCACAATCAATTGCTACGATTTTTGGAAAAGTATTCTGCCCTGGGAGAAAAGGAAAAAAATCAGCCCTAAAAGAGTTAAAGGCAGAAAATTCAAAGTGGCCTGTCATGATTGAAACTGCTGGCTTGTTCAATTTTTTGAAGTCAGGCTGAAGGCTCTCTAAACTGTCTGTGTTGATGCTTTGCACTTCTTTCTTTCTTCTATCAAAAAGACAGAAACGTTTTGTAAATAGTAATAAATCTTTCGTTATTATTACTTTATAGTGTTTGGGGGGGTGTCAGTCTCCTTCAAAGTTTGTTTTTTATCTCCAATTGGCTAATTATGCATACATAGGGCGCAGGCCTCCTTCTCTTATAGTGACATGGAACTCGAAGATCGACGTGCACATTTGGCAACAAGCAGAGATAATTCATTATTTATGCTGTATATGTTTCATAAAAGTAAAATGTGAGAACCTGCATTATTTACTTATCTGTTAAGATTCTTATGTTGTGTTCACCTACTATACATAGTATTAATGTGCCTTGTATTATGGCTTTACATTTAATAGCATTTTTTTATGGAAAATGTAAAAAACTGGTATGAATACTGATGCTATAGTAGTTCACCAGATGCCTTAGCATCTTTGATTTCCATGAGTCTGGATGTTCTGCTTATATCTGCATGTGTTTTCACTGCTAACCCAGAGTTTCTCCCAGTGTTCAAATCTGCAGTGTGCCAGCCAGTAGACTAGTGATACTAACTGTGAGCATGATTGTGTGCTCTGAGGTCAAAGAAGAAAGAACATAGTGAGAGATGAGCAGATTTCGTAACCAGTCTGTAATGCAAATAATCAGCATCTGTTTTGTTGTCAGGATCAGCTGTTGCATACATAAAATAGGAAATATACAAAATAAACAAGCTGAAGTGACATTTCTCAAGGTATATCTGAAACAGTAAATTAATCCAAGTTCACACACAGAATGTTTCCCTTTGTTAAGGCAGACTATCAATATTCAAGTGAAATTGAAATGAATACACTCTGTTCAATGCACAGATTCAAATTATTTAAAACAGTATAAAAATATTCCAAAATATTTTTATTAATTTAAAATAATTAGTGGGCTCCAAATGTACAGTGCTGGGCCTAGAATTTGGCCAAAAGTACAAGTCCACGGCTGCTCCACTGGCTTCCTCCAAAGTCCTCAATATTCTTCCATACCTTCTGACAGTGTGTGTCTCTCACAAATCTGTGTGGCCCCACCAGAATTTTCATTTCAAAGTACAACTGTACATTTTAAAGCTGGCTTCTTTAACTCTTTTTGGGCTGATATTGACTTCTGTCGAAATTCAGGGGTAGAGGATGGTAATCAGCTATAAATTGCGACGAAGCTCGCCCTTACTCTTTAATTCGACTCTCTTTGCTTGAAGGAAAGTTATGTAGCTTTGTTGATTTGACCTCGATTCCCTGCGCGTGCATGAGAAGTGAAGAGCAAACATCTAGAGATACTAAAGCATATGTGCAAAGCAAAATACTCCATGGACGTTTTACATATTATTGCTGAATCGCACTCTGACTTTTTGGAGACTGAGTTTGACCCAAGTGATCTGGAGATATATATCGAAAATGAAAGTGAGGTACCAGCATCAGCTTGTTGGTCCCCAGCTGATCGTGGTGCTGAACACGTAGACGATACGCTTACAGCAGCATTCGCCTAGGAGGACCAGCACTTGTGATGACAAGTGGTGCAAACCAGATTGCATCACACTGTGACTGCCACCGTCGCCCACCTGTTGTGCAAAGACAGAGAGGTAGCCGGCGCGCCAGGCATTCCTGGTGTCCATTAAGCTGCCCTGTAAAGCCACTCCTGCAAGAGATGCCAAACAGACGCCAACAGCAGCCAAAGCACGTAGCAACATAATATACTGTATTCAGCCCTCAAAGAGTTAAACACCTGGGGCCTCATGCATAACGCCATGCATAGAATTCACACTATAACATGACATAAGCACAAAAGCCGAAATGTGATTACACACAGAAAAATCCAGATGCAGGAATCTGTGCGTTCGCCAACTTCCGCGTTCTTCCGCTACATAAATCCCGATCAGCGTGAAAAGTAACGCGCGTGCTGTCCTGCCCCAACTCCTCCCAGAATTACACCTCTTTGAATATGCAAATCAATATAAATCGCCCTTAAGCTCAGCCTTCTGTGAAAAGACAATGGGAAAAGCACGGGGGAAAATATAAGATTTTCAGCGAATACCAAGTGGAGGCAAAGGAAAAACATACTATTTGTTGATTTAAACAGTGGTATAATCAACAAAAGGAAGTTGATCGAGTAACATAGCGTGTCGGAGAAACTCGAAAGCTCAAGTTCACAAAGCCACACAGTGCCAAAATAAAAAAGAAGTTGTCAGATATCAAAGTCGCAGTGAAAAGGGAGTCATAGCCCACCGTCTGAGCTTATTAGGGTACAGACAAAAAAAAAATAGGCACACAGTGGGAAAAAAGCAATGTCAACTTTAATCTTGAAATTTCCATTTTAATCACGTTGTTTATTTTGTAATTAGAGTAGAACATCATAAACTTCATCTTAAAATCATTTAATTTACTAGTTTCTCAAATCCTATCGTAACTAAAGTAGCATGTTAAATGCTTTGTTTTGTATTTGATCTTCAATGTGCTCTATGTGTGTGAATCACTACGTGCTTCTGTTCTTTCTCTTTCTCCGACAGGACACAGAATCCATTACATTCGTGACATTACAGCTCTCTGAATAATTAAAATACTGAGATGTATACGTGATATCATTTTCATGATGATTGGAATGAAAGCATGTTATTAAACATGGGAACATGGTGGCGCAGTGATTGTTCATTTCTCACACAAGATGTTGCTGCGCCATGCGCGAACTTCGATGAAATAATTTATTGTAGCAGTACTGTCTCTTTCAAACATACTAACCTTCAATTCCTGTCCTTACTTTTCTTTCCCCAAATACCCAATCGCCACACAATCAGCTCTGTAATAGACGTTAAGCCATCTGTAAGCTTACAACGATGATTCTTCAAAATTTTTAAGGAACACTGAAATATCTTCGTAGTACGTGTTTAATTATTCTATCCATCTATCCTTCCAGTTCACGCCAGCCTCAGTAAATATACAGCGCAAGGCAGGAACAATACGTGAACTTGCTAGCGCTGTGGCACCGTGTCCTCACATGTTTAATTATTAACAATACAGATTATTTAAATGAAGTTAAAGTTTTATCTGTATAATATAATCCACATATTTTGTTGCATTTCATCTTAAAAATGATATCGTCATCATATGTAAATATGCACTTTATAAAGTGGCGCAGGTTGTGCAATATCATAACTGTAGTGCAAGTTTACAGTGAGGTAATTGTACTTACAAGTACAAATAGTTCTACAAGAAGCAATTGATGGAGTGCATTTATAGTTCTTGGGATGAAACTGTTTCTGAACCGCCAGATCTGTACAGGAAAGGCTTTGAAACATTTTGCCGTGGCCGAGGCAGCGTGTGCTTGATGCTGTATACCTATAATTCTCTTTCCGATCAGCTGCTGCTGTGATTCCCCACTCAGATACAGTGATATAAATACTCCGAGTGGTGCAGTGAGAGTAACATGGAAAAAGATGATCCGCTGTGGCAACCCTTAAAGGGAGCAGCTGAAAGAAGAAAAAAAAGAAGAAGAAGGTGCAGTGAGAGTAACAACGCTAAAGCAGTTATGGTATTTGGAATACTATTGCTATTCCCTGGGCCATTATATTGTTACAGGTTAATTACAATCAGATGCATTACACTAATAAACAATACGTGGTTAGTTTCAGTGTATTTATAAAGCCGCGTCAGGAATGTGGTTCTAAGAAATAAAGGGTAACCACACAGGAACAGTAGCACTGCTTTGACGCTGGGTGCTGCCAGTCTGCAAAACTGAGCGGAGAACTTGCATACAACAGGGTATGAGGTACCGTGGAAAAGTGCGCGGCTTTATGCCAAATGTAGGTTTTATACATCGCAATTGGAACGTGGAAACATTCTTACTCAACATTTCTGTGCGTACGCACCGTTTATACATGAGGCCCCTGAACTGTTATCTTTTCTTGAGGAAGAAGGATAGTTTAGTTATTTAGCTATAAACTCTACACATAAATTCTGGGTGTGCTTTAATTTAACCCCTTTAAAGACATAACTTTGGTAATATCAGCCAAAATTAACACACATATTTTCTGCCCACCAAATTGTATTATGTTATTTTAGTGATACACACTAGGTGAAGTATCCTGATGATTATCAAACTAACAGTAACACTTCCAAAGTGGTGTCAAACAGAAGAAAAATGTGAAAATAGAAAGGGTACCAGTTTGTGGAATAGGGATACACCAAGGTCACAACCAAAGAAAATGTCTGCAAGCATTAGAGTAATGTTCTCCATTGGTCAGTTGCACAGTGATTGTTCATTTGCTCAACTTAATCCACAAGAGCCTTCTCAATCAAAAGCAAAATCTGCTGCCTTCCTATATGCAAAATGGCACATGTGATGTTATAAAGTGACATGTATGGTTCTGAAGTACACAGCATATCAAAAGATGGTGTCATCAGCATATATCCCCACAAACACTGAAATAGAAACAAAACCAAGAAAAGGGAAATCAAATATACCAAAAATGTCATAAATACTTAAAAATTACGCACAAGTGACTATGATCCTTAAGAAAGGGTCTCTCAGTTTTAAAGAGTACATTGTCCTCTGATGCCTAGACTATTCATTACTTCTCTCACACAAATAAAGAGGGGGATGTCTATTATATGTTACAGGTCTTACAAAATTAAATATTACTTTGGTGATGTTTTTGGTTATGCCTCCGCCATCTGTTAGCAACTGTGTGAATAGTGTAATTGATCCTGCAACCATAAACTAAAGAATAACTCTGAGGGTCTGTTTTATATTGAGAGTGTCCAAAGCTCCTTAACAATTCCTCAGAAGCTTTTCTGCACCCATACGAGAGGTGACATGTGCCATATCATCATTCACCACGTCTCATATTTGTATAGGTAAGTTTCCTATTTTCTTTATCCCATTTCATCTCACAGTTTCTGGCAGGGACACATATTTGGAAACTACTGATCATGATAACTACGTCAATTTTTTGATGAAGAAAGCAGCCATTTTTTTTCTTTTGTCCCACAGATATCCTACTTTGGAGTCATATCAATTGGAACTCCACCACAGTCTTTCAAAGTTGTCTTTGACACTGGATCTGCAAACCTCTGGGTGCCTTCTACATACTGTAACACTAATGCCTGCAGTAAGTAATCTAAAACTCATTTCATGAAAGTGCAGCTAATGTTGGCAAATTATAAGCAATTGTACTGTATATAGAATGGCCTAGACCAATGGAAATTCTTCTATTGTTTATTATATGAGGAGGCAGGTTTATTGTCATTATATTGTCCTTTTGTGTCCTCCCCCAGACAGTGTAAATTAGTTTCATATGTCACATCTGTCTAAGAGGACTTGCTTACAAAAAACACACACTAGCCTGTTTTAAAGTGCATTTGAACAGCTCCACTGCCTTTACTGCCAGGACACTGAAAATGGCCCAAAGTAGACACTCAAAAAGCAGGAAGTATATTGTGTACAGTTGTGTTGATGTCTTTTGACAAGATAATGGCAAGGAAGTGGCTAACACTCTTTAAAATGTTTGTTTTTACCCAGCCAACCACAAAAGGTTTAACCCAAACCTGTCATCAACCTTCCGGGCCAGCTCTACTGGCATTTCTATCCTATATGGAACTGGCAGTATGACAGGACTTCTCGGATATGATACAGTATCTGTAAGTATGTCTTGGAAAGGGGCAAATATTTGGGCCATTACATACAATCATATTTACAACATGAAGAACCAAAAAAAAAAAAAACAAAAAAAAAGAAAATTGAATTACTCAATTTTTTATAGAGAGCAATGAATAGAAGAAGGAAAAAACATGTTGAAAATATACAAAAGCACAACCTAAATTCTATCCAAAGCTTTATGTCCTGCAAAGTAGCTGATACAATAGGTCTACTAGTCCACTTTTGCACCTCCATTGACTTTATACTTTCTCTTCACTAATCATATTTTCTAGTGGGATTCAAGGGAAACACCAGAGTCACTTTCTAAGTCAGAGACAACCTCATAAATTCCTCTATACACGCTGGTGGGGCCTGGTTTGTTTGCATCCTTGGCTTTTATCTAACATTTAGATAATTAGGGACTTGAACCCTCATATATAAAATGTGCTTATAGTCAAAAAAGAATACCTGGAACCCCGTCATTATCCTCAGATTAAAGCTGCTGAAAATAATATATGTGTACTACCTACAGCATAACTAAATTAATAAAGTAACAAAACATTCATGCATTCATGTTGAATTATTTTACTACACTCTTTGTATATACTTGTATAAGCCAAGGTTATAAAGTGCATGCTGACCAATTCATGCATTACACAGAACTCCAACATTGGAGTTTTTTTTTTTTTTTTTTTTTTTCGTTCCTTATCTGATGTGGTTAAATATTATCAGGTTTCACAATGGACACAATAACAGTTCTAAAGCTGAAAGTAATGGCAATGCACTGTGCTTGTAAAATAAAACTGGAAAGAAAAAACATATGTATGAATCCAAAATCTGTATCATCTCAATGTTGAAATAAGAATTGAAAATAAGATAAAAAACAAACTTGCTGAAAGGGAAACAGTGCAGAAATCAAAGTAAGACTACATACCCAGACAATAATAAGCTAAATCCAGTGCAAAATCATGAAGAAGTGAGAGACACAATTTATTACTGTCATGTATTTCTAAATGTAAAAACAGGTAAGAAAGTCAGTCATTGTCCAACCTGCTATATCCTAACACAGGGTCACAGGGGTCTGCTGGAGCCAATCCCAGCCAACACAGGGTGTAAGGCAGGAACAAACCTCGGGCATGGTACCAGTCTACTGCAGGACACACAAACCAAGCACAATTTAGAATCACCAATGCACCTAACCTGCATGTCTTTGGACTGCAGGAAGAAACTGGAGCACCCAGAGGAAACCCATGCAGACACGGGGAAGACATGCAAACTCCACGCAGGGAGGACCCGGGAAGTGAACCCAGGTATCCTTACTCTGAGGCAGCAGCGCTACCACTGCGCCACCATGCTGCCCAAGGGCAGACAGTTTAGCACTTATTTGAATTTCTGGCATTAACTAAACAGAATAAAAACAAAATTCACTTTGAGATTCTATAACATTCTAAATTTCTATCTATCTATCTATCTATCTATCTATCTATCTATCTATCTAGACAACACAAAAAAAAGCATTTGTTAAGGTCTTGTTATATAGCAGTACTGACTAGCAGAGGCACTAGACAAGCTCTCTTCTATAAATAACAGTTATCCATTCACTCTGACATTTTTAGGTGATGATGGAGTGGTTCCTGTTTTAAAGGTACTACCCCAGAATTCCTGACAATCTAACTCAATTCCCAGAAACTGAAATTTTCCCATGGTTTACTGTCAAAAACACACAACCAGATTAGCTACTCTAAACTGGCCAAAAATGAGCAAGTGTGAGCGCATGTTCTGCTGTAGATGTGTTCCTTCTTAGCAGACCTTTATTGGAATAATAATGGGAGCAAGGAACGGGAGGACAGCTTAGGATAATCTTGTGTAAAAGCAAATAAAAGTAAAGGTACATAACATCGAGGTCTAGTGGTCTAAAAACAATGATCCACGTGCAAAGTAAAATTAGCATCTTTTAAAGGTATTAAAAGCAAATTAGTAAACATTAAGGACCCACCTATTCAAGGACTGGTAATAATTTTGTGCCATCTAGTGGTAAATCTTTAAACCAAACTCACACTTACCCTATCTATTTACTTAACATTTATAGCACATTTGTATATGTAATATAGGAGGAAGAATTGTAATAGGATAACATTTATACCTTTTCTGAAATCCTGTATGTCTTTGTGTTATTTCACTCTGCGATGTAATAACTTATGAACAGATCAAATGATCACAAACTGATTTGTTATTATTTATTATTTATTTATTTTTTATTTTAAACTAAAATGAGTAATGGAAACTTCTGTAATACAGAACATAGTTTCATTTTTTAAAAGAAGTGACCCTACAAATTCTCTTATTGAAATTTATTTCAAATTAGAGTTGTAAAAAATTGAAAAGTCAGCAAATATTGTTGGGATTATTTAAGTGATATTTCTTGCTGGCTTCCACATGCCTTTACTTTACATTTGCAAAAAGGAAAGTATTCAAGCTTTATTTTTCACAAAAATGTTTCAATTGAATGCAGATGAAAATAAAAAAGTTAAACCATTTATTTGATTTTTTTTTTGTGTAATTCTGAAAATTTTTTCAACAATGAAAGAAATCAATCAGATCACCTGTGAGAAGACCTGATTTGTCCATTCGGCAACACCACACTCACACTTACAGGACATTCATATCATGCCAGCTTCTGTCACATGGGCACTACCTTTATATCATGTTTGTTCTGTCTTGTTGGATGCTTACATTCATAAACAAAGACCATGAAATGTAGATGATAATAATCAGTGCATGAAGAAACATGTATGACTGCTTTTCCACATACCTTATATACTCATGTTTAAGCTCTTCTGCGGAGAAGTTGGGGCTTGATTTTACAGTATAATTTCTGGTATTTTATAATGTCAGTCGGATAAGTTGAATGCGGAAAACTCACTCTATTGGTCCAAGAGATTATGATATGCTAATACCCACCTGAGAGAGTAACCACGGAGCACACTGCCTTTTTTTCTATGTATTGTGCCTACGTGACCACACGGTAATACTATTCCGAAGTGATGTTTGCACTGTTTTGTGTTTTGTATATCTCACACCCTCATACACCTTTACTGTATAAGCATCCCTTATCTACAATGGAGCATCCAATCAGAAGAAAATATGAAGCTGGTTTTAAATTAAAAGTCATCGAAGTGGCGAAAGACATTGGTAACTGTGCTGCCGCAACAAAATTCAATGTGTCTGAGAAACTTGTGCGAGGTTGGTAGGAAGCAAGATGTTAAAAAAAATATATAAGTGTCATATTTTTGAACAGGCATTATCAGTCGGGGTCTGATTTTATGATTGATTTTTTGGGTTTCAAGACTTGATTTATATGCGAGTATACAGTATATGGTATTTACAGGTCAAGTTGTCTTATTCACAGTGATATTGGGTCGAAGAATCCCTGCAGATGTGTAAAAACCCAGGACTTATATAAAAACATAAAAAAGGTTACAAGCATGAAGCAAACACAAGGGCTGATCCAGTGGGACTGAGGGTTGGCTGGGCTTAGGTATGCTGTGACTAAGCAGCATCACCCTGTGCATGTTATTTTTTGTGTGTAATTAGCAGACAGTGCTGCATGTGAGAATCTCAAATATTTTTTTGAGAATATTTTGGATTTTTTTAAAAATATTTTCAAACTGTAGTATATGACATTTTTATAAATGGTGCACATCAACCCACTTATCTATTTCATTATGAAATCATTATGAAAATGTTTAAAAAGTTGACATAGATATTTAAAATGGTATAATTTAATTGGTACTTCCTTAGTGAAGGGCATTGGAAAGCACTTAACACATACACTTGTACATGTTAACATGTAGTTTACATAGGTACTGTATCTGGATATTCTGAGAATAAGGATGGCAATCATCCAGCTCCATGAAGATTGCATATCCGGCTCCAGCTCTCCAGATGCTTGGCCACAATGCTTAAAAACAGCCATAATAATAATAATAATAATAATAATAATAATAATAATAATAATAATAATTATATACATTTATATAGCGCTTTTCTCAATATTTAAAGTGTTCTCTGTGCAGGGAGGACTTGGGAAGCAAACCCACAACTGCCTTACTGCCTCCTTACTGCTCATTAAAATTCTACTCCCTGTAATTATTAAGCCAAAGGCCAGAAATGAAAAGAGTATTTATTTATTTGTGCAGTTATTGGGTATGACAATTGGGGAAAAACACTACTCATATTGAAGCTTATACAGTATATGGTTTTCAGTCTGAATGTGACAAATGGTTATCTATTGTCAGGTTGCTGAAATTGAAGTCACCAATCAGATGTTTGCCATGAGTGAGACTGAACCTGGCATCTTCCTCTACTATGCATCCTTTGATGGAATCCTTGGCCTATCGTATCCTTCTCTGGCGATTGGCGGAGCAACTCCGGTGTTTGACAACATGATGTCAGAGAATTTGGTGACAGAGGATGTCTTCTCTTTCTACCTCAGCCCGTATGTTTCCAAAAGTCTCATAAGAGAGTTTTCTATTATTTAAGGTAAAACAAAACTAAGGATAAGGTAGCACAATTAAGCAAAATTTTGATTAAGCAAAATAAGGACAAGGTAGGCTGTAGAATGTTAGAAGATGATTAGACATATGAAAGGATGAATGAATGAACAGATGATCAGCACCACTCACAATGAACAGACATAAAAGCAAATAACAATGTGGCAATAGACATACTGCTTGAGCAGCATGCAACACAGCTAATGCATGCATAACTGCAGTAAAAAGGGACACTTTCAAAAATATATAGTTAGCACAAACAGTGAAACGTTTTAACAATAAAGCCTTTCAAAACAACTACCGTGTTCTGTCTGCTCTATTTTCTAAACACTAAAATGTTATTTTGTCTATAGAAGAGAAATTATGCATTTAAACTAGTTTAATAAATTAGTTGAAGTGGTAAGATGCAGAACTTGCTAGACTTTAAAAAATACTAATTTCATAGAACGGCCATGTTTCAAATTGAGTACATTTAATCATGTCCTTTATTTCTCATTTCTTGTAATTCTTTTTCCAGTAACGGTCAGACTGGCAGCGTTGTAACTTTTGGAGGAACTGATCCATCTTACTACACTGGCCAAATCTACTGGGTCCCCATAACTTCCCAGACATACTGGGAAATCACCATGACAAGGTAAGGACATACTTAATTAAATTTAGATGTACACAAAATTAAATTATTGTTATTATTATTATTATTATTATTATTATTATTATTATTATTATTATTATTATTATTATTATTAATTTTTCTTCAATGAGAACATGTGTTGCATTATCTTAGATTTTTATTGCTACTTTTAAAAAAGGTAGTATTTCAACCATCTCAAGTGGATCTTAAACTCCAGACTTAAATCATCCTTGAATTAAAACATCCTGTACACACACACACACACACACATATTTACTTATTTTTCTAAACAATTTACATGAAATAAGAAGTCTATCTCATCTTCATACAAGCACAAGATGTGTGCATCTGCTACAAAGTTTTCTGTGGTTAGGATTACTGATGTCCACAACCCAGCAATTCTTAGGATCTGTACATGAAGACTGTGTACTTTGAAAAAACTTTGAAAACAAATTATGGTTATTTAATGACACTTTATGGTTCTTTACTGTGTTGTGTGGTTCCTCGTAGAACTGTTGTTTGACACGGCATCATTTCATTCTAGGAAGGGCTCTTTGCATATGAAGTTGGTTCTTTGTACTTTAAAAAACCTCCTTATATGTATAAAAAAAGTGAACTCTTTAATGTATGGTAGGCTACCTACAGAGTAAGAAAACCTGGACTTAGCCTGTGTTATTGTATGCAGCAAGAGGTCATCTACAATTCTGACCTATTGGTATTTCACAAATCTGTTATGCCCTATTCATTGTTATTTACTGTACGGAGCCTGTTACAGATCTAAATAAATAAAGGTTCTTTCTGGAACCTTCATGTGGAAACGTCTTTTCAGAACCAATACCCCATGGTATTGCCCTGAAGAACCAATCTGAAATGTTTATTTTTAAGAATGTAGCAGACACTGAAACATTAACAAAGAGGTACAGTGCTAAACATTAGAACTGGTAACTAATTAGATAAAAGAAAAAATAACGAGATATTAAAAAATGATTTAAGTAAAAGCTAATGTTAATTTTCTGAATGATATGTTTGGTGGAAGAGACTGGAAGGTCCATGCAACAAACATATTTTATGATTGGCAGAAATTGCAGATGTCTCTCATTTGGGAGTCAGGAATGTTAGTAGAATTGGTATACAGAATTCATTATATGCATTTTTATTTTACACTCCTTAAGACGAAAACAGAGTCAAAGTCACAATACCAGTCAAAATAAAACTCAGAAATGAAATACAAATGTGTTCCTGATCATGTTATTGCAACAACAAAGGACATAATAACAAAACAAAAAAATGAACGGCAGAGAAGTAAACAGCATAAAATGAACTAACCATGAATCCCTGACATGATGTTAGGATCTTAGAATTGAAGTCCCCAATGTGACTTCTGTGATACTGTGAGCTAATTGGTACTCACGACAAAACCATTTAATTCTATAGCACATTTTCATACTCAGACTGTAGCTCAAAGTGATTTACAAGATGTCAAAGGAATAGTTGCAAGAAAAGAAAAAAACAAATTAAATTAGATAAGTAGTAATGAATAAGTAATAAATGAGTAATAAAAGATAAATCAATATGGGATTACCTAACATAGATATATAATTAGTAGAAAAGTAGCATTCTTATATACAGTATTGCATTCTAAGTCTCTAAAGGTGAGACTTAGAACAACAACAACAAAAAAAAAAAACACGCAGTTAAGTCTGAAGAAAAAAACAAAATCTGCAGGGGATCAGAAAATAAAAGGCCCCTCAGCCCCCATTGGGCATTCTACCCAACAATTTTAATCTGCAAATAAGTATAATACAATCAAGTATTAGATCAGTAACACTTTAGTTTAGGTACTGCAAAAATGCGTCGATTGCTCATTTCCTCTTATGTAACAAGACCTTAACATACAATTTTTTGGGTCTTCATAACACTTACAAAGCATCAGTGAAGTGTTGATTTATCTTTGCAATGTGACCTATATAAAGAAGAAACACAACAACGTAAAAAGGTTGGGACACCAGCCTGCTGACACTGTATAATTGCAAAAGCTTTAAGCACAAAAATACACACAAGTTACAGATGCATCTTTTCAGATGCGCCTATGGGTTCCAGGAAGGAAGGGGGCGGGTCCAGGAGGGCAGACAATGGAAGTGATGTCAGTGCTGGAACAGCTGTCAATCTCCCCTTCTTCAGAGGGATGAAGAAAGAAGGCATTAGAACACAGCACCAACCCCTGGTTCGGTGGGTAATTACCATCACCATAGCCCTTAAGCTGCCTCCAATGCACATGTTCATGATATCTAACAACACTTCACTTTGGAGTGGTCTGAGGTGGCTTAACTAAAACGCTTTTCTCTTGATATTACATATTTAGTATAATACCCATTAAACCTTCATATTAACAAGGAATTTTACTATCATGTCTATATGCCACACTGCCCAGAGTTGAATGACCTATCTACTGATGTTTTGTAAGCCTTTTGAAGACCAAAAGCAGCCTTTAAAGTGTTGTTACATAAAAGTAAATTAGTAATAAATACATTTTTGCCGTACCTAAAGTAAAGTGTTACTATTAGTTCCATTATACTATTTTTATTTTGCCATGTCTTGAGTTTCATAACGTTTAAAAAGAAAATGATGCTATTACAGTATCTGCGTTCACAACTGATAAAGACAAGCAGAACAAAGCAATCCAGGTAAGCAATAGACCCACAACTACTGTATGTACAGCAGACCAAATTGAACTCACCAACAGGGCATTTCAAAATAAAAGTGGGCTTATACAACACATTACATGCACATCTCCATCTACCAATCAACTATCTTAGTCATAGTTTTGAAAGAGACTAAGCATAACCCCAAAGCAGAGTGCACAAAGTGGGGACTCTCGTAGAAAAGGATGCCAGCTATTCACAGGTATGTACAGTCACTTAAAGTAAGCAACCTTCACATAGCATTTGATCTGCTCAAATTTCAAAATCACACAAAGTAATAGTCCATTAAATGCATTATTTTCTGAAAGACACAAACTAGTCTTAGTCTCTATGCATATCACTTACATGCTGGCAGTCTATAAAGTACTAATGTACATTAAATTATGTACTGAAAAACAAAACATATTATATTAAAACTCATTCTGTATAAACATCTTAGTTTTCCAAACAGGTCTCTCAAATATGATTACAGGTAATAAAGTAACACTGAATTATATATGCTTTGTACCAAGACATACATTTCATGTTCAGTGTATGCTTATCACCCTTTAGAAGCTGTTCCAGTAACTTTCATAGTTGACACTCCTGTTGTTACACTTATTGGTCCCACTAAACTGCTTTCAGGGTGTTTCTCTCTACCATAAGACAATGAATCTGTTAAGTAAGAGTGGCTTTGGAATATTAGAAGATAGTCATCTTTGTACATGTTACGTGATTTATGTTTGGATATACTAGGTTTGGAGTGTTTTCTTCTTGCCTAATTCATATATTTAACTATATATTACAAAGCCTTAATCTGGTTATGTCTAGAGGCCATTGAAAAAACTATTTTCCAGAACACACACTGATTTAGAAATGGGGGTATCCATTCCAAGTCTACCAATAATAGTCAAAAATAAATAAATATATTTATTGTAAAAAAAAGAATATGAAACATTTTGACTTGAAGGATGAAAATTGGGTCAAGACTGACAAGGCCTCCCTGGGTCAGGTGGTTTGCACAGTGAGACAGAGTCGGGGCTACTGTTATCCCAGGTGGAAGTGACATCATTAGTCCTCTAGATAATTCTCCTCCATTCAAAAGCTTATGGAAAATGTGTTAGTGTTGGCGTTACAGTAAATTATTCTCTGTAATTTTCCCCATGCCCCATACCTGCGAGACATGCCCTGAACTTGCCCTATGCTACATATACAGTATAATGGTTGTGTCCATCTGTGTGTTTTTGCATTACAGCATTAAAATTAATGGCTCTCCAGTTGCTTGCACCTCTGGATGCAAGGCTATTGTGGATACAGGCACGTCTAATATTGTGGGACCCAACACAGACATCAACAGCATTAACGCAGCAATCGGAACCAGTCCAGGCAACTTTGGGCAGGTATGTCAACTACTTAAACTTCTATGCAAAAATTTTGTTTTAGTTTCAATTATAATTCTTATATAAAGTTCATCAATAAGCTCAATTGAATGTTTTTCAACTATGAAAAGCTATACAGACAAAATACTGGACCAAATAACAGTTTCAGATCCCATTTATAAGTGGTATGTTTGCATGCCCAATAGTAGCGTTCAGTTACAGTATACTCCAATTATCTGGAACCTTGTGAAAAAAACCTTGAGAAAAATGTGCCTTGAAGGACAGCATATGACTTTTTTTTTTAAATTGTATTGAGATGCCAGTCTTAGTTCTAGTGTGCAGTATAAGTCTAATAATGCATTCCTCAATTCAGCACTAGTCACATAGTTATCTAATATTAACCTGTTTTCTTATTTTCATATGTCTCCATCTGTCACTCCATTTTCTGAAACTAGCTATTCCATTTATTGTTCCGAAGGGGGTAAGCTTAACCAATCAGCAATAAGCGCAAACTTAGATGTTTCCTGGAAAAGATGCCAGTTCTTCACAGGCACATAAAGTTACATGGAAAGATCAACTTGGAGATATAATCTGAGCTGACCACGTCTTCAGTATGGTTGGAAATCCATACAAAATCAGGAATTTCAAACAAACTTCCTAAAATAGGGAAATCAATTAAGGATTTAATGTGGGGACATGTACTAAGATGCGGGGTTTACTTGTTGCATCTCTGTGTTTTCCTGCTGTTTGCTTTATTCTTTAATAGCTAAAGACAAATTAAAAAATGGCACTTATGCACATTGCCAAGCAAAACCTGTGTTTGAAATGGTTAACTCTAGATTTTAAATCAATACATGCACTATCAGGTGGTGTTACCTGTTATAACTATTATAGAACAGGTTTCAAAGATAATTCAACATTAAGGTTAATGTATTTTAAACCCCTAGGAGGACCACAGAATAATATATGGTTAGTTCTTGTTACTTTCTGGATAAATTTTGGGTTCCATGAAAGTCTGAATTGTATTATGAAGGTGTGGGACTGGATGAATAGCTATGCATTTCAACTTTACCAGTCTAAAAGCTTTTTCTATTTAATTTTACAGGCTATGGTGAATTGCAACAATATAGAAAGCCTGCCCAATGTTGTCATCACCCTCAATGGATACGAGTTTTCTCTGCCACCATCTGCCTACATTTCCCAGGTAACCTAACAGCAGTCATTTTAAAAGCATTTGGTTAAAACATGATATCCACAAAGATACATGAGTCCACCTATTATGTTTATCCCAATTATGTAAAAGTGTATGTTCAAAAAATACTTAGTTACATTAATGGATTACATGAGGAGTGTGAGTGACTAGGCAAGTGTGATTTCCAACATTTACAATGTAAATTTAGGCAAACACATTGTTGATTGGGTTAAATTGTAATTAATTTATTAAATAAATTAAAATATTATAACAAACACAAATAATTAAACTAAAAACGGGAGAAACGAAATTCAATTACACACAAAACCAAAACCTTTTAATCATAAATCAGAACAACCAGCTTACAAAACAAGGAAGCAGAAAAGGGAAAGCAAACAACAAGAAAGCTAATGCCTCAGCAACATCCAGAGGCATCACAGACCTTTATGGACACCAGAGGATGCCACAACAATGTCAGGAGGCAATACCTACTTGGGATCTACATGCTAAAAACAAGACAAATACATTGTACTAACATATTTAAAAGATAAAAAGAAACTGATAAATGATTATAAAACAAAAACACTTAAAAAAACTACTAAATACAAAAGAAAAAGGTTAAAATATTCTCATTAAAAATATAACAAAATTATTCACAGAAAGGCAAAAATATAAACAAACAAGAATTAAAGATGCTAAAGCCACGGATGAAGCCCTAGTAAAATAATAACAATCACGTGTTTTGATTTCTCTTGAATTAGTTGATCTTTGTGCATCAATCAATACCTATACTGACTCATGAGAGAAAGTAAAAATGAAATAAAAATGACATGGACAATTGAAAGTCAAAAAATGGGCCAAAGGTCAAAACCAGGAGAAAGGAAAATCTTTTGTCAAAGCAATAATGCAATCTAAAAAATCCCAGTCAAAAACAATAGTGGGGAATCATAAAACCAGGAAGAACTAAACAAAGATCTTTTGATGCAGCAAAACAAGGTTTTTCCCATCAAGCTCAGATATTCCTGAAATAGCCAGGGTGATCTTTGCATCATCACAAACAAGTGCGCCCCAGGGAATTCTGAGAAGATCTCCACAGAGATGGCAGAAACAGAAACCCAACACACCATTGGCCAAACTTAAGGCAAAACTGCATTGTGATAGAACGTGATTCAATAACAAGGTTTGTCAGAATAGATTGTAGACTAAATTATATCCCAAATTTGCACTCTTTGAGTCTCCAAACCTTATAATCCACACACACACACATATATAT
>JANRMT010027041.1:90008182-90019192 GCA_026402145.1 Polypterus bichir lapradei
AGAAGATCACGTCTCGTCTCCCTAGTCTCCCTCCCAAATTTTTTTTTTATAATAGAGAGATGAATTATGTGGACATTACTAATACTTTCTCTGAAAACCTCCAGACTCATTTTGAGTCAATTTCTGGAATTCAATATATGAATATACTGTATGTTAGAAAACAGTTTTAGAAAACAGCAACAGCTGTTGCTGTTGTTATGATCTAGGCTTAGAAAACTATGAAAGACCTAAATCGTCAAGAAGGTTCTAAGACCTAAAAACCTCAATAAAGGTTTCATTGTGACAATTGGGATTTTTTCTTATTTTTTTCTTGAGTATACATTTTTGCATTGTTCATAGTTAATCTTTCTTTTTTATTTGGTGAAGTCAATTTTCATATTCAACTTGTACTGAATAATGTTGAAGTTCATTCACATCTTCACACAATCCAACGATTTTTTTTTATCAGAACTACCATTCAGTGTTCTATTTTTACACACTGCAATGGCTTTTTTTACCCAGGAACAACTGGGATTGTGCACCATGTGATGTCATCAAAGCAACTGTATAAAGGTCAGCATCGTTCACTTCCTGGTTTTTCAAGAATATGACTAGATGTTGGTATTTGTTATTCATAGTTAACATTTTCACAGAAGACTTGACTTTGGTTTAGATTTGGGTGCTGAGAAAAGGAAGGATAGACTTTCTGGTCGAAACTCTACTTGTCTTACAGCTCACGTCTCTTCTTCTGTTCCCTTATTCATTAAAATTTTGACTGCTTTCCACTGTGGCAGTACACTAAGATCTAAAATTTCAAAAATGAACAGCAGAACTGCAAAGCCTCTGGCTCAAATATATAACACCTTTAATTATATTTAATTTATTTAATAAAGAGAAAATTCTAAAAAAAAAAAATCCTAATTTTTCCAAAGTTTAAAAATTATTGCAAAAATTTAAAAAATGTGAAAATTACAAAAAGGCAAATACTAAATTAGCAAAATTAAAATTATAATAAAGGTTATTTCATTATTTTCAAATCCAAAATAAATACTAGAAAAAAAAGTATCAGAATCAAAAACCCAAGGATCCAAAATAAAATTGTAAAAATATCAGTAAACTAACAAGAGAAATGGAAACACAAAATGGGAGCCAAACAACAAGAGGAGAGTCAGCTAATGTCTGAGGAAATGCCTGCGAAGCTTTTAAATCAGAATTCCAATAAATGCAGATATATTGATGGGTGGCACTGCTCTCCTGGGCTTAATAAAAAAAAGGAAAAGGAGAATGTAAACAACAACATTGAAGACGTTAACAAAGATGTCTCTACCTTATTTCAGTCTTTACTTATGTTTGTTTGCAGAAAAAACAGGCATGAATATTAGATATGAAAAATACAACCTGAACAATTCAAATTAGGGTCACACAGTAAGCATTATATAAGGTAGTTATATGTTTAGTTGTTATAGTCTTTGTCTTCATAAGCAATGTGTGATGGTGTGTATAGGACAGTAGATGGAAAATCTGGCCAAGATGTCACCACTTTCTGGTATTTATAATATCACTAAAAATGCTATTAAAATCCTTTCCTCTATAGGGTGCATTTGATGGCTATTTTATGTAAGACCTTGCATTAGCTGAAATTGGAAAACTGATAAATTCCCACTGCCTGGTTAGATGTCAGTGAGGTAAAATTTAGCTGCTATGAGAAAGACGTTGATATTCAAAGTCCTAACTTCTATTTCATGTTTTTCTTACAATCATATACACACTGGTTAGGTTTGCTGAGCTTAAACACATACAGTACCTAGATAACAGTGTTAATATTTATTTTTACACTTATCTTTGCAGAATTCATTAATCTGTTTGCATTCATTACAAAATCTTATCCATTTTCTGGCAAACACCTGATGCCCTACATATGAGCCATTAGTTCTGTAGTTGCTCTGTAGTTCCCTTGTAATCTATGAGCTAATTCTACCTTTCCTGTATGATCTTTGGGTGCACAGTTTATTCACTTTAAAGCTACATCTAAATAATCCTAAAGAAAAACACTAATATAAAACACACAAATTAAATATTATCAGTCATATTTGTCAAACTGTTAATTTTTATCCTTTTCACAGGTACCTACAATATGTGGTTTTCCCTTCAGGACAACCTATTATGTGGTTGAACTCATTTTCAGCAGCATAAGAAGCTTGGAGATAGATAGATAGATAGATAGATAGATAGATAGATAGATAGATAGATAGATAGATAGATAGATAGATAGATAGATAGATAGATAGATAGATACTTTATTAATCCCAAGGGGAAATTCACATACTCCAGCAAAAATACAGGATGACCTTGGAATAAAACCGCTGCTGCTCCACACTGATAGCAGCTAGTGTGGGTGGTTTGGACATACAGTTTCCTCCCATGTGAGGTGCATTAAGTACAAGCCACTTGGAAAGAACTAAAGGGTAGACCCCAGCTTATATCTGTTGGCTCGATTAGTAACATCTGGATATTTCCTAGTGTTATGATATGATTAAAAGTTAATACATCTTTTCTGAAATTTGTATGGTGCTTTACTTTTGAACTGCAATGATTCCAAATTTATTATTAGTTTTGAATCTTTTTCTTTGAATGTATTTTACTTTTATTTTTGTTTTATTTGGTATCCTTCCATAATCAACACCATTTTGTGGCTTTGTTGCTTCAATGCCTCAATCCCTTCCTAGGAGCTCGGTCAGAGAAGTCCTATTTCATGATGTCATCAACGTGACAGCTTTAAAGCAAGCGCCGTGTTGCAGCTGGTATATTAAGATTGTGGATACCTACAACCAAACTCTCTATCATTTTGTCTGATACTTTTATATTTTTGGGTTTGACTTTGCGCTCTCTTTCCTTGACTTCAGAATTTTGAGTAACGTTTCAGATTTAGAGCCTAGTACTTTTTTCAACCTCATGGCTTTTTGAACCCACTGCTTTCGACTGATGTTTCTTTCTCCTGGCCTTTACTGTCAGCCTCCTGGATTTCTGTTTTTCAACTTTGCACAACACCCAGGAGGAGCTCAAGGAAGTGTTTGGAAATGTCCTCCTCAGTCTTTGTTAGAAATGCAGCCCTCACCAGTAAAAGTGGAATGGAAATAATGTTGATGATGATGAGGTTTATTATAATACTAAATTAACATATCTAAACAAATATGACCAGAAAATAAACAATATTGAAAGTATGTTATGGAGTTTGGTGTATAAAAATGATACGAAGATGGACCAAGTCCAACAATAAATATCAAATGAAATGAAAAAGCACAGCGTCCTAAGGAAATAAAGGACTCAGCACACCTGAAAGTTTTCTGACACTGTTCAGTATTTATGATGGTAGGCTTAAACAGAATTTTTTTGTATGTCACTAGAACTGAAGGAATATACACACTGCTCCTCCAGCACACTGTATACGTAAACAATTCTTATGAAAAATGTAAATTTGATACAAGTAAATGCACTAAATAACCAAACACAGACAAACCCCCAGCTTCAATTTCTCACCTTCCTCCATGTCCATGGCTGTTTTTTATGTTGAAGTTTGATTAACTGCAGAAATGATGTGGTGTTAAAGTTTAAATGTGTCTACTTCAAAAGCTCTTCTTTTTACAGTAGTATTAAAATATAAACAGTGGAGTATGCATTAAGCAAAAGTGCTATTAATGCAAACTTTTATAAAATAAAAATTTAAATGATTCTAAAGCAAGCCCTGCAATAGAATGGCCTAAATGTCCAGGGTTGGTTCCTGCTTTTCATCCAGAACTGCTTGCATTAGCTTTGGACATTGTAGCAGTGAACTTCACTAATGTGTTGTCAGGGATGCCAGGGGCAACGAACCGGCCGGGACGCCTTGAGGGACCGGAAGAGGGTCTACGCCCACCCTGGATCACGTGGGGGCCGCCATCCTGGTTGCTTTGGGGGCCACGGGTAGGGGGCTTGAAAGCCCAACCCTGTAGGGGCCCATGGTCACCGCCAGGGGGCGCCCCAATGCCTTGGGAACCCTGGACCTCAGCACTTCCGCCACACCAGGAAGTGCTGGGGGGAAGAGAAGCAGGGACACCCGGAGAGCTTCCGGGAGAACAGCCGGCACTTCCGCCACGCTGGGGTGTGTCAGCGGGAGATTGCCGGGGAGCACCTGGAGCATATCCGGGTGAGGATAAAAGGGGCCGCCTCCCTTCGTTCGGGGCTGAAGTCGGGTAGAAGCAGGACGAAGCAGAGGAGAGTGTGGAGGCGGCCGAAGAAAGGTGTTGTGTGGCCAGGACTTTGGGGGGTTTGTGCACTTGTATATATTGTAAATAGTTGTGAATAAACGTGTGGTAGTGACTTCCAACATGTCTGCCTGTCTGTGTCTGGGCCATGTCCACAGTGTACAAGAATGTTTTATTATGAGTATAAAACAAAATACATTTATGCAGACATGTTATCATGTTATGCTCAAAAAGAAACTTTTGCAGAACATTTTAAGTAAATATATTTGGATTTTTGAGCTTTAACTTCTCATTTACATTTAGTACAGTTACAAGAAAATTTTTTACAATAGGTTTATTAGGTCTTTACTGTTATGTGTACAGAGTACAGTGAAATTCTCACTTTTTTTATGTTAATCAACATGGAACACATCAACACTCTGATGCCAGGATTAGCGAGTATAAATAACCTTGAAACATCTCTTCTTTACCTGGCAAATCTCTAAGCACCATTGACTTTCAAATGCTGGTAATGGCTGAAGACACCATGTTTGCATTTGAACATATTTTTAGATCAATACAAGTTAAATACTGAATATTTTTTTTTGTACATGTGTGTCAGTGTACAGCCCACTTATATACATTTTTATTCTAAATAAACTAAATCCTCTCTCTTTGAAAGTGTGTTAGCTCTTTTGATAAATACATATCAGTCAATACAAATTCTTCATAGACAGAAAATCTGTGAAATGGAGGGTGTAGCGGGGCGAATGATGAGGCAGGGCAAAAGCCAAATGCTTGGGGTGGCAACTGGGAAAAACCCTGTCTAATTTCAACAAAAAAAGAAAAATGTTAAATAAAATACATAGTCAACGATGCTGTCCGTCTGCAGCAATTACCTTGGAATAGTTCTCTTTTTAAAGTACACACTTTTTATTTTTCTTTCTCTATCTCTTTCTCTCTTTATGCCATTCAAATCTGAATTAAGACGCCACCTTCCGAGATTGTGTTCCTTTTATATTGTGTGGAACGGAAGGAGCAGGGATTTCTTGGCTTTGTTGCCTTCAAGGGGCAGTTCCTTGATGCTGTGTGGAACACAGGAGACAAAACTGTTAGTGACCCCTCTCATGTCGGGGTTATACCACATAACTTAAGTGAGCCTGGAAGGCAACCCTCTGGCATGCATGCATGCCAATGGTTAGGATGAAAGTCAGAGAGAAATCAACAAAATTATGAAAATATTACAGGCATCCTTGGCAGTGGAAATGCAAGTTGCTCTTGGTTAATGCCCTTGGAAATGGGCATTAGAAAGTTCCAAAATGAAGCTTTCCTCAGAAAGAATAAGGAAAGGTTTGAGGCTGCGAAGGGGAAATCCATTGCTCCTGATACATTGCTGAGCCTAAAGCAGGGAAAAAATCTAGGCCATGAATTATATTAATCCATTCAGCCATCCTGTATGAATGCTGCTAAATCCACTTCATAGTCCTTGTGCTAGATTTAATAACATATTTTAAAGCACATGCTTCTGATACCAGTTGGAAAAAAAATCATCATGTTTGTTTTAAGGTGTAAGTTGTCAGATTAATTTAAAAAGTATATTGGCAAGTCATGACGTTAAAGTTGATTTGGTGAGGTAATTAATTTACAAGTTCTCTTAACTTTTAATGAAAGAAAGAAATGTATGTAGGCAAACTGCAAATAATGGGTCAGACAAATTGAGTGAGAATTCAGAGTAATAATATTCAAAATAAGCAACAGGCAAACAAAGACACTTATCTGGTTAATAACTGAAACATCCATCCATCCATCCATTTTCCAACCCGCTGAATCCGAACACAGGGTCACGGGGGTCTGCTGGAGCCAATCCCAGCCAACACAGGGCACAAGGCAGGAACCAATCCTGGGCAGGGTGCCAACCCACCACAGATAACTGAAACAGATACCCATAAATCTATAAACATAAGTTGGCATTATCACTTTAATTATAGTACTAGCAGTACCCATGTAAGACGGGTTAAAATCAAATTAATCAACATAGACCTCGGTGTTAACATTTGCAGTACACCATGCAATGCGTCTGTCTCTGTTATATGCCATTTGGTATGGGATTCGTTAAAGCAGTGTTAATGTTTGTGATGTGCCATCTACTGGAATGACAGGGACATAGCAACTGGATCTACACACAGACACTTATCCTTTAGTCACGGTGGATAAATCAAAAATACCAAGCTTTCATTAATTCTGAACTAGCTTGTACGATACTAGATTTGTAGGATAATGCTTTTGCCCTTGAATGTAATACAAAATGTAATAAGTATAATTGGCAGAGGTCTTGAATGGATTTAAAATCATTTAAGCTGTATGTCGAGACAATGCATACTGGGGTCATTTACTGAATATACAGTAATAGAATGATCAGGTCAGTCTTTAACTGGCAGAGTGCAGTCGTGGATATGGATATTATAAAATGAAATGTCCATTTAAACTGAATGCATAAACATGATAAAAAGTTTATTTTGGCTCATTGTAGACAGTTGACAAATAATTGTGTTGATTTTACTGACATTGACCCAGTATGAGTGACTGTGCCCTGTGAGTTCCTCGTACAGCTTTGGCTCCTACCTTGTGCTAAATGCTGCAGGGGGCTCACTGTGGCTCCATGCTGAAATGAGTGGGCTCAGAAAATGACAGTATACGGTATTGACATATGCCTCTCTTCCTAAAGGATGTCACTAATTATTTTCTAAACCTTAAATCCAAGCAATGGTAAACATATTGAAAAAATATTTAAGAATGGATTATGACTTACTTCTTACTACTACTTCTTACTACTGAATTTTTCACTCGTGATAATAAAAATACCTAATATTGAGGACAGCGAAAACAATAACCATGTTATTGTCACTATTATTTGCAAGTTTAAAAATCAATAATAAATATGACGAGCTTCTAAAGAATCCATAGAAGTCCGCATAAAAAAAGAAGCCCACGCAAAGCATTGTGCCTTCATTTTTGTCAGCACAAACCACCATTTCAGACTATAAGCTTCTTTGTTTGTAAAAGTTTCTTGTTTACTTCCCAACTGATGATTTATAACATAATGGGTAATACAAAAGATATTGGCCCAAAATAGCTTAACATAGGTTCACTTAGCATCCAAATATTATGTATTTAGTTGGCAATTGAAAATGAATGTGAAGAATATTAATTATTATAGTACATTATGAAAGTTTAAGTAATGATTTTTTATGTTATTGTTTCATCTACCTTGAAGATTGTGACAGATAGGGGGCGCTATCGCTCCCTTAAACCCTTGTCCAAGATGCCAGACACCAGATAAAAGTCCAAAAGTAGACTTTATTAATACAGCACAGTGCACAAAGCACCCTCCTCTCCACAATATTCATTCAATTCCACAATATAATACTCAATAAAAAATTCCCCATTCCCAGACACATTGCCACCCTTCCACCCAGGTCAGCTCGCCATCTGGAAGCTCCCACAGTTCTTTTATATTCCCTGACCCGGAAGTGTTCCAATCCCCAGTCCATGTGATCTCCTATCACTTCCAGGTCAGATAAAAAGTCCTTTTCTTCACCCTGGAAGCACGTTATTCCCCTTGTCCATGTGACTCGGACGTACTTTCGGGGCATAAAGAAAATAGTCACTGCTCCTCCCTGCAGTGACTTCTATCGGCCCCCATGGTATCCAGCAGGGCTGTAAAGGAAAACTCCATAATTCCCTGCTGGTATTCGGGGCCCCTCCATGCTGCAGGGAGGGCTCCACCTGGCGGCATGGGGGTATTGGCCTGGATGAATGGCCAGCCATCTATCACAAGATGTAATCTATAAAACAAAGCAGAATAAAAAATAAATAAATAAAACCGCCAAAGAAGAACAGAGTACACTGCAAAAAAATTAAATTTAAGCAAGTGAAAAGTATTTATATTATCACATTAAATCTTGTTTTCTTTATTGTAAGAATTATCTATATATATAAAATTCTTTGCACGTTTGAAACGGAAATTACGTATGACCACGCAATATGGAAATTACGTATTACGTAGTGCGCCCCGCGTCACTCTCTCCCAGCCCTCCACTCTGGACTCCAATGCTGAGAGATAGACAGAACTGCCACATTGCAACTTTTTTTAATTCCCAGTACTTGATAGTAGAAGAGATGAAGAAAACAGCTTTACGTCTTTCCACTTTTTAACTGCGCCGAAATGTAAACCACATTCAGCGTCGAAGGGTCGTAAGAACAAAGTGGATGCTGGGAGGCACGGTTTATTAATCACTTAGTGAAAAGAAGGAAACACAAACACGCCGATCTATCCCATAGAAGTCCCATAAAAGTGAGCCCCGACTTACTGATATTGAAAAGAAGTAAACAGAAACACGCCGATCTATCCCATAGAAGTGCGCCCTGCGTCGTCCTCTTCCAGCCCTCCTCTCTGAACTGCAGTGCTGAGAGACAGACGAAACTGCCACATTGTAACTTTTTTTTTAATTCCCAGTGCTTGATAATAGAAGACATGAAGAAAACAGCTTTGCTACTTTCCACTTTCTAACTGTGCCGAGCTGTAAACCACCTTCAGTGGCAAGGGGTCGTAAGAACAAAGTGGACGCTGGGAGGCACAGTTTAAATTTGAATCATGTAGGCTGTGCTGTTCAGACGGCAATGTGAAATTAACACCTTTAAGCCATCCACCTGTACCGTTGTTGTCTCTTATTTCTGGTGCAAATCCACATTCAACTAATTTTCTACAGAACATTACGAAATACAATTCGTGTTTTCAGATGACATCATTTGGCAGCACGGCTCCTACCGAACAGTCTGGGTTTATGCCGACATTTAAAATACCGGGGCTAATCCCAAAAAAGAATTTATTGGGGAACTTGAGGAACCGTCAACATCGACAAAAAGAGTCAAGTTACACAGAGAAAGTGAGACAGAAGCAGATTGAGAGAGAAGGCTGGCTGATCATTGTATACGACAATCACAATTGAGGGCCTCACAAACACCTGAACAAAGTGCTGAACAGGATCGAATTCGACAGATGCAGTATTCACAGGCTTCCATGTCACACAGGCGTCAGGGTCTGTATATGTAGGGATTCAATTATAACCTTGAAAAAGATTATTGCCTACATCCAAAAGTTACAATAGGAGAAATGGACATCATGTGTGAGTACCGCCAAGCACAGAGGGTTGCATTTGAATCACGTGGGATGTGTTGTTCAGACGGCAAGGTGAAATAAACACCTTTAAGACATCCAGCTGAACCGTTGTTGTCTCTTATTTCTGGCGGAAATCCACATTCAACTCATTTTCTACAGAACATTAGGAAATACAATTTGTGTTTTCAGATAACATTGTTTGGCACCACGGCTGCTACTGAGGAGTCTGGCTTTATGCCGACATTTAAAATGTGGTGGCAAATCTATCATAGAATTGGGTCATTAATGCCGTTGCCTCATGAGAGCTACAAATTTTTCCCTTCCACTCAGTGAGCGAAGCCACTGGGTAATCTGCTAGTTTACTTATAAAAACATTTGTATTTATGGTTATTTAGCTTATTTTAAGAAATCTTGTCAAGTAAATTTTGCTTACTTCATTGACAGATTTTTTTGCTAAATAAAAGCAAAACAACTATTTCCTATATAGTACCCTAATAGTAGATGGGACATTTAGTTGAGAAATATCCATTTACTTTTAGAGCCAATTAAACCAATTCTGAAATGGGAGTTCTTAGTCTGTTCTAGTACAAAAGGACAAAAGTTGAACAGTTCCACACAGGGTAGTAGTGTAATCATGCAATATACAGTAATATATCACCATAAAATATATATGATAGCAAATATTTTAAAGAAAGGACTGTACAGAAAGCAAAAATGACATTATTCTACATTGATGTTTTTAAACGATGAAAGTGGGTTGATAATGGTATCCTTTGGCAATAAAACCATTTCTGTATCTGTGCAATTTAATAGTGAGTCCCCAGAGCATAGAAGATATGAGGCATTGTGGTTACAATGAAATTATTTAGAGGATGATCTTTAAATGGCTTATCCTTCCCTATGCACAACCTATCTATCTATCTATCTATCTATCTATCTATCTATCTATCTATCTATCTATCTATCTATCTATCTATCTATCTATCTATCTATCTATCTATCTATTGTGGAAAGATCAGCCTGGCTACAGACAGAGAGGCAGACCCACAATGTCCAGAACACACACTATTTATTTTTACTTTCTACTACACACAGCACAGTGCACAAATCACTTCTAATTAAATTTAGTCCCATCTTTTTTTCTCTTCTTCTCTTTCTTTAGCCTTCACTCCTCCACTCACAAGCTTCATCCTCTTCCACCCGACTGAACTAATGGAGTTAGGCGGCCCTTTTTATAACACCCCAGATGTGCTCCAGGTGCTTTGCAATAATCTTCCGCTGGCACTTCCTGGTGTGGTGGGAATGCCGCATGAGCACCAAGAACCACTCCAGGTGTGCCTGGAATTTCTTCAGGCAGCACGTTCGAGTGTGGGAGAAGTGCTGCAATCCAGGGCTCCACAATCCCGCGGGTGCCCCCTGGCGGTGGCCACAGGCCCCAACAGTGCTGAGCTTTTAAGCTCTGATTCCGTGGCCCCCATGCAGACCGGGGTGGCTGCCCTTTCGTGTTCCAAGGGAGGTAATTGTCCCTCTCCTGGTCCTTCCAGGCGTCCTGGCTGGGCAGGCTCCCCAACCGTCTGCCACACTGTCTATCTATCTATCTATCTATCTATCTATCTATCTATCTATCTATCT
>JANRMT010027041.1:90039168-90051467 GCA_026402145.1 Polypterus bichir lapradei
CTGCAGTAAGTCACCATCCAGAATGTCACCAAATCCTAGATTTAAAACAAAGTGCATACAGTTCAGTAATTTTACATGAAGTTCTAGGTGAACCTGGTGCATTCAAAACTCCTCTATATTTTGGAATCAATATTTAATTTAGTATAAAATAATATGTTTTAATATAATAATATTTTAGCTGGAATGCAAAATCTGACCTTCTGATACAGTTTAAGTATAGTTGTAAATGATAACATAATAGAAAATTTGATTTTTTTTTCTTAATGTTTATTTAATAATTTAATGTACAATTAGACCAAGCATAAAGAGTAGCATGTATTGTAGTAAAGCATTAGAGGTCCAAGTCAGCAGACTTATGCAGTCATTTCAACTCCACTTTAACTTTTGGGTTTAAGCAGAAATCAGTCCACTCAGTACATATCATAAGGTGACTATTATGATCAAACAGCTCTATTAGTTTTACATCATTTGGAAGTCAGAATAGGCTTCAGCTTCCTATGACCTTGTAAAACAGCACTGATGATCAGAAACTTGATGAATAGATTGCTGAATGCAGCTGGCATTTGATGTATAATTGATCATCTTTTAACTAATTTTAGCTGTCTGTCCGCTTTAACTGACATCGTTAACATGAATTTGCAGACATGGATTTCAAGATTTATTAATGTCAACACTGCCACTGTCTGTTTGACGTTTACACATTCTCTTCATAAGCATGTTTTTTGTAGGTATTGTGATATTCTTTCACATTGTAAAGAACAGATTAATTAGCGATTTTAAATTGACCTTTTACAATCAGGAACATCCACTACTGGCATCCTAATCCTAAACTCACCCTGATGCTCACATAGTAAACTTCAACTCCTCAATACTGTTGTGGATTAAGACCTTGGATGGAATAATGGGTTATCCTGTAATTATATCCTATAATCTGCTTAATATTGATCTTAAGCAAATAAAAAAATGAGGTATATACAATATAGTTGCCTTTTACATTATAATCATAATCTCATGTACTGGAAGTATTGCACACTCCTTTTGTGTCTGTGTCTAGGTACAACAGTTTTCATGCCACATCCTGAAAGATGTGTGTGTGTAAAGTTAACTAGTGATTCTAAGCTCTGAGTGTGCATGTGACCATATGCGGGAGTGTGTGACTTGGATTAAGTGGGTTGAAGAATGTTATTTTTTAATGAAAACATTTGTGCATTGTTGTACAGAACTTTGTGAACTGCCCAATGCTGTGTTTGGCTTGATCACCTCAGAAATTAGCTGTCTTTAACATTTACCAGTATGAAAGGTGAAATCTAAATAAATTTCATCTGAGTATACACAGTTTTAGTCCAAATAATGTCAGACTGAGCTCTGCAGTAAACCCTTAAATCATTCCCTTTGTTTGATTTTTATTTTCTCTTTGCAGCTAACCACAATAAATTTAACCCGACTAAGTCATCCACATACAGGGCCTCCTCCCAGACCATCTCTGTTCAGTATGGCACCGGTGCAATGAGTGGAATCCTTGGATATGATACAGTCACTGTGAGTAACTAATCAATTAATTACAATTACATAGTGCCTTACTAACATGCTCAAAGCTCTTTGCATAGAATGTATGGGAACCTCTTCAACTACAACTAATGCAGAGCACCCTCCTGGATGATGTAATGGTAGCCATCTTGCACCAGTTCACTTCCCTCACTTTAGTTATTAGGTGGTGAAGGAGTAAGAGAGATAATTAGCCAATAAGGGACAGGGGATTGCTAGGGGGGACAGAATAATCAGGCTGTGGTGGGCAGTTGGGTAGGACATTTGGAAACACCCTACTTTTTTGAACAATGTCCAGGGATGTTTTATGACCAAAGAGAGTCAAGATATCAGTTTTACATCTCATCCAAACAATGGCACAAATTTGTACGGCACAGTGTTTCCATCACTGCACTGGGGCATTGAGATCCTCACATAGTGCACAGGGTAAGTGCCCCCTGATGCACTCTTTCCACTGAGATTCACACAAAGGCCACAGGTTAAGCACCCACTGATGCGCTGGGGCAATGAGATTCACACACAGGCCACACAGTAAATGAACCCCTGATATCCTCACCATAATCTCTTCCAGCATCAAGTCATCTTTTCTTAGATGGTCTCCCATCCAAGTACTTGCCAGGCTCAAACATGCCTAGCTTCAGATGGATTACCTAAACTGGGGTATAAGACAGCCTTTTGGTAATCTCTGACTGCTACCATCTTTTCCTGCATAGTGACCTCACTACAAGTGTTGGTAAGCTACACAACCTACTGCAAACATTCCATGTCTTTAAGGTTGAATGATGTGAGTGTGTGAATCATACCTTACATTAAGTTTTGTCAGGATGTACTCCAGCTTCCTATGGCTTTGTAAAAGAGTAGTAAGGATCAGCAACTTGATGGAGAGACTGCTGAATGCAGCTGCCTCTTGATGTATAGTTGATCATGCTTTTACTAATGTTAGATATCTGTCCATTTAAATTGACACTGTGAGTATGAATTTCCAGACATAGATTTCCAGATTTGTTAATGTCACTTCAGTGTTTTTTTTGTGTGAGCAAATTTCTAAGATGTCTATCTTGAATATTCACTTAGGTGGGTAGCATTGTGGACACCAACCAAATCTTTGGCCTTAGTAAGACTGAACCTGGAAGCTTCCTCTACTATGTGGAATTTGATGGAATCCTTGGGCTTGCCTACCCCTCAATCTCTGCTTCTGGTGCAACTCCAGTCTTTGACAACATGATGAGTGAGGGTCTTGTCAGTCAGGACCTTTTCTCTTTCTACTTGAGCAGGTAAAGGATTAAATGAAAATGGAGGTGGACAGAAAGGATGAATCATGAGGGGGTAGTTGTGAGCCCCTGTATATTTTAAAAATTGTACATGTAACTCGTGAGGTACTGATATCTACCATGGCCATGTGACTGATACAAAAGAGTGTGCCTAAGTGTAATAATACAAATTTTAAGTGTGCAGATTTAAATCTCAGTAAAGTCTTGTAGGTGACCCAAGGAATTCTCACAACCTAACTGCACAAAAGCTGAAAAAATACTTTAAAGAACAGAGCTTGTTTGTACCAAAGAAATTAAAATCTCATAAGTATGACATGGGGTGGCAAGGTGGCGCAGTGGTAGCACTGCTGCCTCGCAGTTAGGAGACCCGGGTTCACTAACTGGGTCCCCCCTGAATGGAGTTTGCATGTTCTCCCTGTGTCTGCGTGGGTTTCCTCCGGGCGCTCTGGTTTCCTCCCACAATCCAAAGACATGCAGGTTAGGTGGATTGGCGATTCTAAATTGGCCCTAGTGTGTGCTTGGTGTGTGGTTGTGTTTGTGTGTGTCCTGCGATGGGTTGGCACCCTGCTCGGGATTGGTTCCTGCCTTGTGCCCTGTGTTGGCTGGGATTGGCTCCAGCAGACCCCCGTGACCCTGTGTTCGGATTCAGCGGGTCGGATAATGGATGGATGGATGGATAAGTATGACATAGTATTGTCTTATTTCTTACTAAATGATATGACATATTATCATATAATCATGATATGTTTACAATTATTTTTTTGGCAGAAACTGGCTTCCAAAATAGATATATTATAGTTATCAAATTTTAGATCCAATCAAAGAGTCAGGAGTTGTCTTGGTTTTGTAAGATTTATTGACTCAATGTCAGAAACAAGAATTAATTTTCACCATTCAGATGAATATAAGAGGAACAATCAGCAATTAATGCCACAGTAGGAGCTCTTTACTTATTCCTTAATCAGTGGGGGCCCAGCTTTTGGAATGGGGGGTAAACTGAAGAAGCACCTCATAGATCAGGAGAAAAGCAAAATAAATATACATAAACTGTAATGTTGCCTACAAACAAAGCCGTTTCAGTAGTGATAAAAGCTCTATATAAATATTAAGAATTATTATTATTATTATTATTATTATTATTATTATTATAATAATTATTATTATTAGTAGTAGTAGTAGTAGAAGTGTAGCCAGAAATTTGTTATTGGGTGGACATATATGAAACTAGGTGGGAGAGTAAAATTTCACCCAGGTAAGACAGTTTATAGTACTTGACCATCAGCAGCCAAATGAAGGGGATCCGTTGGAAGATACACATACACAAATTCAAAGACCCAACTATTAAAAATCTAAATCTATTCGTGGCTATTATAAGAAGAAAACAAAAATATGGCCTTACAATGATGCACAAAATAAAACACATTTAACTGGCATGATAGCACACAAACTATAGACACCAATAATAGCCTACAGTGAACAACACTGTCAACTGAATGTTTTTCCCTCTCTCGAGCTTTTGCTCAGTTTGACCTTCTTAACCTTTATGACCTTAACAAACAGTAGACCTATTACTAAAGCACATTAAGGTAATAAAACATGTTGCATGTTTTGTAATTATAAAGTACACTGTTTAGTATTATAATATATTATGATTTATGTAAAATGTACAGTCACTACATCATCAGATCATCTATAAATATAATAATGTCAGTATCATGATATACAGGATTTCAGAAATTCCATTTATAGCCAAAATTATGACAAACAAAACACAATATTTTGGACAAGCCCATAACATTCCTCAAGGCCACTGTCATCATTATTTTTTCTTCTTAACATTTAATTTGTTGCTAAGGCACACTAGTTTGTTCACATTTTCACATATCAGAGTAGATCTCTTTTAGGTCACAATATGAAAAAAGAGAGCTACCCAATGTAGCATGGAAGAAGAGCATCAAAGGCATTAAAAACTCAGGAATTTAAAAATCTCAGGAACTGATCTCCTTGCAAATAATATACACACAAAGACTTGCACTATCTATATTCATAGTTAGCTTAATAGTGTGGCAATTTATCATCACTTCAGTAATTACAAAAACAACAATACTATAATTCATAAACAGACAATTCTAAGCCCATAACTCAACTGCATAGTTCCAGCAGTTTCTCCAGCCAGGCTAGTTTATGGAACTCTGCAGATGTTAGCATAACCAGCTACTCACTGCAGTGTGTGCATACGACTTCGTTTTTACACAGAGACCTGTCTGAAAGGTTTGTTTTAAAATGAAAGTTTCTGTTGTCACTGGTGTCTCTGCCATTGCTACACCCAGTTGCATTCGCTCATCTGTAGTTACATAATGTTAAAGGCAGGTGTGAACTGTGAACCACTGACATTAAAATGACATAGTACATCGACGATTGTCCAATCACATTAGATTAAAAAAAACCTAAAACAATACTAATTTGCTGTCCATAAATGTGGGCATGTTTGGAGCACAGAGAACTGCGTTTCCCGAAACATCTGAAAGGAACCAATTAAACGGCAGCCTCAGGTCATCTGCTTGCCAAAAGATCAAGGATTTACATACACTCTCATGTGGCCGGCATCCTTCACTCCGCATATATAGGTATTCACACAGAACCAATTTTAATGGGTGTTGACATGTGCTGACACCAGGTAACTTCACATTACCTAATTAATTTAAATATAGTTTTTAAAATATTTAGGGAGTGCTATCCCAGCACCCCACATTACAAACCCCCAATGTCCTTAAATTAAAAATTAGTTAATTTATTTTTCATAGCTGACACAATCTATTAAATTATTGCCTAATATGCCATAATTTCCAGGAAATCAAATTATAGGGGTTACAAATACATTTTATGTAAGTTTTTTTTTAATGAACATCCCTGTACTAACTCAATTAGTGCTGATGCATTTCTGTACCAAAGATCTGGTTACTGTGTGTGTGTGTGCGTGTGCGCGTGCTTGTTCTTCCTATTGGTTTCCACAAAAACTGACATTCTGTGGAACACTTTATGTCTGCACATAAGAGTTTTCTGTAGTAGACTACACCTTCCTACAGTTAAATATTAGTATAAGACTATTAAGATAACATAGCCGGAGGAACTGAATACATCTCTTTTACCATTGTTCCTGTAATACCAGCTTCCTTTAAAAATAGAGAGTTTCTATATGCTTGATATTGGATAAGGGTTAGTGTTATTTTATAGCAAGATTATTTAATAATATGACAAGCATTTTGAATGTGAAGATGTTTGCTTTCATGGAGAGTAATGATCCATATTATTGGTCCCTAGTTGCAGCATCAAATGATGAAAATATATTTTAACTTAAAGCTTGAAAATGTATGACTGAAAATAAAATATTATGTGATCCCCACACCCTAGGAATGGTCAGGAAGGCAGTGTCGTGACCTTTGGTGGAGTTGATCCTGCCTACTACACTGGCAGCATCCACTGGATTCCTCTGAGTTCAGAGACCTACTGGCAAATTACTGTGCAGAAGTAAGTTCTTAATTTCATTTACTGGAATATCTATGTAAATAATCTCAAAACAGTTAATAAAATGATCATAGTTTAGAAACATACAAGGTGACATTTTTGTCTCAGAAACTGAGTGACTATCTTTCATTTTTATATTAAATGAAAATGATGTGTAGGCTGTCATTGTTATAGCCAACCCCTGACACCTTACCTTCAATTCAGGATGTTATTTGTATAGCCCTCAGTATTAGTGTGTTTAATTAATGCCAGCTCCATTCTATTTATATATATTGGTGCCACTAAACTGGTGCTGATGGTTTATCATCCCACATAAGAAACACATTATTTAATTCTTGAGTATACACAGCTTGACACTGGATTTCTGAAGAAGTGGAAACGAAAATGCAGTTCAGGGTATCCTTACAGAAGAAACCAATAACACTATTTAGATTATAACAATATTTCAGATAGACATTCCATTGTTTAAGTTGCTGTATTTCGGTCAGCTAATATACTGTGAAGAGCATGTAGTCTCATTCTGAAATTCTCACAAAAACAGAGATTCTCTTTATAAGCCTACTATATATTTCCATATTTTTTATGTTTTTCTAGTGTCAAGGTCAAGGGGCAGGTTGTTGCCTGTGTGTACGGCTGTGAAGCTATTGTGGACACTGGCACCTCACTGCTTGTTGGAGATTCCAACAATATTAACAACATTCTGGCTTGGGTTGGAATCTACAAGGATCAGAATGGGCAGGTAATGTTCAGAAGCCTCTGTTCTATCAATTGCTGTTTTTTAATACATAAAGTCATTCTCATGCTTTTGTTCTCAAGCTGAATGCAAGAAATGTAGGTAAATGAAGGTCAATCGGATTTAATAATATTTAAGTTAATGTCAGTCAGCCTCAATTGATCACTCATATGGCATTAGCTGAGTATTCTGTGTCCTTTCAAGAGGGTTTAAAATCTGTTTTAATTATTATATTATATATTTGTTTTTTCGTGTCTGTGTTTTTTTAGTACTCTGTGAACTGCAACAACATTGGCTCAATGCCTGATGTGACCTTCGTCATCAATGGAGTTGAATTTGCCCTCCCTGCTTCTGCCTATGTAATGCAGGTAAGGACAGATTGCATTAAAATAATAAATCATAATCTTAGTTTTCAGAAACTTCCTGTAGTGTGGAATACTGTCTTCAGTGTGTCTTGCATAGGATATTTTTAAATAAACTGCTCAAAAAATTAAAGGAGCATTTTGAAAACACATCAGATCTCAATGGGAAAAAATCATGCTGGATATCTTTACTGAGATGGACTGGGTAATGTGTTAGGAACAAAAAGATGCCACATCACTGAGCATCACTGAGCTCGTGGACAGTCTGAGGTGCAACCTGGTCGTGTCGGATGGACCGAAACATAATGTCCCAGAGGTATTCTATTGGATTTAGGTCAGGCGTGCGCGGGGGCCGGTCAATGGTATCATTTCCTTCATCCTCCAGGAACTGCCTGCATACTCTCATCACATGAGGCTGGGCATTGTCGTGCACCAGGAGGAACCCAGGACCCACTGCACCAGCATAGGGTCTGACAATGGGTCCAAGGATTTCATCCCAATACCTAATAGCAGTCAAAGTGCCGTTGTCTAGCTAGAGGTCTGTGCGTCCCTCCATGGATATGCCTCCCCAGACCATCACTGTCCCACCACCAAACTGGTCATGCTGAACGATGTTACAGGCAGCACAACATTCTCCACAGCTTCACCAGACCCTTTCACGTCTGTCACATGTGCTCAGGGTGAACCTGCTTTCATCTGTGAAAAGCACAGGGTTCCAATGGTGGACCTGCCAATTCTGGTATTCTATTGCAAATGCCAGTCAAGCTCCACGGTGCCGGGCAGTGAGCAATGACACGTATTGATGTGCCATACTGAAGAAGTTGGACTACCTGTGCAACCTCTGTAGGGTCCAGGTATCGCCTCATGCTACCAGTAGTGACACTGACCGTAGCCAAATGCAAAATTAGTGAAAGAACAGTCAGAAAAGATGACGAGGGAAAAATGTCAGTGGCCTCCACCTGTGAAACCATTCCTGTTTTGGTTGTTGTCTCATTGTTGCCCCTCTAGTGCACCTGTTGTTAATTTCATTAATACCAAAGCAGCTGAAACTGATTAACAACCCCCTCTGCTACTTAACTGACCAGATCAATATCACTCTATCAGAAGTTTCATTGACTTGATGCTATACTCTGATTAAAAAATGTTCCTTTAATTTTTTTGAGCAGTATATATGAATGCTGGAGTAATATTTAAACTGCAACTTTCTGAGCAATACAAATATATATATTTGGAGATGTAATAAGCAATTTTATTTACTTTGCTTCATTTTATATAACATTTTCATCCATGTTGTGAATATACTTTGCATAAATTTCTTCTTCAGGCATTAGCTTTATTTTGTAATGTTGGACATGGAGATTTAAAATAATATTTTCTAAAAAAAATTGTTCTTTATTATCCTTTTTCAGACCAGCTATGGTTGCTCATCTGGCTTCAGTCCCAGCGATGACCAGCTCTGGATTCTAGGTGATGTCTTCATCCGGGAATGGTACTCCATCTTTGATAGAGCCAACAACATGGTTGGTCTGGCCAAGGCTGTTTAAGCCAATCATCCTCATAGCATAACATCAAAAATATGTGACCATTGACAGCTTCAAAAATTAGACAAATATTTTATCTTTGGATTATTCTTTCAGAATATCAGTGAACATCCAAGGGACTGCATCCTATATCCAACTAAAACAGTGTTAACATAAAACAATGTTATTGCTTTCCTCATGAGATCAGTCATGGGCTACTGTAGATATTCCTTTAGTCAGTAGCTAGTTATAGTTTTTGTTTCTTAATAAAATGATTATCTACATTTTTAGGACAAAAGAAGCTTGTAGATTAGTAACACACACATTAGAGTAGGTTATCTCTTAATTTGAAGGCTGGTTGATAAAGATCAACAACATATTGTAACTTAAGGTGATCACTACATCAAAATAAAAAATGACAATGTCGGTCATTAATAAATCTGTATCTGTAGAAAAAAATAATAAAGTATTTTAAAAGATATTTCCTGTTCCTTTCACTCTGATGTTTAAGAAACTTTGATTTACTGAGGTTCTCAGTAAAACCTTGTTTACCATTACTGTCAAATTTTAATATATGTTTATATAAGATATAATTTACATATATGTATATCAATCCATCCATTGTTGATCCTATTTAATCCACCTCAGGAGACTGGAGCTCATCCCAGTAGAATAACAGGAGGCAAAACAGGAATTATTACTGGATGGGCTACCAGTCCATCACACACAAACACTTTCACTCCAGATTACTTTAAAGTCAGCAATCAACCCAATACACAGATCTTTGAACAGAAATCAGTTTTCATTTTGTCCCCCATGCCTTTCAGTCTGTTTCTTTTTCAGTCTGTTATGAGAAATGCCTCCTTCTGACTTACCAGTAGATGATTTTATAATTAAGTCAACCTCTACATGTGTATCAGCAGTGTTAAATGTAATCAATAATAAATATGTCTCAGTGGTTTATGCTTTAAATCAGGGGTGTCCAGTTGTGATCCTGGAAGGCTGTAGTGGCTGCAGGCTTCCATTTTAACCATTTTCTTCATTGTGATCAGTTTTTGCTGCTAATTATCTTTTAATTTGTTATTTAAGACACAGACCCCTTATTTCTCTTCTTTTTAATTAGCAGTCAAACAATAATGAAAATCAAAACAAGCCAGTATCCAGTGTCAATCATACATCTCCTAAAATAAAGAAAGCTGATGATCTCAGTAATGTTGATCTGCTCAAATCTACAAAACATTTTGACGTTGCTCTTAGAAATGAACAGTTTTGGAAATGTCTGCTACGGCAGAATGAGAGTGCCAACAAGCCATGGAATTAAATAATGGATTTAATTAACAAAAAGAATCGACATCTAAATAAGAAAGTGATTGGAGTGAAATTGGTTGTAATTTGAGGCCCCAACATTAGGTAGTCATCTGCTCACTTGATAGCTCAGTTTAGTTTGGCTGCTGTATCGCATTTATCATGTGTTCAAATAACTCAGGGACATGTTGTTTGGAAAAGAGTAACTATTTACGTGAACCATTGGAGACACACTGTGTACAAGAATTCATACAAACACTCTAATTCCTACTACTGCTTCCTGTCTGTAAATGAATCCAGACTATTAGCTCAGGGAAAATTGGAAATTAAGGTTAAAGCTGTCTCTCTTCCAGTTAAGACTACAAAATGACATGAAAAATTCAGAATCAATGCCTCCATGATGGGACAGTTAACATTGTGAGCTGGAATGTTAAAGGCCTGAATCACGAATTAAAGAGAAAGAAAGTATTCTCTCACCTTACAGGTTTAAGCGCTAAAATAGTATTTTTACAGGAGACCCACTTACTAAGCAAGGATCAATTCCGGCTGCAAAATGACTGGACTGGCCAAATGTTCCATTCCAGCTTTACAAAGCAAACTAGAGGTGTGGGAATTCTAATATATAGAACAGTCTCATTTGTAGCATTAGATGTAGTATCTGATCCTGAAGGGAGACATGTGATTGTCATTGGCAATTTTTTTAACTGTAAAGTGACTTTGATAAATGTTTATGCACCCAATGTCGATGATAAGGAGTTCATGCAAAATGTATTTGCATCCATTCCCAACATGAACACTCATAAAATTATAATGGCTGGGGACTATGTGTTTTAAATCCACTCTTAGATAGGTCTCCTGTCACATGGGGGATGACATCTAACACTGCAACGATAATTACACAGTTCTTAACTGACCACAACCTATCAGACCCTTGGAGGTTTCTAAACTCAAACTCAAGAACATATTCCTTCTACTCACCAGTGCATCATTGCTACTCAAGAATTGATTATTTCTTTATAGATAGCAATTTCTTGCCTACGATTAAATCTTGCAAGTATGATGTTACTGTTATTTCCGACCATTCCCCTCTGATTTTGGAGCTAAAATTATTATGCCCCTCACACCCATCTTGCAGATGGCATCTTAACCCACTTCTATTAGCAGACGAGAACTGTACAGAATTTCCTAGGGACAAATACATCCTCAGAGGTCTCTGCAGGAATACTCTGGGAAACTCTAAAGGCCTTCTTAAGAGGACAGATTATTTCATATCTTTCCCACAGAAATAAATTAGAAACCAAGAAAGTAATAGAGCTAAGAAGTGAAATTACTAGAATAGATGAAGAACATGCCAGGTGTACAAGTGAGGCTCTTCATAGGAAAATGCAGGCTCTGCATTCAGAGCTCAACCTCTTAACAACCAAAGAAACTGAACAACTCATTTTTAAATCAAGACATCATTACTATGAACACGGAGAGAAAGCTAATAAGCTCTTAGCTCAACACATCCACAAACAAGAAGTTCGCTAAGCAATCCCAACAATCACCAACACGAACGGAGATAAAATCATTGCCCATAAAAATATAATGCACACATTTAGAGACTACTATAAATCCTTATATTCTACTGAGTTTAAAGAAGACAACACACAATCTAATACATTTCTGGATGCGTTACAGATACCACAAACAGACACTTTTAGTGCAGAGCAACTGGATAAGCCTCTGCCGCTATCAGAATTACTAGACGCTATAAAGTCATTTCAAACTGGGTAAGCAGCAGGCCCTGATGGCTACCCTGTAGAATTTTATAAGAAATTCTCCACTCAGCTAGCTCCCCTCTTATTAGCAACATTTACAGAAGCCAGAGAAAATGAAATTCTACCTCAAACTTTTTGCCAAGGATTAATCACCGTCTTTCCTAAACAAAATAAGGACTTATTACAATGTGCATCATACAGACCAATTTCACTTCTGGATAATGATGTTAAGATTTTCTCAAAAATCATAGCTAGAAGGATGGAGAAAGTGCTGCCTT
>JANRMT010027041.1:90051867-90066429 GCA_026402145.1 Polypterus bichir lapradei
ATTTTCATATTCTCAGTTTTGTTCTAACATGACTTGATCAGTCTTTCAAGACATTTCCTGTGACAAGCAGATTTCCTGAGTGGAACTTGTTGCTGTTCCTTTAATCTTTCTTCAACAACATTCTCTTGTGCGTTATTAGAATGTTCCTCTTGATTAGAAATTGTTTCCTTCAGGAGATGCTGTCAATTCCTCCATATTACTCTACCTTCTACTGTTTGTTTTTGGTATGATCTAAAAAATGAAGGAAAAAAAAGTCAATTAACAGCAGAAATTTGTTACTGATTAAGAAAGTGGCAGTAACGAAAACGTGAAGTCATTGTGGCCCTACAGGATTGGAGTTGGACACTTCTTCATTAAATGTTTATGCAGACATTCAAGCAGTGATCAGCGCTTTTGGAGACTGGCCTTATTAAGAGAAACACCAGTGAAACAAGCTGTATTTTTCAGCATAATCCCTGTGAACATTAATTCACTTGTTATACAGCATAATGTTTAAATGTTTTTCAATGCCACTCAAATAAAATGTTATTCTTGTTTGTGCAAACCTCCTTCTGTAACCAACTTCGTCACTTGAATGTTCCGTGAAGGTAATCCTTCAGATTGGAAACAGTTGATAGACATACCATGCCAAGTTTGGGCAACAGGGTGAGTGTGGCATCTTTATGAATTTACATTTTTACAGATCACCCTATACAAAAACGTAAGCATGTGTATTATTGTAAAGTAGGTGAGGGATGGTCCAACAGCTGTCTTACAAATAGTAAAGCAAATCAGTGTAATATTACATAGTTTCACCTGTATTACAGCCTCAGAAAAAAAAAATCAGATATCTTGTAGGCATTGGCTTACACCTTGAATTTCTTAGATGTTGGAAAATTTCAATGTTTTGAGTCTTTAGATCGTTTTTTGGCCATAATGATGATTTTCAAGTTTCATTCCTCAAATATGTAATGCTTCTTAAAATTCTTCCAATCTCAATTCATTAGCTTGAGATTCTCTTAGAAACATTGAATGTGGTGATGCTTCATTTCAGAAGTCAACATCCTGGCATGCAATGTGCATAGTCCTTTTTCATATAATCTTGTCAATGGAGGATGGATTCAACTGTCAATAAGTAATCCCTATAGCGCAGGTGTAGTGACATAATAGGCAAAACAGGCAATTACCTGGATCCCCAAAGTGGGAGGGAGCCCCAGAGGGTGGCTGTTTACATAGGTATTGCTAAAACAGATCTGCAGGAGAAACAGAACATCAGTACACTTCAATGGCACAGTCAGAAACCTCCAAAAGGCCCCCCCCCCCCCCAATCACTGTGGATTGAGTGTTTGTATTGAACTTTACTTTTTTAAAGTTAAAAGTAATCAGTGCCGTTTTCATGAAGATAATTTACATGTCAGGAAGAAAAAAGTGGAAAAAACATGAATAGAAGGAAAAGAAGAAGCAGGACAGTGGTATGCCATAGAGAACATGTAATGTTGAGTCAATTATGTATGACCTTATGCATTCTGAACAAATGGACTGAGTGTTTTATAGCAGTAGAGGAGAATAGCTGATAACTTATCTCAAGCGATAAAGTAATCAAATCCATCAGTAAAACAAACATTACAGTTAGAATGAAAGCCAACTTCTGACTAGGAAAAGAAACCAACACCCTGAAGTTGTTCATCCACTTGGCAATGAAAACCTGAAAGCCAATTTATCAAAGAAGTGAAAGTCACAGAAGCAAATACAAACACCTAGACAATGATGAACTCAGCGCTAAAGTTCAGTTTGTTCTCTGCCTGTCAAGGGCACATATATTTGTTGTGTGCCCTGTAACATATATGGCTTAAGTTTTAATGACCGGCATTACAGATGGCTGCACCTGCCAAAAAATGTGGTCAGGAAAATACATGCTTAGGAGGGCTGTGTTAAAAATTTATGGAGCCTATTAAGTGACACTGCTGAGAAAAAAAAAATTACTTGGGAGAAAAAATTGATGAAAACAAATTTTGAGAGGAAGAAAAAATTTGATGAAAGAAAAAGCTGGGTGTTTGCTCTGTATCTCCACCTGACTCGTCCTGTCACTGTTGCCTCTGGTGAGAGAAGTCATTCATTTTTAAAGCTGATTAAATCTTGAAATCAACCATGTGCCAGGAGAGGCTTTCATCCCCAGTTGTAATTTCAACAGAACGCTGCGTTCAAAGATTTTTGGTCTTGGAAGACATAGAGGCTGCATTAGCTATAGCCAAATCTTGTAAACAGTGATACAGTAAATACAGTAATATTTTTGTGAGCCATTTTATGTACCTTTATTTTATTTTTTTTTAATATTATGTTCAGCAATTTGTATTTATTTTCATTACCAAATGCACCTTATATTTATTATGAATTGTATTTACTTTTTTAATTATTTGTGGAGATGTTTCTGGAAAAGCTGATCTCCCTGCGCGGTAATATCGGGTGGCCTTCACGTTCGTCTGATCTCACTCCGTGTGATTTCTTCTTGTGGGGCTATCTCAAGTCAAAGGTATACACACACTGACTGCAAAACTTTGAAGCCTTCAAGTATGCTATTCGCCACAAAATCACTGATATTTCCCCTTGAAATGGCCAAACAAGTCATGCGAGTGTTCAGAAATCGTCTCGAAGAGCGTGTTGCTAATGATGGCCACTATCTTGAAGACATCATTTTCAAAATACAGTGAAAAAAAATTATTTTGTATACCCTTTCTTGTGTCATAATTAAATTTATTTTATCTTGTAGCGTTTTTGTAGAATAAACATTTGAAATATGGTACTTCTTTTTGACTCACCCAGTATTATGAGGAGACGGAGGTGTGAGCTGTGAGAATACCTATAAATTAAACATTCCTAGTGTCAATTCCCTTCATATGCCACAGTCAGGACCTTCCAAAGACCCAGTGATATGGCTACAACCCAGGATGTAAAGCTTGCTGACATGCTCAGATGGTTTAAATCTAATGTAAGTAACTTTGACCATTGCATTATTTGGGCCAGATGTTGTTGTTCCAGCACCTCAGAAATCATTGTTCTCCTGTCATTTTCATTACAGTCTGTAGAGTTTGCAGATGATGGTGTGATAAATAAAATTCTTAATTTAAGTAGTATTTGATTTGAGTGAAAACATCTTATTAATGAAAAAAGTCAGAGAATAATGGTGAAACTCATTCAAGCTAACAGAAAGATCATGAACATTCCAATACCAGCTCTTAACAACAGTGATGTGTAGGGGGCATCTTTAAATTCACTGAACTCCAAAACAGATGTGCTATTGCACCCAACAGCTAGGCCAGGTTCCATTATTATCAACTAAGAAGAGGAATATGAGGCTACAGAGGGCCTAAAAAATATTACCTGGTCTGACAGATACTTGATGTCTTCTGAGACATTCACAGGGTTAGAATTTGGTTTAAAGGATGAATCTACAAATCCATTCTTTTATGTATTAAGAGTACACAGACTGATGATTGTAATGTAATGGTCTAAGGCCGTAGTGGTAAGCATTTTTTATTGTGACCAAGTTTAGCCTTTTTTGTGTCTTCCCAACCCACAATCACAATGCAGTGTCATCCATAGGATCTATCACCCCCTGGAGAATTGACGTTGATCATCATCCTCGGGTGGGTTGACCCCTTTGAGACATCCCAGGTGTGTGTCGAGATCCCCTTGCCCATGACAACCCATCTCAAGGCATTCCGTAAACCATTTGTGACCCCTTCCCTTTCAGTACTCAGCATGACCCAAGTTCAGACATCACACATCCCAAAATGGGTGGAGACCAATAGTTTAAGAAACACTGGTCTAGGGAATATTTTCCAGGACTCTTAAAACCTACTGAAATTCATTTCGGTGCCACAGCATACATAAGCTTTAATGCTGACCATGTGCATCCTGTAAAGGCTACAGGCTAGTCTATTTTAAGAATATATATTTTTTATTGTGTTTTATGTTGCTGCTTCAGAGTGTTTTGTATTTCAGTTACATGTCATTTGAGCTATGTTTCTAATTATACACATTCAATGAAACTGAATAATATTTGAGATTTATCACATGTGCAATTGAGCAATACATTGTGAAATTATACTTTAATTAATGTTTAACATGGGCAGCATGGTGATGCAGTGGTAGCACTTCTGCCTAGCAGTAAGGAGACCTAGGTTCGCTTCCCGGTCCTCCCTGCGTGGAGTTTGCAAGTTCTCCCCGTGTCTCTGTGGGTTTCTTCCCACAGTCCAAAGACATGCAGGTTAGGTGCATTGGTGATTCTAAATTATCCCTAGTGTGTGTGTGTGTGTGTGTGTGTGTGTGTGTGTGTGTGTGTGTGTGAACTGCAGTGGGTTGATGCACTGCCCAGGGTTTGTTCCTGCCTTGTGCCCTGTACTGGCTGGGATTGGCTCCAGCAGACCCCCGTGACCCTGTGTTAGGATATAGTGGATAGGAAAATGACTGACTGACTAATGTTTAACGTGCTGAATCCTTTTTCTTCTTTCTTCTTATTATGGAGAGCATGAACCAGTAATTATTTTAGTCACATATTATGCATAAACATTTATGGCATGTCCTTTAAAGTGCATGTGCTGTCCAGACTAGTCTGAAGAAGCACAAGCCGACAGGCAAGGCTGAGGAATAGCAGCACACTGGTTGGCCATAGAAGCTGAGTGCAGCAGAAGAGAGACACATCAAAGTGATGTTCCTTCAAAATCAGGAGTCCAGCACTGTGCTCAGCTTGATCAAACCAGTAGAACTCAAGTACTAATCTCTACAGTCTCGAGAAGTATTGATTTTATATGTAAAACATTACATTTACTGCTCATTATTGAAAATTTTTGTATAATTAAAAAATTTGAATTTCATTATTTTTGATAGCATCTTCATTTTGCAGATTTTTTACGTGTGTCCGAGAACTGTTTATGTACTTTAGTGCTGCTGTTCTCAATATAACTAATAACTTCACCCTCAGTGGCTGTGCCCTTGGTTAAAAATGCTTATCTCAAATGTTCAACATAATCTGCATCGCAAAAAATTAAAAAAAAAGGTTATCTGTTAACAATGTGTGTCCCAGGCAACCTTGAAAAAAATAAAAATTTGTTCCAGCCTTAGCTCCACACATTACTTGTCTGAATAGTTTTATCTTGAGGATAAGGGCTAATAAGCCATTAATTTGAACAAACACACCCTCTATGGAAGTTATAATGTTGCTATAATTATTTTACATCCTGTAGAATCTTTGATATAATCTGAAGGGAAACGTGTACAAGATGTTATCGCAGAGTATATAAAGGGGTACATAATGTTTACTAGTTACTAACCAGCTTGGAGTTCAGTGAAAGAGGTTCGTCGAGCTAAGGGTACAAAATGAAGTGGGCTGTCGTCCTGTTGGCCATCTTTGGACTTTCAGAATGCTTGCACAAGTAAGTGAAATCATCAACTATACTTTTATTTTACTGCCTTTTTCTTTTTTAGATATTTATAGTTTTACTAGGAGGTTCGCCCCCTGCTCGCTTCGCTCACCAACCCCCCTGGCATCTCTGCCGCTCGTATTGTGAAGAGGGGGGCGTAACGCACCCCAAGGAGACGCGGTCTCTCCTCTGAAACCCCCTCCTAAACAGTGATACAATGGGAAACAAATACATTTTTTTTACCACCTGCTCAATCAGCTGCTGGCTTGCTGCTGTTGCTGTGCCGCATGATCTGCATCTCGTGTGGTGCTTTGAACATTTAAAAGCCTGTACAGCAGCTGTCCTACTCTTTGTCTTTTATTTCCAGCCCCGGAAGTAGTCAAATCAAGTTCTTGATATTTTTTAGTTTATAATTTAAAAACAGAATAAGAATCTGAAAATCTAAAAACATCACATTAAAGTTCGATAAATTCTGAAAAGAATTATATCAAGCATATATATGTAGGTTATAAAATAAGCTGATTTAAAGTGTGACAAAAAATTCACATAGAATCGTTGCACTTTTAGGGTTAGGATTTTATATATAGAGAGTAGATAAGAAGCACATTTTCTGCCTATAAAAATGTAAATCATGTTTTCACTAACCTTTATGTTATACTTTTTTATTTTACTAAGTTTAGATTTTTTTATTCATGTATGGTTATCGAAGTGGATTTTCTATTTATTGATATGACAGACTTGTCTTCACTAATGTTTGTATTATAATTTCTCTTCAGAGTCTATTTTCATCTTTAAATTTACTGCTAAGGTTCGATTAGAACAAATGCCTTGTGGACTGCCCAGCAAGACAACCTCTAGTATCTGATGAAAGGGATCATGTAAAAGGAGTGATTGCAAACATAGATAAAAAAGTGAAACTACTTTTGAATAAGGATGGTTAGTGTTTCGGAGTCTGGTTAGTTATATTTTATGAAAATAAGAGACATTTAGTGAGACAGATGTTATCATCATAAAACTCTCTCCAGCCAGTGTGTTTCCTATTTTCACACTGCTTGACCCTTATTAATACTCACCTATTCCCATTTTAATTAGAATATAACACACACTATTATGAGAATATTAACAATAGAAATAAACAATGAAGTGTTTTTTGTAGATGTCCCCAAGGCATCTTTGAATCTTTAAGTCTTTGGCCCTTACTGAAATTGGTTTTCCGGTACTTTTTCTGTTGGGTTCCTATATTACACTGCTTACTTTTGCTATCATACTATATATGAATCTCCTGCATGTCTTTAATACATTTTCTTTCATAACAATCCTTCACCAGTTTCACACATATATTAAGGTCACACATTTTGTATTGACTATGACAGAATTCCCTATGCTATATTTCCCTGTAAAACTACACTGGTTATTCTAAAAGTCTCCTAGTATCTGTATCAACACCCCAGACAAACATTACTGATTATCATGATGCACTATGGACACTCTCTTCAAATGCATTAAGTACAAGAAAACGAAACAAAAAGAAAGAGAGCCAATTCACAAAAATGAAAACTTTCTTTGTTTTCTAGGATTCCCTTGTACAAGGGCAAAACAGCCAGGGAGGCTCTCAGAGAAAAAGGCCTTCTGGAAAAGTTCATGAAGACTCATCCCTACAACCCATCCATCAAGTTCAACTCTGCTTTGGCCCAGATGGCTAACGAGCCTCTCACCAACGACTATGATGTTAGTCCTTGTTTTATAATTTTGAAAGCACAAGTTTATATCCAGAAAACTCCCAGATTTATGTTGCATTAAAATCTCTTTCTTTCTCCACAGCTCTCCTACTATGGGATCATCTCCATTGGAACTCCACCCCAGTCTTTCAAGGTCATCTTTGACACTGGCTCCTCCAACCTCTGGGTTCCTTCTGTCTACTGTAACAGCTATGCCTGCAGTAAGTCGCGGTACAATACACCACCACCAATTATTATATTTGAAACAAAGCAGATAGTTTTGTAAGTCTCCATTAGGTTTCAGGTCAGTTGAATTTGCATTTAAAACTCTGCTTGATCTGTCCTTAACTTAATTTTTCTTTTTGTAAAAACTTGATTGATTTGTATGGACTGCAATAAAATTAATAAAGAAAAAAAAATAAATAAATAAAACTCTGCTATATTTTAGATTAACATTTTAATATAACAATACTACATATTTTGTAAGTTTGGAATATTTTTCCACTTAGTGCTTGATATTTGTTGCACTAATTTAGTGAAAGATAAAACCAGCATTGATCTTTTTGGAAAATATTTGCACTTAGGAGCTCTTATTTGTGATGGAAATTTTGTGTTTCCTGTATAATTAAAGCAACACATGAGCTGTATTGAGACGTTTTAGCAAAACTATGTTTCTTTCTTTATTTCATAATTATTTTTAATCTACAGTGAAAACCAAGCATAGTGTATGTCATAGTAGAGCATAGAGATCTGAAGTCATTTCACCTTTAGCTTTATTTTGAAACTTTCTGTTTAGCTCTTTCAATATATATTACTAAGAGACTCTGATCTTATTTTAATACATTTTCTATAATTTGGCAAGTGCCTTTTCTTGCTAATTAATAAAATATAAATATTTATCTTCATATACCTCATCATGACATAGCTCAGTCATCCCCTGCCTAATAAAGCGATTCTGTTGTTTAAATTTAGTGAGGCACTGAGCACTGCTGTCTGTCAAATCCAGTGAGCTCACTGTTTACTTGTATTTTCTATATTGTGCTCAAAATTATAAAGGTTTTGTTTAGGTACAGTGCCATTCTTCCATATTTTAAAGACAAACAAGCTAAGCTGATAATAGTTCTAATTTGGACTTGAATGAGTATTAACATGCTCTACAAAGAACTGGCATCCTAATACTAAACACACCTTTGATGCTTCCAGAATTAACCTCAACTCATCAACACTATTTTGGGTTAAGAATTTGGATGTTGTGATTAGTGTTGCTTTATACACTAAAATAACAATTTAACTATACTGTAAAGTAAACCTTTCCATGTCTGAGTGGGCTTTCTTCAATTACTCTAAATTCCTAATGATTGTAGTAAGATCAATTGGGTGTTCTTAGTTGGCTCTTATTGAGTGTGAGTGTGGGCATATAAGTAAAGGGCTGGTTACCATCGAGCTTTTGATGCTTCCATGATAGGCCTTGGTCCCTGGAGTGGTGATATGGACTATGAAGATGTTACATTATCCATTCATCCATCCATCCATCTATCCATCCATCTATCCATTCATTTACTTAACCCACTTACCCAGAGCCAGGTTGCTGGGATCTGTGTTGCTATGTTATGTTATGTTATGTCATGTTATGTTATGTTGACACATTGTAGTACATAACACTAAGACATCTAGCAACACCTTCCCCCAGCCCCTATCTTAACAACCTTAGAAATTAAAAGTCTAAACTGACAGCAGAATAAGATGTGAAATCTGAATAAAAATAAGCTGAGTATTCACAGTTCTAGTCCAAACTATATTAAACTAACTACTCCATGAAGTGTTTAAATGTTTATTTTTTTCTTTCCAGCTAACCACAATAAATTTAACCCTGCTCAATCATCCACATACCGGGCCACCTCCCAGACCATCTCTGTTCAGTATGGCACTGGTGCAATGACTGGAATCCTTGGATATGACACAGTCACCGTAAGTATAAGCCAGCCTCCTGAAAAACTCTGACTGCTAAGATTTTTCTACCTTAGTGATCTCCGATAAATTATTCGCTAGTTGTTGAAATGCAACACAAATTACCGCAGCCATTCTGTATCTTATTAGCGGAAAGATGTGAAAGTGTGTGACTACCTCACACTGGGTTATTCATTCAGTTCTGTCAGACAGGCTCCCTCACTGTAAAGGAATAGCAAGGATCAGAAACTTGATAGATGCATGGATGAATGCAGCTGCCTCTTGATATATAATTGATTATGCTTCTGATATTTTTAGTGATATATAATTATTTGCGGGCAGCATGGTGGCACAGTGGGTAGTGCTGCTGCCTCGCAGTTAGGAGACCCGGGTTCACTTCCTGGGTCCTCCCTGCGTGGAGTTTGCAAGTTCTCCCCGTGTTCGCGTGGGTTTCCTCCCACAGTCCAAAGGCATGCAGGTTAGGTGCATTGGTGATTCTAAATTGTCCCTAGTGTGTGCTTGGTGTGTGGGTGTGTGTGCACCCTGCCTGGGGTTTGTTTCCTGCTTTACGCCTTGTGTTGGCTGGGATTGGTTCCAGCAGACCCCATGACCCTGTAGTTAGGGTATAGCGGGTTGGATAATGAATGGATGGATGGATAATTATTTACATGGACAGTCTCATCTCTAATTTGCAGAGATTCATTGTCAGAGTTGAGTTATTAATATCATCTCAGTGTTGCTGTTGTGAATGCAAATTTCTAACATTTGTAATGTGAATCTTTACCTAGGTGGGCAGCATTGTGGACACCAACCAAATCTTTGGACTTAGTGAGAATGAACCTGGAAGCTTCCTCTACTATGTGGAATTTGATGGAATCCTTGGACTTGCCTACCCCTCAATCTCTGCTTCTAGCGCAACCCCAGTATTTGATAACATTATGAGCGAGGGGCTTGTAGCTCAGGACCTTTTTTCTTTCTATTTGAGCAGGTAAAGAATTAATTAAAAAAATGGATGAATTGTGATGCAGTAATTCAAGAAATGAGGAACTGTTAGCCTTGAGTTTAAATATATTTTGAAAATTGTATGAGTAAATAATAGCATTAGTAGAAGTATCCACCATGACCGTGTGAGTGATACAGTACCTAAGTGAGTCAGGAGTAATACTGCAAAGTACAAATGTGCAGGTTCAAATTTCACTGTTGACTCACTAGGTGATCCTTACAAATTCTTTGCAGCTCTCCTGCCCGCCAACTGAACATATTCTTTAATGTACGAAGCATGATTCTGCCAAAAAAAACATGAATAGAAAAGTTATTGGTTTGTAGGGTCATTATTGTCTCATGTAATATGTAACATGCCCTCATTCTCTGGTGCCTTGATTTGCATGTATATAACTTAGAGTCATTATTATGTCTTGATTTACTATCATATAATTATAATACATATAAAAGATAATTTTCTTTATTTCACAGAAACAAAAAAGTAGTAAAGAACAGTAAAGCAATTTAGAAGGTGCTGTGAATTAACACTTCTTTATTACATGAAAATTACTTTTAAGTGCAGATTTTTAGTTATCCAATTAATGATCCAGGTGAAAAGTCACGAGTCGCACTGGTTTTGTGAGATTTATTGCCTCCATATCAGAAATGGGTAATGATTTTCAACAGTCAGAATACTTTTGGAAGAAGCAGCAGTAAAGGCAACAATAGAAGTTTTATTCCTCAGTGACCAAATATAACTATACAAATTAAAATTTAGTTAGTTAAAAACACTGTATAGTATACTGTAACATTCTCAAACCTCTTTAATTCAATTCATGACTAAAGGGATTCATAAATGGTTTCTTTAAGAATTATTATTAATGAGCATCCCTGTACTGCCTCAATTAGTGATGCTGTCTCACATTCCCAAAGATCGAGGTTCAAATTCTAGTCACTGTCTGTTTTTGCAGTCACTTCTTTTCCCCATTAGTTTTCTCCAAAGTTGGTCTGCTATGAATAATTTTGGTTCTGTAAGTCAGAGTACTCTATGATGGGCTTCAATTCCTCATGTAGCAAGCATGTTACGAAAACATTTAGGTGGATCAAATGATTGTTCTACTTTCCCATGTGTGTGTAATGCCTGCTACTATATAAAAATGTAGAGATCTCAACAAGCTAAATATTGAGTAAGGGTTGGTGTTCATTTTTAGGCAGCATTTTGAATTACATAATAAAGTTTCTGAATTTGCAACAGTTTGCTGATCAGTTCCTAGAGAGCTATGAGCCATATTCATGGGAGTCTAGTAGCAGCCTAAAACAATATGATGAATGTGTACATTTTGTCAAATTATATTTGAAAGCAACTAAAAAAATAATGTAATCTACATGCACACTAGGAACAGCCAGGCAGGCAGTGTGGTGACCTTTGGTGGATTTGATCATGCCTACTACACTGGCAGCATCCAATGGATTCCTTTGAGTTCAGAGACCTACTGGCAAATCACTGTGCAGAAGTAAGTTGGTTTTTTTTTCTTAACTGGGATAAACAAATAAACACCATCTAAACAGCTAAGAACACACATTTAACAACTCAGAAACATACACATCTATCTGTATATTTTTCTTCAAAAACTGAATGAACTGTCATTTTTATATTAAATGAAAGCAATGTGCAGTCTACCATTGCTACAGCCATGCCTTTTTATTTTCCTACTGTACAGCATTTGTATGATCTTAACTATTAGTGTGGATAGTTACTGACAGCTCTGTGTTATTTATTTTAATCTGTGGTGCTAAATTGATACTCATGGTTTATCATTCCATCTAAGATGAAAATTATTTCATACCTGGGTTTGCAAGACTTGGAAACTGGTTTACTGAAGATATTGTCTGGACAGATTGGCTCAAAATAACTAATAGACCAAAGTAATATAACCATTTAAAATACAGTATATCTATTTCAAAAAAACAGAAACCATTCTGTTGCATCAGTTAGCAAATCTACTGCAAATAGTTTGTAAGTTAACTTTTAAAATCTTACAGAAGCTGAATAATCTGGTTTCACTCTGAATATTTTCTGTGTTTTCTTTACCAGTGTAATGGTCAATGGACAGGTAGTTGCCTGTGCCTCTGGCTGTGAGGCCATTGTGGATACTGGCACGTCAATGCTTGTTGGAGATTCTAGCAATATTAACAACATTCTGTCTTGGGTTGGAATTTCCAGTGATCAGAATGGACAGGTAATGTTCACAAACCTCCATTCTTACCTCTCTACTAACAATAGCTGCTTTTCAAAACTCCAAATCATTCTCATTCTTCTGTTCTCAAACTGAGTGTAAAAAAATTAAGGTAAGCGGAGATCAACTAGATTAAAAATCTTTGTTGTTTAAGTTAAAGTCAGTCAGCCTCAAATGAGCAATCTCTTATATGGTGTTAACTGAATGGTCTTTGTTTAATTGATAGGGTGCTAAAATTAGCTTCAGTTGTTTTATTATATTATATTATATTATATTATATTATATTATATTATATTATATTATATACTTGTTTTCTCAAATTGTTTCTTTAGTACACTGTGAACTGCAACAACATTGGCTCAATGCCTGATGTCACCTTCGTCATCAATGGAGCTCAATTTGTCCTCCCTGCTTCTGCTTATGTAATGCAGGTAAGGCCAAATTTGATTAACATAATAAATCTTAAATGAAATCCCAGTTTTCAGAAACTTTGTGTAGAGTAGAGTACTGTCAATTCTTCGGCAGATTGTCCTTTAAAATACCTAAATCCTGGAATAATAAAAAAACTGAAAACTTATTTACTTTGTTTCGTTTTATATCATACATTTTCCTCTGCTCTGTGAATATACTATATTGTGCATGCGTTTTTTACTATACCTATGTGTAGCTCATGAATGACACTTTAGATTTCTCAAATTTTAGTGTAAATGCTGTGCACACATCCGATATTACAGCCTTCTTTACGGAGTTGGCAGAATGTTCAGTTATGGCTAGTATAATGTCAGACACTGAGGTTTAAAATAATACATACTGTATTCTAAAATAAATTTGTTCTTTATTATCCTTTTGCAGACCAGCTATGGTTGCTCATCTGGCTTCAGTCCCAGCAATGACCAGCTCTGGATCCTGGGTGATGTCTTCATCCGGGAATGGTACTCCATCTTCGATAGAGGCAACAACATGGTTGGTCTGGCCAAGGCTGTCTAAGCCAATCACCTTCAAAAATTTTGATGTCAAAAATATATGATCATGAATGGTTTCCCAAATTAAAGGATTTTATCCTTGGATAATTGTGCCTGAAATTCAAGAAACTACATGTTAAACTCACCTGTAACAGTGTTAACATTGCTTTCTTCATGATTTCAATCCTTGCCTAAATAGTCCCTCCAAGTTTTATTAAATGAGTATCTACAGTACATGTTAAAGACTAAAAGAGTTTGTGAATTCTGAGAACAACAGATATGAGAATGGAGACGAGAAGCTTGTGTGGTTAAGACTGGTTAGTAAAGATATACAACTGAAAGAAATCACTACATCAAAATGTATATATCATGACCAAGACAAAAGACAATGTTCAAGATGATCATTGAACAATTTGTGTATCTGTAAAAAAAATAAATAAAGCATTTAAAAAGAACTTTCCTGCTCTTTTCATTGTGGTGAAGACATGTAATCTTGGATCTATGAAATCAATCTTACTTATCAATCTGTGTATGTCATTACTAGCATATTTAACACCTATTTCTATCAGATATTAATTACATATATACATATTCATCCACTGGGCGTAGGTCTCACTTAATCCTGGTTGGGGCACCAGTATTTCGAAGTGCCCCCTCACACATAAACCCGCACTCACTCCCTACAGGCCAGTTTAAAGCCATCATTTCACCCCCCACACTCACACACACATTTTTGGGAGGAAATCGGTTATATATCTGGAATGCACTGTATTTCACTCTGTGTCTATTCTTTTGACTCTTCAGTTAGTAGGGATTTCCCAGTGAGCATGTCTCCTGTAAAAACAGTAGCTGCGTTTATGGTATATGTCTATATATTTTACGCGTATGTTTGCGTTGTTTATGCCTTAAATGGTTATGCATTAACACAATGGTAGATCACAACCTTTAGAAACTAATCTAATAAGATGTGTAAAATCAAAATAAAAAAATATGACCTTGTGACAGACACTCTAGACCTTTTTCTTCTAATTATTTTTGCATGATGAAGTGAGGAGAATATTAGGGCTGATGTTTTATCTTGGCAATCTGGACTCTACAAACAAGAAGATGAATCAGAAATATTCTGATGGAAACTTTTTTGCCAGTTATGCATGGGAAGGACTTACTGACATTAAAGGATTTGTTTTTAGTACTAGGGTGTTGTACCGTGTTAGCCATTACGAATGTAGAGAAGAGTCAAGCAAAATGACACCTTTTATTGGCTAACTAAAAAGATTACAATATGCAAGCTTTCGAGGCAACTCGGGCCCCTTCTTCA
>JANRMT010027041.1:90071429-90084261 GCA_026402145.1 Polypterus bichir lapradei
GTTGCCTCGAAAGCTTGCATATTGTAATCTTTTTAGTTAGCCAATAAAAGGTGTCATTTTGCTTGACTCTTCTCTACAAGGATTTGTTTTGAAACTTCAAGATTCCGCCACATAGGAATAAATTCTAGAAGTATTAATAACTGTTGATGAGTTGGATGGTCAGGATGTCCTAATTTCTGGGCATCCAGGCATTTCTTAAATTAATTAATTTTTATTGGTAGACAATTATGGTGTCTGCTATAAACAAAAATGCCACACATTGCATATAACAATGTGAAAAGTGTAATCAGTCAATTCTCTAAAGGACACGGGGTCTCAAGGAACAATATTCTCTATAAAAACAGAAGCAGGTCCTTAATGGAATACTGAAAAGGATAACAAAGCCATTTTCAAGGTTTTCCTTAATGTATTCTTCGACTGCCTGGCTTTTAGGATGACACAATTTACACATCATTCTTTTGGGTGATGGTGAATCTAGTAAAAGATTGATAGTTCGGTCATCACTGTGGTGCGATGAGAATTGTGGGGCACTCTATTTGCTCAAAGTGTAAAAAGATACCTCGTATCTAGAAGGTAAAACTTTTACAGAAGGGCAAGTAGTCATCAACAAGATGTAGGTGTTATACATTAGTGAAGGCAATCAGATCATTAAGAAACCAATTAAATATTTTCCAAAAAAATTTGAAAATTATGCTTGTGTAGCTCAGAAACTTTAGAGCTAATCTTGGCAAAGTGCAATGAATAAAAAAGGATACTTCTTCAGAATGATGTAATCCATCAATGCATTGATAAATGAGGTGAAATTCTGTCAACATGTTTACCAATCAGAATCATATCTGCAGAATGAATTTTCTGTACCTTTTGCATTGGCTTACTAGGATTTTGTACTTGCCACAATAAATATGTACTGATGAAATTACCAGCTTTTATGATCAGAGATTTAAAATAAATGATGTGGTGAAATAGTGCACTATGTCACAAATGGGTGTCAGGGAATGATCTTCAGGTCTCGTCTCAGGTATTAAATACCTCTCCAGGGCGAAAGGGGTGCTAACGCTAATCACAGCCTCTCCCTTTTCCTCTATACTGCCAAGAAGATTCCCAGTGAAGGCAACTGGCTCCACCTCTTCCATTCGCTGGCCCCTAAATTATGAGCTGACTGAAAAGGGGTATCTTTTGCTGACCGAGCAGCCCATGAGATGGAGTTCCTTAGTCAGAGCAACAGCCATTCAGTAAAAGCAAACTGGAGTGCCCCGGAGAGGCTACCTTTATTTTTTTGTTTGTTAATTGCACCATCAAGTGCTCTTTTTGTTGTTTGTGTACTTTAAGAATTTGGCATCCCAACTTTTCACCTGTGTTGATTGTCATTCCTTGCACGACCACAAATGATACTCTCTTTTAATACACTAAATAAAATGTTAATTGTTTATTAGTGCAGAGAATTTTATGATAATGTGACAGGTGTCAGGTCACACTTACAGGTAATCTAACTTAGACACCATTTAAATATCCGACTACGCCACCCAGTTCTATTAAGAGACTGGGAACTCCTGAAATTTACCAATAATAGCACACAGGTTTCTTTAAATTGGGCGGTGAGTAAACACACAATGAAAGACACAACAGTAATTTCAGGAAAAGCAACAGTAACTTCTATTACACCAGACAATAATAAGTAGATTAAAAAGATGAATGAACATAAACCAAATCTAACAGTATCATGAAGAAAATTTCTTTTTTAGAAAGGAAAGCACACAGTCCACACTCTAAAAGTTCATTAAAAACAAGAATTGGATGATACAACCTTTAGTGGTGCAAAAGTCCAGTTTGTTCTCAGTGTTACCTCAACACTTAATTGTTCAACTGTCCACAGATGCACTCTTGTTCACCGGACACTTGTTTCCCAAGAGAAGTTTTTGTCAAAATCGTGGAATTCCTGTTGGCGTCTCTTCGTCGTTCCTTTTTTCTTGTCTGCCAGCTTTGCTCGGTCCTTTCATGCGGCTTCCCTCTCTCGCTGGACCCATAACCGGCGTCTCCTTGTAGAGCTGTCTCTTCCTCCCTGGAAGTTTTGCTGTCCTTGTGCCTCACGTCGTGCCAGCCACGTACCCTTGTCAGCCTGCGAGCCCCTGTGCTCTGTCCGAGTGTCTTGGTTGTGTTCTCAGTGGACTGTCCCCCTTTTTCTTTTGCCTTCTCCTGGCCAGAGATTAAATCTCCTTCAGTCCCTGCAATTATCAGTTCTGGACAACCAGATTAAACAATGGCACATCTAAATTTCCTGGGTTTAACAAATAAAGAAAACACAAGTTAACAAAATGTATTGTTACCAACCATTAATGAGTACAGATCTGCTGTTTAGAAACCAATATTTCCAAGTCAGGTAAATACAGACATTCTCCAAGGCCAGACTTCAAAGCGGCGACTCCTTTGCAAGACAGCAAATACTTACACAAACAATCCTGACACAATCAGTAACTGGATTATCCAGGATCCTCCAAGGAAGCAGCAGTTCTGTTATCACACGTGGTATTGTTTGTAAATCTCAACCAGCCATAAACTTCAAAATGGGGACACCTTTGCAATACAGCCAATACCTACAATCTGCAGACAGCCTTTTAACTTCTTGCCCCCACTGCCAACAATGGGTGCCTATTGCCTGTTCATCTGCTGGGCTTTAAATGTAATATTTGCATGTTTCTTTTCCTAAGAGAGAAATGGAATGTACAAAAATGTCTACCCTCTGACAATAACGTTTACAATCAGTGCAGCAAACAAGAGTTTGCAAAACACAGAGTGCTGAACAGATAATTTGTGACGGTCTTTGCTGAATCCATAAAGACTTTTGGTTTAATTATATAAGACACAGACTGTTTCATCGACACTGATAACGATGACTGTTTTTATAATGAAAGACACAGTGAAATGAATCAATGCATTAATATTAATTCACTCATTCAATTCTTCCTGAATTCAGGGTCACAGGAAACCAATACCAGTCATGGCAGCACTGGCATCAGTGCTGTAACCAATCCTGAGAGCAGTGCCAGTCCATCATGTTACACTCTAAATCATAGTGGGCATATGTAGAGGAGCAGCAAGCCTAACACAAATATCTTAAGAGCATGCAGCATCTAGAGAACAGCCTTTATGGATACAAGGGAATACAAAAGATCCACACTGCGAGTGAGTAGGTCTGAATCTGAACCCAAGAATCTGGACATTTGAGGAAGCAACTCTAAAATGTTGCCCCTTTATTGATATTGAAACAATTTATTGCTCTGTGCTTGCTATGAAGAGGCACTTTGAAAGACAAAGACCAATTGATTGACAGAGATAATGCTACTTTGTTTGCCCAATGTTTGCAAATAAAGACTGAGCCAGATTGCTAATATTAGAGTGCAATAGTGTTATGTTGAGTAAATGATTAGCCTGAAAAGTTGCAATAAAAATCATATCTCAATTTTGTTTACAATTCTTCCATTTTTTCACAAATGAAACACTACCACATTGGGGAATGACCAGTACACATTATAAGTAGAAATACTCTGCCATGCTTTCATTACATCTTGTTAAATTAGTGCTTTTGTCTTTCAATGGTTATCTTGAAGATTTAACAGGCTTCAGGTTAAATATTTTAGTGTCAAAATTTATCTGTGGCATTAAACATAATGGCATCCAACAAAAGTTGAGTCAAACATCCCAGCTTCTTGAATTCTTTCTAAATAAATTTACATTGCTGACTTCTAAACAGTGCTGGATTAACCATATAAGTAAAGTAAGCACATGCTTAGGGCATTAAGGGTAAAGGGGGCACCAGAAAAAATTTTCATGGCCGAATTTATCACATAAAAACATGTGCAGATCTGTATGTATCATTAGCTGATCAACTGTGTACTATATGAAATGAATTTGAAAAATATGAAAAAGAAGCAAAGGAAATGTTACCAGATGTCGATTACAAAGCAGCTACAACTCACAAACGTATAAGAAAGAAGCTACCCTATGATGGAGGTACACCAGAAGTATATCTGAATGCCAGAGATAAATTTCATATCAGCACCTTTTGCATAATTGTTGATAAACTTGAAACTGAGATGAAAAGGAGAGATATACACAGAAATAGCCGAGAGATTTTCTTTTCTAAATGATCTGCCATATGTCACTTCATCATCTACTAACATTGAAAGGTATTCTAAGTACTGTGAAAAGCTGATTGATGCTTACCCAGAGGACTTCAACAGTAATTTCTCAGCTGAACTTCATGTGCACCATAAGTTCAGTGCAACAGAAAATGTAGAAACAAGATTCAGTCATGCAGAACTTTATAAAATAATTTTAGAAGACAATATTGAGTGTGCTTTCCAAATGTAGACATTGCCTTTCGTATATTTTTAACATTAATGGTCACAAACTGCTCAGCTGAACGCTCATTTTCTCAGTTGAAATATATTAAAAATCCCCTCAGAACAACTATGCATCAAGGCAGGCTGGATGCCTTATCTCTATTATGTATAGAAGCAAATGTGCTACGTAAGATTGATTATGAAGATCTAATCAAAGAGTCTGCAAGGAAAAAAAGTAGGAGAAAATTATTAAGATAAAAATAAAATGAAGCAAAAAAAAATAAATATTATTTTCCTTCTTACTATAAGTGTGTTTTGTTTAATTTTGAATTTTCGATAATAAAATAAAATTTTATTTTGTAGTTTGTTATTGTTTTAATATTCTGAATTACTAGTGTAAGGGGGCACCAAAATTACTTCGTGCTGAGGGCATCTAAGGGTCTTAATCCGGCCCTGCTTCTAAACTATAAACTGAACCACATCTGCTTACAACAATTCTGTGTAAATCTGATGCCAGGAAAAGTTCAGTAAGAGAACCATGTACTACTTTGTAAAATACAACTTTTCACTCATTTATCTTCCTCTCTCTTACCCTCAGCAAAGAAAAAAATTGAAAAGTAAAAATGTTCATACAGCATCATCTACTGAAACTAAACACAACACATCTGGAATTCTCTCCCAAATATGGAAGAAAAACAAGCCACAATATTTTAATTTAATACATGGAGGTCTTTAATAGCATTAACGACATTAACATTTAACATTAAAGTCCTGAAAATCCAATTAAAACAGTACACACTCTTTATAGCTTGAAATTCATCCTGCCTTGTTTTGGCTATGTCATAAATCAATCCCAAACTGCTTAGTTTTACCAAACAAAAAATTACATCATATTTCATGACTTTTTTTACTTATTAGCTTTATTGTGTACAGAGATCACTAATTGTCTTATCAGTAAAAGCCTATCAATAAACTCCAAGATACTCCTTTAACAAAATCAGGACATTGGTCATATCACCTTCACATTAACACTAATGACCACCTCTGGAAAAATTTTATGAGTATGATACACTTAAAGAGTAAGTATAAAGATACAAATTTGGCTAAAACTGACAAGAAAATAAATTAGAATGAAACTATTTAATATACACAAAACCTTGTTCATTACTTATTGGTAAAAAGCAATCTACATTTTGCTAAGAGCAGAATACAAACAATGAATAGATACATACACTGTATATCCACAGAAACACAATACAAATTGAGCTTATATTCTTCCACACTAGCTCTATCCACGAGGCAAAAACTTACATCCATCGAGCAAAACTTACATCAAATACACATCAAATACAGTGAAAACCACACTCTGAAGCAGAAATCTTAATGGAAATGAGAGGATCATGCAAACTCACACATGAGGTTTGTGATGGTCCAGGTCGGCTTCACACTACTTATTCCATCCAGGAGCTTCTTCAACCCGGATTGTCATGACCTGAGATGAACCAGGCACTTACATAGCAAGGGGTTGGTGCAAACAGTTCTCTCTTTTATTAAAATCAATCCAGAAAAAACAGCATTCAAAAAGTGCAGTGCAAATGTTTTCCCATAAATAAATAATAAACAATCCAATAAAACAAAGTGCTTGTGGATGTTAAAAATCCATCAAATAAATAATACATAGGATTGAGCTTAAAAAGTTGTCATGAAACTGTCCTCTTTAAAAACTCACAAGCCCAGGTGCATCCCTTTAAAACTGATATTTCCCCAACTTACCCTACTCAAGTGTCACAGCATGAAGAGACAGCATCCATCAGGCGCAGAAAACCCTCAATCCTGTCCATGTCCCTGCTGCCAATCTCATGGTGTTGCGACCATATCTGGCCTTGTGGGGGAGTCCTCCGGAGTATTTGGTGGTTGCTCCTGCTCCCTGGGTCCTCAGATTGACTCTTCTGCATAGGATATAATCTACCCGTGTGCAGCTTTCTCCACTCTTGTGCGTCACCCTATGTTCTTCGCTCTTAAAATATGCTTTCACCACAGCCATGTCCATCGTTTTCGCAAAATCCACTATCATCTGACCTTCTTCATTCCTCTCCTTGACACCATACCTACCATTCACCTCCTTATCTCCTCTGTTCCCTTCACCAACATGTTCATTGAAATCCGCTCCAATCACCACTTTCTGTCCCTTGGGTACATGTCCATTACTTCATCCAACTCACTCCAGTAATCTTCTTTCTCATCCATCACACCAACTTGCGAGGCATATGCACTAACAACGTTCGTCATCACTCCTCCAATTTCTAGCTTCATAATCATCACTCCGTCCGACGCCCTTTTCACCTCCAAAACACACTTGATGTACTGTTCCTTCTGAATGACCCCTACCCCATTTCTTCTCCCATCCACACCATGATAGAACAATTTGAATCCACCTCCAACCTACCTGGCCTTATCCCCCTTCCATTTAGTCTCTTGCATGCAAAATATATCAACCTTCCTTCTCTCCATCATATCGGCTAACTCTCTCCCCTTACCAGTCATACTGCCAACATTTATTCAAAATTCCTACCCTCAGTTCCACTCTCATTATCTTCCTCCTCACCTTCTACCTCTGGACACGTCTCTCACCTCTTCTTTTCCTTCTTTGGCCTACAGTAGCCCAATTTCCGCCAGCACCCTGTTGGCTAACAGTATTGGTGGTGGACATTGTTAACCCAGGCCTTGAACTATCCAGTATGGAAATTTGTATTGTTCACAAAAGTTTACACCGGATGTCCTTCCTGACATAAGCACAAAAAAACACCTTGCATTGTGCATCCCCTGTGGCTGGATTTGCATAAATTCTTCTAGTATGAGAAATTGTCATAGTGTTGTGTGATGCAAGCTTGTTTCTAGATAAGTGGCTTGACCAATTGACCCTGCAGTGTTCTTTATACTCTTGGTTGTGTGTGTATGTTTGTGTGCACGCATATCCAACCTGAACTGAAGTTTAGTGATGGGGATAGAAGGTTATTGCTCATATAAAAATGTTGTTGTTTAGCTTTTCACAGTTAAAGCCATGCAGCACACACCAGTGAAGATGTATGAAATATATAGTACCATTTGCTCCCTTGATGGTAGCCACAGTAATTTGGAAAAAAGTAATCACATCTATACCAGGAGTGCACTGTTCACAAGACATTAACTTGCATTGTAATTTTCACCGACTAATAAAGAAAACCAGTTTAACTTGTAAAAGCTATCATGGAAGCCTTTTAGTACTCCTCTCACTTCAAAAAGGGCAGAATCCTGGTGTGGAAAGATTAGGTATTAATGTAAAAAAATGTTTTGTTTTTTTTACTGAGCATACCATGTGCAGTTCATGTCATGCAGAGTGAGTAATATATTCTTGCTAAACTTGAGGTGTTGCTGTTTCAATTTATATTTTCAATAATTTCATGAGCATTGTTAATGACTGTGAAGCAGATGGTATATGAGAGTCACCAGGAGAACAATGTATAAATAGCGAAACAGGGTCAACGCAGGAAAAATGAAAGAGATCAGTTGACAAACCAAAATGAAGGACTAACTCAGAGTCAAAAAGCAACAGCAAATATCGATACACAAGAGATTTGGCTCACAAACATTTTCTGAGACACAATCCACAAAAAGTTTTATCTGCAGGATAACTTCCCCAGGAGACCTTATATTCCATCACAATGAAATAAGGATCAGGACCTTCAAGGACATGCCTATGACAACTCTGCATGCCCAAAATGACAATAAACACACACGACCCTAAATAACAGTCAATATGGCCCAAAAATAATAAATGATTCAAAAAATTGATACAAAATATCTGATACAATTACCAGAAGTATGATACATCCATAAGAAGCAGCAGGCAGTTGCAAGGTTCTCAACATTACTTAGTTCTAAAGTTTTTTGTCAGACGATTGCTGTTAGTGTCATAATGATCTGATGGCAATCGAAACAGACCAGGCACCAGCATCCAATTGTTTGATTTATTTGTTATGATCTGAAAGGTGCCTCAACTTCCATGCTTTTTTAGGCATTAGCAAAAGAGGGACATATATTGTTAATTAGGTAAGTTAAAGTTTACTTTAGGGAAGTCTGCATACATTTTTTAGAATTTAGGTATGGCTCCATCAGAATTTTCATGCCAAAAATGACTGTAACTAAAATACTCCAATCGACTGAAATTTTTGAATACTTTTTATTCTATTAGGGGGACCAGTAATCTCTTTAATAACATATTATGCCTTTGAAATCATTTGTGATATGTCCTTCACATTTCTACAGTTTCAGTTTGTGGGAGAAGACTAAAGGAGTTGAATGTTTTCTGCTTACACACAAAGACTGAGGAATGACATGACAAGCGTTTTTTTTTTTTTAAGTATATAGGGAATTAATATGGTAGATGTCATTTTAAAAATGAGTTCAGTAACAAAAACAGAAAGATGTTGATTGAGGGTAAAAAGCATTTGAAAGTAATTCAGAGCAATAAATACATGAAATGAATTATGAAGCAGGGTATTGAGAAATTTTGATTTATTGACTCAGTAATATTTTGAAAGGAACATACAAGCTGAGTTCTGGTGAATGTTCTTATGTTATCTTTTCCTTCAATAATTGTGTCCTTAATTATCTTATCACAAACATTCAATATAATCTGTCTTAATGGATAATTTTGTAACACTTGCAACTGTGCATGCATTAGTGTTCCCAAAAGCCACCAAAAAAAATGAAGAGCAACAACAATTGGAATGTATAAAATGGTTAAAACGTATTTCAATGAATTGTCAAAGCAGAAATCCTAGAAGCTGTTACCTTATAAGGCATGTTACATTGCAAAATCCATTTCAAACAGCTGGGTCACTGGCAGAATTAGTTATTCACTTGTGGTAGCATTATAGGAAGTTGTAATGCTGCATTTTTAAGTCTACTATAACAGTTGGCACACCACACTATCTACTAAAGAAAACAATGTGAGAAATGCATGACAAAGAACGTTGCTTTTCACTTAGCTTCAGTTAAGCAATTTCATGATCTCCATACGTTACAAAACCTCAAGAGTTGAGGGGTATCTTGGTTGCTACAGAAAACACAAAGAAGTGTATTGATGCCAAATCAGTTGTGATGTCATTCAGGCATTTTGTTGTTCATTACTTCATTCATCCACACTCATCAAAGCAAACTGAACACATGCAGTCCTTTTCATCACCACTGATGAGGTTTTAAGCACCTTTGGCAATGTTATCTTTACCTCCAACTAATGTGTCCTTAATTATCTTATCACAAACATTCAGTGTAATCTGTCTTAATAAATACATTTTTTAACAAACTGTACTGTACATGCATTAGTGTTACTAAAAGCCATCAGAATATAGAATGAAGGGAAATAACAATTGGAATGTATAAAAAGGTCAAAACATAGTTCAAAGAATTGTCAAAGTTGAAACCCTAGAAATTGTTACTTAATTATGCACATTTCATTGCATATGCCATTTCAAACAGCTGAGACACTGATAGATTTAGTTATTCACTCAAGAAAGCATTGTAGAAAGCTATAATGCTGCCTTTTTAAGTGTACTATAATAGCTTGTAGCCCACACTATCTACGAAAGAAAACAATATGAGAAATGCATGACAAAGGACACTGTTTTTCATTCAATTTCGTTTCCGTGATTTCCTGATCTCCATACACTACAAACCAACAGTAGTTTAGGGATATCTTGGTTGCTACAGAAAACACAAAGAAGTGTATTGATGCCAAATCAGTTGTGATCAAGCTGCCAATCAGGTTTTTTGTTGCTCATTACTTCATTCATCCACACTCCTCAATGCAAACTGAACCCATGTAGTCCTTCTCATCACAACTGATGAGGTTTCCAAGCACCTTTGGCAATGTTATCTTTACCTTCAACTAATGTGTCCTTAATTATTTTATTGCAAACGTTTAGTGTAACCTGTTTTAATAAATAAATGTTGTAACAAACTATATTGTATAAGCATTAGTGTTACCAAAAGCCACCAAAATATAGAATGAAGGGAAATAATGATTAGAATGCATAAAATGGTCAAAACATATTTGAATGAATTGTCAAAGCAGAAATCCTAGAAATTGTTACTTTATTATGCACATTTCATTGCATGTGCCATTTCAAACAACTGGGAAGCTGGCAGATTTAGTTATTCACTCATGGTAGCATTGTAGGAAGGTGCAATACTGCATTTTTAAGTGTACTATAATAGCTGGTAGACCACACTATCTACTAAAGAAAATAATCTGAGAAATGCATGACAAAGGACATTGCTTTTCACTCAATTTCGGTTACGTGATTTCCTGATCTCCACACACTATAAAGCAACCAGAGTTATATCTTGGTTGCTACAGAAAACACAAAGAAGTTTGTAGATGCCAAATAAGTTGTGATCAAGCTGTCATTCAGGTTTTTGGTTTATTCAGCCACACTCCTCACTGCTAACTGAACACATGCTGTCCTTCTCATTATAACTGATATATCTTGGATGGACTACAGGATGGGTGCTTGCTGGAGATGGCCCCAATTCATACAAAACATTAGTATGAATGACATTCTATATAAACAATGACTGCCCTAAATTTAAATGATTTACTACTGCACTTGTACTAGTGAACATGTAGTACAACACATAATTGAAATTTCCTCATCCATTACAGTCATTGTATTTTCGTGTAATCTTTATCCATTTTGACTTTTTGACATTTTTAATACGTTTCAGCAACCACAATTGAGACCTGTAAGGTCCTTAAGAAACCAGATTATAAAAAAAGTTATAGACTGTTGTAGACCAACAAACAACATCTAATTAACAGCCTTCCAGCATCAGACCATGAGACCAGAAGAAGATGATAACAAGCAAATTACCAAGGATTTATGTATTCAAGCACATGCTGATGGCAGGTGGGCTCTGTCCACAATATCTATTAGTGAAAAATTTCTAAATGCTTCATAACAGAAGTCAACCTCATCACTGCAGAGGTGCTGGAGTCTAAGGATCTGTGAAAGCAGAGGAGAATTTTTAGAATGGCAGGATGGCGCTGTAGGGAAGGCAACTGTGTGAGTCAAATGGCTTTTAACAGACAGAGGTATTAGGTCTTGGAAAGATGACAGAAAGACTGATAATTTAAAAATGGTAGAGCTGTGATGCAAACATCGAATGTAAACCTGAGAGATGAATGGAAACTAGTAGAATTATTAATGAATTCCTGTAGCTGGAGTAAGATGCAGCACCAACACAATCACTAATATATCTTTTGTACAGATCTGGTGCAAAGCCTTGGTAGGAAGAAAAACAAAAATGCTATTCTACCCCAAAGACTTTTAACTTATTCTGACATTCTGACCCTTTCTTTTAGTTTACCCTCTCTCTCCAGGTACTCAGGATGATTTACACTTGTATCATAAATGATGTTATTTGTTCAGGATTTTCTTGTGGTATTTTATATTTGTGTATGTTAATATCATTGCCTGTTATTGTAATTACAAGCTTTGTGTTTCCTGTATCTTTATATACAATACGCTACCGTGGTTGTCCGTTTGTCTGTCCAGGATTTGAAATCACCTGTAGCTCGCAAACCGTTTGAACTATTGACCTGAAATTTCATAAACATATACTACATGGCGTCTACTATCCGCTTTCGGGATGATGATTGACCTTCAAGGTTATTCCTCTTTTTATTTTTATTTTATTTTATTATAGAATCAACTCTCGGCAGCGGCCAGCAGGACGGCCATGCAGCGCATGCATACGGGCGCCGTTCTCATCCCTACCACCTTTGCTGTCACTTTCCCTACCTCTTCATATCTTAAATCATTCTTGAGGCAGATTGAAGACTTAAGTGCCAGCTTAAGTGAAAAATTAAACAAAAATATATTAAGTAATTGGAACACAAACACCGAGTTAATCAGTTAACGCGAAAAGATGGCGACAAAAGAAGAGAAGCAGCGGGCTGCTAGGGTGGACAAAAGAAGAGCTGCTCAGGAGGCAGCAAGCGCATCAACCTCTGAGCAAATGAATGTTAAATGTACAAAGTATGAGAACTATGGATGCTCAAGTCAAGGGTATTCACTGCATGTTGTCGTGCAGTGCGCCGTTACTGGTTTATATGCATTTAGTGTTTTATGTAGACGTTACTTTGTATCCAGTGTTGTGTATTTGATTCTTTTTCTGCCTTTTCCCTGTTGTTCATTTTGAAATTCTGTGAAGCACTTGGGAGCATGGGAAAGGCACTATATAAATAAAATGTATTATTATTATTATTAATATTATTATTATTATTATTATTATTATTATTATTATTATTTAGTTGATTAAAATGGTACTTATGAAAAGACATCACAATAGAACTACCCACTGTTAAGCTATGGAATTATGCCAACAATATGCATCTAGAGAATAGATAGATAGATAGATAGATAGATAGATAGATAGATAGATAGATA
>JANRMT010027041.1:90084271-90115570 GCA_026402145.1 Polypterus bichir lapradei
ATAGATAGATAGATAGATAGATAGATAGATAGATAGATAGATAGATAATAAAAAAATATTATCATCCTATATGCTACATATTATTTTCATTTGCGAATTATGAAGGGAGACATTCAACCAGTGCACTGCCAAGGAAAGCCGAAATATAAGTAGTTGGACAGTTGCATGCAGAAACAATAGTTTTTGGATTTTGGAGAGAAGCTCAAACTGAGATATCTGTAGTTTATCAACAATAAGCAGGTTAGCATTAGGAGGCAATTCTTTTTTGATGATGAAAAGAGAAATGGTAGAACTTGTCCCTGCTGGTATTCATCTGTCAGATCCTGTGTGAGGGGAAGATACACAGCTGTATTAGAGAGTTGTCCTGAACTTTCTACAATATAAAGGTCCTTCTGCCCGACTACCAGCACAGCTCACTTGTCTGAATATTTGGTAAGGCTGAATCTGTATTTGTCAGGAATTTACAGAAATATGTTGCGTTTAACTTTATTACCTGCAAGGACTGTGTTATTAAACCCTGTAAGGGTTTCCAAGACCACATTTACATAGTCAATGGGTCCTAGCATCAGTTTAGCCTCAGGGTTTCACCTTACAATGCTATTGGATAGTAAATGCGTATATATACACCTGCCCAACTAGCCACGAAATCATTCTACCTGCAAACCTTCCTTGAAGTTCATCTGCTTGGTTTATATGACTGGAAATAACAAGATTGAAGTAAGTAAAATGCCTGAAATATTTTTATGTGTTTATTGCAATGTCTAGAGCATGCAGATACTTACCTACTGTGGAATACATTCATCATATTAGATTTCGAACTTGTTATGTCTGTGTTGTAATTCGACAACATTGTGTGAGATTGGAAGTCACAACAGTATGTGCACCTTACACAGTACATGGGGACAGGACATTGCGCTTGATGTTCAACTACGGAAATAAAATACTAGAATAGTATAATATAAATGTACTGTAATGTTTATAGTGATTAAAAAGCTCAAAAATGCATTTTCTTTTTACAATTTGGAGTTTTGACCAGAATTAAATAATGGTTGCAGTATTAGAAGCTCTTTCTGTAGCAGTATATAAAACGCTATCTGTATCTAACTTAAATAATACATATTCTGGGATTGTTTGTGGACTATTTTTTTCCCCTGATACTTGCCTACAGAGTAGGTCAGCACTTGTGCATATGGAGACACTGGTGAGGTGCTATGCTCCTTCTCATATTTAAGAAGCAATAGAAAACTCATCTGTTCTGTAAATATCTGTCTAACTGAAAAAAAAAGAAAAAACTTTGCTCTGTGATCTTTTATATTGTTAGTTGATTTGTTGTTGCATTAAGTTTAGTTGTTTTATTGATTGTTAATCTATGATTATAAATTTATTAAGTTATTACATCTTTTCACTTGTGGCAAACAACTTTTGTTACCTGTCATACAACACTTGCTGAACAAACAGGCCCAAGCCTAATGTTACTCGATGATGTTTACCTCTTTTGTAAGTAGCTGTGGATAAAAATGTCTGCCAAGCAAATTAATGTAAATGTAACATTTTTTATTGGCCCAAACAGTAGCTTGTTGCATTAGGCAGAAACAAGTTCTGAATGTTCAAGAAAGTTGAGGGGGAAATGGTCATTGCATTGATCAGGGACAGGTGATAATGTTCTTGAATACAGTATATAACTGGTCTGGGGGGTTGTATGTTAGTCCTTTTAATATGGTAAGTAGAGGGCATAATGGGGTAGCCAGAAAGTATTGTGTCTCATATTGTTGAATGCAACTGTCAACAAAACAAATAGAGGGCAACCACTTTCAGGCAACAACAGCCCAGTAACACAGGCATCAGGAAGCCCTTCGACATTAAGGAGCCCTTTAAATGCTCAGAAGAGACCATCTTTAGGTTATGCGAGTCCACCAAATGGAATCTCAGTCAAGAGGTCATCTATGCATCCCCTACTGGATGTGTGCAAGGACATGATTGCACGTTTCCCTGTGAATACAAAGAGAGGATGCTGCAGACACTGTGATAATGGACACACCAACACACTGTGCAGCAAGTGCAATGTCTGTCTCTGTGTCTCAGATGAAAAGAACTGTCTTTGGGACTATCATTGTAAATGAACAGTTAAACAGTGGGTCTATGACAGGTGATTTAATTTCTAAATAAAATTTTATTTTGTTTTTTAATTATTATTACTAACAAATTGTGGTTCGCAAAAATGTAACTGTTGTGCATTTATTAGTCATACCATATAGTCTTTAACTGGACAAGAATAATTCTGTAAAGATGTAAGAAATGCATGGATAACACAGTATTTGATTTTGCCATCCATGTTGATTCAAAGTTAAAGATGACAGAGGATCTGGTCGGCTTTCAACATCAAAAAAAGAACTGTCACTGTGAATCTAATCATAGTGAAAAACAGAAATGTTAATAGTGTGCAATTTAGCAGACATTATGGGGATTTGTTATGGGTGAGTAGAGACTACCACCCATTTCTTATTCAGAAGGACTACTTCCACAGGACAGGCTATGGAAATGATAAACTCATCATGCAAGACAAAATGTTTCACTTAAGTGGGATAAAGCAGCTCGGTGAAAATGATAACAAGTGTAGCAGTGTTTACTGGGATTATGCTGAAAACTGTGGATTAAGTTAAAAAAAATAAACTGTTTCTCTTAATAGCCCAGACGTCAAAGTTTTTGATCACCCCCCCTATATACCCATTCAATGACCAATTTATTGGGTACCATTGCTTGCTAACTCTAAATTCTGACAGACATTAGACAAATATTAGAATAGACAAGATGTGCAATTTAAATGACTTTCAGCAACTCAGCATTGGTTAATTTGGTTTTAGTATTGGCTCAGTGTTTATATTATTTTTTCAAACTATGCTTTAGAGTGAACTAAACTGAACTGCATATCTAAAGATTTACTATACACATATTAGAAACAAATGTTAAAATTCATTTTAATTAGGCTTGTCTGGCTGAATTTCTTTCTTATGGAATGAAAAGACAAGTAATTTTTTAGTACAATATTATGCTTTTGATAACATTTATGCCATTTTTTTTACAGTTATATATTCTGCTACCTATGCTACGCATCTAAGAGGGGTTGAAATCTAAGTAATAGATTTAGACTTCTGCATTAACGTTTGCAGTGCACCATGCAATGCATATGTCTCTGTTATATTTTAGTTAGTTTGCTATTCATAAAGCAGTGTTAATATTTGTGATACGTATATCACAATACTTATCTCAAATGTTCAATAAAATCTGCATCAATAGAGAAAAGGTTTTCCATTGAATAGAGCAAAACTTACAGCCACAGTGGAAGTTATCTTATTTTTTTACATTCTGCAGGATCTTTGATATCATAATCTGAAGGGAAACGTGTACAAGATATCTTTGTCGAGGATATAAAAAAAATCATAAAATCTACTGGTCACTAACCAGCTTTGAGTTCATTGGAAAAAGTTTGCCAAGCTCTGGCACCAAAATGAAGCGGACTATTGCTTTGTTGGCCATCTTTGGGCTTTCAGAATGCTTGCTCAAGTAAGTTAAATCATCAATAATATTTTCATTTTACTGCTCTTTTGTTTTTAGATATGTATGGTTATACTAAAAGAAGCACATTCTCTGCCTATAAATATGTAAATCATGTCTTCACTAACCTTCATGTTATACTATCTCTGTAAGGCGTTTGTCCACATGTAAATTTACTGCTACGTTTTCAATAAATTGGGAATCTTGTGGGTTGTCTAGCAAGACAACCTCCAGTGTTCAGGTAAGGATGTCATGTAGAAGAGGTGACAGACACAGTGACAAAGAGATCGGCTGAAGGATGAAAAGGAGAACTCAATGAGTCAAAACTTAGAAGATGAAGTGAATCCTTTTTTGCTTAAGCATGATTAATTATAGACAGTAAGACAGCAGGAGACTTTCAGTAACATAGTATAAGGCTGGCCTCATTATAATGTGTTTCCTACTTTCAGTTTTGCACTGCTTGACCATACTCCCTTGTGCAAATTGTACTTAAAATTTGAAACATATAACCGTGAGAACATGACCAAAAAAACAGAAACTAGATTGGGTTTTGCAGATGTTTGAAGGCCTCAAGCCATTGCCCTTACCCTGCCTACTTGTCAGGTTATGGAATATCAGGTTCTTTAAAAGTTTATTAATAAAGGTTTATAGGCTCATTATTGTCACATGTAGAGCATACAGTGAAATTCTTATTTATATGTGGTAATCAACATTCAACTTATCACCACCAATACGTCTGTCTTCCCTACTAGAAAATTTTCATAACACAGTTTTTAATTCCACAGATAGACCTGCAGTATATTTGGAATAACTGCATGGCAACTGAAAACCAAACTGGCATAACAAAAAACAAAAATCATATAAAAGAAGAAGGGGCGGCATGGTGGCGCAGTGGGTAGTGCTGCTGCCTTGCAGTTAGGAGACCCGGTTTCGCTTCCCGGGTCCTCTCTTCGTGGAGTTTGCATGTTATCCCTGTGTCTGCGTGGGTTTCCTCTCACAATCCAAAGACATGCAAGTTAGGTGCATTGGTGATTCTTAATTGTGCTTGGTGTGTGTGTGTGTGTGCCCTGTGGTGGGCTGGCTCCCTGCTGAGGGGTTTGTTTCCTGCCTTGTGCACTGTCTTGGCTGTGATTAGCTCCAGCAGACCCCAGTGACCCTGTAGTTAGGATATGGCAGGTTGGAAAATGGATGGATGGATGGAAAAGAAGAAGAAAAACAATAAACCTGTTTGAATTTCTTGACGTCACCATCAGCAATTGCCTACTGTTTGATGAAGCTTTGCCCCTTAGAGTTGCTCACAACTAACTGATATGACAGCTTGTTCTAGACTTAAGCAGTATCTTGGAGAGACAATCTGTAGTAGTCTTTAATATTACATTTTTAAAACTTATTAATATTTACTTACTTATTAATAGACAGAGAAATATTTAGAAGATAGACAGACTTTAGGTAACACAGCAAATCTTTCTTTTATTTAAAACAAAAAGAAAAAATAAAATTCTAGGTCAAAATGCAGAATAACAGAGAATAAGCCCTAAAGAATAAAACCCAAATTACAATTTTCTTTTACCACTATTCCTTAGGGTTCAACCAATGTAAAAAGATGATACGGTGGCTCACTATTTAGTACCCTGGCCCCAATAACTCCAAGATTCAAACCTTGACTCAGTCACTGCTTCATTGTCTTTACAGTACAGAACCAATTTCACAGATATGTTAAAGTACACCATACTGACTTGGTTATGGTGGGATATGTTATGGGGCGGCATGGTGGCACAGTGGTAGCGCTGCTGCCTCACAGTAAGGAGACCTGGGTTTGCTTCCCAGGTCCTCCATGCCTGGAGTTTGCATGTTCTCCCCATGTCTGTGTGGGTTTCCTCTCACAGTCCAAAGACATGCAGGTTAGGTTCATTGGTGATCCTAAAGTGTCCCTAATGCGTGCTGTGTGTGTGGGTACCCTGCCCGGGATTTGTTCCTTCCTTGAGCCCTCTGTTGGATGGGATTGGCTCCAGCAGACCCCTGTGTTAGGATATAGCAGGCTGGATAATGGGTGGATGGCATATCTTATAGTTTACTACACTATCAACTTCTTTAGGTCTCCTAATGTGTCAGTATCTCCTGAAGGAGTCAACAACAATCCAAACATACATAAGACATTATCAGCACTCACCACAGACTTTGACAAATACCTACATGATTTCTAAATTGTCATTTTCCTTAAAAGGCCTTAATTATAAGAAAGAGGAACAGCTGTCAAAAATGGAATATTACCTTTGTTTTTTAGGATCCACTTATACAAGGGCAAATCTGCCCGAGAGGCTCTGCAGGAGAAAGGCATACTTGAAGAGTTCACGAAGATGAATCCCTACAACCCATCCATCAAGTTCAACTCCAATTTGGCCCAAATTGCTAAAAGGCCTCTCACCAATGACTATGATGTCAGTCTATGTTTTATAATTTAGAAAGCATATGTTTTCCTCCAGATAACATCTCTATTCAGGATTCATTAAAAACTAATTTCTTTCTCCACAGCTCACTTACTATGGGATTATCTCCATTGGAACTCCACCCCAGTTCTTTAAGGTTGTCTTTGACACTGGCTCCTCCAACCTCTGGGTACCTTCTATCTACTGCAAAAGCTTTGCCTGCTGTAAGTCACAGTTCAGTACACCAACATCAAGTACAGGGGAGTCCATATCTAATTATGCAGATCCAGATTATCTGGATGACTTTGATTTATGCGAGGATGATTCCAGTTTGGCGCGAAGACAATTCTTCATGTCGTCAGTTCGCACACTTCTCGATGGTCCGGGATTTTTCGGGTGATTTTCTATGTAATAAAACATAAACTGTATAAACTGTAAAGTTATAACGTAATGAAAATTGCAGAATTAGATCTGGACCACCCTATATTACATTTACAACAAAGATATTGAACCATAAAGATGCAGTTGTTTTAATATATTTAAACTTAGGAGTTCTTAGATGCAATGTAAAATCTCAGCTTCTGATACAGTTAAAGTAGAGCTGTAAATGACAACATAAGAGAGAACTGTTTTTTTTCTTTTCTTAATATTTATTTAATTATTAATATACAGTTAAACCAAGCAAAAAGAGTAATATGTGTTGTAGTAAAGGCATAGAGGTCCAGGTCAGCAGACCTTTGCAGTCATTTCAACTCAACTTAATTTTTTTGTGTTAAAACAGAAATCAGTTCACTCAGTACATATCACTAGGTGGCTATAATGATCAAACAGCTGTATTTGTTTTCTAGGATTTGGCAATCAGGATAGGCTCCTGCTTCTTATGACCTTGTAAAACAGCAGTGAGGATCAGAAACTTGATAGAATAATTGGTAAATGCAGCTGCCATTTGATGGATAATTGATTGTGCGTTTACTAATTTTAGCTATCAATTTAACTGACACCGTGCATGAACAAAAATGTACAGACACAAATTTCTAGATTTGTTAATTCCAACATTATCACTCTCTGTTTGATTTTTATACATTCTCTTCATAACCATGTAAGTTGTTTATAGGTATTGTGATGTTCTTTCACATTCTAAAGAGCTGATAGGTGAATTAGTGATTCGAATCCTAAACACACCCTGATGATAACATAGTAAACACCTCAGCACTGTTTTGGATTAAGACCTTAGACTGAAGGATGGGTTATCCTGTCATTTATATTCCTAAATTTTAAAATATTCAATAATATGTGTTATATGTGAATAAAATATGAGACACATAGATTATGGTTGCTTTATTACACTATAATCATAATCTAAGGTTGCTATAATGTAAACATTTCTCAGTCCTTCCATGTCTGTGTGGAATTTTCTCTAAGTACAGAAGTTTTCCTCCCAGATCCTCAAAGATGTATGTGTTTGTTAGGTTAACTGGTGATCCTAAATTCTCTGACTGTGCATGTTGGCATATGAGGGACCGAGTGACTTGGATTAAGTGGGTTAGCGGAAGTTTTGTTTCAATGGAAACACTGTTGTAGAGAAACATTGTGAACTTCCCAATGCTGTGCTTGGTTTGTTGACCTTAGAAATTAGAAGTTTTAACATTAATGAAATATGAAATCTAAATAAATTTGATCTGAGCATTCATAATTTTGGTCCAAATAATGTCAGACTAACCTCTGCAGTAAACCTTTAAATCATTACTTTTGTTTGATTTATATTTTCTCTCTGCAGCTAACCACAATAAATTTAACCCGAATACGTCATCCACCTACAGGCCCACCTCCCAGACCATCTCTGTTCAGTATGGCACGGGTGCAATGAGTGGAATCCTTGGCTACGACACAGTCACTGTGAGTAATTAATCAATTAATTACAATTATATAGTTTGTTTCTAACCTGCTCACATCTCTTGACATAGAAATTAGGGACCCGCTTTAACTACCACTAATGCGGATGATGCAATGGTAGCCATTCTTATGCCAGTTCACTCAAGTACTCACTCAGTACACCAGTGGTGAAGTTGTGACATAGATAGTTAGCCAATAAGGAACAGGGGATTATTGGGGGGGGGGGCAGAATGACTAGTCTGTGGTAGGCAATTTAGTCAAAACATTTGGAGACGGCCTAATCTTTTCAAACAACACTCAGTGATATAACAAAACAGAGTCAGAACCTCAATTTTACATCTCATCTGAAAAATGGTACCCATTTTTACAACACAGTGTCCCCATCCCTGCACTAGGGCATTGAGATTCACACACAGGCCACAGGGTAAATTCCCCCCAATGTCCTTACCATCATCTCTTTCAGCATCAACCTATCTTTTCCTAGATGTTCTCCCATCCTAGTACTTGCCAGGTTCAGACATGCTTAGCTACAGATGGATTATCTACTCTGGAGTATAAGACAGCCTTTTGAAAACTTCTAACTACTACCATGTTTTCCTGCTTGACCTCACTACAACTGTTGGAAAGATACACAGACTACTGGAGCCATTCCATGTCTTTGAAGTTGAATGATGTGATTGTGTGGATTATGTCTTACACTCAGTTCTATCAGGATAGACTAAAGCTTCCTTGAACTTTGTAAAAGAGTAGAAAGGATCATAAACATGATGAAGAGATTTCTGAATGCAGCTGCTTCTAGATGCATAGATGATCATGATTTTACTAATTTTAGTTATCTTTCCATTTAAACTGACACTGTGAGCATGAATTTGCAGACATAGATTTTCAGATTTGGTAATGTCACTCCAAAGTATTTCATGTGAGCAAATTGTGTCTATCTTGAATATTCACTTAGGTGGGTAGCATCGTGGACACCAACCAAATCTTTGGCCTTAGTAAGAATGAACCTGGAAACTTCTTCCACTATGTGCAATATGATGGAATTCTTGGACTTGCCTACCCTTCAATCTCTGCTTCTGGGGCAACTCCATTCTTTGACAACCTGATGAGAAAGGGTCTTGTCAGTCAGAAGCTTTTCTCTTTCTACTTGAGCAGGTAAAGGATTAAATGAAAATAGTGGGTGAATCTTGAGGTGTTAGCCTTGAGTCCACATACATTTTGAAAATTATATGTGTAAATCATGACAATAATAGAAATATCTAATATGACCGTGTGAGTGATACAAACAAGTGTACCTAAATGAGTCAGGTGAATTAATGCAAATTTTAAGTGTGCAGATTCAAATCTCAGTCCTGCCTTTTAGGTGACCCAAGGAATTCTCAGAGCCTACTTGCATATCACTTTAACAAATACTGTACACTGCAGAGCTTGTTTTTAAAAAAATAAAAATCTTATAATTATGACAGAGTATTGTATAATTTCATATTATACGATTTGACTTACTAAAATATAATTATAATAACATTTCAAACTATCAAACAATCAAAGAGTCTTGGGTAGTCTTGGTTTTGTAAGATTTATTACCTCCATGTCACAGGAAAGAGCCCTTTACTTACAGGCGCTCCTTAATTAAAATTTAGTTAGATTATTTACCTAACACAATCTATTAAAAATATAGCATAATATACCGTAATTTTCTCTGATCCAGGAAATCAAAGTACAGGGATTACAAATACATTTCATTTTAAAAATAATTTTAATGAACCTCCCTGTACTACCTCAATTAGTGCTGATGCTTTCCTTTTGCAAAGATCTAGTTACTGTGTGTGTGTGTGTGTTTGCTTGTTCTTCAAGAGTGTTCTATAGTGGACATCATCTCCCTATAGCCTAGTATTGGAATTATATTATTAAAAAACACATAGCCAGATTATTTGAATATGCCACTTTACCACTGCTCCTGTAATACCAGCTACCCTTTGAAAACTGAGAGATCCTATGTGCTTTATATTGGATAGATATTGGATATTTTTTAGGGAGCATGTTTATTAATATGAAAAGTTTTTTTGAATGTGCAGATGTTTACTCATCCTTTCATGGAGAGTTATGATCCATATTATTTGGTGCTAGTAGCAGAATCAAATGATGAATATGTATTTTACCTTAAAGCTTGAAAAATGAATGATTGCTACTAAAAATTTTATGTGATCCCCACACCCAAGGCATAGCCGTGCAGGCAGTGTGGTGACCTTTGGTGGATTTGACCCGGCCTACTACAATGGCAGCATCCAGTGGATTCCTCTGAGTTCAAAGACCTACTGGCAAATCACTGTGCAGAAGTAAGTTGTTCATTTTATTTACGGAAATGTCTATGTAAATAATATCAAAACAGCTAATAATGAAATGTTGGTAATTCAGAAACATGCAATTCCATCTGCATATTTTTCTCTCTAAGAAACTGAGTAAATATCTTGCATTTTTATATTAAGTGAAAGTATTGTGTATGCTATTGTTATAGCCAAGCCATGACACCTTACCCTTAATTTTTGGTGTTGTTTGTATAGCCCTCAGTGTTAGTGTATTTAACTACTGCCAGCTCCATTCCATTAATAAGCATTCGTGGCACTAAACTGGAGCTGATGGTTTATCATCATTATTCAATTCTTGAGTATATAAAGATCGACACTAGATTTCTAAAGAAGTCTTAAAGAAAAAGTGGTTCAGTGTAATTGACAGATGACACCAATAACACTATTTAAATTATAAAAATATGTCAAATAGACATTCCATTTTTTTAAGGAGGTTTTGGCTGTTATATTTCTATATTTTTATTTTTATCTAGTATCAAGGTCCAAGGACAGGTTGTTGCCTGTGTGCACGGCTGTCAGGCTATCGTGGATACAGGCACCTCAAAGATTATTGGAGATTCCAGCAATATTAACAACATTCTGACTGGGGTTGGAATGCACAAGAATCAGAATGGGAAGGTAACAACAATTCTGGTTGTATCAATTGCTGTTTTTTAAAACATAAAGTCATTCTTAAACTTCTGTTCTCAAACTGAATGTAAGAAATGTAGGTAATTGGAGATCAAGCGGATTAAATAATCTTTAAATTAAAGTCAGTCAGCCTCAAATGAACAGTCTCCCATAATGTGTTAATTGAGTAATTTTTGTCCTGCTAATAGGGCGTAAAAACAGCTTCATTACTTATATTATATTATATTATATTATATTATATTATATTATATTATATTATATTATATTATATTATATTATACTAGCTGTGTAAGCCCGTGCTGTGAAAAGGCCGGGGTCCTAGAAACTATTGAAATCGTCAGAAAAAAAACTGAAATATAGAGATGTCAGGTTATTGAAAGGAACTACTCTGGCCATCCCTCTCCTAGGAGGTTTCTATTTGCCGACATGCTCGCCTCACTTGTGTATTAGCAGCGGTAAGAAAAGTAAAAGGGATACCGTTTTGCCGATGTGCTCGCCTCACTTGTGTATCAGTAGCTAAGCAAGTTTCTGTTTCCTCAGAGGTGAAGTCCTTACCCCGACTCCACCTCTCACTACCGGGCCGGATAGACAGACAGACACACACACACTTCCACGCGTAGACATTTATATATTATATTATATTATACTATATTATATTATATTTGTTTTCTCATGTCTGTGTTTTTTCAGTACTCTGTGAACTGCAAAACCGTTGGCTCAATGCCTGATGTCACCTTCGTCATCAATCGAGTTGAATTTGCTCTTCCTGCTTCTGCCTATGTAATTCAGGTAAGGAAAGGTTTCATTAAAATAATAAATCACAATCCCAGTTTCCAGAAACTTCCTAAGCACACCTTGCATAGGTACTTTTTAAATACTTGAATGCTGGAATAATATTTAAACTGTAAATTTTTAAGCAATATAAATGAATGTATTAGGAGACAGAATAAGCACTTTCATTTACTGTACTTTGCCTCATTTCATATAACACATTATCATCCATGTTGTGAATATACTGTGCGTATATTTATGCAGTTAGACACTGTGATTTAAAAAAATAAATATTCAAAAACAAATTTGTTCTTCATTATTATTTTTTCAGACCAGCTCTGGTTGTTCATCTGGCTTCAGCCCCAGCAATTACCAGCTCTGGATCCTGGGTGATGTCTTCCTCCGAGAATGGTACTCCATCTTTGACAGAGCCAACAACATGGTTGGTCTAGCCAAGGCTATTTAAGCCAATCAACTCAATAGCATGACATCAAAAATATGTGACCATTTATGGCTTCAAAAATTAGACAAATATTTTATCTTTGGATAATTCTTTCAGAATATCAGTGAACATCAAAGGGACTGCATCCTATACCCAACTAAAACAGTGTTAATATTGCTTTCCTCATGATATCCTTCATGAGCTACTGCAGGTATTCTTTTAGTCAGTAGCTGGTTTTCTAGTTTATACTTTGCTAATAAACTGATTATCTACACGTTTAAGACAAAAGAAGCTTGCAAATTAGTAATACACACATTAGAGTAGAGTAGGTTATCTGTTGACTTGAAGGCTGGTTGGTAATGATATACAACTTATTGTAAATAAAGGTGTTCACTACATCACAATAAAAAAGACAATGTCACTCATTAATAAATTTGTATTTTTGGAAAAAATAAATAATAAACTATTTCAAAGAATGTTTCCTGTTCCTTTCATTCTAATGTTGATACAACTTTAATTTACTGAGGTTCTCAGAAAAACCTTGTTTACCAGTATTGTCACATTTTAAAACATGTTGTGGCGAGCGGCTGGGGGTGGTACCCAGCCTGGATGCCCGGAAGGACCGGAAGAGGGATTACGCCTCCTCCTGATCACAATGGGGCAGCCGCCCTGGTTGGTATGGGGACCACGGGAACAGATCATGGAAGCTCAACCCTATAGGGGCCCGTGGTCATCGCCAGGGAAGCCTGAGAAGCCCTGGATGTCAGCACTTCCGCCACACCCGGAGGTGCTTGGGGAAGGAATACCAGGGACACCCAGAGTACTTCCGGATGCACAGCCAGCACTTCCGTCACACCAGGAAGTGCCGGCAGAAGTTCATCAGGAGACACCTGGAGCACGGCTTGGTGAACATTAAAGGGGCTGCCTCCCTCCATTTGTTAGCTGGAGTCGGGTGGAAGAGGACGAAGCCTGGAGGTGAGGAGAGGAGAGGAGAGGAGTGGAGGCGGTCAGACAGAGAAAGGCATTGAGGAAAAGGTGAACTGAGGGTGATTGGTGCGGGAGCACTGGGTTGTGTACACACTTGTAAATATGGAAGTGTGGAATAAACGTGTGTTGGTGCTTGAACCATCGGTGTCTGCCTGTCTGTGTCCGGGTATTCCCCACAATGTTTATATAAGACTTGCAGTGGGCTGGCTCCCTGCTCGGGGTTTGTTTCCTGCCTTGCACCCTATGTTGGCTGGGATTGGCTCCAGCAGACCCCCGTGACCCTGTAGTTAGGATATAATGGGTTAGATAATGAATGAATAGATGTTTATATAACACATAAATTACATATATGTATATCCTTCCATCCATTGTTGATTGTATTTAATTCAGGCCAGGATAATGGAGCCCATCCTTGTATAATAACAGGAGGAAAAGCAGGACTTACTGCTGGACACAATCTCTACACACACACACACACACACACACGCACACACTTCAGGCTAATTTAAAGACACCAGTCTTTGATCTTTGTCTGGAAATCAGTTGCAGTTTTCATTTTGGCCGCTTTACTTTTCAGTGTGTTTCAGTTGTACTGTGGAATTTTTTCCTGTGATTACCAGTAGGTGAAGTCAACCTCTTCACGTGTATCTGTGTCACTGGTTATAATAAGTTTTGATATTTAGTTTAAATTGAGAACGATTCACATTTGTCAATTATTGTTTAAATTGTTCATTTTGATATAAAATTTCTCATGTTTGTTTTATTTGTTTTAAATTACATTTTTTTCTTTTATACACAATGAGTTTAATTGAGTATTGCATATGTTTTTTTACTTTAAGTGTTTTTTTCAATTAATTGATTAATTAATGGGTTGATTCTTGATTTCTCCCAGAGGAAGTTAGCTTAATAAATAACAGCTGAGCAGGAGGATGGGAGATGAAAACCAGAAGATAAGACTGCATGAGTGGGAAGCATACAGAAAGGGAAGTGCTGCTGGGGCATTCAAGATTTTATTGTACTACTGGTTATAGTTTTTAATGTAATTTTTAAATTGTTAAGATTTTATATTTTTGTTCAATTTGAAACCTAGATAATCTTGAGGACCTAAATTGACTTTTTGAACTAAGAAAGGTCTCTAGCTGGCAAAGTGAACTGCAAGGGGTGGCTTCTTGTGTTTCAAAATCTCATGAGGCTTGGAGCCTTTGTGCTACACCAAGGAGAAAGGTGGTGGGGTGAAATGAAAGTGAAACCTATCTGGAAGGAAACTGGAGTGAAAGCTGCCTGGCAGTTTCTACCTTAAGCTAAGTCCGTTTGAAGTAAGAACCTGACCATGGATAGTGGTGGAGGATTCCTTTGGTATTTTGGGCTCTTGTCCAGTTCTTAAAGGAGATGTTTTTTCTTCAAAAATTGGTGTGCCTGGTGCCAGTGTTGAAGAAGCAAGAGTAACTGCAGCAGCTTTGGCCTCACATTTTGTTGGACGTTTCTGCCAGTCTTATTTTAAATATTGTTTTTTTTTTTCCTCAAGATCGTATAGTGGAATCAATATTTTTTACTGTGTGGAACCTGCAAAAGAACCTGGTTTAAAAAAAATTTGCTCAACACTTTATCACTAGGAGGCGTAGTCGGCCTATGTGGCACTAACGTTTTGGGTCACATCTGCAGTGGGAGTTTGATATAATCAATGATAAATCTGTCTCAGTGGTTTGTGCTTTAAATCAGGGGTGTCCAACGCTGATCTTAGAGGGCTGAGGTGGCTGCAGGTATTCATTTTAACTAGTGATGGGCCCAGTGGCGGTTCTACATTAAATTGCTCCCCGGGCGAGACTCCCTCCCGGCGCCCCCCCCCCCAAAAAAAAAAAAATAACATGACAAAACTACACATTTTGTACACACCACACGTTTTATTGTAGTAATTCCATCATTCCGTAACAGACCAATTTTTGCAAAAATAAATAAATAAACTGCTCATAACTTAATTATACTCTGTACAAACTAATATTATTTAAGAAAAAATATTTAAAATTATTAAGAATAATATACAAATAAAATATAGAATAAATCACACTAAAGAAAATTAAATTATTTCACTGCAGAACAGAAAACACAAACTGAAACTAAAATCTGACATTTCTGGCCTTTCTAGATGCAAAGTCATCAATAATGGCATCATATGAGATATGCTCCCCTACTGAATGATTAATGCTTATGACAGCAAGGCCAGTGAGCCGTTCCTGAGACATGGTTGACCTCAGGTATGTCTTGATTAACTTCAGTTTGGAAAAGCTCTTCTCTGCTTGAGCCACAGTCACTGGCAGGGTAAGTGCAATCCTGAGAGCAGTCCAAAAGTTGGGGTAGATCTCAGATAGATCCTTATCGTGCATGAAAGTGATAAGCTCAAGGAGGCTCATGGTTTTTGATGGCAGGTGAGGGAATTTCTTGATTTCCTGCAAAAGCTGTCTACTGTCCAAATCAGAATGCCCTTCGAAGTGCAGTGTGGTACCTAGTGCATTGCACTGCTCTGCCAGCTCCTCATCTGCAAGACTAGGGAAATTTGTCAAAACCCCAAATTTGTTTTCCACATTTTCCAATGTGGTAAATCTCTCCGCGATGGCTGACAGGGCTGCATCAAGAACAACATTGAAGAATCCAATCTCCAACTTCCTAAGGGCATCACTGAAAGGCTCATCATGTGATTCATATGAGAAGTGGCGCTTTGTGGACCTCAGCCTTTTTTGTTTCAAAACAGCTTCCACATTCATTTCTTCACAAATGTCTTTGGCCGCCATCTGTGCAGTCACAAAGCCACTTGCCCTGTAGCTCTGGAGACCTTGCTCAGTCTTCTTCAAAAGATTCACAGCTAGGTCGACATGCATATTTGGAGACTGCATGAGTTTGCTGACATGCTGTATTGCAGATAGCATGTCATACCAAACAACCGTGCAGATGCTGAAGCGGTACGACCCCACCTCCTCAGACAAAGACTGGGCCTCAGCCTTTATAGCAGGGTCTTTAGTGTTGTCTCTCACCTCAATTAAAGCCTCTCTCACGGCAGCTCCGTGGTACCTCGTGGGCTCAACGCTCTTGACCTTGCTCTCCCACCTTGTTTCTGCCCACATCTTTAAGGTGATGCTCACATGGTTCATCAGAATGGACCATCTTTGGGAGGAGGCTGAAAATAATGTGTAAAGCTTTTGCAGTACACCAAAATAGCTCATAGCATCCACAGATCCCTTCGCAGCATCACACACAACTAAATTTAATGTATGCGCCCCACATGGCACAAACAGAGCTCTGGGATTCTTTTCTAAGAGCCTGGCTTGAACTCCCTTATTTTTGCCCTTCATGTTTGCCCCGTTGTCATATGATTGTCCTCTGCAGTCGTCAAAAGGAATTCCCAACTCCTCAAGTCTTGTCAGGATCATGGATGCCAAGTGCTGCCCTGTGGACTCCTCTGCCTTCAAAAATCCCATAAAATGTTCCCTGATATGGGGCTTCTCCATCAGTGACACCACTCTAATGACCACTGACAACTGTTCTATGTGGCTTATATCTGGAGTGCAGTCCAGAATTATTGAAAAAAACTTTGCCTGCTTGATGTCATCCACTATATCAGATATGATTTTGCTGCTTAACAAATCAATCAGCTCATTCTGCACATGATGCCCTAGGTAGCTGTTGTGACAAATGTTTGTCTTTTACACTATCTACACATATGTAAATTACACTGGCTATTTACAGTAGCCAACACAAACAATGGAAATAAATAATAACTGTACTTGCAACAGTTTTGTTGCAAAGCATAATTTTGTGGTTAAATTTAATTAGATCTCGTGTTGTATACACTGCTGAAAAAACAATAGAACCCTGCCCAAAAATAACAGAAAATGTAATGGATTTAATGGTTATAATGGGAATTGTATTGGTTTTAATGGTAAGTATAATGTGTCTGCTGGTATATGATGGTTTCTATTGGTGGGTGGGATGGTAAATCCTATTGGAAAAGTGCCCAAAACACACTACAATAAGGAATTTTGTAATAGTTTCACTGGAAAAAAGTTAATGGTTCACAATGGTATTTAATAGAAACCATTAGAATTTCTGTGATGGTTTGTATATTAGGCTTTTACTGAGTTTTTTTTTTTTTTTAGCAAGGTAAGCATAGCATGCATCATAAGCAAGAAGGCTAACAAAGTAAGAGTTAACGTTATACCACTAATTAACACAATGACATGAATACCTTAATCATACAGAGAGAATATTGTTGCATACCTTTATCTTTTGCCCGTTTCTCCTCATCATCTTTTCTTTTTTTCCTAAATTGGGCACCTGACAGCTTTGGCCTTTTTCTCTCCATCGCTGTGTTTACTAAGTAATCGGCAATCAACAGATTTCCCATCATCCCCCAACGCTGTCACTCACGACCAGAAGTCAAGACTAAACCAATTCACCTCCACATCATAATCATTTTTTATTACCTATTTTTATTAGCCATTTCACACAATTAAATAAATAAATAAAAATGTGCCAATTATTGGTCTGTGTTTAAAATATTTTGAATGAAATGTGCGTTATTTGTAAGAAAGTCAGGTGTCACTGACATAGTTTAGCCCCCCTCCTTGTCCGCTTCATTTGGGAGAGGTGAACTGTACTCTGCGCCTCCTCCCCCCCAACCCCCCCACCGCCCCTCATCCCCTCTCCTCTCCGCTCGCTCAGCTTCTGTGCAGCTCCTTCAGCAGCAGGGGCGGCGCAGGTATCATAGATAATAGAAAACCGCTTAGCGGCACAGATGATTTTTTTTTTCTCCAAGTTCGTGTGCCGCCCCCCACGTGTCATGAAAAAATGCCGCCCCGGGTGGCTGCCCCGTTCGCCCATGCCTAAAACCGCCACTGGATGGGCCTCCTGATACTGACATGTTGGTGGTGGTGTGCTTTCGAAGCACAGATGTTTGAAGCACTACTTCTTATTGTAATTGCTATAGTTTCTAGGCTTGTTTCAAACACGTCTGTGACGTGATCCTGAGTCTCACTAGCATCATGACCTCATTACCAGCTTGGTCAGCCAGTCTACTGCTGATCTTGTTTGGCTCATAAAGTAAAAGCAGTGGCTCTTCGCCATCTGCATGGTTTTCTAACATGAGTTTGAATCCTGCAGTTCCTGTAGGTGGGACTCTAGCATGGTTAAAGCAAAAATAAAAACATTCTAAAAAGTTATGTACTACTTATCTGTAGTTGTAGTAGGGTGATGTACCGTGTTAGCCATTATGCATGCATTGAGAAGTGAAGTAAACTGACACTTTTAATTGACTAACTGAATAGATTACTATATGCAAGCTTTAATTCAAAGCAGTTCTTATCCCCTAAACAAAAAGTATTAAGATATCAACCCGTGGGGCCAGTGCTGGGACTAACTTTAACACTAATGCGTGACACTTTTAGTGGCTGATTGAATAGATTACAATATTCAAGCCTTCGAGGCACCTTCTTCAGGCAACTTCAGGCCTTAGCTGCCTTGAAGGCTTACATATTGTAAAATATTTAATCAGCCACTGAAAGTGTCATTTTGCTTCATTTCTCACAGTACTTATAAGATAACAAATACTTTAAATGACATTATGAAAGATTCATGCAGGATACCATATTTCTTTCTGTGGAGTTGATGAGCATATGTGGCATAAGATTGCACAAGTAGTAACAGTCCAGCTTCTATACTACCCTAGGCCAATCAGGTCAGAGAGGCTTAGAGACGCATCATGTTAAAGTTTATGAAGCCTATACAGCTGGTGTAAAATTTTGCCAAATCAATATGGGGACAACAATACAATTTTCCATACTGGATTGGTCGAGCCCCGGGCTAACATCAACTGCCACCAGTACTGTGAGCCAACAGGGTGCTGGCAGAAATTGGGCTACTGTTGGCCAAAGAAGAAGAATAAAAAGGAGAAGAAGAGGGGGGAGACGTGTCCGGAGGCAGGAGGAGAGGAGGAAGGTAAAGAAAGTGGAACTGAGGGTAGGAACATTGCATGCTGGCAGTATGACTGGTAAAGGGAGAGAGTTAGACAGATATGATGGAGAGAAGGAAGGCTGATATACTGTGCTGCAAGAGAATAAATGGAATAAGGCCAGGTGGATCGGAGGTGGATTCAAATTGTTCTATCATGGTGTGGATAGGAGGAGAAATGGAGTAGGGGTTATTCTGAAGGAACAGTATGTCAAGAGTGTTTTGGAGGTGAAAAGAGTGTCAGACAGAATAATGATTATGAAGCTGGAAATTGGAGGTCTAATGATGAATGTTGTTAGTGCATATGTCCCGCAAGTTGGATGTGCAATGGATGAGAAAGAGGATTTTTGGAGTGAGTTGGATGAAGTGATGAACAGTGTACACAAGGGATAGAAAGTGGTGATTGGAGTGGATTTCAATGGACATGTTGGTGAAGGGAACACGGGAGATGAGGAGGTGATAGGTAGGTATGGTGTCAAGGAGAGGAATGAAGAAGGTCAGAGGATAGTGGATTTTGCCAAAAGGACATGGCTGTTGTGAATATGTATTTTAAGAAGAGGGAGGAACATAGAGTTACGTACAAGAGTGGAGGAAGATGCACACAGGTAGATTACATCCTATGCAGAAGAGTCAATCTGAAGGAGAATGAAGACTGAAAAGTGGAGGCAGGGGAAACTGTAGTTAAGCAGCATAGGATGGTGGTTTGTAGGATGACGTTGAAGATCAAGAAGAGAAAGAGAGTGAGGGCAGAGCCAAGGATCAAATGGTGGAAGTTGAAAAATGAAGACTGCAAGGTTGAGTTTAGGGAGAAGGTGAGATAGGCACTGGGTGGTATTGGAAAATTACCAGAGAGTTGGGAAACTACAGCAGATGCAGTAAGGGTGACAGTAAGAAGGGTGCTTGGTGTGACAGCTGGACAGAGGAAGGAGGAAAAGGAAACTTGGTGGTGGAATGGGGAAGTACAGGAGAGTATACAGAGGAAGAGGATGGGAAAGAAGAAGTGGGTTAGTCAGAGAGATGCAGAAAGTAGACAATAGTACAAGGAGATAAGATGTGAGGTGAAGAGACAGGTGGTGAAGGCTAAAGAAAAGGTGTATAATGAGTTGTATGAGAGGTTGGACACTAAGGAGGGAGAAAAGGACCTGCACCAATTGACTAGACAGAGGGAGTAAGTTCGGAAAGATGTGCAGCAGTTTAGGATGATAAAGGATAAAGATGGAAACATACTCACAAGCAAGGAGAGTGTGTTGAGCAGATGGAAAGAGTACTTTGAGTGGCTGATGAATGAAGAGAACAAGAGAGAGAAGAGGTTGGATGATGTGGAGATAGTGAATCAGGAAGTGCAACAGATTAGCAAGGAGGAAGTGAGGAAAGCTATGAAGAGGATGAAGAATGGAAAAGCCATTGGTCCAGATGACATACCAATGGAAGTATGGAGGTGTTTAGGAGAGATGACAGTGGAGTTTTTAACCCAACTATTTAATGGAATCTTGGAAAGTGAGAGGGTGCCTGAGGAGTGAAGAAGATGTATACTGGTGCCGATATTTAAGAATAAGGGGGATGTGAAGGACTGTTGTAGCTACAGGGGGATAAAATTGATGAGCCACAGCATGAAGTTATGGGGAAGATTAGTGGAAACTAGGTTAAGAAGTGAGGTGATGATTAGTGAACAGCAGTATGGTTTCTTGCCAAGAAAGAACACCACAGATGTGATATTTACTCTGAGGGTGTTGATGAAGAAGTATAGAGAAGGCCAGAAGGAGTTGCATTATGTCTTTGTGGACCTGGAGAAAGCATATGACAGGGAGAAGAGCTGTGGTATTGTATGAGGAACTCGGGAGTGGCATAGAAGTATGTAAGGAGTGTGACCGTGGTGAGGTCTGTGGTAGAAGTGACGGATGCATTCAAGGCGGAGGTGGGATTACATCAGGGATCGGCTCTGAGCCCTTTCTTATTTGCAGTGGTGATGGACAGGTTGACAGACGACATTAGAAAGGAGTCCCCATTGACTATGATATTTGCTGATGACATTGTGATCTGTAGCGATAGTAGGGAACAGGTTGAGGAGACCCTAGAGTGGTGCAGATATGCACTAGAGAGAAGAGGAATGAAGGTCAGTAGCATCAAGACAGAATACATATGTGTGATGGGATCAACAGTACAGAGTAATGGGGATTGTGGAACAGAGGTGAAAAAGAGAGAGCTGGCAGGGTGGAATAGGTGGAGAAGAGTGTCAGGAGTGATTTGTGACAGACAGATATCAGCAAGAGTGAAAGGGAAGGTCTACAGGATGGTAGTGAGACAAGCTATGTTCTATGGGTTGGAGATGGTGGCACTTACCAGAAAGCAGGATACAGAGCTGGAGGTAGAAGAGTTAAAGATGCTAAGATTTGCATTGGGTGTTACAAGGATGGATAGGATTAGAAGTGAGTACATTAGAGGGTCAGCTCAAGTTGGATGGTTGGGAGACAAAATCAGAAAGGCGAGATTGCGTTGGTTTGGACATGTGCAGAGGAGAGATGCTGAGTATATTGGGAGAAGGATACTAAGGACAGAGCTGCCAGGCAAGAGAAAAAGAGGAATGCCTAAGAGAAGGTTTATAGATGTGGTGAGAGAGGACATGCAGGTGATGGGTGTAAAAGAACAAGATGCAGAGGACAGAAAGATATGGAAGAAGATGATCTGCTGTGGGGACCCCTAACAGGAGGAGCCAAATGAAGAAGAAGATAGCCATCACAACAGACAAGATCCTCCTCATTAAATGTTTTTAGTATTCAGTGATTTTCAAATCTGTAGGTGATAGAGTATGTATCGTTGATTTACAAAATGCAATTTGAAAAAAAGTGTTTGCTACATAACTAATTACTTCTGTCTTCAAAACAGAATCGGCTCTGTAGACAACATCTTCTTTAATTTGTGGGAGCCTCAGGACTTCTTAATGAGACAAAATAAAAGTTGTAAAGAAACTTTGTGAATTCATCCAGAAGTGGACATAAACATTACTCAAGTACTGACAAGAACAAACAGTTGGATAAGCACTTCTGGATCCAAACTGTCAAAAAAGCACCTGACTTTGTTGGCAACATCTGTCCTTTGTGAATACATCTTGTCAAAGGCTGGCTACGGATCAGTCAATAAGAAGTCGATAAAACTGCAGCATACCAGAATAAATTATTTATGTAAATAGAATTATTAAAAGAATGAGCTTTTGTCATTTTTATATTCTTAAATCATTTTTTTAATGATGTAATCCCAGTCACTGACAAGTTTCATGTTTCCCTGCTCCTTACCTGTCATGTTACCCAAAGCAAGTGCCTGTTATCACTTGTCTCCAATCATCAACACTGAGTTTCATACAATACTTTACCGTCCGTCCTGTCATACACATAAAATAAGGTACACACTTTCTCTACATATGTGATTAATATTAATAAAAGCAATATGGCAATAATGAGAAAAAGCACAAGATGGGAATATAGTATTTATGAGAAAAGCTTGGGTGTTAGGATGAGGAGGTGTCTTGTCTCCCATTACTTGAGCTCTCATTTGTCGCCTCTCAGTATATCAGCCATACTGGCACGCATTACACTGAGACCAAATGAAAAGTACTGACAATGTACAAACATAAAAATACAAAGCTTAACATTTCAGACAAATGATGAGATTTGTTAATTATAAAAAATGCACCTTAACTACTGTATGTGTTGTTTCTTTTTTATTTATTTTCAGCAAATGTTGCATATGCACGTGGGCAATGAATATGGGTAATATGTTTAAAATAATTCAGATTAAATTAAAATTAAACACTGTCAAAATATATTAATAAACAAACTGAGAAGCATTGGCCAATAGGAAATTTCAAAAACATTCATGAGTTGGAGTTTTTGAAAATTATTTAAGTTATTAATATGGTAAAATAAATTCTTCAAACAAAAACAGAAAGATTTTGGTTGAGGGTAAAAAATGTTATAAAGTAATTCAGAGCAACACACATACGGATTGAGTTACCAAGCAAGGTATTGAGGAATTTTGATGTATTGACTCAGGAGTATTTTGAAAGGTTAAGGAAATTGAAATTGACAAGCTGAGTTCTGGTGAATGTTCTTATGTTATCTTTACCTTCAACGACTGTGTCCTTAATTGTAAAAAGACTTATCACAGAAGTTCAATATAATCTCTCTTAAAAAATAAATGTTGCAACAAACTGTACGGTACATGCATTAGTGTTAAAGTTTGTCCCAGCACTGGCCCCACGGGTTGATATCTTAATACTTTTGGTTGAGGGGATAAGAACTGCTTTGACAAACATACTCCCACAATGCCAATCTTATTTTTTTACAATTTCAAAGAATTTTTGAAATCATCATCATAAAGTGACGTGTACAAGATATGTTGGGGTGTATATAAAGGTGGACATAGCTGCTTCTTTACTCTGACCAGTTTGGAGTTCAGTGGCAAAGGTTTGTCAAGCTTAAGGACCAAAATGAAGTGGTCTGTTGTTCTGCTGGTCATCTTTGGGTTTTCAGAATGCTTACACAGGTAAGTCAAACCATATTATTTCTTTCACATTTTTATATGCAGTTTTTGTCATCCAAAGCACTTTTATTAACCTTCATGCTTGAATGTGTCTGGCAGTTAAATAGATTCTGGGTTAAGTCCTTTTGTCACCTCAAAATTCAGTGATTAATGTAGAATGCTTTAAAATGGAATGGGTGAAGTGCTCAGTATGAAGGATTTTTTGGAATAAAATGTCTCTATTACTATATTGTACTGACTTTGACCAAACTCGGCTTTGCTGTGTGTATTTTTGTTATCTTAAAAAATAACAGCTTGAATTGATCTGTTAGTTGTCCAGCTTAAAGTTTGACCAAAAGTGTCATATAAAAGGGCAAACACAGCACGTGACAGAGAAATTAGTCAGTATGGTGGTGCCTTCTTCTACAACTTTTCTTTGTGGGATGTATATATACAGGGTGAGTCAAAATTATGTTAACATTTGAATGGCGGAAACAATTTATTCACAAAACATACTGCATATGTGCAAGATGATTTACAAGAATATCTCAACCTGTTCACCATCATGGTCAACACACAAAACCAACGATCAACACTACCATTTAAAGCCAGGACACACATTTCATGGGGAATAGATGATACACAGTCCATATTCTGTCCTTCTGGTCATTGATATCTCAAACTTTCCTGCTATACACAGGCTCCTTCAACATACCCCATAACCAGAAATCACAGGGTGTCAAATCAGGGGAATGTGGAGGCCATGGCAATGACTCACTCTGTAGTATAAAGTGCGCACAAGGTGACATGCTGCATTTTTTATTAAACATTTAACATGGTTGGAAATGCAAATATATTTTCTATCTATATAATACAATTGAGTCAACAGAAAAGACAAAAAAAATATGTGTATGGTGGTGACAGAAGTCAAATAATTGGTGGAAGGATAGCCAACCCTGACACTGACAAGTTTTAAAAAATAAGTTCAGTGCTCTTAGCAGTGTGTGTGAAGGTGACCTACCATGTCCTTCATTAGACTATTACGTCATTGGCATCATGTTAAATCACTAAAGTTCTTTATGGAAGTGTGGAAGTTTTAGTTGAGTCATTATGAGTAGGCAGTATCCATTCTGAGTGCAGGTTAGTGGTTTTGGTATGCTGTGATTTACAGAAAAATGCAAGCTGAAACTGCAGACAGATTATAATACTAATTGGTTAAATCATATATGGATACAATGTATACATGAAACACAAACTAATTGGTTGGCTTTAGCAAAACTGCCAGTCATCATGAATTGTATGTAACAGATTTTGAATATCGATAAAGTGGAACACTTTAAAAGGTCCAAGAGCCAGATCTGGCCCATGAGCCTTGAGTCTAATGTGCTTCTTGCTTTCTGTCATTTGATAAGTATTAATAGTGAGATATCATAATCTGAATAATCCATACAATATGGTGAACAATGTAAATAGAAAGTGGGTTGTGTTTAGCACATGTCCTAATGCTATCAAGCGCTGTTCTTGAGCAGCCCTTGCAAACTCTTCAGAAAATGGCCTATAAGGTTCTTTAACGGTTTATTAATCTCAAATAGCCTGACTATCTTCTCCAATTGCTATGTCATCTAAGGAAGCTTTATCTCTAATAGGTGTCATGTTAAGACAAAACGCTATCGCTCCTTTGACTTCTCTGACTGCCTAATTTATACTTTAGATATGTCTTGGAAAGACAATGATTTGAACTTTTCGATGCTGACTTCTCTTGAAGATACTTAATTATGTTGGGTAATAGAGATAAATGTCATATTCTGATTTCACACATAAAGTTTTTGCATGTGTCTCATTTTTTGGTTATATCAGGAATTCTAGTTTTTGTAACTCCTCCTTGTTATATATAACTAGCCCTGCCATGCTTTCCTATACTATACTTACCTATCAACTTACCTTTCACATCAGCATCTCATGCAGAACTTAACACTACAGACCTGGGCTTTGGTAATTACCCACTGTTTGTTCCAGATATCACATCTCAGCAAAGGAAAACTACCTTATACAGCAGAATTTAATTTAAAAAACTGAAACATGTCTTTGTCTTGTAGGATCCCATTGTACAAGGGCAAATCTGCCAGAGAAGCTCTCAAAGAAAAAGGCCTACTGGAAGAGTTCATGAAGAATCATCCCTACAACCCATCCATCAAGTTCAACCCTGCTTTGGCCCAGATTACTAACGAGCCTCTCACCAATGACTATGATGTCAGTCTCTGTTTGACAATTTGGAAAGTACAAATTTGTATCCACAAAATTCCTCAGTTCAGGCTGTGTTAAAAACTTTTTTGTTTCTCCACAGCTTGACTACTATGGAGTCATCTCCATTGGAACACCACCCCAGTTCTTCAAGGTCATCTTTGACACTGGCTCCTCCAACCTCTGGGTACCTTCTATCAACTGTAAAAGCTTTGCCTGTGGTAAGTTTCAGTTCAGTACACCAACACCAAATATTACATTTACAACAAACTCTCTGTGAGATTCAAGGTCAAGGTTAAGGTAAACTTAAAGTATAGAAGACTCTACACTATTTTGGGATAACATTTTAATAAAATACTACTTTGGAAGTTTTGGGATATTTTCCACTTGGAGTCTGAAATTTATTACACTGATAATAGTGAAATATAAAGCTAGTATTGACCTTTTTTGAATATATTTGTACTTTGGACTTCTTTGTTGAGATGTAAAATCTCAGCTTCCTATATGGTTAAAGCAAACATTTAAGCTGTATGTGAGTGTATTTTTTTTAATATACGGTGATACCAATCATGAAGATTACTGTGTGTCATAGTGCAGTATTAAAGTCTGCAGCTATTTCACCCTATTTGTACTCTTTCTTTTTAGCTCATTCAACATATATTACTTAGGGACTTTGATCCTATGTTAAACAAACAGTGTATTCATTTGATGGAATTTGGCAGCCACCTTTTCTTGCTATTTAATAAAATATAAACATATTTATCCTCATACACCACAACTTGATAGAGCTCAGTCAGGCCTAATAGAGCAGTTCTAGTCTTTTAAAATTGGGAAATATTCAAGCACTGCTGCCACTCAGCTCCAAGGACCAGGATTAGACTTCCAGGCAACTCACTGTTTGCTTGTGGTTTCTACATTCTGTTCATAATCATTTAGATTTTGTGATATTCTTCCATGTATTAAAGATACGCTGGCTAGGTGATTATGATTATAATTTGGTGTTGTACGAGTATTAACATGCTGCTCTATGATGGACTGGCATCTTAATCCTAAACAGGAATGCAAATCTCAACTCATGAACACTGTTTTGGATCAAGAATTTGAATGGAAGGATGGATTGGAATTTTATAACTTAATTTTAAAATGTATACTATGTCTTGGTACTGTCATTAATATTGATTTCAACTAGGGTGAAAAATTGAGTCATTCACCATAGCGTTGCTTTTTACACTAAAATCATAATTAAATATGTTGTAATGAAAACATGACATATTCTTTCCATGTCTGAGTGGGTTTTCTTTGGGTAGTTTAGGTTTGTTTTTGTCCCTAATTTTGTACCTTTTTTTGTCCCTAACCATGTACCTAATGATTGTTAGCAGTTTGAAATTTAAAATCTAAAGTAAGCTAAACACTTTGATCCTAGTCTAAACAATGTCACACTAACTACTGCATGATATTTTTAATGTGTATTTTTTCTTTCCAGCTAACCACACTAAATTTAACCCTGCTCAGTCATCCACCTTCAGGTCCACCTCCCAAGACATCTCTATTGAGTATGGCACTGGTGCAATGAGTGGAATCCTTGGATATGACACAGTTACCGTGAGTATAAGCCAGCCTTCTGAAATCTCTGACTGCTTACATTTTTCCAGCATAGTGATCTCACTTAAACTGGTCACTAATTATTGGACTGGAGCTCAAACTCCTTCAGCCATTCCAAATTTCTGAAGAAGAATGATGTGAGTGTGTGTGGGTGTCCAACACTGGGTCATTCACTTCTGTCAGACAGGCTTCCTCAGACATTGCAAAGGAACAGCAGGAATTACACAATTGATGGATGATGCTCCTGCCTCTTGGTATATAATTGATTATGCTCCTTGTAATTTTAGTGATATATAATTATTTACATGGACAGTCTCAACACTGATTTGCAGAGATTCATTTTCAGAGTTGAGTTATCAATATTAATTAACATGCAATTTCATATCGCCTATATGCTGATGACTGCCAAATTTATTTCTCCCTCAAGCCAACTGACTCCACCAAACCTCTCCTCGACTGCCTATCTGACATTAAGGACTGGCTGGCTGTAAACTTTCTTCACCTGAACGATTCAAAAACCGAGGTCATTGTTTTTAGTCCCGACTGCAAACAGACCCCACCCCTTTGCCTCGACTCTCTTCCCATTCCAGTAACTTCGTCTGTCTCCAATCTTGGAATCAAAATGGATACGGTATTGAAAATGGATGCTCAAGTCAACAGCACAGTAAAATCCTGCTTCTTCCATCTTAGGCGAATCGCCAAACTCAAGCCTATTCTGTCTAACCACCTCCTGGAATCAGTAATCCATGCATTCATTACGTCCCGGCTCGACTACTCTAATTCCTGCCTATATGGCATCAGTAAAGCCACTCTTTCTAGACTCCAAATGGCTCAAAATGCAGCTGCAAGGCTTCTAACTGGAAACAACAGAAGCCAACACATTACACCGATTTTAAAAACCCTACATTGGCTGCCGGTTAGATTCAGAATCGATTTTAAGATACTCCTCTTAACCTATAAGGCGCTAAACGGTCTAGCCCCCGCCTATTTGAGTGTCTTGCTCCATCTTCACAATCCCCCCCATGTTCTTAGATCCGCAGATCAGCTGCTCCTAGCCGTTCCCAAGGCACGTTTTAAAGCTCGTGGTGAAAGGGCTTTCTCCATCTGTGCACCCAGGCTCTGGAACTCCCTACCTTTAGTGGTTAGGCAAGCCGCCTCAGTCGCCACATTTAAATCACGCCTAAAAACGCACCTCTTCACATTGGCTTTTAATTCTTAACCTGTCTCATTTCCACTTGCTTCTTGCTATTTCTTTATTTTATTGGGTCCCCTGACCTGTTTTTAGTATCTCTGTTTTAAATTCTCTCTTAATGTTTGTTTTTAATTTTTGTTATTAGTCCTGCTTCTTTTTAACTGTACAGCGCTTCGGTCAGTTGTAATGCTGTGTTTTTAAGCGCTCAACAAATAAAAATGGTATGGTATGGTATGGTAATATTATCTCAGTGATGCTGTTGTGAATGCAAATTTCTAACATGTGCTAATTTGAACTTTCATTAGGTTGGTAGCATTGTGGACACCAACCAGATCTTTGGCCTTAGTGAGGATGAACCTGGAAGCACTTTCTATTATGCAGAATTTGATGGAATCCTTGGGCTTGCCTATCCTTCAATCTCTGCTTCAGACGCAACCCCAGTCTTTGACAACATGATGAATAAGGGCCTTATTGCTCAGGACCTTTTCTCTTTCTACTTGAGCAGGTAAAGGATTCATTGAAAAGAGTGGATGAATTGGAATGTGATAATCTGGGGAAAAAAAACTGTGATGAAGAAACAGTGTAGCCTTGAGTTCATATATGTTTTGAAAAATGTTATGAGTAAATAATGGCAATAGTTGAACTATCTACCATGACAGTGTAAGTGATACAAAATAGGTTACCTATATGATTCAGGAGTAATACTGCAAACTGTACAGGTTCAGATATCACTCTTAATTCACTACAGTAGGTGACCCTTACAAATTTTTGTATACCATCTAAACAAATTCTGTAAATTATGGATGTTGTTTCTGCCAAAAAAAAAACTGAATTGTGTAATTATAGATTTTACAATAGTAGGATCATTATTATCTCATATACAAAGCACAGTGAGATTTTAACTTGAATGTGCTAATCGAAATGCAACATGTCAACACTCTCTGGCACTAAATTTTGAGAATATATGACTTATCATCATTCTATTATGTCTTACTATATCATATCACTTACTATCATATACTTATACATTTCAAAATATTTTTCAAATTTTAGCAGACACAAAAAATTGTAAAGAACAGTAATAGAATAGTAAAGCATTTTAGGAGGTGCTAAGAATTAACAGTATTATATCATATGAAAATAACTTTTTTTTAATTACAGGTTTTAGGAATTTATATAATGATCAGGTTAAAGAGTCATGAATTGTTTTGGTTTTGTGAGATTCATTGCCTCTTTATCAGAAACTGGCAGTGATTTTTAACAGTCAGAAGAGTATTTTTAGAAGAAATGGCAATTAAGGCAAAAGCAGAAGTTGAATTCTATAATAATCAGTTTATAATTCAATGATTAATTATAAGTACCCCAACTGAAATTTACTTAGAATAATTTATTTTTCAGACATACGCATGATATAGTATATTAAAAATGTGGTGTAACATAACTTTTTGAAACCTCTTTACTTTAGCACTAAGAATTATTTTAAGAATTATTTAGTGCAGCTGCCTTACATTTCTAAAGAGTCTGGTCCAAATTCTGATTACTATCTGCATGGAATGTGTGTTCTTTTACCAACATTTTTCTCCAAAACTGTCTGCTGTAAATAATGGTGTATACGAGAAACTTTCTGCATTTGCTGATATGTGCTAATCAGTCCCTGGAGAACTGTTGTCCAAGTTAATGTGGGTTAAATATGAGCCTCAACCATTATGATGCATTTATACATTTTCGTATGTGAGTACAACCTAAAATATTATGTTATCTATACACACTAGGAACAGTGAGACAGGCAGTATAGTGACGTTCGGTGGAATCGATCCTGCCTACTACACTGGCAACATCCATTGGATCCCTGTGACTTCAGAGAGCTACTGGCAAATCACTGTGCAGACGTAAGTTCTTAATTTTATTTACTGTGATTAGTAAATACATACACAGGATTTCAGAAATATGCAATCACTGTAAATCACTTGTATAGCCTTCAGCATTAATATGGGTAATTACTGACAGCTCTGTGTTGTTTATTTTAATTGGTGGTACTAAATTGGTCGCAATGGTTATGCATCATGGTTATGGTTATGCCTAAGACAAAAATGATTCAGTTCCTTGGTTTTCAGAAATGATCACAGGTTTACTAAAGAAGAGATCTAGACAGATTGAATCAAGAAAAAGAACAGACGAAAGCAATTGAACTATTTAAAATATTAAATATTTAAAATGAACAGGGACCATTTCATTACTTTAGATCTTTTGGTTAGCTAATCTATTGTAAAGAATTTGTAGATTAATTTTGAAAATTTTGTAGAAACTGAGAGATCTGGTTATCTGAGTAATATTTTTCTGTATTTTCTTTTCCAGCATAAAGATCAACGGAAAGGTAGTTGCCTGTGCGTCTGGCTGTACAGCTATTGTGGATACTGGCACGTCAACACTTGTTGGAGATCCTAGCAGTATTAACAACATTATGTCTTTGGTAGGAATCTACATGGATCAGAATGGGCAGGTATTGTTCAGAAAACTCCGCCCTAAACTCTCTTCTAACAATTGCTGTTTTTCAAAACTGTAAAAATATAGATAAATGCAGATCACTTGGATCATAAATATTCATTAGTCTAAGATAAATTTGCTCTGCTTCAAATTAATAGTCACCCTCATTTTGTTAACTGAGTGATATTTGTTTCATGAATA
>JANRMT010027041.1:90115580-90145046 GCA_026402145.1 Polypterus bichir lapradei
TTTCTTTACCAGGGGTCAATATTATTAGTTCACTTAAGCTGCTTACTGTTGAACATGCTGTATACAGTCCTTGGTGGTGTTGGTATGAAAGAAATACACTCCAATTTAAAAATTTAAAAGAGAAAACTAATAACAATATTCAGGAATGTCACATAGGTGATTTAAACTTGATTTAGTATTAAATTCACCATTAGCATCAAAGTCTAAAATTAGTATTTATTGAATTTGAATAAATGTCTACCAAAAACAAAAGTTACTAATTGATTTTACTCACTGAAACACACATCATCAAATTCTCTTCTTGTCACATTCTGAAAAACAGCACCTCCTTCAGCTAAGAATTGTGCTTCATTTTGTTCAAATGTGGCTTGGCTCCATTAGTAAAGTTTAAGGCTTTTTTTATTTCAAAAAGTGCTTAATGCTGATCATTGATTGGTATTGCAAACTTAATGGTAATATGCATGGGCGGCATGGTGGCGCAGTGTTAGCGCTGCTGCCTCGCAGTTAGGAGGCCTGGGTTCGCTTCCTGGGTCCTCCCTTGCGTGGAGTTTGCATGTTCTCTCCGTGTCTGTGTGGGTTTGCTCCGGTTTCCCCCCACAGTCCAAAGACATGCAGGTTAGGTGGATTGGCGATTCTAAATTGGCCCTAGTGTGTGCTTGGTGTTTGTGTGGCACCCTGCCCAGGATTGGTTCCTGCCTTGTGCCCTGGGATTGGCTCCAGTAGACCCCAGTGACCCTGTGTTCGGATTCAGTGGGTTGGAAAATGGATGGATGATAATATGCAGGTGCTCAACAGTGTTGGGTTTTTCAAAAATGCAAGGCTATACAATAATAAAAAAAAATGTAGTGTAATTAATTTCAAATTTATTGCCACATGTGCCACATCCCTTCATTAGTGCTATGCACTGTTTTCCCCATTTCTAACTATGTTCGTTTCAACAAGGGAACCTTCCTCCATCTCCCTGCTCTTCAAATAATGCTCTATTCATGAAGTTGAAAACTCCCCACTCTTTAAATTCTGTCAATGAGTTATCAAAGAACTTTAAAAAGATAAAGTTGGATCCCAAGACCATAAACCTTGAGAAACATTTCATTAAGATAAACAGTGTAATCCAAAAAGACAATAAAAATGTTATCCAAAAGCAGTTTTAGAAAAAGAAACACAGCAGTTAGTTGGTACCTTTGATGACATGCCACTTTTTTCAAGGCTCTTGTTTACAGTAGACTTTGTAAGTACTGATGAAATCGTCTGGGGTAGCGTACTGGCTAATGGGAATTTTAGTCCACACATCGACATTTGCACAAGGTTACAAATAAGATGGGGTGGAGGTTAATGAATATTAAACAAATTTCTTACTGGATCAGTAGTGTGGAATTGACTAAGCTCACAGCCACAGCATCTAGCAAGCACTTAGTAAACACTTCTTCTTTGAACTTCATCAAACCTTCCTTCTGCAGAAGGCTTTCTTATATGTCCTTTGTATAATCCAGCATGCCACATTTTCATGAGTGATCACTGTCAGTGTAGTGATGAAACGTTGGACTTGGTGTGTTAGCTTTATTAGCAACAATTATCAAGAAATAAAATCAAGTGTCAGCTAAATTTATTTTTTCTACAACATCACCAAATTTCAATCAAAATTCGTCATAGCATTTTTGAGATTTTGTGGTATTTACTTTTTCTATTGTGCAGAGGTTTTATCAATAAATGTTTATATATAGAAATGCTCTTTCTTATTGGATACTTACTGCCTTTGATGAACCATCATGCCAAATTTCAGCTTTGTAGCTAAATGGGAAAGTGTTTTTGTTGATGAGTTAGTGAATCAGTCAGGCAAATTATCCCTCCATCCATCCATTATCCAACCTGCTATATCCTTAACTACAGGGTCACGGGGATCTGCTGGAGCCAATCCCAGCCAACACAGAGCGCAAGGCAGGAAACAAACCCTGTGCAGGGCACCAGCCCACCACAGGGCACACACACACCAAGCACACACTAGGGACAATTTAGGATCGCCAATCCACCTAACCTGCATGTCTTTGGACTGTAGGAGGAAACCGGAGCACCCGGAGGAGAACATGCAAACTCCACGCAGGGAGGACCCGGGAAGCAAACCCGGGTCTCCTAACTGAGAGGCAGCAGCGCTACCACTGCGCCACCATGCTGCCCCAGGCAAATTATATTATATTATATTTATTTTCTCTTATTGTTGTTTTTTAGTACTCTGTGAACTGCAACAACATTGGCTCAATGCCTGATGTCACCTTCGTCATCAATGGAGCTGAATTTCCCCTCCCCGCTTCTGCTTATATAACACAGGTAAGGACAAATTGGATTAACATAATAAATCTTAAAATGTACTGTAATCCCAGTTTTCAGAAACGTTCTGTGGTGCAGAGTACTGTCAGTTGTTTAGTGTGTCTTGCAGGTTAACCTTTTAAATCCATGATTCTTGGAATAATATTAAAACTGAAAATGTATTTTCTTTGCTTCATTTTATATAATACATTTTCATCTGTGAAGTAAATATCCGGTGTATACGTTTATCCTATAAGGTACCCTTACACCTATTGTGTAGCCAATGGATGACTCTTTAAATTTCACAAATTTAAAGTTCATGTGTAAATACTCTGCAGCCATCCAATGTTACAGGCTTTTTTCCACAAACAGCAGGGTGTGCTGATATGGCTAGTGTAATGTTAGACATGGTGGTTCAAAATAATACATATTCTAAAACTAATCTGATATGTATTATCCTTTTGCAGACCAGCTTTGATTGCACTTCAGGCTTCGACCCCAGTGGTGACGATGGCTGGATCCTGGGTGATGTCTTTATCCGGGAATGGTACACCATCTTTGATAGAGCTAACAATATGGTCGGCCTGGCCAAAGCTGTTTAAGCCAATCAGCTTCCTATAATAACATCAAAAATGCATGATCATGAATGGATTCCAAATTTTAAAAACTTAACATTGGATAAGTGTGTCAGTAATTTAAGCTTTATTTTAAACTTAACTGTAACGTGTTAACTTTGATTTTGTCATGAAATCAGTCCTTGAGTAAATAGTCAGATATGTAGTCCTGTCAAGATTTTACTTAATAAAATGAGTATCTACATGTTAAAGACCAAAAGAGCTTGTGGATTCTGAGAACAACATATATTAGAGTAGAGAAGATTAGCTTGTGTGTTGAAGACTGGTTGATAAAGAAGTACAACTTACTTTGACTGAAAGTGATCACTACATCAAGATGTATATACAATGAACAAGACAAAAGACAACATTCAAATTGATCATTGAACAATTTGTGTATCTGAAATGAACTTAAATAAAGCATTTAAAAATGACTTTCCTGCTCTTTTCATTGGTGTGATGAAATGTAATCTTGATCTATGCTATTATTAGCATATTTTAACACATATTTATATCAGATAGAAATTACACATATACATATACATTCACTGGGTGTTGATCTCACTTAATCCTGGATGGTGGCACCAATTCTTCACAGTGCCCACTCACACACAAACCTACCCTCACTTCTTACAGGCTAATTTAAAGCCACACATCAACCCAACTCACACAAATCTGGAGGAGGAAATGTCACATCTGGAATGCACTGCCTTTCGCTCTGTTTCTGTTCTTTACACTCTCAACTAATAAGGATTCCTCAGGGAGCATGTCTCCTTTAAAAACTGCATCTCCCTCTATAACATATGTCTCTTATGCATTAATAAAATGAGTGATGAAAACTTTTTGAGACTGACCTAATCGGACAAAATCAAGCAAGTTTTATTTTTCAAGAAAATCCTTGGGAACATTAATACACTTGTTATAACATTCACAGGTTTTTTTTTTATGCCACTCAGATAAAATGTTTTTTTTTATTATGCATCGACACTTCTGTAGCTGATATGACATATTCAACATTGTTTTCACAAGGAGTATCCCATGGAGGTAATCCTTCAGGTTGGTACAGGTGATAGATAAACCAGGACAGGTCTGGACAATAGGGTAAGTGCAGCACCTTTTTGATCCCTCAGTTTCATTGAGCATTCTTGCATCCCACATAGTGTTAGCAGGTGAGTTATTGTGAACCACCAGAGGAATGGTCAACAGCTTTCCTCCCCACTTATCCATAACTAACTGTTGCAAATGAGTTTAATATTGACTAATATTCATCCTTGACATAATAAAAAATGTGAACTTTTGTCTCACATCATGAAGTCCTTTGAGAGCCTGGTCTTGGACTATATGAATCCTCTTGTGGTAGACCACCTGGACCCACTTCATTTTGCCTATCGGACAAAGATTGGAGTGGAGGGCGCAATTATGGTGTGCTCATCATCACACCAACGAAAGGCTTACTCTTATCTGGACAAAGCTGGCAGCACTTTGAGGATTATGTTTCTTGATTTCTCCCGTGCCTTCAGTACCATCCAGTCATCCCTTTTAAGGGGTAAACTCAGAGATATGCAGGTGGATGAGCCTATTGTTTACGTTTGCGAGACTCAAGGATTGTGTCTTTGATATGAATGTGAGCAACAATCAAGTACCACAAGGAACAGTCCTGTGTCCTTTTCTGTTCACTCTGTACACCTCAGACTATAAATATAACACCAGGTCATGTCACTTGCAGAAATTCTCAGATGATTCTGCACTTATGGGGTGTATCGATAAGAGGGATCAGACAGAATATAGGAGTCAGGTGGAGAACTTTGTTTCTTGGTGCAGAAAGAATTGGCTGCAGCTTAACATCAGTAAAACAAAGAAGCCTCTAGGCTGAGTTACTATTTGGGCAGTGAATTTAGAGGTGGTGCACTCCTACAAGTACTTGGAGGTCTATATCAATGATAGGTTGGTCTATTTTCTTTGGAAACTATGTTCCTCTAATGTGGGTAGTGACATCCTTCACATCTTGTGAAACTCTGTGATGGCCAGTGTGATTTTCTAAATTGTGGTGTGCTGGGCCATTACCATCACTTCAAGAGGAGCACACAGAATCAACAACCTAATTAAAAGGGCAGGCTCAGTTATAGGACCGGACCCCCTGTAGGTAGAAGCAAAGAAGAGAATTAAAACTAAACTGAGTGCCATTATGAACAAAGCTGCACATCCTCTCCATGACACACTAACTCTAAGAACTTTAAGACAACAAATTATTCTGCAGATGTGTGACAGGAAATGCTACTGGTGCTCTTTTATGCCAACAGTAACATGCCTGCATAATGCCTCACTGTGATGGTGACTATCAAATAAGAAGTTGTTTCTTTCTTTTTCATTTTCTTCCCTTTTAGACTTTCTGGCTTTTGTTTATAACATAGTGGGCTTGTGTGTATTTTTATATCTACACTATCTGTTTAAATTTATTTAATGAGCTTTGGTAAATTTTTAAATTTCCACCTGGGGGCAAATAAAATTCTATTGGATGTGTCACAAGGACAACAAAGAGTCATTGGAAAGGTTTGGGGCAGCCACCCATATAATATTTTCCACCTACAAAATCGATCAAAAAGAACAGACATGTTCACATGACTGAGTCCAAAACAGAACTGACTTGCTGCCTTAAAATGGCGGCCTTTAAATGCAAGTAGAGGAGTGATTTTATCAGAGCCGGAACTGGCAGTGATGTCATTGGTTGCCCCAGAACTGGGCGGGACTTTGAGAGAGAGAATCAGTGCACTTCAACACCCCCCTGGTCAGGTGTGGAATTACTTTTATTTAAGCCCTTTAGTTGTCCCCTAATCGCGCGTATGTGACAGATGCTATGAATATCATGTCTTTACTATGTTTTAGCTAATGCCCCAACAATATCCCAAAAAATATCATTTTCAGAAATCTGTTAAGATGCTATGTTTTGGTATACATACATGACACTCATATCTTCTCAGAGAATCTGGAAATACATAAGAAAATGTTGATATGTCTTAGAGCCAACCATCTATTTGCAAAGTTAGAAAAAAGTGAATTTCACAAAGATAAAGTCATCTTCTCGGGTTATGAAATAACACTTAAAGGGGTGCCATGTGCTAATCCAAGATAGACGCTATCCTGAATTGGAAAGTACTAGAAAATGTGAAACGACCTCACAGATCTTTGGTTTTGCAAATTACTATCAACAATTCATAAAAAAATTTAGTTTTATGATATCACCCAACAAAGAAAATACATAAGAAATTTGTATGAACTATACAGGCTCAAGCAGTTTTTGAAAAAAATTAAAACAACTATTCACAAGTGCTCCAATACTTAGACACCCTGGTCCATCATTATAATTTATTGTGGAAGTTGACGCCTCCACTGTGTGGGTTGGGGCAAAAATTTTCTGATAAAAGCTTAATCTACACATGTGCTTTTTTTCTAATGGAATAGAATTATGATGTGGCCTGTGTGTAACTGAGATGATCCCTATGAAATCGGCATTAGAAGAATGGATACATTGGCTTAAGGGCACAAAATATCCCTTTTTGATCTATACAGTTCACAAAAATCATTTGTATGTTTGTTCTGCCAAGTGTTGTGTCAAACATATTGGGGCTTATTTTTCATCTGGTTTAAATTTTCTGTTTCCAATCGAGCAGGAAGCAAAAATAGCAAAGTTAATGCTTATCACAGATTTTTGAATGAAGCTGTTTCTTACCCACACCTATTATTCCCCTAGATAAATTTCTGGCTGCAATGGCTGTTAATTCCTTTATTTAAACTGAGAACATTTCACACATATCACAGATGCACAGTATTCCTACCCAGTCTATTGAAGAGAATACTTCCTGAAACATTGTGGCAGAGTCCTCAATTGGGTCGAGGCTTCTGCAATTTTTGGCCATCTTGGAATCACACGAACCTTACATATCATTAAAAGATATTTCCATTGAGTAAATTAAATCATGTCAAGTTTGTAATGGAGCTAAATCTACTCACTGTTTCCTGTTAGAGCTGCTTTAACCCATTTCTATTCCTTTTCGACTTTGGGGAGCAATTTCAATGGATTTCAAAACTGATCTTCTTCCCTCCAACAATTTCACCACTATATTTGTTGTCGTCGATCGTTTTTCTAAATATGCACATTTTACACTACTCAAAAAATTACCATCTGCCAAAGAATTACCTTTCTAAAAAAATATATCTCTGCATAGTTTATTCACATCCATTATCTCCGACAGAAACTCTCCATTTTCTAGATTTTAGAGAAACTTTTGTAAACAGCTGGGCTGTGCCATCAATCAAGCTATCATCCGAATGCTAACAGTTAGAAGGAACAGTTTAATAGAGACTTAGAACAGTTCCTTCTCTGTTTGATCAGCTCAAACCAAGATTCTGGCAGTGAATTCCTTGCGTAAACAGTTTGCTCAAAATGTTTTAACACATTCAACCTTTAAAATGTCTTTATGGATTTTAACATCACCTCCTGAATGTACCTTCCTGTTCTTCTTCCATTTTCCAGTCTGTAAGATTACCTGTAAGGACTGTGGTCAATATGGCTGCTGACTTGTTGAAGTTTGGAGCCCAGGCCAAATTGTTTGCAGATCGTAAACATAGAAAGGTACCTGTGTGATTGGTCAGAAGGTGTGACTTGCCACACAAGACATTTAGCTGAGAGCTCCTTGTTGCAAGTTGGCACCATGTTATAGTGCACCCTACGAGGTCTGTAGGAGGGTTTGTCTGATATCCTACATTCGGGCATTATCAGCTCAATATTTCATGTTTCTAGGCTGGAGTATTATGTGTGTAAACCACCACCTGTCCCTGTGTGCGGATGGTTCTGATGAATCTGAAGAGCAGATAATTCTTAATTTTCATCATCAGAGGAAGACTGTTGAATATCTTGTTCATTAGAGGGGTTATGGTCTGGATAGATCATTCCTGGGTCCATTTTTGCTGTCGCGTTTCCACGCTCATTTTTCCAAAGCATTTTTGTCTGTTGTGATCTCTGATTTTCAATAATTTATTTTGCTAATTCTAGCAGAGTTTATTGATTATTTTGACACACAGAAATTCCAAATTTAAAGATTTCTTTTCAGTTTTTTGCACCTTTACAAAGTTTCCTCATTTTCACCCATTCCTGAGGAGAACAACAGCTTAATTTGAAAAAGCTACCATGGAAGCCTATCAGTGTTTCTCCCACTTCCTAGTAAAGAAGCCAGCAGTATGAGGCTCCTTTTTTCAGAGAAAAGCAGAGTCTTTGTGTGTAATGGGCTGGTATGTATACTTTGTATGTAGAAAAGTATTGTTTTCAATTGTTAGCTGGTCTCTTACTGACCAGAAAATAGTTGGTGGCATGGTGGTTAGTGTTGCTACTCAGCGTACAGTGTGCAGTTCAAGTTGTTCTGTGTGTGTTGTCTACATATTCTTTTTATTGCAGCTTGTCCTTTTTAATCTAAAAAGTGTTCTGATTCTAAACTTGAGGTGTTGCTAGTTCAGTTTAGGCTCTTCATAGACAATATATTTTCCTGAGCAGTGTAAATGACTAAGAGTAAATGGTATTTGTGAGTGATCGTGAAAACAATGCATAAAAACAGATATGGGGTCAAAACTGGAAAAATAAAAAAGATCCATGCAACAAGCCAAAATGAAGGTCTAACTCTGTGTCATAAAACAATAGTTTTTGACACACAAAGATTTTCTGAGACTCAGTTCGATTAGGGATTTATACGCAGCTCAGATAGAAAAGAATTGCCCAAGAAGACTTTTTGTTCCATCACAGTGAAATCAGGGTCAGAACCTTCAAAGAAATGCCCATGAAAAAGTATGCATGCCCTAATAACTTGCATCAAAAGTGGCAAAGAACATATGCAACCCTAAGCAAAGGTTAGAACGGCCCAAAAATAATAAATAATTCCAAAAACTGATACAAAGTATCCCACTGTATTTTTTGAGACATGAAAGGTGCCTGAACTAGCAAAAGAGGGACATACTGTATATTATTGGTTAAGTAAGTGAACGTTTACTTTATGGAAGTCTCCATACATTTACTAGAGTGTTGGTATGGACACATCAGAATTTTCACGCTAAAAATGATGGTATATTTGAGATAGATGTAGTTTACTTTTAATTATAACTGTTATACTGCATTTGAATTAATTCTTTTGAAAACTTTTTATTCTACTAGAAGGAGCAGTAACCACTTTAATCCCATATTATTGCTTTGGAATCATTTGTGATATGTCCTTCACAATTCTACATTTTCAGTGTTGATGTTCTCATTATGGTCTGTACTATTAAAAATGTAAAACAGCGGAACAGACAAAACAAAATTCTGTAGGGTGGCACCAGCAGTCAGGTAAGCTGTGAAAGGATGGCCAGTCCTGAACTTTAAAAATCAAGCACAGATTTGTTAATGGTATTGTGAAGTTGACGTATTATTTCCTTCATGAGACATCTTTGACATAATGCTAAAACACTAAAGTTCTTTATAGAACTGTGGAATGTTATATACTTATCACTTTTTCTTATTGGATCAATGCAAGCTGTCAGATTCCTTTCTGACTCCTTGTTAGTATCTTCAGTGTGCAGAAAAACGCCAGCAGACGCAGGAGATGCATTATAATGCCATTCAACTAAAGTATATATGGATATATACATTCTGGTGTGTATGTAACAGGTTTTGAAAATTGATGGAGCAGAGGCCCAAGAGCTGAATCCAGCCCACAAGACTTAAGTTTGATACCCCCGATCTAATGTGTTTCTTTTTGTTGGTCACTTGCACACTAAATATTAATTCTCATTGATCATAATTAGAATAAGCTATATGATATTTTGTTCAATAGAAATACAAAGTGGATTATGTCTTGCACACGCTACCAAGCACTGTTCTTGCAAAGTGTTCAGAAAATGGCATATGAGGTTCTATGAAGGTTTATTATTCTAAAATTCCATGACTATTTTCCCCAATTGCCATGTTATCTAAAGAAGCATTATCTCTAATATTTGTCATGTTAACAAAAACGACCAGAGCTCCACTGACTCCACTTACTGCCTGATTTATACCTTAGATATGTCTAGGAAAGACAATAGTTCCACTTTTCAATAGTGATCTTTATTCAAGGTATTTGATTTTAGGTGGCAGAGACTGATGTCTTACTCTGCTTTCACACAGACTTTCTGCATGTGTCTCATTCTTTGGTTACATCAGCGTTTCCAGTTTTTAACATCCCCTCATCCTTGTCATCTATAACTAGTCCTGTCATGATTTCCTATACTATCCTTACCAATCACCTTCCCTTTCATGTCAGCAACTCATGTGGAAGTTAACACTACAGACCTGGGCTTTGGTAATTACCCATTGTTTGTTCCAGATTCATATCTAATCAAACTTAGAGAACACAACTTATAGGAAAGAATATAGTTTCAAATAAACTAAATCTTTTCTTTGTCTTTTGGGATCCCATTGTACAACGGCAAATCAGCCAGAGAAGCTCTCAAAGAGGAAGGCCTACTGGAAGATTCATGAAGAATCATCTTTACAATCCATTCATCAAATTCAACTCTGCTTTGATCTTCTTACCAATTACTATGATGTGAGCCTACATTTTATAAATTGGAAAGCATATATTTTTCACATACATTTTCCCTTCTTGTTTTCATTAACTGTTTCTTTCTTGTCACACAGCTTGATTACTATGGGATCATCTCTATTGGAACTCCACCCCAGTCCTTCAAGGTCATCGTCCAGCCTCTGGGTACCTTCTGTATACTGCAAAAGCCATGCCTGCTGTAAGTCATAATACAGTACAACAACACCAAATATTACATTTAACACAAAGTAAATATTTGATCATCATAGTTGTTAGGATCTGTTACAGTTTATGTATTTAACCATACAGCTACTGAGGGAAGACAAATCCCAATCAGGTATACGGAACATGTGTTCTTTAAACAGTTTATAGTCTTAGATTCCCTGAGTAACTTTTCCAATTGCTATGCTCTCTATTGACTCTTTTTTTATTTTAATGCATTCATGCCTAAAGTTCCTTAGGATGGCTATAAAGGTTCAGTTTTCAATATTGACTTAAAACATCAAAATAAGACATGAAGCTGTCCAGCCACCATAAAAAAAACTTCTCACAGTTCTGAAATGACAGACAGGACTCCTTCCTACTTTCTCGTGAGAGTAGCTCTGCTGCAGCTGCCCTTAGGAAGGCTGCTCTCATTATGAAGGGGACAGGGAAAAAACCTTGGGAGCCTCATTCCTGTAAGAGACAAAACTGCCTGAGAACCAATGGGGTCAGGCCTACTGGTGTGGTACTGAGCCGTCGCCAGCTGCCAGGCAGCACTCGGGTCCCAATTTGAGGTGGCCCATCCAGGTAAGTGCGTGGAACAATTTGCCTCTCCAGCATGATGATTGTTTTCCTCTGCTGTTGCAGGAGCTTCGTAAACTCCGCATTTCAATGGGGAAACTCTCTGAGGTGTGCAGATCTGGGAATGGCCAGAACTCTGTAAGTGGGTACACATTTTATTGGTCTAGTCGCTTTGATGGCTGTCATACTCAGGGAGTAACTATTGCCGTGGCGGATTGGCTCCTTCTGATGGTGTCCAATTTCACTCCTTTCAATGAGTGTATCGTGAGACTCAGATTAAGGCACTCTCTGGGTGCTTTGTCTGTTGTCTCACTGTATGATCTGACTGGAGTGAGTGATGTCTTGGTGAGGGAAACATTTTATTCACAACTTCACTCAGTGGTTTATGGGTGCCTGCAAGGTGACACTCCTCTAGTCATGGGTGATTTCAGTTTGACCACTGTGGCACTGACAGGGATGGCTATGAGGATTTTGTCGGCCCCCATGGGTTTGGTGACCATGGTGAAAGTGGCTCCATGTTCCTTAACTTTGCAAAAGGTCAAGGGCTGCAGATTGCTGACTCCTGCTTCCAGCACCCTGAGACGCATCTCTGGACTTGATACTCCAATACTGGTGGTGTGGTGAAGGAGATCGACCACATCCTCATGAGCAGACACTGGAGGCTGTTGAAAAACTAAAGGGTCTACAGAAATACCCGGTTTGTGAATTCTGACCACAGACTTGTTGCTGCTACTCTGAAAATCCATCTTAGGTCTAGTAGCCTACCACCTACTATGAGAATGAGGCTGGACCTGCCCAGATTCCAAGATCAGGCTGTTTCTAATGATTCTGTATACAGTTTCTGTGTGGAACTTATAAACTTGAGTGTGACTGCTGACCCTTATATGATGTGGGAGACCTTCCGTGTCAAGACCCTGAAGGTTGCTGAGGGTTGTGTTGTTGTTACCATTGTTCCTAGAAGGAGGTATTTCATCTCACAGGGAACCCTGGATATCATCGAGATGAGTCACAGTGCACAGCATGATGGCAACTCCAGTCTGTACTGAGAACTGAGAAGGACGGCTGCGAGGGCTATGAGGGCAGATAAAGAGACGTTTGTTAAAGGAATCTGTGATCAAGTGACACATCATCTATGGTTTAGCATTCCACGTCATGCTTACAGAGAAATCCAAGTATTGTGCACATCTGATTCTGTTCTTCAGAGAGTTGCAGTCAGGGCGAGTGATGGAATGGTCCTTACGGATGACACTAAACTTGTGACAAACTAGGCTGGCTACTTAATACAACTTTAAGCTGATCCTCTGGCTAGAATACTGGACATCTCTGGGTCCACGGTTCTTGATGCCGATCCTCCAATTACCTGTGAACCACCCACTCGCTGAGATTGCACAGGTGGTGAACCAGCTGAGAGTAGGGAAGACTGTAGGGATCTATGGTATCCAGGATGAACTCCTCCAGGCTGATGGTAAGGCTGCCTTCCTTGCTTTGCAAGCAATCTTTGCTGACATTTGGGAGATGGATGCCATCCCACCTGACTGGAAAACAGGACTTATCTGGAAAGGGAAGGGTGATTGTGACAACTACAGGAGGATAAGGCCAGGGTTATACTTCACGCGACGTATGCTGCAGCGGACGCTCCTGTTACGCAGGCATTGTAGTGTTTATACGCACGTACTTTACGTAAATCTGGAGGTATCCACCAGGTGGCAGTGCGAGACATTATCACGGTGAGAACATGTTCAGCTTCTCTGTGTTGTGAATTGCCTAGAACACCCATTAAATTCCGATAAAAACTTACCGCAATATCTCTGAAAATGATGTTTATTGATTAAATCCATCAATCCAGGGATGTGTCCATTCCAGCAAGCATTGGGCACGAGTGAGAAACACTCCCTAGACGAGGCCTCAGCTCATCGCAAGGTGAATACAAGCACACACATACACTAGCGTCATTTTAGCAGCACCAAATCCCCAAACTGGAGCACAGTGTGGAATCCAAGCAGGGAATACCAGTGACATGACTCCCTGTGAGAAAGCAGTGCTACCACTCCGCCACCATGTCACACCCATGTGTGTAATTATTAACAATATTCATTGTTTAAACGAAATTAGCGATTTATCTGTAAAATGTAACATACACACTTTAATGCATTTCATCATGAAAGTGATATCAAGTATAAATCTAAAGATTCTAAATGTGCAGAGAGTTGGAATATCATACATTTAATGTGTTCTGTGTGGTGATCTATTGCTGCTCGCCATAGCGATTAAAAACTGGGATGACGTTTACGATGGTCTGCTTTAATGATAAAGTAAACTATGAGGTTAAAGTGGACATTTCGAGATTAAACCCAAAATTTCCACTTTAATCACAAAATACACATTTTCACCAAGTCCTTAATTTTTTTTCTCAGTGGCTCAAATACAGCGCTGTATATTATGTTGCTGTTGTGAAGTTGCAAAAAAAAAAAGACGGCACAGAAGACGGTATATGATACTTTTAGATAGATAGATAGATAGATAGATAGATAGATAGATAGATAGATAGATAGATAGATAGATAGATAGATAGATAGATAGGTACTTTATTAATCCCAAGGGGAAATTCACATATTCCAACAGCAGCATACTGATAAAAAACAATATTAAATTAAAGAGTGATAAAAATGAAGGTAAAACAGACAATAACTTTCTATAATGTATCGTGACATTACGATCGGGAATATGCAACACTTGAATATAAAAGCACCACGAATCCATCTGTATGTCGGCATTTTGCTTCACCACATCGAACCGTTCATCAAACATCGAAGGGCACACACCGATCTTGTAGGATCCTCAAAGCTTTCTGTCACATATAGATAGTAAACAGATATTCTGACGTCACACTCATACACACTTTAATGCATTTTATCATGAAAGTGATATCAAGTATAAATCAGCTGTCTGGTAACTCTTCACTGCCACCCAGTTCCTGTCTCACCTCCTCCCTAAACTTAACCTTGCAGTCTTCCTTTTTCAACTTCCACCATTTGATCCTTGGCTCTGCCCTCACTCTCTTCCTCTTCTTGATCTCCAACATCATCCTACAGACCACCATCCTATGCTGCTTAACTACGCTTTCCCCTGCCATCACTCTGCAGTCTTCAATCTCCTTCAGATCAACTCTTCTGCATAGGATGTAATCTACCTGTGTGCATCTTCCTCCACTCTTGTACGTAACCCTATGTTCCTCCCTCTTCTTAAAATACATATTCACCACAGCCATTTCCATCCTTTTGGTAAAATCCACTATCCTTTGACCTTCTTCACTCCTCTCCTTGACACCATACCTACCCATCACCCCTTCATCTCCACTGTTCCCTTCACCAACATGCCAATTGAAATCCGCTCCAATCACCACTTTCCGACCCTTGTGTACACTGTTCATCACTTCATCCAACTCACTCCAAAAATCTTCTTTCTCACCCATTGCACACACAACTTGTGGTGCATATGCACTAACAACATTCATCATCACACCTCCAATTTCCAGCTTCATAATCATTACTCTGCCTGACACTCTTTTCACCTCCAAAACACTCTTGATATACTGTTCCTTCAGAATAACCCCTACTCCATTCTCCTCCTATCCACACCATGATAAAACAATTTGAATCCACCTCCAATGCACCTGACCTTACTCCCCTTTTATTTAGTCTCTTTCACGCACAATATATCAACCTTCCTTCTCTCCATCATATCTGCTAACTCTCTCCCCTTACCAGTCACACTGCAGTATTATTCATTGATAAAAATGCAATGATTACTTCAAATTAGGTGAGGCACTGCTGACGCACAGATTTTTGGTTCAAGGTGAAATGCATTTTCTCTCTACTTTTCCCATATCTCTTTGTTGTTTGAGAAAGTGTGACTGTGAACATCCTCTTCAATAGACTGCCACATTGTCCAGAGCTAGTTTGTGCTTTATAAGTGGTGCCATTGGAAATGCCTTACACTTTCTGGAACTTTTTCACTAATTCACATATCAAAATGAAAACTAAGATATCTCTTAGTACCATCTGTCATAGCCATGCTGTCATCATTGTGTGCAAAACTGAGGTGCATGTGGAACAGTTGCATTTCAAAAATAATACATAAGTATTCTAAAAAGTACAAATTGAAACAGTACAATACAAAATTATAGGCTCTGTAGAAACAACTCTCTCTACCACTGTTTGGCTAAATGGATTTACAAAATAAATGTCTTGATGGCACGAAATGCATATTTTAAGTGAAAGTGAGTATTTAGAGTCCTAAACCAAACAAAATGAGACAAACGTTACCGCAGGATGCCTTTTAATGATTGATTGTATTTGTTTTCTCTTTTTCCATCAGCTAACCAAAATAAATTTAACCTTGTCAAATCATCCCCCTATAGGCCGACCTCCCAGGCTGTTTTTGTTGAGTATGACACTGGCTCAATGAGCGGGATCCTTGGATACGACTGTGAGTCTAAACAAATATTTGATTGCTGTAACTACTTAAATATTTCCACTATAGTAACCTGACTAAAATCTGTCATCAGTTCTTCCAAAACTACTGACAGAGTACACCAATAACTGTAGCCATTCTCTGTGTCCTAAATGGCCTAATGTGAGTGAGGTGGAGGTTGTCTGTCAATTGATCTGCAATTGACCTGTTTATTGTCGAGAGCTGGGTATTACATCATAGCTTGTATTAAACTCTGCCAGGATAGGCTCAAGCTCGTTGTGACTCTGTAATAGAATGGCAAGGATACGAAAATAGATGGATGGATGAATAAATGTATTTGCTTCTTTATTTATAATTCAAATTATATTTAGAGACTCTAAAAATCTTTTCTTTGAATGTGTGTTTGCATGCATGAGTTGTCAGAGATGGTAATATCAAGTTAATACTTTTAGGGTAAGTAAATCTCTAAGGTGTGCACTGTTTATCCTGGCATAGGTGGGCAGCATTGTGGACGCCAACCAGATTTTTGGCTTAAGTGAAAATGAACCTGGAGACTTCCTCTACTATGTGGAATATGATGGACTATGATTAGACATTGCAGCCCTGTTGTGGACTCCAAATGACATTACGCTCAGACACAGATTCTAGAATTTTGCAATTTAATATACACTACTGGTCAAAAGTATTAGAACACCTCAGTTTTTGCAGTTTTTCTTCAAATTTAATCAGTTGAAATGCAATGAATGACCTTCTTCTTTTTTCTGCTACTCCCATTAGGGGTCGCCACAGCAGATCATCTACTTCCATATCCTCCTGTTTTCTGCATCTTGCTCTGTTACATCCATCAGCTGCATGTCTTTTTTCATCACATCCATAAACCTCCTCTTAGGCCTTCCTCTTTTCCTCTTACCTTGGAGCCCCATCCTTAGAATCCTTTTCCCAATATATCCAGCATCTCTCCTTTGCACTTGTCCAAACCAATGCAATCTCACCTCTCTGACTTTGTCTCCAACAACCTGAGCTGAGCCTCTAATGTACTCGTTCCAAATCCTGTCCATCCTCGTCACACCCAATTACAATTGTAACATCTTTCACTCTGCGATCTCCAGCTCTGTCTCCTGTTTTTTGGTCATTGCCAAATCAGAGTAAGGCGATAGTGCAAAAAGGTGCACAGGCCCGTCGCGACAAGGCAGGCAAACCAAGCAATTGCTTGGGGCCCCGAGCTGGCCTGGGGCCCCAAGACAATGACTGGTTAAGAATAAAATGCAGCGACAAACTGTGTGAGCGCCCCATTGATAGTGAATGCAGTAAAGTGCAATGACACTGTTATCGGGATCCCCCTCAAGGGGGCCCCCCCTCGCTGACAGCAGCCAGCCAACCACGCGATCTCTGGTATTTGCACTGTAAACCTTTTTTTATTTATATAAAGTGTGAGTGAATTTAAACTGTATGGCTATGCTGTGGTTCCTTTGCGTGCGTGCGTGCGGGGGGCCTCCATGTCCATTTTGCTTGGGGCCCCCAAATTCCTTCAAACGGCCCTGAAGGTGCAAGAGTGCTTTTATTTAAAAACAACAAAACCAGTGTCTGAACCAAACAGTGTTCAACTAAATAGTGCAGCTCTCCAAAGTCAATAAATAATCCATAAAAACAGGTAAAAATCCCAGATGTTTAAAACAAGCCTAAAACACGATCATAAAAACCTGCAACAGTCATTGGGGTCACACCAGCCAAGCTCTGTTACTTCCCGGTCTCTCCAGCTCACCCGAGGTATGCTCAGCAGGAGAGACTTCAGCGGTAGTCCTCATACTACTGACCCCCGTCCTGGCTGCCTCCGTCGGAGTCTGTATGACTGCTCAGGGTCGGTTGTCCTCCTTCTTCCTTCTCTCACTCAAAGTCATCCCTCAGATCCCTAAGTCGGACCTTTCCCCAATCGTAACCACTCTTCTAAATACGTAAGTGGGAACGATCCTGTCCCATGATCACCAATCATTCACTTAATCCAGGACCCCTGACCGTGCTGACCTTTCTTTTTCACAGGTGGCTGGCTCGTCAATTTTTCCCCCCAGTGCTGCTCTCTCACTCTCCAAGCCTATTTTCTTTTTGTCTTCCGTCTTCCTCCTTCCCTTCACCTCGCGCTTCTCCTATTTATTCTGGGGACATGGCTCAGGTGTGGTGATTAGTAGTTCTTGGCTTCAATTATGGATGCGGACGATTCCTCACCTGTGCACATAAGTGAGGAAATGTCCGCCTCAGGTAGCGTCCAGGACGCGCTCCAGCCACACTACCACGCCCTCTCGTTAAGCCGCAACTGCAATGATTGTTTATTAAAAAAATGGGCTTTTATTATGAGCCATGGACCCACTATATTACAACCTTCCCTTTCACTCTTGCTGATATCTGTCACAAATCACTCCTGACACTCTTCTCCACCCTGCCTGCACTCCCTTCTTGATCTCTCTTCCACACTCCCCGTTACTCTGTACTGTTGATCCTAACTATTTAAACTCATCCATCTTCGCCAACTGTACTTCCTGCATCTTCACCACTTCTCTGACCTCCCTCTCATTTACACATATGTTTCTGTCTTGTTCCTACTGACCTTCATTCCTCTCCTCTCTAGAGCATATCTCCACCCCTCCAGGGTCTCCTCAAGTCTCTACTCTCGCTACAGATCACAATGCCATAAGCACACATCATAGTCCACGGGGACTCCTGTCTAATCTTGTCTGTCAACCTGTCCATCAACACTGAAAATATACATCCGTCAGTTCTACAGCAGACCTCACCACTGTCACACTTCCCTCAGTCATATCCTGTACAACTATTACATACTTCTCTGCCACTTCCGACTTCCTCATACAGTACCACAACTCCTCTCGAGGCACCCTGTCATATGCTCTCTCCAGGTCCACAAAGATGCAGTGCAACTCATACTGGCTTTCTCTGTACTACTCCATCGACATCCTCAGAGAAAACATCACATGTGTGGTGCTCTTTCCTGGCATGAAACTATACTGCTGCTCACTAATTATCACCTTCCTTCTTAACCTAGCTTCCATTATTCTTTCCCATAACTTCATGCTGTGGCTCATCAATTTTATCCCTCTGTGGGTACTGCAGTTCTGCAGTAGTACTAGTAGCATCTTATAAAGTTATAAGAGGTTTAACTTTTGCTATATTCCTCAATTCAGTGGTTCTCAACCTGTGAGGCGGGCCCCCCTAGGGGGGCGCGAAGTAACAAAAAGGGGGACGCGAAGATGTGAAAAAAAGAAAACAAGAATCAAAAATATGAAAAAAAATCTGTTGAAACCAAAACAAATTAACTTAAACTACATTCTGATACTAGAACAATAAATATAGAGTTATATAAATGTCAATAAAAGTTAAGTAGGTACTGTATAATAAAATATGCATCTACATTTCAAAAAAATAGTAGGGGGGGTGTGATTAAAACTGTTATGAAAACTCGGGGCGCAAATATTTAAAGGTTGAGAAATGCTGCCTCAAGTGAAAAAAATTGAGTCATTTGGTTAATATGTGATTTAAAGTATAGGTCAGAATCAGTGATTACCCCTAAATTCTTTACCTACTCCTTGATTTTTAAACCTAAGGGATCAAGTTTATTTCACAATGTCTTCTCTATATACATGTTTGCCAATCACTAAGATTTCTGTTTTTTCCTTATTTTGTTTGAAAAGTTACTACTTATCCAATCAGAAATACTGCTAAGACACTGGTTGAGAATGAAGAATGCCAAGATCATTCTTTGTTATATTATATTATGTTATATTTTCTCATTGTTTAGCCTGAAATTAACTGCAACAAAATTAGCTTGATGTCTGATATCACCTTTGTCATCAATGGAGTTGAACTGACCCTCTATGCTTCTGCCTGTGTAATACAGGTAAAGACAGAATGGATTAAGACCATTGTTTTTTGAATGTAATCTCCATTTTCAGAAACCTTCCATGTTATAGAGCACCTTCAATTATTCAAGTAATTTAGTTAACCTCTTTTATGTTACATATTACATACTCTGTGTTGTGAATATAATGTACGCTACTTTATCCTTCTCATGGCAGCCTTATTTAAGGTCAGGACATGGAAGTTTAAATATGCTAATCTTAAAACACATTTGTCCTTTATTTTGCTTTTGCAGATGAAATTTGGTTGTGCATCAGGCTTCAATCCCACTGGTGACCAGCCTCGGATCCTGGGTGATGTCTTCATCCGGGAATTTTACTCCATCTTTGATAGAGCCAATAATATGATTGACCTGGCCAAGGCTGTTTAAGCCAATCAACCACTTTGTATGCTGATTGAAACACTGAATGTAAAATGGGATGACTTCAGAAAAAGCAAAATAGTTTATTATAATATTGTCTTCACAAGTAGCTGAATATCAAAGGAAATGCTCCTTACGCTCAACTGACAAAGTGTTAGCATTACTTTCCTTATAATGTTCAGTTGTTGAACTAATAGCTGATCAGGTCTTTCCTCAAAGTAGCCAACAGACAGTATTCTAGTTTCCATTAGGCCCTTAACCTGAAAATCGCTCCAGCAGCACTGTACAATGGCTGACCCTGCAATCTGATTTCAAAAGGTCAAATAAAAAGACAATCCCCTTGGGGATTAGTAAAGTAAAATTATTAATCAGAATAAAATGCTTAATAAAAAATGAGTATTTTAATGGTAAAGGCGCAAGGGCCATGTGGATTCTGAAAGTAACATACATTAAAGCAGAATAGTGTAGCTCTTGTTTTGAAGGCTGGTTGTTAAAAATATAGAATGTAATATAAATAAAGGTGTTTACTACATCAAAATAAATATTTAAGGGTCAAAATATATAAGAAAATATTCTAATCAATTGTTAATAAAGCTTTCTTTCTGCAGCGGTGGGCTGGCGCCCTGGTCAGGGTTTGTTTCCTGCCTTGCGCCCTGTGTTGGCTGGGATTGGTTCCAGCAGACCCCCGTGACCCTGTAGTTAGGATATAGCGGGTTGGATAATGGATGGATGGATGGATTTCTTTCTGTAAAAACTGAATACATTATTTAAAAACCGGCATATTGTTCCTTTTCTTTTGATGACGAAGTGATATTGCTCTGGACAAAGCTGAAGCTAGTTATTGATGGAACTGAAATTAACTACTATAAATCCATCCAATTACACCCAGTTTGTCCTTCTGCCCATTTCTGCTCAATTTTAATCTGTCCTCCAATATGTGAGGAAGGAAGTGGGGTTTTATAGGGAGATTTGCGGAAGTAATATCGTCCACTTGGTCGGGATAGGAAGTGACATCCTCAGAGCCTAGGTGGAAGTGACGTCTTCGTATTCAGGTAGGATTTCCCTTGTATGGTCTGCGGGGACAAAATAAGAGGGTTGAATGCACCCCTCACCCCCTGGATAGGCACGGAATTCCCATTTTTTGGTCCCTGTGGCTGGCTCCCATGTGCATATGTGTGACAAGGTGTACTGTATATTTTTACGACTGAAGAACAGAAACGTTAAGTTACTTTCTTGAGGTCACACACTGAGTCAGACATTATCCACCAAAGACTCCTAGCCTTCCTGCCATATTCAGTTTTTGGAAATTGATAAGTGTGGCCCTTAAATTTCAAACGTGTAAACCTTTTCTTATAATGTCTCAATGATGGAAACCTACTAAAATTTGTCACTGGAAAAAGTAAAACAAAATATACAGTTGCATAGATTTGTCTCTGGTAAATGTAATTTTCCTCCCACATCCCAAATATGTGACTCTAAATTGGCCCATCATAAATGTAGGTGCCACTTTCACCTTGCACCCCGTATTGCAGGGATTAGCTCCTTTCTCCTGCATTTTGATTTGGATTAATTAGCTTTGAAATTCATTAAATATAATTCTAAAAGCAAAAAAATATAAAGCCAAAACAGCCATTCTCCCTTAAAAAGGTAATATGGTATATTTGCTTAAGTTAATGACACACAGAAAATTCTATGTCAAATCTGGGATGCATATTTATGAGGCACCAACACTAAGCACTATGACGCCCCCAATTAAAAGAATTATTAACATAATTTATCAAAATGATAAAATGCTTTTCAATACAACCATTAGTCTTTTACAGTAATGTGTGTGTGTGTGTGTGTGTGTGTGCTCATTAAAGGACTGGAGCCCTGTCCAGGGATGAAATGTCCTCCCATTCTTCAGTTAATAAAATTAGAGAAACTGTTTTTGGTAAATCCACATCTAGAATATAGAATGACAGTTGGGGATTGAGATAGAGTGATATAAAATGGTAAAGATATGTTTCAAATGTTAAGAGTCATTTAGGAGCCAATGTTAAATGTAAGAAAATAAACTTTGGAAACACATTTCTCCCTCAAGTTCTTGGGACATACTAGTAAACAGCTGGCTTTTACATTAACTTCTGTTTACCTAATGTTGTGGTGCATTGGTGGTAAAAAAAAAAGTCCTTTCACTGTGTAGCCAGTTGACATTTTGATGTGAATAACAATTTATACAAAATACACTGTCTGAAGACAGAGTGTTTCTTTTAAAGATGTTAATGTAGGAAATAGAGGAATCCTCCATTTCTTTCATGTGGGTTTGGCTGATTTGGTTTCTACTGATGAGTGAAGAAGGAGAGTTTTGTTTCACCTGCCATTTCTACCTTTAAAAGTTATTTTGATTTCTCAATTGCTAATGATGAAGTTCATTAAAATTAAGCTTTGTGGAGTTTTAAAAGTGTTTTTGTCATGGAAAACAATAATCGTTTCTCCCCAGTGTTCTGTTTCCTGGTGCCACTTGCTCATAAGTACATGGCAGATCTTAAAAACCAGAACAGCCATTGAACAGTTTCCACCCTAGGCAGCCTAGCTATAACTCAAATTGCAGGCATCTGGCCTATACAGTGTTCTGCCACCTGAAAATAAAGGCTGATATGCTCCATTTGCAGATGAAAACAGTCTAAATGTCAGGCCAAAATTGACCTTGTCTAACCATGGCATAGAAACCATCAATAAAAATTTCACAAAATGGTAATGAACAAGGGAGAACCCTAGTATGTGTGTGTCTTTGCCCTGCAATGGCCTGACATTCTGTACAGGGACTGTTCTTGACTTGTGATTCCTGGGATAGGCTCCAGAAGCCCAAGTCCCAGCTCAGAATAAAGATGGTTTAGAAAGTAGATGGATGGATGGATATAAAATTAACCTAAAACAAAGAAAAAGGGCAGGAAGAGACTCCTTGGGGCATCAGAATCCTTTTCTACAAATAAATAAACAAACAAGAAAAACGTCGAAAAAAATAAATGATGCAGCTAATCGAAATACAAGTTCAAAAAGGGGGCTATGATCTTTAAATATCAAAAGGTTCAAAAATGTCTACAGTAAGGATGAAAGGAAAACCACTAACAAGACAAACTCCATTTAATATTTAAGTAACTTTTTTAATGAATTTAGATGGAGCACAAACAAAATGTTAATGATGAAAAAAAAGCAAAAAAAAAACAAAAACCTTTTGCCTAAAAGACAAAAGCTAACACAGACAAATCCAAAAACACGCCATAAAGAGTACTTTATCTCTAACACAGGGGGTCAATAACCAAGAAATCCAATGAACAAAATCAACAAATTAGACTCCAGTATCCAAACAGAGTATTGAACAGCTGCTGCTTCACTTTAAACACTAGCTGGGGCCAAAGCTGCATGGTTGCCTCCTTAGGTTTCATATAAAGGGCAAAAATATTCATTTAATTTACTAATTTAGATGACACCTTTATCCAAGACAATTACAAATTTTGAGATATATTTCTTTTGTTTTTCCCAGATGAATTGACTTGCTCATGGTCACAACACTCTTCTACACTGAAAATAATTAATACACAATATAAAATTTAATAAACAAAACAAAGAAAAAATGAAAACAAAAAAAAAATTAATAATACAAAATAATATCTAAACAACATCAAAAATGATTAAAATAAAGAAACCATGGCTGTAACATAACACCTAATAGTTATTTCACAAGCAAAACTACTGTCTCTTTCCTGAGCCACCCTTCGCCTCAGCCGTGATCTTCCATGGTTCCTTTCATGCGACTCCATACACTCTCATCTGCCTCATGCGCTGCATGTCTGTGTTACATTCATTTTCTATTTTTTGTTGTTTTTGAATTATTTTTATATGCTTATTCTAATTATGTATTTTCAGTTAATTCTGTACTATTTATTTTTTTATATCATTTTTATGTGTGTGACATTTGTGAAAGGAACCCTGCGGTATGGGACCACCCTTTCATCACTGCTAAGGGACCACCTCCAGGTTTTAAAGGCACACTGGGAAGCAAGTCATTTTGCAGTTAATTGAATTTGCTTTGGAGTTTTTTTTTTATTTTTTCTGCTTATTTTTTTTTTTTTTTATTTCAATTTCTGTATAGCATATTGGGAATTGTTTGCCTGTTAGTGAGCATTTTCCTGTATATATCTTTTTTTTAATAAATCCTGATTTTTTTTATAAAGATTCTTGTGGGACTTGTTTCTATACAAGCCAGAGTTTTTCACAGTTCTCTGTTTTCTGATGCATTCTTTTGTGTTTTAATACTTTGAATCATTTTTGAACTTCCCATTTTGTAGCCTGGACAGGCCCGAGGCCTCCAATTTGCTTATGGTCAGGCTTGCCTGGGTGAGGTCTATGTTGGGGTAGGCCAGTGAGGATTTTGGTCTGTTTTGGTGGGTCTTTTCAAAGGCCTCACCTGTGTTAATTTTTTTATGGTGCTAGAATCTTAACAGCCTGTCTGCCTGCACACTCACTGATACCTCTGATTTAACCTTGTACCCATAATTTTGCATCACATAACACCATCTGAATTCTCTTTCCTCAACTCAATAATCCAATCCAAGCCAGGAACTTTTCATTTTTATTACCAGGGCCAATGGATTTTAACAGTGGAGAAGTGCCTTGGAAGTGCTTGCAGATAAATGTTCTATAGTTATGTTCGCCTTTCTGTTCTTTACACCAGATAATATTTTGCTATACTTATGCACATGGAGAAACAGACAAAAGTATGAGATGAAAATACATGAGATGAGATGAGCTGAAAATACATGTGCTAATAGTGCAAATGTCACTTACGGCAACATAGCATTAAGTTTCATATGAACTGTTTCACTCATCACTGTTAATGGTAACTGTTACTTGATTTTTTAGGGTTTTTCTGTACACTAAGCACTGGTGACACAGTATAATCCAGTAGTTTGAACTATATAATTGGGTATCGGGTAATGAATGAAGATATCTGTAATTGAAAACTCAATGTTCAGAGTGCCATTAAACCAACATAAATATACTGCACTATTTATTTTTTTTTCTTGTAGTAACAAGGAGCCTCAGAAAAGGTAGAGCAGAGCAGTCACTCTAAGCATATGAGTGATCAGTGTCTGTCACAAGCTGGGGAGTCTGTGTAGCTAGTTATTATGGCCAGATTTATTGAATGACATACCCAACAATTTCCACGCCTGGAATAATGCAAGCAGTGTAGTGCAGAGTCTTGACTGAACAAGTAGAAATGTCTACGCTTTTTTTACTACATTGGAGAAGTTTGGGTTTGGCCCAAACATTTGTGCATGGATTAAATTACTTTATACTAACCCAGTAGCTTCAGTTTGCATCAACAACATTTGCTCAGACTACTTTAAACTAGAACGTGGCACTAGACAAGGATGCCCCTTGTCACCGCTTCTGTTTGCGATTGCCATTGAACCACTGGCAATACATTGTCGAAATACTGATCAGATAAAGGGGATTAGCAGGGAAGGATTGGAACAGAAAATTTCATTATATGCAGATGACATGGTACTGTATATATCAGACCCAGAAAATTCTGTACCTGCAGTCTTAGCAGCACTCACAGAATTTCAAAAGATCTCTGGTCTCAGAATTAATCTGAATAAAAGCGTACTCTTTCCAGTGAATTCTCAAGCATATAATATTAGATTAGACACCCTACCTTTTATCATTGCAGAACAGTTTAAATACCTCGGGGTAAACATCAGAAGTAAACATAAAGCTCTTTATCAACAAAATTTCGCCGTCTGCATGGAAAAAATTAAACAAGACTTGCATAGATGGTCAACCCTTCATCTCACACTAGCTGGAAGAATTAACACTGTTAAGATGAATATTCTTCCTAAACTCCTTTTTTTATTTCAAGACATCCCAATATACATTAATAAATCATTCTTTAGGCAATTAGATTCAACAATTACCTCATTTATTTGGAATTCAAAACATCCACGCATCAAAAGAGCGACCTTACAAAGACAAAAGGCAGAAGGCGGCATGGCTCTACCTAACTTCCAGTTTTATTACTGGGCAGCAAATATACAGGTGATAAGAACCTGGACACAAATAGAAGAACATACACAGGCTTGGACCACAATAGAAGTAAAATCCTGCAGTACTTCTTTGTATTCCTTGCTCTGTGCTCCAATAAACACACGTTATCGGCAATACACTAATAACTCCAATTGTGCTCCACTCACTTACAATCTGGAACCAATGTAGAAAGCATTTTAAGACGGAGAAGCTTCTATCTGTGGCACCTCTGCAAGAGAACCACCTCTTTCAACCTTCACAAACATATGCAGTTTTTAATATCTGGAAAAAATTTGGAATTAACTTGCTTAGAGATCTTTATATAGACAAGGTCTTTGCATCCTATGAACAATTACATTCCAAATTTAACATTCCAGCTACACATTTCTTTCACTATCTTCAAATCAGGAACTTTGTTAAACAGAACCTTCTAGATTTTCCTCATCTTCCACCCTCATCCATGCTGGAAAAAATATTGCTCAATCTCAAGGACTTAGACTCCATCTCTACAATATATAAAATCATTTTACAATCCCTCCCTTTCAAAGATCCAAGAGGACACTGGGAAAAAGATCTCTCAATTAATATATCAGAAAAGGAGTGAAAAGTAGCAATGCAGAGAATTCACTCGAGCTCCATATGCGCAAAGCATACAATTATACAACTCAAAATTATATATCGAGCACATCTGTCTCGACTAAAATTCTCCAAAATGTTTCCAGGGCATGATCCAACCTGTGAACGTTGCAACCAAGTCCCAGCCTCACTAGGTCGCATGTTCTGGGCCTGCAACAAATTAACATTATTCTGGACAAAAATTTTTAATTACCTTTCAGACAGACTTGGACTCACAATCCCTCCTAACCCATTAACAGCTGTGTTTGGGGTTCTTCCAGAGGGGCTTAAAGTGGAGAAAGACAAACAAATTGTGATTGCATTCACTACACTTTTGGCACGCAGACTTATTCTGATAAACTGGAAGAACCCAAACCCTCCTCTTTTAAGTCAGTGGGAAACCGATGTGTTATATTATTTGAAATTGGAAAAAATCAAATACTCAGTTAGAGGATCCGTACAGACTTTTTTCAAAACATGGCAGGATCTAATCAGTAATATTTTAAAAATAAGTTCATGAAGCATAGAGAATTTATTAATTTAGGTATGTTTAAAAGCTGTAAAATTTTTATGCCGTTTGGCTTGCTCTCTCTCTCAAGGGTGGGGATCGATCTGTTCTTGACTCTATTTTTTTTTTGTAAAAACTTGATTGCTTTGTATGGAGTGCAATAAAATTAATAAAAAAAATAAAAAAAATGTCTACGCTTTGCACACCCAGACTTAACAGCACACTGAGTATATAAGTGGTACTCCCAATCCTATCTGTATAAATGTTTAAGCAAAGTCACATAAAAAAGTCACATAAAAAGGGTACCTCACAAGGAAGGATGAACACAAAGGACAAAATATATTCAAAGAAGAACATTGAACACTGATGATTCTCTAGGCCATCCTATCCAAGTTTTTCCTACTCCACCACAAGCACTCCTTTTTTTAATCTTCAATATCCTTATTATGAATGTTGTTGCTTCTACTCTTCCTGCTAATCAAGACTTTACCCTAACTCACTTCCCATTACAAAGTTCAATAAGCTGCTAGTAAAAGTGGCATTTAGAACCCACTCCATGGTTTTTTCTGGGGACATCCATGGTTGGGAACACCTCACCAACCTTATGTCTTGCCCCCAGGGGTTCTTGACAACACTAAGCTTTAGCTTTCTTTTCCTTCGAGAGAGACATGGAGAAAGCAAACCAAATGAACAACTTCTTTAATAGGTTTGACCACCCTAACCCACTCTCACCTCAGAGTACTGCATCCTCCAACCATCCTTCTGCTGATACCAGCATAGTAGAGACTTCATGCCACCAAAGCAGTGGGTCCAGATGGAGTATCGCCACGACTGCTGAAGGCCTGTGCTCTGGAACTGGGGGGTCCTCTACAGCGCATCTTCAACCTGAGCCTGGAACAGGGGAAAGTCCCAAGGCTTTGGAAAACATCTTGCATCACCCCAGTCCCAAAGGTATCAAGTCCTAGTGAGCTGAATGACTTCCGGCCTGTTGCTCTGACGTCACATGTGATGAAGACCATGGAGCAGCTGCTGCTTCACCACCTGAGGCCACAGGTCCGCCATGCCCTCGACCCTCTGCAGTTCGCATACCAGGAGAAGGTGGGAGCGGAGGATGCCATCATCTATATGCTACACCGATCCCTCTCCCACTTGGACAGAGGCAGTGGTGCTGTAAGAATTGTTTTTGGACTTCTCTAGCGCCTTCAACACCATCCAACCTCTGCTCCTTAGGGACAAGCTGACAGAGATGGGAGTAGATTCACACATGGTGGCATGGATTGTGGACTATCTTACAGACAGACCTCAGTATGTGCGTCTCGGGAACTGCAGGTCTGACATTGTGGTCAGCAGCACAGGAGCACCGCAAGGGACTGTACTTTCTCCGGTCCTGTTCAGCCTATATATATCAGACTTCCAATATGACTCGGAGTCCTGCCACATGCAAAAGTTCACTGATGACACTGCTATTGTGGGCTGCATCAGGAGTGGACAGGAGGAGGAGTATAGGAAGTTAATCAAAGACTTTGTTAAATGGTGTGACTAAAACCACTTACACCTGAGCAGCAGCAAGACCAAAGAACTGGTAGTGGATTTTAGGAGGCCCAGGCACCTCATGGACTCCGTGATCATCAGAGGAGCCTGGGTGCAGAGGGTGCAGACCTATAAATACTTGGGAATGCAGCTGCATGATAAATTGGACTGGACTGCCAATACTGATGCTCTGTGTAAGAAAGGTCAGACCTGACTATACTTTCTTAGAAGGTTGGCGTCCTTCAATATCTGCAATAAGATGCTGCAGATGTTCTACTAGATGGTTGTGGCGAGTGCCCTCTTCTACGCGGTGGTGTGCTGGGGAGGCAGCATAAAGATGAAGGACGCCTCACACCTGGACAAACTTGTTAGGAAGGCAGGCTCTATTGTAGGAATAAAGCTGGACAGTTTAACATCTGTAGCAGAGCGACGGGCACTAAGCAAACTCCTGTCAATCATGAAGAATCCACTGCATCCACTTAACAGTGTCATCTCCAAGCAGAGGAGTAGCTTCAGTGACAGACTGCTGTCACTGTCCTGCTCTGCTGACAGACTAAGGAGATCGTTCCTCCCCCACACTATGTGACTCTTCAATTCCACCCAGGGGGGTAAACGCTAACATTATTCAAAGTTATTGTCTGTTTTTACATGCATTTTTATTACTCTTTAATTTAATATTGTTTT
>JANRMT010027041.1:90145056-90168709 GCA_026402145.1 Polypterus bichir lapradei
TATCTATCTATCTATCTATCTATCTATCTATCTATCTATCTATCTATCTATCTATCTATCTAAAACACCAGGAAACTACGGGTAGCCTGTCTTCTCCAGCATTCAGCAGGGGCCCGGGAAGGATATAAAGAGCTTCCTTGCTGGGCGCAGTACATGACTTTCTGTCGGAGAGCATGTCTGACTTGACAGCTGCATTTGCTGGATCGCATCACCTTGAGGATGTTGGGTTACATGATTAGGAATCACTGGGAATGATGTGAAATGAACCCCCAAACACCGACACAGGATTCCAAAATGAAAAAGTGCCTTATCAATGAAAGAGTAAATAAACAATATAGGGAAACATTAAAGTACAAGAGAACAGACAATAATAAGTGGCTCTTCCCCCATGGCCTTGCTAAACAGTAGTAATTCCTGGCTACTGTTTCACTTGTTCCTGTTTCTGACCTTCCCGTATTTTGTTTCACCTTCCACCCTATGATCAGTTGAGCCCTTGTAACAACAACATTTCCAACATGTATTTCTACAGCACATTTTCATAGAAACGATATAGTTCAAAGTGCAAAGCTAGTAAATAGCTGCCTCCACACTCTAAACTCTCTGGACCAAAGGAATCAAGACCTTTCTATTGTACCCCAAACTTCTTCCTTGTATCCCACCATAATCACTTCTGGTGTCCCAGCCGACATTATGAATCTCTTGTTCCACATGGGAAGAACTCCCTCTAGTGGTACCAGATGTTTCTGCATATTAACTATACTGCAGTGGAGTACTGCTGGATATCTGTCTCACTGCCCTTGGAAAACTGTAACACACTGCCCTCTAGAGGCCTCAGGAACATCACACCCAGCAATAGGGCTTATGTTATAACCAACAGAATCCTTAGTGGCATTAAGCTATGATGGGTGCATCCCCTGGTGGTCAGTAATGGTGCCACTACCCAGGTTTAATTCAAACAGATTATACAACTACTCCATGACTTTTCAGCACAGTTTAAAATTTCTAAAGTGCAGTGAGGTCACCAAATTTACACAGCCAAATGATGGACTGCATAAAATGCACTGCCAGTTGCATAGTTGTTTTTCAAGTGTGGTTATTTCATCCCGCAGCCTGTTTCCTTTTTCCATTCTATTTGTGGTGAGACAAACACAAGGACAAACATCAGACAGAGAATCCTCTCCTCTGTGTTCTCTGACCAAACATTGTTTCTCTTTCCTTCCCTTTTGGCTGCATTAAAGGTATTGCACTTTCTGGCTGAGTGCTCATGACTGTAGCTCAAACACACACACAAGCCCACCCCTATGACAAATTCAAACCTGTTTGATAATGATTTGTTACAGACTGGTCTTACTAAGTTGCTGGGGATACCACACTACATGACTGTTGGTCACAGGTGTGTTTCACACGATCGGATGATTTAAATGAAGGTACACCTGAAAATCAATGAAAAAATTATGTAATGTGATGGGGCCTTAAGTAGTCCTTCAGCCCTCCCATCATTCAATTGCATCTGTTCCTCTTAAAGCCTTCCCCCGATGATAAATACCAGAGGGTATGCTGCACAAAGTAATGGCCATCAGAGGCCACAGCATTCATTCCTTTTGAAGGTCTTCCTTACTACCTGGTGTTCCTTTCTTGTGAGATAACATACATACTGTAAATAATGGGCTGCATTTAAAAATTAACCTCAGACTTAAGTTTGCATTGATAAGAATGTATTAAGGAAAACCGTGTAGTTTATAAAAGAAGTAAGATAAGCAGTTGCTTTCTGCCAACACAGAGTAAATGCGATTAGATTTTTAATCAACCTTGTTCCATGGTTTTGTGTACTAATTCAACTAATCTCTGAATGCTAAATAATCAAGATAAAATTAATAGAGCTAAAAAAAAACATCCTGAAGTGCATTGTATTTAGATTTATCATGGAGACATTACAGAATTTCTGTAAAGAACTCTATGGTTAGTTCTGCCTTGTACCCAATGTTGCTTAGATACTGTAGATTCTAGTCCCCCAACCTTGAGAAGGATTATTGTAATTGTGTTTTGAGAATGTTACAAAAATGTTATAAAATTTCAGGATTGAATGAGTGGACAATTAAGAGTACACAAAATATTAGTTTTTTCCTTCTCTGTTTCAAGTGCTGCTGGGATATGCTCTGGCTACCATTTCTCTGAATTCAATTAAGTAGGCTTCAGAATCTATGTATTGTAAGATAAACCACAAACTACTATACAAACTTGGGGCTCTCAAAAGCAAAAACCCATGTAACTAAAAACAAAACGTGAGTTATCAACGTATTAAAAAGAAAAAAAAAATGTCTTCACAGATGCAAGTCTAGAGAGTGACTAATTCAAGATGGCGGATCTACAGATGAATAAGGACTTAAGGCAGGAAGAGTCGGGTCCAGGTGGACAGATACCGGAAGTAACACTGAGGATGGTAAAGCTATCAATGTTTCAGTTTGCAGAGGGGGGAAAAGATAAGGTATTAGTAAATAGCGCTATCCTGTGTCCTGGCTGGAAATTACCATCACTTGAGCCCTCAAGCTGTTTCCAATGGACATGTGCGTGACAGTATGCATATAATTTCAACAGTTACAGTAAATGACTATGACTAAGAACTATAAACATAAGCTATTCAAGTCAAATAATCTCACTTGTAACAAGTTTAATATAAGTTTCACAAAAGGTCTGAACCTCTATTCTTTTCTGTTTTACATCCTGCAACAATGTGAGCTGTACTTTTGTTTTTCCATAGAAGAGTCTGATGGTGATCCCATCCTCTAAACCGTACGACACTTCTGTACTATTATGTAGATCTCAGTATCCCAAACCTTTCACTCTTGCTTTATTAATTCACACTTACAAGCCTGCCACAGTCCATAGCGCCATTTGTGGTCACTCTCAGGATGAACTAGGGTTGACTGCATTTATGGTTAACAAGGTGAAGCAGAGAAACAGGTTTTATTCACGCAGTATAGAATAACATTCTCTATACTGCAATTTTTAATGTACCATAAGCAGAAGCAAAGCAAAATAAATAAGACAACTCATATTATTACAACCTGGATGGACAGTAACTCTTCTTGCTAGAAGTCTAGGTACCCAGTGTGCCTAGAGGTCAGGGATCTCTTTCAAACTTGAGTTGAGTTTCTGAGTTGAGTGACCTTTGATGTGATGTGGTCTCTGGATGAGGAGACAGAGAACTGCTGACAAGCCATATTTTCATGCCAGTCATTTGTTTCCTTACTGTTCACACTGTGAATCATAGCTTAGGGGCCAAATACAACCCGTGTTCTCCAATCTTCAAGTAATTGACCATGGCTAGAGTAAAACATTTCATTTTGTCTTACCGACCCCAACCTGTTGTTAATGTGTCTGCTGTATACAGATAAGACCCCATGTTCCTGTTTTAACTGGTTGTGAGTTGTTACGCAGTAAGCAGAGAAAGCAAACAATTTCTTATTATAGACAAGTTAAAAAATTGCAGTGATAGGTTTTGTTCTAAATGTTCATTTTTTTCCCTAGTACTTGCGTTACCACTATAAGAATGCCAGTAAAAAAGCTTATTACAATATAAAAGCCAAACAATTGTTCAAACTCCAAAAATTCACCTCATTACAACTTGCATGCACATTACAGAGTCATAAACCAGATTCCTCTCTGGTATTAAATACCACTGCAGGCAGTTAAGGGACACTGCCACTAACTGTGTCATCTTCCTTTTCCTCTACAGTGCCGAGAAACCACCCAGTGTCCCTTCTGATCCCATGACCATAAAAGCTCAGCTGCCCAGAAGGAGGCATTACTTGTTCACTCGAGAAGCAGAAGAGATGGAGTTCCTTCAAACCGAAAACACCAGTTGTGAAGAAGCATTGATAGGGAGCTCTTTATTTGTTAGAATGCCAGAGGGTGACATTTACCTTTGTATTCATGCCATTGACGAATATAAGTAAACAGGGAAAGCCAGGCTGGCACTCCAACATTTATTATAGATTTACCTTGGACAAACCGCAAACTATTATTCATATTTTTAAAACTTCCTGCAACTTTTTTGGTTGCTGCTTCTTTTTTTTTTTTAGCAGTAACCATAAAATAACACTGCGTTCTGAAACCTCATTTGTCCAGTTCATGCTGTGAAGGGCACAGTGTTTACATATCTTCTACTCCATTTATAACTGTACTTTCTTAATTCAGTATAACATTGGCATACTTTATGCAATATGCATGCTCAGTATATCAAAGTAAGCCCTGGACGTGTTTCCTTCAGAACACACACACACATATACTCAGCAAAAAAAGAAACGTCCCTTTTTCAGGACTGTGTATTTCAACAATAATGTTTTAAAAATCCAAATAACTTTACAGATCTTCATTGTAAATTGTTTAAACAATGTTTTCCATGCATGTTCAATTAACCATAATCAATTAATTAACATTCACCTGTGGAATGGTCGTTAAGACCTTAACAGCTTACAGAAAGTAAGCATTTAAGGTCACAGTTCTAAAAACGCAGGACACTAAAGAGACTTGTCTACCGACTGTGAAAAACACCCAAAGAAAGATGCCCAGGGTCCCTGCTCATCTGCGTGAACGTGCATTAGGCATGCTGCAGGGAGGCATGAGGACTGCTGATGTGGTTAGGGCAATAAATTGCCATGTCCACACTGTGAGACGCCTAAGACAGCGCTACAGGGAGACAGGAAGGACAGCTGATCATCCTCGCAGTGGAAGACCACGTGTAACAACACCTGCACAGGATCGGTACATCCGAATATCACACCTGCGTGACAGGTACAGGATGGCCACAACAACTGCCCGAGTCACACCAGGAACACACAATCCCTCCATCAGTGCTCAGACTGTCCGCAATAGGCTGAGAGAGGCTGGACTGAGGGCTTGCAGGCCTGTTGTAAGGCAGGTCCTTACCAGACATCACCAGCAACAACGCCGCCTATGGGCAAAAAAACCCACCTTCGCTGGACCAGACAGGAGTGGCAAAAAGTGCGTGAGTTTCTGCATGACAGCAATGTCAGTGTTCTGCCATGGCCAGCGAAGAGCCCAGATCTCAATCCCATTGAGCACGTCTGGGACCTGTTGGATCGCAGGGTGAGGGCTAGGGCCATTCCCCCCAGAAATGTCCAGGATCTTGCAGGTGCCTTGGTGGAAGAGTGGGGTAACATCTCACAGCAAGAACTGACAAATCTGGTCCAGTCCATGAGAAGGAGATGCACTGCAGTACTTCAAGCAGCTGGTGGCCACACCAGATACTGACTGGTACTTTTGATTTTGAGCCTCCCTTCATTCAGGGACACATTGTGAAACATTTTTAGTTTATGTCTTATGGTGTTGACTCTTTTAGTGTTCATACAAATATTTACATTAAGTCTACTGAAAGTAAAAACAGTTGAAAGTCAGGGGACGTTTCTTTTTTTGCTAAGTATATATTTGAAAAATGATTTATGCTGTGCATGTACAACATTAAATATGGCAAAAAATATAACACATTTTACCAAATGTGGTGTCAAATTGTGTTATTTGACTGTTGAGATTGCTAAAATAAGAACATATTTACCATTTATAACCTTTTAAACACATATTTATATTCAGAGTATAAAACACACTTATTATATAAGAAATGCTATTAATAAAAATTCAGCTTTGCTTGTGATAAATTTCAGCTCTATACAACATGTTAGTAGAATAAGCTAGTTCAGAAAATGGTCAGATCGATAGTGATCATAAATGATAAAATACTTTTCCAATTTATATTTACATTTTTTCCACATATTTTAAATATATTAATGATTTATTGTGGTAGTCAAACTGAAATGTCTCTATTACATCATGTCCTCCTCCTTTTAAGCTTAACAAAATGCATTTCAAACAAAAAACATATTATTAAAACATGACCTTCCTTTAATAAACACACACCTGCTATCAGTTAACATACTGGAGCTAAACAGATAATTTTTGCATTAAGAAGTTTTTATTAGATTACTTGAATTACATTAAGTAGTGTAAAATCAAACACTTGATTATGTATTCCTGTTATTGCTTGTTTCACTAGCATTAGGACATAGAAAGCCCTTTTGCTTATAATATGTGAATCAGGCTATAGCCAATGCAAGAAAATCTCACTTTTTAACTGAAAAACAACTTTGCATTACCCATCCATCTATTTTTGAGATAACTAAATTAAATTCAGCATTGATTTGTCCAAGCTGTGGTTTGCTGGTAGGTAAAAGAGAATGGATTTTGGAAACAATTGGACACAAAATACAACAGTGAATACAGTAGGAGTTATTGAAGATCTTCATTAATGGAATTCTATTTAAATAGGTGGAAATTAATGTAGCACACCTGTTTAAGTTTAAAGCATGTCCAAAACAACGATCCAAGGACCTCTGAGCTAATCTAATCAAGCCTCGATTAAACTCTCCAATATTCCTGTTATCATCTCATTAAACACATTTAAAAGTTATTAAGCTTGTGATAAATGCTTCAGTGCTTTTCATTCATTCTGTTTTTTCATTTCTGGCAAACTGTATGAAACAAGTGAACAGAGCTCAAATATTGGCAGCACGTTATCTTTTAGTCTGTATGTAAACTTGATGGAATATGACTATGCAGCCTAAGTTTACTTGCTGCCTTTATTTGCTCACCAGTCAAGTACATTAATCATGTAACAGTCTGTACTTTCAATTAATACATAAAAAGAAATATTATTTCCATGTTAAATTTCATAATAAGCACTAATATTTTAAGCATCTATTTAAAATATGTTCACTTAGATGGATAGATATGAAAGGCACTATATGATATTTACCCAAACAGATATATGGGTGTTCATTCAAATTTAATTCAAAGATGACTGACACAGTGGTTTATTGTTTAGCTGTACTAAAATTTCTGGACTCAAATCTCAGCCTTATCACTACCTATATGGGGCCTGCATAATCTTTCAGTGTTTGAGTTATTTCAGGTGACTTTCTAAACTGGCCCTGTATGTGCAGTGCATTAGGTGTAAGTATTTGTGTGCTCTCTTCTAGTAACACGTGGATTCTGCCTTGGCTATAATAGTATGAGAAATGGGCTGAGTTACCCAAAATCTTATAGTGCAAAGGCTGTTTGAGTAAATGGATTACTCAGAATCACAAATTTTCCCTAAATAATTACTGCATGAAAAATATAAAAAATAAATACACCATTTAGAACTAAAAATGTTCTAAAAATGTTACCCTTAGATCAATTAACAATTACATGTTGATTTTTAACTCTCCATTTTCTACCACATAAAGCTCCAGGCTCTCCCTAAACTCCTTCAAAAATTGCATCGTGTCAAGCAAATTCAAGAATTTCAAGAGTCATTTTAAAATGTAACCACATTGTATAATGTATATAACTGCCAATGTAAGTCGACACACTAAATAACTGTGTAACTGAAACTTTTTGTTTTGTATTTATATTTTGAAACAAACAATTCAAAATAATTTATAAATTAAGCATATATGTATGCAATTCTATCAAAAAAAATGAAAATGCTTCCCAGTCTAAAACAGCAGATGATCAATATGAAATTATTTCTAACCAACAATACAAAAACACACGCACTTTCCACTTCTACCAAAGCTCCACAGAAATCTGTGGTTAAAACAGCCTGAAAGTTATTCTTCTGCACGTTTTGGGAAAGGAGGCTTGCACAAGGAGCTCCAGACTGGTCTGTAATTATCTGACATTGTGGTCTCTCCTCTCATTGGATGTGTCTATTATGTCATTAGGGCATGTGAAATAATTTTAACACTAGGTAGAAACTGATAACAATTACCCTTCTTCATATAAAGGTTTCATTTAAATTGTGAAAAACCACCATTTCAAACAAAATTTTTTGTGACATATTGAAATCCTCCTATTCTGTGACTCTTTTCTCCTATTGGATGTAACAAATGTTTTTTAAAAGTTGTCAATCACTATACACCCATATGATGAGGATGGACTGGCAGTCTGGCCAAGGGCTCGTCCTGCCTTCTTCCCACTGCTTCTAGGATAAGATCTAGCATCTCCCACAACCCTGAACTGGATTAATTGGATCTGAGAATGTTCCATAATTTGTAAAGTCAATCTGACATTCCAGCTGTCAATGGACTGACAATGGGGTAGATCACATAAGTGAGAGATTTTCTCAGAGACATGGCACTAAACCTCCCAATTGAGACAGACATAAATAATAAATAAAGAACAAATCTAGAAAGAAACACATGTCCTAAGAAAGATGGGAGGAAAACAAAAATATCTGCAAAAATATATGAATTGAGAGAAATTAAATTATCATGTGTGTTATTGTATTGACCCCCTTCTTTTTGAAACCCACTGCACGCCCAACCTACCTGGAAAGGGGTCTCTCTTTGAACTGCCTTTCCCAAGGTTTCTTCCATTTTTTCCCTACAAGGGTTTTTTGGGGAGGTTTTTCTTGTTTTCTTTGAGAGTCAAGACTGGGGGGCTGTCAAAAGGCAGGGCCTGTTAAAGCCCATTGAGACACTTATCATGTGATTTTGGGCTATACAAAAAATAAATTGTATTGTATTGTATGTGTGGTCGTCATGAGGGTTGTCCATTTCCTTCTACGTTACAGATAAGCTCCTTCTCTCTGGTCACTGAAGTCGTGAAGGGGCTAGAAGGGGCAGAGTCAATTGCCCTCACTGGGTGGTTTTTTCGTACTGTGGAGGAAAAGTAAGACAAGACAGTTAGCAGATGCACCCCCTCTTGGTCTGGGGTGAACTACATACCTGGGAGAAAACTGAAGGGTGACTCTTAGACACACATGCATAATTCAAGTTAAAACTATTTCTTTGATTAGCTGAAAGTCTGATAAAAATATTTTATATAGACTCCATGTTTCATGAGATTTCCAATAAATCATAATTAATTATAATTTTGAAATCACTACATAATCCTGAAAACATTCAGATCTAAATCAGTCAGTCAGTCATTTTCTGACTCGCTTATTCCTGTTATACCCTTAATTTTTCTTTTACTACTCGTAATACACCTTTGAGCTACACTTATGTAAGAAACCATGGGTATGGAAATAAGTACTGTATTGTTGTTATTGTTACTTTAAAAGTTGACTCATAGATGGATACACTTCTAGAAAAAAGAAACACACCTGACTGGCAGTACTATTCAAGTATCCCATAGCATTCAACTATTGATCTTCTCACACAAAGACACATCCCACCATATTATGCTGCCATCTTTAACTTACATTGTTGACTTCAGTAAGATGGATCAATGGATTTGTGGTTTTTGCCATATACTAGTCATCAATCAGCATCAACAAGTAAAGGTTTATCAGATCACTAGATTTACTTGATATCTTTAAGTCCAGTGCATCTGCACCAGCTTGTATTTTGTTGACAAAAGTCCTTTGGGGTCAATAGCAGCCATACCCTTGTCAGAAAGAACGAATGATGAGTTGAACACCTAATATCTCTCCTTCAATAGCCATGAACTATTTCCTAATTTTAATTTTTACTGCATTTCTTTAATTTTGTACACAGTTAAGAGGATGAGGAAATCCCTTCACTGTGCTTTCTGTGATAAAGGAATAGAGTCATTTTGATTTCCACTGTTGTTACCTCAAGGGAGGTCACCAGAACCGTACCAGTCTTGCCATGGAAGTTCTTACCATGGAGATAGCAGACGTTTACATTTATAAAGCATTTTCCAAAGACACATTTGTACAACATATTCTGATACCAAAGTGTGATAATGAGTAGTCTAATCAAAAACCTTGTCATGACATTGAGGACTATGCCAGATAAAACAAGCATTATCAGAATACTTTATGTTCCTCTTGAGTTCATTGGTCTACTAAAGTAAATGTGCATTTTTTTTTTTAATTAAAAGCTAGTATATAAGAGCTCCCACAATTTGCTTTATTGGAATGTTTTGGTGTTCTTTTGGCTGAAACAACCAAAATGAAGCTGCTAGTATTCCTCGCCTTAATTGGGCTCTCTGAGTGCCTTGTCAAGTAAGTCAAAATACTTTCAATTTTTTTAATGGCAATGTTATAAAACATTGTAAGTTGAATTAAATCCAAAGTAGAGTTTCTAGTGAGTCATACCATTACCCAACTGTGTTTGGACTCCAGGTTTTTGTGCATTCTCCTTCTCATGTTTGCTCAAAAATTCTTTTTTTCTGTTTATTTGCTAATTTAACTTCTCTGCAGTTTTAATATTACCGTTGTGGTAGGTGTTCCCTTTCTCTTCTTGTCACTTAAACTATGCGTTTTTTTAAAAAAAACAGATTAATTCAACATGTCAGACTTTGTTGAAAGTAGGAAATGTTGAGTGAGCACTTTGTAGCTTATGAATGTAAAATAAGGGAACTGAATGAGAGTTTCAAACTAGACTGGCTTTTATTGATAGGCAAGAGATTGCTTGCACATTCTGAATGCATGTAATACAAGTAAGTGTACAATGACAGTAGCTTCCCATGATCAGGCAGCTTTTCAAGAGCTAAAATACAATGATGATGAACTGCTACAAATGAATTAACAATATACTTTGGGATAGTTTTAATTTTGTGAAACAAATTAAATTCAGCTTTTGTGTGGGCATTGAGTGTTACCTAGAGTAAGACAACATTACTCCCACTCATCAAAGAAAATCCAAAGGCTGGGAAATACAAGCAGTGTGAATGGCTTACATTTTTTGCTTGGTCAGTTTTTGTTTTTTTATTCTAGAAGGGCTTGAATTTGATCATATGAAGGCTGGTAAGAATTAGATATCAATTGAAATCTGTAACACAATGTTCACTTACTAAACATTTGAATCTCTTTCTAGGCTCCATTTGCAGAAAGGCAAGACAGTGAGAGAAATCCTTAAGGAAAAGGGCCTTCTGGATGACTTCCTGAGGGAACATCCCTATAACCCACTGTCCAAATTTCAGGGCTATGGCGTGGTTTCAAATGAACCTATGACCAACTATTTGGATGTAAGTACGGTTTGTTAAGATATGTGGAGTTGAATGAGTAAATAAATAAATCTCTGTCATCCTAGAATAATATTATACTGTAAATAATCATGCTGAATAGTGCAAATCTGAAGGAAATACAGAAGCTATTAGACTTGCACCAAGAAAAAGAGAAACAATATTGTGTGTGATAGGCCATGTAATGAAGTCAACACAAATGTTACTTACACATTTTAAAAACAGAGAGATAAAATCACAAAAAAGGTTAAATATAACTTTCTTAATATGACTCAGGAAGCAAGTTGTGAGATTATATTTGAACATAGAGCTTTGCTTTCAGTGCAAAGGAGAGAATTAAAGGCATGGAGGACCACAGTGTTGAAAATGCTTCAGTGATAGGAGATTTCAGACTTTTATCATATGGTCATCATAAAGTATAGTACCCACTACCCACATTAAATAAACACAGTCTCCTAAGAGAAAAGAGCCTGCTCTGCACTTTTATATATTTTACAAGAACAGTCCAACCTGTCACTGATATGGAACCTCAAGTACTTGTAGCACAGCACCACCTCTCTACATCCCAGACATAGAGGCTCTTTGGTGCAGCAGTTCCTTGGTTTTGCTGATGTTAAGATGCTGACAATTCTTTCTGCCCAAGCAAAAAAAGTTCTCCACCTAACTCCTCTACTCTGTCTCATCCCTTTTATCAATACACACCATATGTGCAGAGTCATCTGAGAATTTTTGCAAGTGACATGACCTGATGCTATATTTATAGTCTGAGGTGGATAGAGTGAATAGGAAAGGAGACAGGACTGTTCCTTGTGATACCCTATTTTACAACAAAGTTAATTATACTGATTAATAATATACAAAATATTATTGAATGAAATCAGTTAACAGATTTTAATTATTCATTTAATTAAATTTCCTTAACACTAGTAGCTCTCCAAACTAATGTAGGATCAAAGCATAGCAATTCTTAAGGTATTACCTAACACCTTCAATCAGGTTGCTAAAGTGAAATAGTTTACGAATTATGACTGATATGTATATGAACTTCTGCGAGACAGTTAAAGAAAAGTGATCTACTATAAGCTGCTGTGGAAGGTCATTAACTGGAAACAATATTATTTAAATTAATCCTGAGCCTTAATAGTTTTAGAACTTATCCAGTACATTTAGTATATTAAGAACTGACAATTATGAATCACTTATATCATCTGCATACATTCCCCAAAAATCTGATTCTTTATGCCATAGGATGGCTGGAGGCTCAAAGGCAATGGTAAATAGAATTGAGGACAAAGAATGAATAATTTATGTTATTTACAAAAACTCAAGTTTTTGGACTAGAATAAAATAATTTAATGCATGCATGTCTACTACGTCCATTGCATAATGAGACAAATAACTAACCCTGTTCAACTCTATCAAAGGGTTTTTCTGATAGAAAGATTGCATAATTTAAGGAAGCTCTAGTTCTGCTGAAATATATATTATATTACATTAAAATATGTTGGGGATTCAATAACAATTATCTGCTTTTAAGAAATATGTTTGATGTTGTAAAATAAAGAAGTATGCACTCTCTGTATTCTGTTTTCAACAACTTAGGCCAGAGTCTCATTCTGAGATCTCTGTTAAAGCCTATAATCCTAACAAATGAAGTCAGTTTGCTTATTAGGTACAGTTTAATCATAAATTTAATTTTGTATAATGATGAACCGCAAGTTATGTTGATCTAGCAGAATGTATTCAATTTTACATCCAATTTCATCTCATCTTATGTCTTGTCTTGATATTGCAGATGTCTTATTTTGGAACCATCTCCATTGGAACCCCACCACAGACTTTCACAGTTATCTTTGATACTGGATCTGCTAACCTGTGGGTTCCCTCTGTTTACTGCAACAGCCCGGCCTGCAGTAAGTAATAGCAGTAGAACCAGCGTGACAACAAACCATTTAAAATGAGTTTCCAGTTAGCTTAGGCTTGTCCATTACCCATATGCTCCTTCATTAACTTTGCACATCCCCTTAAAGTCCAGCTGCATTTCTCCACATCTCTGCTCCAGTGACAAGCCAAGCAAATTGCACACCCTTGATAATTTTTAGCTGTCTTTACTTTACATGTCAGTTCCATTCGGCAACATGCCCAGTCTTTTGTGTTCTTGTCATCATACTATATCCGATGCTTACTTACCACATTATTCTCATAAAACATCCTTTCACTAAGGTTAGGGTTGTCGCAGGGTTATCATGTTCAAGAGTAATGATGACTATCAAGTAGGCCTGTCTTGCAATAGGTGTGTTCTGCAGTAGTGTATGTGGTGCTGTTATATAACATTACAGGTCACAGCCAGATCCTTTTTGGAGTTTGCTCTGTGTGACCCATGTGAGCGAAACATGACTGTGCAGTGGAGCTCCAGAATCAATGACGTGTCTCAAAAATCCTTATTGTTACTGTTGATCAGTTAATATATATGTTGTTATCAACTCCTGTTTATCTTTAGAAATGCTCTTCTGCTTCTCACTTTAATTAACATTTAATAAGCTAAGTTGTTAAAATGCATTTGTATATGCATGTAAGCTAAACAAACCTGCATTAAAAGCAATCATGCTTAGACACCACAATATCTTATTGTTCATAAATTGTTCAAAACTCTAATTACAAGTGGGATCTAGTAATTCCAAAGAAACAGATCAGAAGACTTGACTATTTTAACTGCATTCCCAAGTCTGCTATTTAGAAGATAATAAGTCCCGTGATGCCACACACTATATTAAGTGTGACCATATACTTTGTTCGCCTTAGATACTGGAAAACAGCAGTGCATCACCAACAGACAAAACAATATGGCAAAACTAATAAATAATAAAACAGTACAGAACTGCCTTAAACGTGACTCAAGTGACACAATATAAACAGCATTTGCATGTCAATATACAGAATAACCGAGAACTCTTGTTGGTTTTCTCACTTAGTGCTGTGTCTGTACAGCATGTGTCATAGTACAACTGGCATTGACTGGTGCACAGTGATAAACAGATTTACAAATGTTTCCTTTATTATCCAGTAAACTTGATGTCACATGGAGAATTATTACACTGCATTCTCAACATTAGAATTCAGTTCAGCTCAATGATATTTTTTTCAGCATGGCATGGCTGATTAAAGAATCAACATAGTATACATTATAGTTTAAAAAAAACTACAACTTCAATAGCAATCAAATTTTTTATTATATACTGTGAGGAAGAAAATGGCAGGACACACATTTATCAAGATCTTGTTACTGCATCATACCCACAACTGTCAGGATAGACCCCAGTGTGCTATTGCCTTAATGTATATAAGTAGGTTAGAAAAAACATGGCTGTCACCTATAGATTCAGTCCTTTCACTGAATTTTATTTGAATAGTGTATTGATAGTTTTCTCTGGTGTCTTCTAGACCAGTATAGCACAGTTTGAGTGATCATTTTTCCTTTGTGTATTGCAGGTAATCACAAGAAATTCAACCCAAGTCAATCCCAAACCTATCAGGCTACCAGTACATCTGTCTCTATCCAGTATGGCACTGGAAGCATGACTGGCTTTTTGGCCTATGACACTGTAGATGTGAGTAAGCATTATTTTGATTAAATAACCTAATTTGATGTACTCTCTGAAAAAACAATAAAATCAAAAAATCAGAAGATCTTCACCTTATAATAGATTTTTTTTCATTCATCCTATGCACTATTGCAATTTTTCAGGTTGCAGGCATTAATGTGGCTAACCAAATCTTCGGCTTGAGCACCTCTGAGCCTGGCTCCTTCCTCTATTATGCCCAGTTTGACGGCATTTTGGGACTGGCTTACCCCTCAATCTCCTCTTCAAGTGCCACACCTGTCTTTGACAACATGATGAGCCAGAATCTGGTGAACCAGGACCTGTTCTCTTTCTACCTCTCTCCGTAAGGAATTCACCTAGCTGTGCATTTTTAAGCTTTAAATTTTAAATTCTTTTAGCATTACTATGCTCCATTAGAAGAGCTGCTTCTGAATTTAATCATGTCCTCACTCCAAATCGGTATTGCTCTTTTCTTATTCTAGTGATGATCAGTCTGGCAGCGTAGTGACCTTTGGTGGTATCGATCCAAATTACTACAGTGGCAGCATCAACTGGGTGCCCCTCACATCTGAGTCCTACTGGCAAATCCAGGTTGACTAGTAAGTAACACAATTGTCCGTGACATTTGACATATCCAGTTATGAATGGCCTTGGTTTAAACTTTCCCGACTTTAGGAATCCATTTAATTTCAACAGTACTTAATTTCTGTTTTGATGTTGTTTTTTCAAAAAATATTTTTATAATGTTATTTGTAATACTACTTTTACTAGTATGACAAAAATGACGGGTGCAAGGTAGGTAACTTATAGTAAAAGAAAGGTGGTGTTCTATCGTAGCACAGAGATTTTTAATTTAGGGTCAGCAGATGAAGTGATGTCAAACAATACAAGTAGGGGTTATTACCAAACAGGCAAACTGATTTTTCACCAAGCCAGAAGGTCTAACCAAGATTTAAAATCAAAAAGCAAAAAATGTTCAAAACCTGTTAGAAGAATTGCACAGAATAGGCTAAAAGAATCCAAAAACACGTCTAAACAGCACATAAATTTGAGCATATATAGTGTTGTCTTGTATAGTGTCATGCATCATGCTTTCTTTGGGAATTCTGGGAAGTTACCTGTGCAATGGCTAATGTGAAAATCCCAAAATGGCACCATCTGTCAATTTTTAAGATGGAATTGTGGAGAGATGGTGAAAATTTGCAGCTTCCTCAAGAAATGATACGGATCAAAATCAAATTCCCTGGCTTTAGAAACCCCTGTATAGCCACCAAGATGCCCAACAAACTCCCCAGAAAAGCCACAAAGAAATTAATGAAATGCACCAATCATAACAGTTGCCACCTTCGATAGTGTTGCAAGGTACACTGTTTTGGGTGGTGATGTCTGGAGTACATTTATGAACATCAGTTAGTCTCTAGGGGGCCAGCCTAACTGTATTATATTCTTTGACAACATTCTATCACTTTTTTGCTCCTTTTAGAGCATTAGAGGTTTGAGAGGAAAAGAGATGAATGACCCCAGCCCACATCAACATCCTGCATGTGTCTTAGGGTTTGCAGTCACAAAATAAGAGTAAAATAATTATTTTCTTTATAACAAATTGGTAAAACTGTAATGAGTAAGGCAGTTCTACATCATACTGCAGCCAAAAACAAAATGCTGAAAGGGATGGGGAAATCATAGAAAAAATTGCTTAAAAACAAAAGTCTTTACTGACTCGGAGAGAGACAACCTGTTGCTTTGGATGATAAGGACTGAGAGGTGAACGTAGTTTAGAAACAATACTGAAAGTCAAACTGACCTGCCGTCAAACACAAACTGCTAATCAAATTCAGAAACCTATAACAAACAATATTTTTTAACCAGGAAAACAATGATTGAGAATTAATTTTGCTTGCTAAACAGGGATCATCTATCATTCTCGGATAACAACAGAATGTCAGGGAGGACCTTTTATCCCGTTGCTTTAATGACAAAAAACGTATAGCCCATTCCAGGTAGTTCCAGGTTGTCTAGGAAAGTCTTAACAACTTTGCTCTAAAATGGTGCCCCCAAAACAAAACAAAGATAGTGTTGCAAAATCAAATTCAACTCTTAATTAAACCAAGAACTAATGCTAAATTCATAATCCTAGGGTCCCATAACCGTATAAACACAAATTTTGTAATTATTTATTCAGGTAAACTTTCAAAAACCTAACAAAAGCACTGGTCATAACAGAGTCAAATAATTAATAATTATAATACAAATACTTGAAATAAGGAACTAAAAAATTAATATCCACTAAGGCAAAGAAATCCACAATCCAAAATTAACTCTAAAAATATGAAGCAAAAGGTTCAAAATCTGTAAACTATTATGAAAAACATTAAACGGCTATTCGACTTATGAATAACGTAATGGGGGTTTTGCCCCTCCAACCATAAAAAAAAATTAAACAACATAATTAATATAACCCAAAAAAATATACTAAAGCTAACAGAAGAAATTAACTAAAGAAAATAAACAATAATTAACCAATTAATGCAGTTTAACCGTAAACAGAAGAGGTCAGGAAATGCATCAAAAACAAAGGACAAAATCCCAGGATGAGATCCACAGCAGAACTTAACATCTGCAACTAAACTTGTATTTCTCTCATGACAGCAGCTGATAATTTTGATAATTATTAACTTTTTATTTATTATATCGGGGCAGCTCTACATTCTGAATTGACCAAGGATAGAAAGGTCAGATGAACTCGAAATAAATAAAAATTGCATTTTATTTCATAAACCACTTCACAGACACTCTAGCCATAATAAGCTCAGCTGAGCCTTTGGGCTAACTCACTTCTCAAATTTCTTAGACCAGATTAGGTAAACTTTATTAATCCCATGGGGAAATTCAGATGCATATAGCAGTGAAACATAAAAAACAAGGATACAGACTCACAGGACAAATAATATAGCCAATCAATCAATCCAAAAAATAAATAAATAAAAATAAATGAAAACATATTGTTTAGATATTCAAAATGATCTTAAAGAGTATATCGGGAGGAAGCACTGAATTTCCTGACATCAGTGCGCCCCAAAGACCCCCAGAGGTGCTTCTTAGCACACCGTGGTGGAATGAACCTGTAGCTAAAAGTGCTCCAAGAGAGCAGCTCCTGGAGGGGATGAAGAGGATTTTTCATGAAGGCTTTCAATTTTGCCATCACCGTCTTTTCCACACCATCTGCTAATGTGTCCAGGGTTCACCTTGTGATGGAGCAGGCCTTTGTTCAGATATTGTGCTTCTTTTGAGCTCAAGTTGCTTCCCTATGAGACTGCAGGCTAGAACACCACATTGGCTACTATGGACTGGTAGAACATTTCCATCAGGTTACTGCACACATCAAAAGACCTGAGTTGCCATAGCAAGTTCAGTCTGCTCCGGCCCTTCTTGTACAGTGTCACTGTGTTGTCAGACAAGTCCAGTTTGTTGTTCATGTGAACCCCCAGTTAATTGTAGCTCTGCACCACTTCTATGTCCTCCAGGTTGTTTTCCGTGAACCATAAGACAAAGTCTTCCACAACCTCCCTGCTCTCTGACTCGTTTTCATTAATAATGCAGCCTATAATGGAGGGTTTACCTGAAAACTGCTATAGGTGGCAAGGGCTGGTATTGTGCTGGAGTCTGTTATGTAGAGGGTGAACAGGAAGAGAGACAGGACAGTTCCTTGAGGTGCCTCAGCATTACACACCACCATTTCTGACACACAGTCCCTCTGTCCTGGATAAAGCACCAAGGGAAGTTATGAGATGCCATAAAACGTTTTGAGGATGCTGTTGTCAGTCCAACCCACAATCCCCATTAACTAAGTCTCCCTAAAGGGTTACTATTTGCTTAATTTTTAAATATTTTTGAATTGGATGAAGTCATTTCTTGAAAATTTTGCTTGCTAATGTTGGCTTATAGTTAAGTATGCCTAAAATAACATTTAATATACGAGGGATGTTCAAAACGTTTCCACACTTTTATATTTTCATTGGAAACGGTGAAGGCAGAGGAGTAGTAATTGAGTATTAAAAAGTTGACATGACTCTGGGAAAATTGCATCGCAAACGAAGGTGACTATGTAGAAAAGTGATGTAATTTGATTTTGGAATACTTAATGCATAGAGTTAAAAAAAGTGCGGAAACTTTTTTAACGTCCCTCATATAATCCAAAGTTATGCTTATTGTCATTTCTAATGAAACATTAATTAAAGGGTTCTTTAACCATCATTGGCAGCACTTTGTTCTGTCGTATTCCTGCCTCTTGTTCCACAGTTGAAATTCTAGACACAAATAAACAACCCTCAGTTTCTTTTCCTGCATCATTTATTTTCTGTACTGGTGACATTTATTGGCTAGTGGTTCTAAATATGGAGTCATGAAGATTCTTTTCGCAGTGGACTCTATCGAGACTCTGTCTGGGTGGTTGATTTTACTACTGCACCTGTGACATTTTGTTTCTTTGACTACATACTGGAAATGTCTTTTTCCAGTAAGGTCCCAAAAATGGCTTTCTCTGTTTACTCCTTTCTTTGTGTATCAGAAGATTTTGTGCTGTGTTATCCAAGGTATCACTTCATTTGAATTATTCTTAACCGTGCATTTTTATTTGCTACAGATTATAGCAGCCAGGTCAGTATTACCAAGTCAGTATTATCAGTTTAGGCATATTGTGTTGGTCTATTATTATCTTCTTATCAGAAGATCAGGCAGTATTGTTATGAGTAAATAATGGAAGAATTGAGGCAATCCACACAATTTCACAAACATTTTCTTACAACTGTACAGAAAAGTACAGAAAAGCATTTTTCTCAACTGTAACACAATGGCTCCTTACATATTTAAAAAGGTAGCTGTCCCCAATAACCCTGCAACACATAAAAAGCAGAGTGAAAATGCTATTAATTGTGATGTTTTTAAGTTAGGTTTATTCTTTTCAAAAAACAAAGTTAAGATTTCTGCCATGTACTAAGAACTAAGCATTGACATTGAAATTCTGTATCTTGTTTTGTGTTTTAGCATTCAGGTGAATGGACAAACAGTTGCCTGCTCTCAGGGATGCCAGGCCATTGTTGACACTGGAACGTCACTTCTGTCTGGACCCCAAAGCCCAATCTCTAACATTCAAAATGCAATTGGTATCTCGGTGAGTTGAGTTTTAGGTTTGTTAAATTAGAAGTTGCAGTGATAAAGAATGACCCAGACAACAGAAAAAAGACTCTGTTGACATTTTGTCCCGATATGATGCCCCTAGAATAATTCTGAATATTCAATAACAACATGTTTATGATAGATTCATATTTAATCTTACTCTGACTTTAACTGCAGATGAAGCATAACTTTATTTTGTCATTCATTCATTCACCATACTTGTTTTCCTCAACACAGAATTCTCAGGACTGAGACAAGGCAACATGAGCAACATCACTCTTTACTTATATAACACATTTTCATACATGAAAGAATATCAAGGAGCTTTACAATAATAACAGATACATAAAGAGGATTACAACAAAAAAGTGACATGCTAAAGAACAATTATTTCTAAAGGATGAGAAAATAAAAGTACATTTTAATAAACAAATGCTATGGTCTGATTGACTGGGATAAAATAAGAAAACCAAAAAATCCAGCTAATCCAGATAGTCTTTTATAGCTTTCTGCACAACCCTGGGAAGAACAGACATCCATCACCGGGCATATACTACATTTACTTACCTGAACAATTCAACATCATCAGTTGTTGTGGACACCGTGTGATGTGCCCACAGTTTTTGACTATCAAATTATATTGTTTATGGGACGGATGTTAGAAAGACATATAGTCAGAAAACGGTTTAGAGTTGTAAGTGGGAGGGAAATATGGCCTGTCACAACCATTCAGTGATGCCGAAATCTAAAAAATCCTATTCTGACATTGAGATTTCTCCTATCTAGACCTTTCTTTCTTTTTTTTCATAACTTTGATGAATAGTTTGTATAACAATGCATGGATTCAAGTATCTTTAGTAGGTGCAGCCCTCTGACGTCACACACAACCACAATGATGGTCAAATGCTTGTAACTGGTATGACAACACTGCAAAAAATGAAATCTAAGCAAGTGAAAAGTATTTATATCATGACATTAAATCTTGCTGTTCTTATTGTAAGAATTATCAACTTGTTATAAACTTTGTATTTACGATTATTTAGCTTACTTTAATAAATCTTGTCAGGTAAATTTTGCAGTACTTTTTTCTCATGACGCAAATCGGTGAGGCCGCCGCCCCATGACGCAAATCGATGGGGCCTCCCTCTTCACCCGGTGTGTTAGACTTTGCAGGCACATGGCGCCTTCCTTACTTCCAAACTCAGTATTTGAAGTGGGAAAAAAGAAAATCATTGAAATAGTGAGGGGAATAGACTTTTATTTCAATAAAAAAACTAAAGATGGAAAACTTACCCCATTTGACTTTCTGGTGGCCAGAACACCTTTATACATTTTAACATGTCTGTAAACATATCTCTATTTGGAGTGAATGTTTCACCACATGAATTCTGTGAGGTAAGACTCCAAATGGTGGCGAGCAGTCCCTCTGTGTCTCTTGTTTCTCCACTTTTCCGACCCCCACAGTCTTTCGACGGTTTGTGTGTGGGAGCCAGTTCATCGGGTGGTTTTGGGACACTGCCTTTCTATAGGAGGAATATCTGTGTCCTGAAGAAAGGACACAGATGTCTCCTTGCTGATTGGTAGTTCCTAATTTTTCATTGTTCTGGGGTACACTGCACTATCAAAGAGATAACGTGAAAAGATTAGTGGCAAGGAATTAACTGTCAACATGGCCTGCAGGGCATGTGTGACTCGCAGTGGAAGACAGTGGGGTTAGTGGCCCCACTGATTTGTGTCACAATAATAGAAAAGTACCGATTTGTGCTAAATAAACACATAACAACTGCCATTTAAAGTTTTATGGATATGATATGGCCACAGGTGTGAGATACCACAAGCAAAATGGTGAATATCGTTAAAGAAAACAAAATGACATCATGGTAAATAATAATAATTATTAAAACCAAAGGAAAATAATATGAAAAACATAACATTAACAAAATACATTTATGATCATTTTCAGTTAATGTGAATGTGTTTAGGATGTGAGGGAAATGGGAGAATTGCAATTTTCTTCAAAGACTGAAGTTACAAGGGTATATACAGCAAGCAGTACAAACATTGTATTGGACCAGTTGATAAATGTAATGTTTTAGTTGTCTTGGAACAGAGAAAACTGGACAACTCTGACAGAAATATTACATCCGTCCTATTCAAACTGTTCTCTTACTGTGGAAGGGATCACCTCTTCAGTCATATGTTCTCCGCTCTCCATCCTAAAAACCCCTTCTTTCATTTGCAGTACAACGTCAACTGCCAGAATATTCCCAACATGCCTGAGGTTATCATTGGAATCAATGGAGTCCAGTATCCTCTGCCTGCTTCTGCATACATTATCCAGGTATGATAGCTTGTTCAGTTCACATTTTATTATATAGTAATGAATCCCAAGAAATAATAAATCTATTGATCCCCATTCATAAATTGTTTAATAAATGGAATCAAAATATTCACATGGAATATTGTCACAACATATTCATTAAATGCAACAAAATTGCAAAAACAAATACATGGAATAAGTTCATTATTATTTTAAGCTGATTTTCACAGTGGTTAACTGGAAGTGTGGTTACGCTCTCCTAAGTCAAGTGCTAAAAGTACTATTTTCCCACATTTTCTAAAGAATTTATACTTTCCTCTTTAAAATTGCAGAGTGATGGTGGCCAAGAGTGCACCAGCGGTTTCCAGTCCATGAATATTCCCACATCCTCTGGAGAACTTTGGATCCTGGGTGACGTCTTCATCAGAGTCTATTACTCTATTTTTGACAGAGCAAATAACATGGTTGGCCTGGCTCAAGCAGTTTAAATTAATCAACACTTACCTATAACACACACTGGAGCTTCATTAAAATGGACCCACCTCTGTTAATGCAAATTCCTACATTACCTTCATTAGTATGTGTGACAAATCTTGAATATATTCTGGTTAATGAGTAAATGTGTTATTCTGTAGAATTGATTAAAATAAATATAAGTATTAAACAAAATTGTGGTGTGTATTTAATTTTTTATCTATGACCCTTAAGTCTTTGGTTGACATGGTATAAAACAAAAAGTCATACAATATGTATTATCTAAGGATCACTCTATTAGTTTTGTTATTGATGCAGAAATTACAACAATCTGCTAAAACACAGGTTGCCTTTGCATAAAAAATATGGCAATTTTTAGTTTTTTACCATGTATGCAATTTTAAAAAAAAATTTTACCTTGACAATCATGCACCAAACATACATTGATTCTGTTTTAGCAAGTATGCCAAATATTTGAAGCTAAATTTTATAGTGATCCTCACTTTAAGCTATTTGTCCTTTGTTTACTATTTTTTATTACTTTATGGACAGCATTGTATATTGTTTTCAGTGATCCAAAATGGTGTAGACCTTTTCATGTCACTGTGTGTGTGGCCAAAGGGGTCAGGCCATAAAATAACAAAGAATTCAGCAAGTGCAAAGAGTCAAAAATCCATATTAACATCAGAACATGTGAACTGCATGGTGGAATGCACCTCCAATGGAAGTGAATGCAGCAAAACTGCACAAAATAATGAGAAATAGCATTTTTAGCTTGCAATTGTACACTTCTACTTGCATGTCTTCACATCACAAGTGTAGATGTCCCATTTAAGCAGTACAGTATAGTGCAATTCTGTCAGCTGTTCAAATGTTCTCTTTACATAGTGGAAACTATGACAGTGCGCAAGAAATGAAAACTCATTTAATTTAAAAAACAATCTGAATGTATTATTATAATTGTATTATTTTGAATAACTTCCTGTAGATTTTCATTACTATGCTGGGAGACAAGTTGTAATTCTTTATACAGGATCCGGCTATGGACCACTGAGTTACATTACACTGTATATCCTTACAGCTTCAT
>JANRMT010027041.1:90168719-90180387 GCA_026402145.1 Polypterus bichir lapradei
GAAGGACCGTGAGATTTTCATTTTTGGATGAATTATTATTTGAAGTAAGCCACAATGAATACTTAACATTTAAAAGCAATGTTGTCTCATAGCTGCTTAATGAATCTCACAAGCTACTCACTTGATGTTTACCCTAATCTTAAAAAATATTTACTGCTGTGTTCTTTTTATTGAACAAAAATTATTGAATCAAAGTAGACAAGTTCCAGAATAAAGTTTTATTAGTATTGTGCGATGGCTTTACCACTTTAAGATATCCATGAGTGGCCCAGAAATTCATTGCAAAAAAGGTACCACCATTTTGTTCCATAGTGAGTCCAAGACACTTTTAGAAAGCTGTGCATCCATTCATCCATCCATTTTCCAAACTTGCTTATCCTGAGCAGGGTCGAGCTGAAGCTGGAGTATACCTCAGCAAGCATCAGGTACAAGGCAACTATGTAGCTTAAAGTGTAAATTAAGTCTTTCTTTTATATCTAAAGGTCTTGTAAATTTTAATATATAATATATTTAAATATATTTAATATATATATATATATATATATATATATATATATATATATATATATATGTATTTACTTAAAAAATTCTGAGTCCTTAAAGATTTTATTATTATTTATTTACAAAAATATAGATAAGGATTTTTGTCCTTTCCCACTACTTTTGTGGTGAAGAAGTAAAAAACATAATAAAATAACATAATAAATAATAAAAATGTAAAGAAACCTTTTTCTTAATTCATCTTCTTGTTAGTCTTGACTCTCTGTAACTCTTTTTTGTTTGCATGATTCTGTATTTTCAATTCTTTGTTTGTGTTTGTGTAATTTATTTTTATGTTTATTGTTTTGTTTTTCTGCTTTCTGTACATTGCTATACACTTGTTATCCTGTATTGTTATATTTGTTTCTAGGACCCTGCACTGAAAAAAGTAAATGTAGAAAACATATAGATTGATAACATGAACACCAAAGTATAAGAATTATATGATACTTTGTTTGGGTTTATTAGTCAGACACGTTTTACATAAAGGCTCAAAATATTTTTTCTTTACGGGAACACATAATTAGCTGTGAACCATCCAATCTCACTGAAATTGCACAGGTGTGGGGATGTGTTGTATCTGAGGTGATCTTCTCCAGGCTGGTAGTAAGGCTGTCCTCCTAGCATTGTAAGCAATCTTTGCTTCCATTTGGGAGACGGGTGTCATCCCAACTGACTGGAAAAAAGGACTTGTCATCCTTATCTGGAAAGAGAAGGGTGAGCGCAAGGATTGCAGCAACTACAATACTGCGTTTGGTGCCAGGTAAGTTCCTTGCTAGGGTCATCCTCAATAGGATCCATGATCACATGCTCACCTACCAGTGACCATGCAACCTTCTTTTTACACCTTAGAAGTCTACCATTGACTGTATCCTGGCACAGAGGGTTCTCATCGAGCACAAACACGAAAATCAGCAGAATTTCTTTGAAGGTTTTGTTAATTTTCTTAAATTGTTGACTCAGTTGATCACACTGTCCTGTGGGACATCCTGAGACTTCCGAAGTTACTGGATATCACGGCTGGCCTGTACATTGGTACTGTGAGTGATGTGCAGAGTGGAGGCAGAACCTATGCATTTTCCCCAGATGATTCTGGAGTTCATCAGGGGTATGTTCTTGCACCTACTCTGTTCAGTTCTTGCATGGACTGGGTGAGAGGCAGGGTTGTGGAGTCCAGCAGCTGTGTGGCATCTGTTGGTGACGAGAGATTTATTGATCTTGACTTTGCCTATGATGCTGTGATCTTTGTGGAGTTAATGGAGGATCTGATCAGGGCTCTTGAGAGAATGAACAAGGAGTCCAAGTGTCTGGCCTAGTGAGTGTCCTGGATAAAAACCAACAACTAGGTTTTTGACGACATCTTGGGCATAACCATCAGCAGTGCATCTGTCTGTGGAAGGAATTTCGACCTTGTCGGGAGGTTTACTTACTTCAGCAGTGATAGTCATGGCTCTGGTGAATCTTCCTATGAAGACAGTAGATGGATTAGGAGAGCATCATGGGTCATGAGGACCCTGAAAAGCAGTGTATGGCATTCCTGATGTCTCTGCAAAAGGATGAAGGTCCAACTCTTTAGCATCCTGATGCTTCTTGTTTTGCTATATAGTTGCGAGACAGGGATCCTATGCAGTGACCTGAGATAAAGACTGGACTCCTTTAGTACTGTGTCCCTTCAGAGAATCGTTGGGTACTACTAGTTTGACTTTGTTTCGAACGAGTGGCTGCTCACAGAGCGCCGAATGAGACACATTATCTGGTCAATTCTGTAGGGTCGGACTGGACCCCGGACTGGGTGCCAACCGGGATTCCAAGGTGTTTCTTTGTCTGGTGGGTGCGGCAACTCCCTGTACCAGTGCATGCTCCCCAGCCTCCCCAACCTGGCCTGACCTGGAACACACTGGCTGTCACATTCTAAATGGAGTAAATTATGATGTATTCACACTAATAAGGTGAACTGTGTACATGTACATTGAGTACATTTAAACAAGGTGTTAACCATGAATGGGATTAAATGTGTTAAAAAAATTAAGAAATGGGTTGTTTTCTTCATTTGTATTATCTATTTAAGTTAGTACTTCACAGAACAGAGAATTGAAGAATCAATATTAACTTTTAACAGGAAAAAAAGAAGATTACAAAGGAAAAAAAATACCAAAGATACCTAAGAAATTAACTTAGCTATACTGCTGGTGTGTATTTCCCAGAGATCTGAAAGGACTCCCTTATTTGTCCTGTAAACATGGTGATGTTGTGTGAAGAAACAACTCAGGTCTGAACTACTTGGACTAACTTAAGTTTGTGATGTATCCATTCTAGTATTATGCCATTGAAATGTTTGTTAACTCTTTTCTTTGTTTGCCATGATTGATACATCTCTGTGATGCTTATCTGGTGTTTTGCAATGTAATTTCTCAGAGAGAATAAAAATGTTGCATTGAAAGGAAAATGACATATGTGTTAGGGTGTAGTCATGATAAAAGAAAATGAATTTTACAATCAATTATGCATAGGGTGGGAAAATTGTTGGTTTCGTTTACATATTGCCTAGGACTAGTGAAGAGATATTTTTTTTCAGTCTTTTGCTTGTAGCCTGAGATACATTGTTACACAATACCTTTGTTTAAACTTACCTGAGGAAACTGGTGTGTGCTATAGGCAATGAACTCCGTTTTCAAAGTGAAGCTTCAAAAACTTTACTCAGGTATAGGGCAGGAACAGCCTAAATTTCTAATTGTTTTCTAACAGCACAATCACAAAACAACAATATATTTTTATGCAAAAAAGCAGGACATTTTTATGATATAAATGACTAGCTAAACCTCAAATTAAAAATATACTAAATTTTAAATTTAATTCAGTTTAATCTCTGTATAGAGCTTTCCACTAAGTGCAGACTCAGAACACTGAAACAACTTTACCAATCTCTAATTACATAATGCATACGCATAAAGATACTGATTTATTTAAAAGCATACAGTGCTAAAACAAGTCAGTTCCAAACCATTTAACATAAATGGAACAAAATATTCCCATTAACTTTATTGCTGAGATATGGCTAATTGACAGCAAAGGAGATGAAAATAAAATCTCAAGTCAGCACTCTTCTCTGGAGAAAATGATCTTTTTAGGGTTCCATGGTCAGTCATAGCACAGAAAATAAAAAGACAAAAGCACGGTCCTAGAGACCTCAGTCAGCTAGCCGAACACCCCCACCTGAGCATTTTTAAGTGTAACAGGTCTGTGCTGGGCTTTCTAATATAACAACAGAATCATATTACATGTATGCAGAAGAACACGCAGAACATATCACATCTACAGAGATGTGTGACCTTTTACACATTTGCCTTTACAATTAAATAAAAATATGCACACAAATTTCACGGAAATGATCTTGTCTTGTTATCTTTTATCAGGAATTAAAGAACATGTATGTTTCTGGTACTAAATCATTGCACGATTGGTTTGTCCCAAGGTCAGAAGTATAAAGCGGAGAATCGGGCCACCCTAGGACCCTATCACAACAAACAAATGCAGAAGACAAGAAGAAAAAAACAAACACATACCAACAAAAGGGCCCATGGTAGAACATAACAATACAGAAGTAACCGTTGAACATTTTTTCAGGTCAAAAAAAGTATTAAAGATAGATTGTGCCCAATATTAAGGTACTTAACTTCAGAATTAGGAGTCCAAGCAGAAATGGTGAATATTTCACCTTGCAGAGATATTTGAGGTGTCATGGGAGTTTGCATTCCACCTCATCATGACAGTATGTCTTGTAGTCCGATATGGAAGTTGCAACTAAGGGTATAGCTGTGTCTACACTTGTCTGGCTTATTTTTAAGAGTATGGTAATGCCTTTTGCCCAGTGCTGCTCAAAACAGGCTTTAACTCAATAGGTTATTTAGAAAAAGAAGTACAACACAGTATAAGTGAGAGTGCTGAATTTTTCCACTTGCTGCATCAACTTAATAATACTAATAATAATACATTGCATTTATATAGTGCCATTCCCATGCTCAAGGTGCTTACCTTTCCTTAAACAAGTGTTTCGAATAAGCACATTTCCTGGGGCATTTATATAATGAATGAACAGGTCAGAAAAGAAGCTGTAGGCTAGTGAGAATTAAGGATTACAGAGATGGGGCTGAGCAGTGCATGAGAATGGAGAAAACTATGGGGGAAAATATTCTATAAACATAAGTCAGTGCTACAAATAAATCCAAAAATGAACCAAATATTTGTTTCAACAAGCTTCAAGGAACTAACTTTAGTGCACTCTACCAGTTTACTGGAGTCAATTGTCTAACAGAGGTTTAAATTACGATAACTCCATTTACAAGTCATTCAAATCATTTCAGTATATAGTATATCTACTGTATACCTAAATATTTGATATAGTCTAAGAGTTGAATAATAGTTAACATGGGAAGTCTTATGACACACACATTTATCTCTAAAAAGAAGCTTCTTATTTGAAAATTCTTAAAAAATTAAATATATTTAATTACAACCATCTCATCATTCCCTTGGTCACTTGTTCAGAACACAATGGGTACTGAATATCTTGGTTACAATGGTAAAACACCCCCTGAGTACTTATAAATTGATACAGAAATCATAAAAAACAGGGTGGCACGGTGGCACAGTGGGTAATGCTGCTGCCTTGCAGTTAGGAGACCTGAGTTCGCTTCCTGGGTCCTCCCTCCGTGGAGTTTGCATGTTCTGCCCGTGTCTGCGTGGTTCAAAGACATACAGGTTAGGTGCATTGGCGATCCTAAACTGTGCTTGATGTGTGTGTGCCTGGGGGCGCTGGCACCCTGCCTGGGGTTTGTTGGCTGGGATTGGCTCCCGTGACCCTGTAGTTAAGATATAGCAAGTTGGATAATGGATGGAATAATAAAAAACAAATATGCTGGTACAGTTCCTTCTTTTGCTTCTTTAGAACAGTAATTTTAATTATTTATCCTTCTCATAAAAAAGTAAAACAGTAAGAAAATTATGGTGTTCCCCTAAATCTGCTTCTGTCTATGCTGGAGAAGACAAAAAATGCATTACTGATTTAATTTCCTCTACAATCTGCACCACCTTAACACCGTCAGCTTTTAATTGTGTAATTCTAAATGTGGTAGTTGAACACTATCAACAACTGCTGATTAATCCCATATCTGTTCTTTAGTTAAAGTTACAGTTTGATTCCCTTTCACCCAATAAATGCTAGTTATATTAGTTTCACAACATCTGCCTGGTCCCTTTATTTTATCTATGATCAGATTATTCAATAGTACAGTTGGAAACAACACATGCAATGATGGCTTTTATGTTATGTTTCTAATGACATTCTCCAAAGCCATTGTGTGCACAAGAATGACCAAAGATAGCAGTTCTTGTGCAAACAAAACCATTCTTTCATTTATCACACATATTCACATCCACAAAGTCACCCTGTTGATTTATCCACCCATGAACTATAAAAGGCTTCCATCCTTGATTTCTGTTAAAGATGGACAGTACCAGTTCTGGAGAGTAGGTGTTAGTCCTCCTTTCGGAAGACGTCATCACTACTTACATTGATTCAAGACACAGACCCTTTTCAGGGTCACACTTGAACAGCAAGTGTCATACCAAAGCTTCTTTAATGATGTTAAAGATCTTCTGTGACCAGCTGGCATCTTTAGTTTTCAAGTAGGCTTTCCAGTTCACAAAGTGCACACTCGCAGCCACTCACTGAATGAGTCACTCCATCTCTATCTTGCTCAGCTGCTTTAACAAGTTGTTGCAATGTTACTGTATTGTCCATACTGCTTTGGAAGGCTTAAAGAGTTTTACTAATATTTGGTCTCCAAGAAAACATCACTTTAATCATTTGATCTATATTTTCACCAACGGCTTCTAATTTGTTATATATCTCTTCTTGGCTAATGAAGTTAGATACTCCAGTGCCAAGTGCTCCTATCCCAAAAGCGCTATTAATGCCTTCCCCGAAGCACTGTTCATTTGTTTTAAATATTTTCAGCAAATTATATGGAATGGGTAATACAGAGGTTAATATTATTTGTTTCTTATTGAATTGTAGAATTCATTGTTAAGTTAATATGCTTCTTTTTTAGGTCTGTGATATTTGTACATTCCTGTTGTCAACATAAAATATATACAAATATACAATTTTATATATATATATATATATATATATATATATATATATTGTGAAAGTTGTACCCCCAAACACAGACAGACCGACACCAGGATGTCCAAAACACACTCCTTTATTTATTTTCTTTGCACACCACAATGCCTTCTCTCACCAACTCTCTTGCTTTCTTCCTCTTTCTCTTCAACTCTCTTTCCTTCCTTCCTTCTTCTTCTTCTTCCTCTTCTCTTCTCTTCTCTCTCTTGACCTCCTTCCTCCTCCTCACAAGCTTCGTCTCCTTCCTCCCAACTCTGGCTCGTCTGCTAGAAGGAGGCGGCCCCTTTTATCATGGCCCGGATGAGCCCCAGGTGCTCCCCTTGACGTCACTTCCTGGTGTGGCGGAAGTGTCAGGAAAGCACCTGGAAGCACTCCGGGTCTTCTTGGAATTATTTCCGGCAGCACTTCCTGGTGTGGCGGAAGTGCTGCCATCCAGGATTCCCTCACTGTCCGGGCGCCCCCTGGTGGTGGCCACGTCCTCTCAAGAGTGTCCCAGGTCACTCCTTGTGGCCCCCAAATAGGCCCGGGCGACTGCCCTCTCGTGGCTGAGGAGTAACAGCGTCCACGTCGGGGACTATCCAGGCGTCCCGGCCGGGTTGTGGCCCCTGGCATCCTCGACAATATATATATATATATAATATATATAAATGGCTGTTGATTACCTTTATTCCACCCATTATTTTAATAGCCCAGATCCTTCGTGGAAGCCTTCTGGCAAAAATACATATTATTTATTTTTTAATTATATAACAAATTATCTTCTATGTGAGGCTATTTAATTAGGTCATGGGATTCAATACCCCAAGGTCAACATCTCAGTTGTTGCACGCACGTAATACTTAAAGCCCTTTTTCTTTTATTATTACATGGTTGTCTTGTTTACATCAAGGATCTGTAATCCCTTTAATTAAAAATTGAGGACTCTGCAATAAATGGAGGTTCAGTTGTCAACTGCTTGATGGCTTGATCCCTTTTGGAACCTTTCAGCAATGGGAGGTGTGGACTCAGCTTGGTCGTCTTTCCAGTTTCAGTGCAGTGGTAGTGGTTAGAAGTACCTGGTGTGGGCCATTCCAACTTGAGGTAAGGCAGTTCTTTCTCTTGAAAACATCTGCAATTGCCCCAGTGTCTAAGTTCAAATTAATGCTCCATTACATCTGATTGGGTAAAAAGACTTTTTTTGCACATTATTAAACAGAATTTCAACATTTCATCTGTCATTGCAGAAAGTTCTTGTGAATCACATAGGTGAGGGGAAGATGCTGGTTGTTGCACTGGTCTTCCCATTAGTACCTCTGTGATGTCCCATGTAAGCCATCTTTGGCATTACCACTTGATGGAGAATCTAGTAGAGTGTAACCGACTGATGGGCCAGTAGCAAGTGAGGAGACAAACTGGAAGTACAGTACTGAAGAGTTTGTCATAAATCAGGAAGTACAAAATTTGTAAAAGTACAAAACAGTGTATATACCATAATAAATTATAATTAAATAAATCCTTCTTAAAAACAGAACCATGAAACCTACTGTGTCCAAAAGCATACATAAATAAACATTTAAATCCAACAAAAAGTACTTTCCCAGAGTCAAAACATTATCCAGGATCTCTGTTTTTGCAGCACACCACAATCACCAGTCTGCCAGCTCCACCAGGGTCTGCAGACTAGATCTGCACCATTAGCAGTTGTAGAAGATTCTCCAACTGTACTGATCAAGGTTGCCACAGTTGCTGCATTTCCCAAGCTGACACCTCACTCGGCATCCACAGCTCTCAGATATCTCCTTACCCCAGTCAGATGCTCCACTCCAAATTCTTTTACACGGCCTCTCTGCAGACTACCTCCAATCTCGTATGCTATGTTATAAAAGTCAGCACACTTGAATGTGCTGCACCCTGGGACACCCATGTTAACCCTGAGTGCTGCTTTCTTTGTCGATGTAACGTCCTGACCTTCACCGAGAAAACTTCTCTTTACGACCTCCTCCTCGCAAACAATCGCTGTCTCATTCTTTTTCCTCATCCCCTCCTCTGTTTAAATAGGAGGATTCTAGCTGTAGCCTAATTGTTGTGCTGTCAGCAATTGCATCTCCGATCACGTCCTCACATTGAGTTTGCTCAAAAGTTCCTCCACACGGAAGATGCTAAAAAGTTATCAAATAATCCTAAAATACACCTTGTTAAATGTCCTCTCACAACCTCATGAGGTGCTGGGCCTGTAGTTTTGTTGAGGGTAGCTCTTACTGACATTAACACTAGCGGTAGAGCAGATGGCCATTTTAATCCAGTTTCTGCTTGTATTTTGGTTAATTTGTTTTCAATGGTCAGGTTGCTCCTTTCCACCTGCCCTGAACATTGATGAAGGTGGGCACAATAAACAAGGTTTTCAGTTTGTAATCCTTTACATACAGTAGATCCTGAATAAAAATATTTTTAAAAATATTTCTCTTGGTCAGAATTTATAAGCAATGGAACATCAAACCTGGGTAATATCTCTTTATTCAGAACTAAGACACTGTAGTTACATCTGCTTTAGTCAATGGTGTGGCTTCCGCCCATTTAGAAAACATACCAACCATAACAATTAAATTTCATAAGTTTGACATTTTGGTAACTGAGCATAGTCTTTCTGAATATGTACAAAGGGATCCCATGGTTCTGGGTGAGCTGGTGAAGTATATAAGCTGTTCTCAAAACATTACATTTTGGCATATCAAACAGTTGACACATACATTTGCTGCTATAGAGGTAAACCCTTTTGACACATGTAAAGAACTTTGCATCAGTTTTGCTTGCCAGCCTAATCTTGAGGTGGGATCCACAAGGGATTCCCTGTGGAGAAATCCACAGTTCCTGCTCAATGCAAACACGACTTGCCCTGGTCCGTGAGGCCTTTTAATTGGGATGGGCAGACTCTTGAATTTGTTACAGGGTTGACTTTTTAATTTCACATGTTATAGCTGTACCTGTTGAGGGGCGAACAAGTCATTGGAACCTGCAGCAGCATCCACTATCTGATTTCCCTTTGAGACTGAGTCTAATTGGAGAAAATATGCCTTGCATTTAATGACAGAAACTTGAGCAGCAACAAATTGACCATCTGACCATATTTAATTTTTCCTCCTGAAGGGGTAAGAATTCCTTTTTGTTTCCACAACATGCCAAAATCCTACACTATACCCCAAAGGCGTACAGTATCTGCTATCTGTGTAAATAATTACTGATTTGTTTGTGCCTAGGCATCAAGCTCAGGTGAGAGTGAAAATCTCAGCAACTTCCATTGAACAAGAAGGGTGATGTGTTCCTGATTCTAAAGTTTCACAATCTGAACAAATGGCATAACCTAAGGCTCTTTGTCCAATGGAGAGGAATTGGAGCAGAACCAACATCTGGGTTTAGTGAATAAGTCAGTCACTAGCTCACAATCTAAAGGTTTGGATAATTAGATGGAGAGGGCTGAGAATTTCACATTTTTGAATTGTTAAATAAAAATCTAACAGTGAAATCTCATAATTTGACAATCTGGAAGTTGTGAAGTTTTGAGTGGCTATGGTAGTCATGAGTGATGCCATGTCATGCAGGTCCAAAAAGTACAAGCAGAAGCCTGCAAGATAGGTCTGGTTGCTATAACAGCTAAATGAGCTGCCTTTACTGCTTTTAGACTGCTTTTAGTCAGGGTGGCAAAGCAGTAGTTACCAGGTCCAGGATCTTGAAAAAATAGGCTTAAATGTGCATTTGTGTCATAACTGAGAATCCATTTTTCTCAGTGGCAGTGTATACTCTGATAGACTCAAAGAGGGGGCTTGGGCCTGTTGATGTATGATACAACTGAAAGACTGAATAACCTCATCATTCTACTGTATAGGATTTGGGGTTGAATGTTTGCAGAAATCCTACAGATGTGATTTCAGCGTAGGCCATAATCAACTGTTGAGAGCAATTACAAAACCCTAAAAATGAATCCTCAGAGCATGCTGTGTCTGAAGGTAAACAGAGCAGCAAATTAATTCTAAATATTGAATTAATACAGAGTTTTGAAAAATCACAGCTTCTAAGTTTTGTCTCAGTGGTTGACTGAACAATGTGGGTGACTCACAGTAGCCCTGAGGCACAACAGTTCAGGAATACTTCTGTGGAAGCAAGTAGAACATATGAGTCAGGGTGCAAAGAATTTGAGAAAAAGGCATGGCACAAGTCCACAACAGTGTAGTGTATGGTTTCTGGAGGGACTGAACAATAAATTACTGATGGGTCAGGTACCATTGGGGTCCTGGGTACTACTATTGAATTTATGGCTCTTAAAGTTTAAACAAATCTCCACTGTTTCATTCCTGGGTTCGGTATGGGAAAAACTGGTGTATTGCATGTGTTAGTGAAGGCTACAATTATACCCTCAGTAATTGATTCTTTCCTTACTGGTCTTATACCTTTAATGGCTTCCTTTTTAAAGGATAAGTTCTGTATTTTTCAAATCAAAGTTATTTCTTCACAAATATGTTATATATTTGTAAAGAAAATTGTGCTCTAAATTTTGAAAAACATGTAGTTGGTCCTGGACTTGTATATTATAACCATTAGGGCACAGAGTTCACCAGAAAATAAAAGTCTACTAATTTTCTGAATACTTCCTCTTTGAAGCAGCAAACGTTTTGATATCAGAAAACATGCCTTTGTGTTTCTGATTTATGTCTGTGATAACAAAAAAGATCTGGAAATTATCTTTTTTCACAGATTCCTTGTGCTAGTTTTCTGAAGGTAAGGATACATTTGCTATTTGCTTTTGTGATAGACTTTCTGTAGCCTTCCTGGCAGAAGTTCTAACATAAATAGGGAAGTAAAACAACACAACACCAAACATGTGACATGAACAGTTTAGATAGATAGATAGATAGATAGATAGATAGATAGATAGATAGATAGATAGATAGATAGATAGATAGATAGATA
>JANRMT010027041.1:90187180-90207505 GCA_026402145.1 Polypterus bichir lapradei
TCTTACATTCACAGGTGACGATTTCAGTAGTGGACACTTTGATGTTTATGAATGTTTAAACTCTCAAAAGCTGGATGTTAAGTTATCGATGAAACCGGTTGTATGCTTACAATGCTTGACAGATGCCGAATGTCACTTCAACACAAGTCCTGCAAATACTGTCGTAATTGAAACAAACCATGAACCTCAAACTGATTATGACAGCAGCAATCCAAGCTGTGAGATTTGAGACAAGATTACTGTTGACATGGCCAACTGTAAGTTGCATGCTCAAGAGTAAGCTCAGCACACAGCTTGGTCATGTTACAACCGGAGGGCCGAACTGACAACATGGTATACAAAGAGATCCTTAACAAATAATTATTGGCATGTTTTCCCTCAGTTTAAAAAGGTTAAATTTTCTTCTTAATAAAAATTTTAATGCAGTACTTCGCCTCTGCGAAGCGCGGGTATTTTGCTAGTATTATATAAGAAGATACTCAATTATAATTATTTAATTGTTCCCTTGGTTACTTGAATATTTTGGTTACATAAGAAAGACACACCCAGAACACTTACTGTATAAATTCAGAAATAATAAAATACAGAGGAATACATTTTTGTCTTTTTCTGCTACAAAATCCTTCCTTGCAGATGTTATGAAATTCCAGAGTTCCCAAGTACAAAGTCTCAAAAACTTCCAAAAATGTCAACTAGAAGTGGATATTACCATCACACTCTGGGTAGTAATAAAAGGTCAAACACAGTATCTGAAGAAAATAAAAGATTTATTATTCAAGAATGATTTTGAACAAAAGTAAGCTATGTGGAGTACAAAAGGTAAAAAGGAGTTGCCTGAAAACAGAAGGCAATCCAAACAAACCAGTCTCAAAACAGAATCCAGAAAGTGAGGTCAAAAAACAGAGCAAAAGCTCAAAATTCCCAATAATTCACAAAAAACACAGAATTACCACTAGTAACATTAACCAACTCTCAAGTGCATTCAAATGAGCTTTAAGGGACTGTTGGAAGTTCCTTGTTGCAATGAGCAGGTGGCCCCATCTCTTAGGGAATCTCTTACAAAATACATGGCGCATAACACAAGATAAACTGCGGTGGGCTGGCAACCTGCCCAGGGTTTGTTTCCTGCCTTGCGCCCCGTGTTGGCTGGGATTGGCTCCAGCAGAACCCCGTGACCCTGTAGTTAGGATATAGCAGGTTGGATAATGGATGGATGGATGGATAACACAAGATAAATGAACACTATAAAGAAACTATGAAGTCAAACAAAATTAACATAAACAAAAGATTACAAAATTAATAAAAAAGATATTAAATAGGAATTTAAACCCCAGCCAGAAGAGGAACCCTGGCTGAAATACCACAACCACAGCAGAGGTATGATACATATGCCCTATATGCATGGAAGACAGTATGTCCTATGTGTGGGTTTGTGCATGGGAAAAGTAACAGACAGAGAAACACAACAAAGAAGAAAAGTCATGTTTTGTTTCCTCAGCTGTTAAATGGTTCACAATCCCTAAAATCATGCTGTCTCTCAAATCATATGGAAAGGTGAAACACAGTTGGTGTCACTTAGCAGAAAACAGAATATTAAGTGCACTGGGAACTTCTTGACAAAGCTCTAGCCTGGTGTCTCTGGTGCAATTGTAGGGCCTCTTTTGATAACAACTCTTCACCAGAGACCCATATATTGTGAGGTACATTGTGTCCTGAGGTTTGATAAGGTAGGCAACTGGAAGATGTACACTACCTGGGAGACAATCACTTGAACAACAACAATAATACATTTTATTACTGTTATTTCCCATGTTTTAAAGCACTTCAAGAAAAGGTAAAAGTGTCTGGAGGAAAACCCATGTAGAAATGGAGAAATTGTGTACATTCTATACTGCCAATGACCCAAGACCCTAGATCTGTGAAGCAGCAATGCTACCCACTGCACAACATTACATAAAGCAACTATATTAAAATACATATTAAAAAATAAGTATAGCACACCTGGCCCATCACTTAGTAATACCAAACGCTGAAGGGAAAAAAAATGAAAAGCCACTTATGACAGCCTGAAGCTTATTTTAAAAAGTCACATTTTTGGCCGAGATGGTCTTTTTTTTGCTAGTAAAGATATTGCACAATAAACACAGTTTGTTGACTTTTCTCATCTGTTTTATTCTTCAAAAAAGGGTGGGTGGCCCTTGAGGGATGAACAGTATATAAAAAGGTCTGAACTAGCAAGGTTAGCACTGCAGCATCTGTTTTGTCACACTCTTCAACAACCTGCAATATGAAGGTGCTTGTCATCTTATGTGCCTTAGCTGCCTTCTCTGAGGGTATCATCCGGTACGTATGAGTTTGTAAAACTAGGGCTTCTGTGTATGCCTATCCATTATAATGTTTATGCAACATCATAGTGGTATTATTTTTACATTTTTTTTTTTTTTTTACAGAGTAGGACTTGATAAAAAAAAATCTCAGAAGACACTCATGAAAGAGTATGGGGTACTGAACAATGTTATTGCAACCAGTAACTATCATCGTTTCACCAAATACAAAGGACTTTCTGCAGAGCCCACAAATGAGCCTCTGCGGAACTATATGGATGTAAGTCAAAGTTTGATATAAGGTATATTTTATCAAGGACAGTTCATTCTTCTAAAAGTTGTACTTAGAGAATTAAGAAAAAGTGGGTAGTTAGTAGTTTTAAAATAAAGCAGATAGAACATATTGAACTGCTGACTGTCACAAAAAGTGTTGTAAAGATTTGGAAAAGAGATTGAATGTTATGTAAGAGAGCAAATTAAATACTTTTCCAATTTACAACAGCTGAAAAAAGGAGTTATTGTCTCTACAAATGTGCTTTTACTTCTAGAGCCTTCAAATGGGATGCATAGAAAGAGTCAGATGCACCTTAACAATCCCCGATGTCTGCCTCCTTAAACTGTATGCTCCAGGATCAGGGATATATGTGTGGAATTAAAAGCAGCCAGCATTAAATGAACTGTGAGTGACAGGCAGCAGTGTCAGAGCCATGACAGGTTTGAGACCATCTGTAGAAAGGAAGAAGAATGAATGAGGGACAAAACTAAGTGAAGGTGCCTGAAGAAAGCTGTCCATGTGCCACCTCTTTAGTCAATGAAACCATTGGCTATAAACTTAGTCTAATAAAGTGCTGAAAGATTTGACAGTTAAACTACTGTTGTAATGTACATCAAAATGCAATGCTTTCATTTTTTTACACTGTGATTAAATGTTAGTTTTAGTCAGAATCCTGGGCAGTGGCAAAAAATAGAAATAAATACAGTATTGAAAAATATTACATGAGTAATATTTTTCATTTTGTTACAGCTGCATCTAACAATCTAGCAAAATGTTAGTTTTTATAGGAGTTATAAAGCTGTGTGCTCTAGTGGCTTTAAGTATTGGACTTATTACAACTTCTAATTCATTGTGTGACCCTGAGCACATCAATTCACCTGCCCATGCTACAAATGCAAAAGCTAAATGCAAATAGTTGCATTACTCCCCTGTAATTGAAAAGTATTGTGGGATGGCATTTCACCATTTAAATGTGCTATCTAAAACATATTATTTGTTTCTTTATTCCAGAACAACAAAACTTGTTTTTATATATGAATGAGCATGCATTTACAACAGAGCAAGCTTTTGTTCTGCAAGTATAAAAACTGACCATGTACCTTGTGTTACACATACTCATCACTCCAAAATAGATAACAATTATTGGAATCTGCTTGTATTTATGCACCACAAGAGAACATAAGGCTCAATTCTCAAAAACTGATAACAACATTATTAAACAAGCTTAGCTCTTGCTCTGTGACATGATTAACAGGCATAGATCAGGCATTAGATCTCTTTTAAATCAGATGTAGTATTGTATATTTCACTGTTTTGTGAAAAGAGAACATCATACAGATAAAAAAAAAATGCATAATTATTCAAGAAATGGATATTTGTGGGGTATCTTACTATTCTGATACTACCCTAAACCAAGAGAACTAAACTAAAGCATCTCAAATCCAAGACAAATAGCTAGTTAGTTTCATATTAAATGTTCTAGCTGAGCAAAATTAGTCGACACACTAGTAGTATTGTAACACCTTGAATTCTGTGTTTGTAATATTTGTTTGTGTCCACATGGAGTTTTCTCTGGGTAATCCAGTTTTCTTTTTCCAAAGATGTGTGTGTTTGACTAACTCTGAATTGTCCCCAGGTGGGAGTGCTTCAGAGGGTCCAGCAAGGGACTGGTGTCACATCCATGTTTAGTTCTTGCTTTGTGACAAATTATTGCCAGTGTATGTTTTGATCCCCTGTGACCCTGAATTTGATTGAGGAAGTTTGAAAAATCTTATGCTATCCTTACTTTTGTAAGTAAGCATTATTCCTGAACCAAGCTCTTTAGATTGTTTTTATCATAGTTCAAATCTTAGGACCTGGAATGCAACTGTTCTGGACAGAGTTCAATGGCACATCATGGGAAAAAATTTGTAAGTGGGTCAGAATATAAATCATAAGTCAATAAATGAGCGTAGTCAAACCAGGACAGCTAGTCAAACAAAAGGTCTAAGCACAAACAGTAAGCAAAAAAATCAAAGTCAAGAAACATTTTTAAATTCGTAGCCAAATAATTCAAAACCTGAAACACTTTAAGACACAAGAAGTAGTCAGATTCATACAGTGAATGACCTGAGTGGCCAGCTTAAATATGGTCTCCACTCTCCTGTTATGTAGCAACCCACAGTTGCGTCCGTGACTAAAACAGGTTGGTGTCGCTGCAAAATAAAAACAAATGATAATTAAGTTATATCATGTTGTCACGCCAATCCTTAACAAAAATAAGTAAATAATTAAAATTTTTATAATCAGAAATATAGAAAAATGGTAAAGAATGGTATAAGTAAAAATTTCCACATGGGAGAAAAATTATATTTAAGCATGTATTCAAAACATTCACATAGCATCAATATGTAAAAATGTCTGATAAAATTAAAGACCATAAGAACTACCCTTATATGACTGGTAAGTGTGAAAAAGAGCCTAATAAACAAAATTAATGATTTATTTTAACCTCAGTACTGTATAACAAAAATACGTAAAACATTGTTAAAGTGGTGTATAAAATTATTGTTTATTAATGTTAATTTGTTTTCTAAACCTTATACACGTGGTGATTTTTTCAGGTAGAGTATTTTGGAAATATTTCCATTGGCACTCCACCCCAGGAATTCACAGTGATATTTGACACGGGGTCCTCCAATCTATGGGTACCTTCTTCCCTTTGCTCCTCCCCAGCTTGCAGTAAGTACAATTGGCTCACATTATTTTCACTGCTTTTGCCTTGTAGCACATTAAACTGGGCACCTGTGTTCTCTGTGTATCAAGAAGTATGAACTATGCTTCTAACTTTGATTTCACACACTTATGTGGGTAATTCTAATTATTTCTTGTCTTTTGTCAAGCAAACCATTCACTATTCGACCCCAATCAATCATCTACATTCCAGTCTTCTAATCAAAGTCTGGCAATACAATATGGGACAGGAAGCATGACAGGAATTTTGGGATATGATGTAGTTACTGTGAGTAGACATGGTTTCCATTTAATTTTACTGTAACAACAATGAAATTATTCCTTCTGTATGTTTTTGTAAACTGAATGCTTCTCACTTAATTTCTGTTAATTTTTTCAAAACTACTCTTTGAATATCCTGCTGTGAGTCACTGAAGTTACTTTTTGCTGTCCTTGCATTCAGTCTGTCCATGGGTAGTATAATTCAATTTTGTGAGAAAAACAAAATATAACAATTTAACAGAAAAAATAAAGTATTTCCTCATATATTTGGTGTCTTATAACAACATTAACATAAAATATCTCTCCTTTAACAAAATATGCATCCCGTCAAAATCATAATACCTGAAGTTGTCCATAATATGCAATGTCATGTTCAAAAAATGAGTACATTTCCCCTTGTGCATAAAGAAAGACTAGAAGTTTAAGTTAAAAACTAGGTATTGTGTGTACAGCCTATTTAAGTGTTCATAATATTTAGGAGTCTTGAATTAGTTTTAGAAACCTGTGTATGTCTGATGCAGTGAATATGGCTACACTATGCAAACTACCGAGTATTTCAACTCACATGTCTCAGGTCAAACACTAGTCGTCGACAAGCACTTGAAGAATTACAACCAACTTGAACATTTAATGAATTGTGGTGACCTTCAGTTGGGGGAAGAAAATGTACCGGTATATGTTATCCATTGAATGTGCTATACCCCTGCTGCACAAGGTGTGCTGCAGAATTGCAGTATGCAAACTCATTTGGTTTTGCAACATTTTATAAGTTGATGTACTTATGTATCATTCTCTGTCGAATAACTATGCATACCACATAAACACAATGGTAGATGACGATCTTTCTGACTTTAAATGTCTGCCTAACGGCTCTATTTTTGGGGATAGTGTACAATCTGTTCATAGTTCCAGAAATGTACTTTCAGGTGTGAACATGTGATCAGTGGCTTCCTAGTTATCTGTCAAATATTCCTGTGGAATTACACAGCATTTCAAACATTGACCTTGACCTTCTAAAATGTAATAGTTAGAGGCTTTCAATAAATGTTCCCAACTACAACCTCCCAGAACAATGTGATGTGTGGTCTTTCCCATACATTTGGCATATGACACATTAAAAAGTATACTTCATAAAAAAGCTTACTTACTGGCTACATTTTTGTGCAGAAATGTATCATTTCTTATAAGTAATGGTAGAACATAACCCACGATGAACATTTATCACATGCAATGTCAGTACATGAAAAAAAAACAGACAAGTCTGGCATTAATTTTTGAATAGCTGCTGATATAAACAGCCAACAGATGCTAAAACTATATTTATTTGGAGAAAGGTCCTGCTCAAACAATGGGAAATGTGGTAATGTAACTCATTGAACCTTTCACTGGCAAGGGAGAAATTTCACCATTGACAATATGTTCACATCACCTGCCACAACAAAAATACTACTTGCCATAAAGACAAGTATATGTAGTACCTATGAGAAGCACCAGCCACCCAGAAAGTGCAGACGCAGTGCCAGGTGGGAACAAGACAAAGGAGAGGTGTGTAAAGTTCCACTGTTAAATGTGTGGAGCAGCTTAATGAAGACTACATGTTGAGCCTGAATGTTTTCTGATTAGAGAATTGGCTGCTTGCAATTTACTTTCATATACCATGAAATATCTGAATATGGCTGTAAATTCTAAACTATTTACTTAGAAAAATATTGTTTTTTGCTTCATTTGATACTTTATATGCCGTTTTTATTTTTATAATTAAATACTGAAGTGGTTTCATGTCAGGCAGCAGTGCGACTATGTAATTTTTTTTTTTTTTGCTTTACTTCAATGTGTATGCTAACATTGTAATTGAAAATATATACAAACAAGATGCAAGGTGCCAATCAATGGTTTGTTTTATATGCTAGATGCTATGCTCTTTAAAGTTTTTTGGGGGTAGGACAGTAAGGAAGTGATATTAGAATACTGAGCTGACTGGCCATCAGTAACAACAAAAGGATACAGACAGCACTTTGTATAGCATCGACAGCTATAGTATCTAAAAATGTGTGTCAGTTCTAGTTTTAAGTTTTAGTTTTCTGCAATGTTGGAGTGGGATATAGTTGGGAGACAATGGGGAGGTGATAAAGTTTAGAAAAATACTTTTAGCTTCTATGACTTATTAGTGCAGAACTAATTTCTGTTCATAATATGATTTATTATATAATTTCATAATGATAAATAACAATGCAATAAATTTTGTCATTGGTGGTGCTCCACTATCTAACAACCTTTGTGAGTTTTTCTCATAGATAACAGGAATAGAGGACACCAACCAGGAGTTTGGTTTGAGTGTCACAGAACCAGGTGATACCTTTACTTATGCACCCTTTGATGGCATCCTTGGCTTGGCATATCCAGTCATCTCCTCTTCTGGTGCCACACCAGTGTTTGACAATATGATGGACCAAGGCCTGGTGTCCGAGGACTTGTTTTCATTTTACCTTAGCCCGTGAGTCATTTTTTCTCTGCAGCTAATTTCTGTTTCTAGAAGAAGAAGATACTTTACATTTCCCACATTGTGTATGATACCGTGTTTCCCCGAATATAAGTCAAGGTCTTATATTAATTTTTGATCCAAAAGATGCACTAGGACTTATTTTCAGGGGATATATGGATAGATTATCTTATATTTATTCATGTACAACAATATACATTTTATCCAAATATAGTCATGTCATCTTCCTCTGGAATATTGTCATAACTCTCCACATTCAACTCTGAATTTCAGCCTGAATTTCTTGCTGCTCCAGCCGCTTTTAGGATCATCCAGGATCGATGTGCGTGCTTCGATGTTTGATGAATGGTTCGATGTGGTGAAGCAAAATGCCGACATACAAATACATTTGTGGTGCTTTGATATTCAAGCGTCGCATATTCCCCAAAGTAATGACACGATATATTTTAAAAGTCTCACATACCATCTTTTGTGTCGTCTTTTTTGTTTTTTTTTTGCACTTTTACAATATCATCAGAATGTGCGGTGGCGTATTTGAGCCACAGAGAAAAAGAAAATAAGGACATATTGAAAATGTTTATTTTATGATTAAAGTGGAAATTTCAGCTTTAAATTTGAAATGTCCTCTTTAATCCCGTAGTTTACTTTATCATTAAAGCAGACTTTCGTAAACATCATCTTAAAACCGACCCTGTTGTTAAATCACTACGCGATTCTGGGGCTTCCTCCTGACCTGACAGCATCCTCAAACAGCATCGCCACACAGAGCACATTAAATTTATAATATTCCAGCTCTCTGTACATTTAGAATTCTTAGATTTATACTTGATACTTTCATGATAAAATGCATTAAAATATGTATGTTACATTTTATAGATAAATTCAAAATAAATGATTCATCGATACAGTTAGCTAATCATTTTCAGGCTCTGCCAGGTTGGTATGTTAATTGTTTTCTAATTTACTAGTCAGCCTGTTAAGTCACCAACCAGCCCCAGGCTATTTACATGGTATATGACAGATTTACAGTTATTTTAAAGGTGGGTAGCACAGTAAATTGCACTGCCATGTCACAGATCCAGCGCTCTGAGTTTTAAATCTATACTTGGGTGTTGTTCGCATAGAAGTTGCACTTTCTAACATGTCTGTATGTTGATTACTGTAAGACCTCCACTATTACTCCCACATGACTAATGCAGGTTAACTGGCAGTTCCAAATCAAATTCTCAGTGGGTGTACATGTCAGTGGACCCGACAAGGAACTAGCATCCTGTCCAAGTCTATTTCTTGCTTCTTGCCCTAGTTCTGATTGCATAGGTTTCAAGAATATTATGTTATGTTACATCTGTACAAAGTAGGGACAATTCCAATCCACCTTAAATTTTAATGATAAAAAATTAAATAAGGTCCTGTCAAACTTGTTGCAGAACAGGAGCTGAGTCTTTCACCAACACCATGGTAATAGGACAATATGGTGTTAAAGGTGTTATGCCTTTTAACAAGAAATATTGAAAGTAGGCTTGGGGATTTCCACTAATCCTAACTCTAATTTAATGGATGTTGGTTCGACATTATTTGAGTAAAACTTGCACAAGTATCAGAGTCTATAGCATGGAGCGCAACTATGCATAAAATCTGGTGGTTGCTTATTTGTTTAATTCTCCAAACAAAATAGCAAAACGTTAAGGCCGTCAATGCCTTCCTTGTTCCTCATTTCTTAAATTGTTTTGAAGGTGTTCTGCCTAAAGCCCACCTGTCACTGTGTACTCCCATAAATACGTCAATGCCCTCAAAAAACGTAGTCATTTTTGAATTCTTTTAGGGTTCTCTGTGTTCTTTTATTCTGCCACCTACTTTTACCTTTCTTGAGATATATTGATCCCTGAATCATCCCCTGAATGAAACCAACAAAAAATTGTATAGAGCTACCTCATGGTCCCTTATAAGATGCTAAACTTGTTTTTTTTTAATGTGAAATGTATGTATTTCTTTACATTCTGGATTACCTAAGCTACTTTTTTGCTTTTTCTTTAGAGATGGGAAATCTGGAAGTGAGGTGCTCTTTGGTGGAATTGACACGTCCCACTACACAGGGAATATCAACTGGATACGACTTTCATCACAGACCTACTGGCAGATCACTGTGAGCAGGTAACAACAGCCGGGTTTATAGGCTGCTGTAAGTACACCTGTAGCTGACCGATTTTATAGGAGCTAAAACCCCGGCTGACATGTAGTTTTCATCTTCAATTAATCATTATTTAACTAGCAGATGCCATTAGTCATGGCTACATTCCCTATTATGATCTATTGCAATTGTTTTCTGTACATCTAACTGTGGCTAACAGATTTCACCAGTGTCATACACTATTGAACTGCCAACCTTGTAGGTTTGACTCCATAGTCCTATTCCATAATTGCTGTGGCATTGCTTCGCTAGGACTCTGTCCACAGCACTCCCTCTATGGCATCTTTTGGTAATAGCCTCAAATACTTCAACTCTTTGAAAATATATTGCCCTCCTTTTCATTGGTCTTGCCCTGCCTATTAGGTCATTGTCACATTAAACTTCTGAAACAGGTCCATCTGTGGAAACCTCAGAACATGAGAGCATAGAACTAAAGGAAAGGGAATAAACAAAATGAAAAGATGATTTGCTGCCAAGTTTGAAGTAGTTGAGATGAGGATTTGCACCTCTAAGTATGAGGTCATCGTCATCTTACTAGGAGAAGAGTGGATTGCTGTCTTCAAGTGAGGGGGAAATAATTGCCGTTAGTGGAGGAGTTTGAGTATGTCAAGATCATTTTTATAAGTGATGCAAAAAATGAATGAATATGGGATTCATAAGTGGATTGAAGTGGCAGTAGCTGTTCTGAAGGTAATGAACTGTTCTGTGTTGGTAAAATGGGAGCTTAATCTAAAAGCAAAACTGCATCCCTCACCCATTGTCATGTGCTCTGGGTTAGGACGAATGAGATCATGAGTTCAAAAGGCTAAAATGAAGTTTCTTCACAGGGTGGCAGGGCTGACACTCCATGATAGGATGGGAATCTATGCAGTTCAGAAGAGCTTCAGAGTAGAGTCACTGCTCCTCCATATTGAAATGAGCCAGAGGAGGTGGCTTTGGATGCCTCCAGGTCTGCTTTCTCTTGAGTGTCCCACAGAGTGGAGTCTCTGCTGCAGACCCAGCACATGCTGGAGGGATTATATTTCTCATCTGGCATGGGAATATCTGGGAATTTCCAAGGAAGATCCAGAATCTGTAGCTGGGGACAGGGAAGACTGAATGTCATGATTGGCCTTCTGCCTCCACGACAGTCACCAGAGAAAATAGTTTCAGAAAATGAGATGAAATGAGACATTATGAGTTGAGCCCAACCTGATTTTAGGCTGATAGCAAGTATGGTGCATCTAAAAAAAATTAGTGAAAGGCCCATGGTGCATAGGCCAGGACAAGCCATGAAATTTGGAGTGGCTGCAGTTCTTACATTTATCCAGTGTGATGAACAAAAGCTAAATCATACCTATAAATGAATCTCCTGCTCAATGGGACTTTTGTTTTGGGTGATTCTTGCAGCAAATTTTCACACAGACCTGAACTGTTCCTGGGTTCATAGATCTGATTTTAGGCCCTTTTGTTCAAGCTAGACCACTTCTCTTTTCAGTGGTCCCGTAAAATGGCTGCACCCTGTGAATGACAAAGTATTAATGAATGCCATGCATTTACACTGTTATATGTTGCTTACTCAGCCCTGCCTTACAGAATTCAAACTTTGTGATTTAAAATACACAAAGAAAACAGCACCTCATGAATATTACAAATATGCATTATTATTTTGGAGTAAACCAATATCATGATTGCAGATTTCCAGAAATGTAGGAATCAATAAATATAAAGTAGAGATAGGCCACAGGTTCTATGTCAGGTTTAAAGGAGCTGCTCGTATTTTTTTACTGACTGTAGTCTCTGCAGCTGCCAAAACAGACTTTTAAACCACTTTCTATCACAAGAAAAAAAACAAGATGTGAGGTTTTATAAGTAGCAGGATGACTAAACAGTCACAAATAATAGAATCTATGATGCAGACTTCTGTTGAATTTTTCTTTTTCGCCTTCCATATAAAGCCAAGTACATATGAGTAACAGGAGCCAAGGCAGGTGAAAATGCAATATTGTTTGTTGGCTGCTTAGTTAATGAGCCACATACTGTAGCTAGGTTAATTTAGAGAGTGCAAAGGCTGGATTTTCTGCGCAAACAGCTGCCCACTGCAGATAATTGTCTGCATACAGCAATTTTTAAATGTAAAGAGAAGATAACATAAAAACAAAATGACAAAAAAGGTGCAGAGTCTGTCGTTCTAGTTGCCTAGATTTTAGTTCCAGTAAGCTGTGCACTTAAGAGACTATTGGATGTTGAATTATTGTGAGCTTTGACACCATCAATGCAAAGGGAAATATGAAGAATGACCCACTGGTAAGAAAGGGCAGGGTCAGAGAATGTCACTCCTAAGGGTGAAAGCTGAGAAGATAGAAAGGGGTCACCAATTTTCAATAGCAGAAAATTAGGGGTAGTGTTGTCATGCGTGGAGAAGACAGTGAAATTATGATTAACATGCAACAAGATAAACAGCAAGAAATATACAGTTCTTCATTTTATTTAACATAAGACACAAACCAGGATACATGATGTACTCCTAACTGTAAATGCGAATGTTGAAAATAACAGCCATACTTAGGAATGCTAAGCTTGTAGAAATTGGCTTTGATCTTGAAATGACATATCTTCAAGGATTATTAAATTAATTTTAAGGTGGCACAGTGGTAAGCACCACTGCCTTACAGCTCCAGAGACCCAAAGGTTCAGATTCTTGGCCTGATCACTCTATGTGCTGTTTTTGCTCATTCCCAAAAAGTTTGACAAACCTTTAGAGATATCTCAAAATAAAATTCAGGTATCTTAAAAAACATTTTAGCTTTTCAGATATATGAAACTTATTTCAGTACTAGGGGGATTACCCCCTGCTGACTTTGCTTGCCAACCCCTGTGGCCTATGCTACGCGCCAGCCACTTCGCGTCTCTGCCACTTGTGTTGTGAAGAGGGAGGCTGAACGCACCCCAAGGAGACACCGTCGCTCCTCCAAAACCTCCTCTTAAATGGTGATACAATGGGAAACAAATAGGTTTTTTTTACCTCCTCTTTGCTCGATCAGCTGCTGGTTTGCTACTGCAGACGTTCCACGTGATCTGCATCTCGCGCGGCGCTTCAAACATTTAAAAGCCTGTACAGCAGCTGTCTTTGTCATCTACTCTTTGTCTTTTATTTCTGGCCCCGGGCATTGTTATATCTGTTGGCACAAAGTCTTGTCTTGCGGGATGCAAGTTCTTGATATTTTTTAGTTTATAATTTAAAAATGGAATAAGAATCTGAAAATCTAACAACATCACATTAAAGTTCAATAAATTCCGAAAAGAATGATACCAAACGTATATATGTTCATATACTGTATATGTAAGCATGACATAAAAAGTCACATAAAATCGTTGCACATTTAGGCTTAGGATTTTATAGATATAGAGTAGATAACTCAAAATAAGTCCCATTACATTTTCAGATATCTCAAATGCTTTTCAAAGTAACTCAAAATATTTTCATATCCATTTCTAATACATTTTCAGACACCTCAAATGGACCTTCTATGTATTTTAGAATATATTTAATTCATTTACATTTACATTTTCAGATATCTAAGATGCACTTAAATATATTTAAAACCAAATACATTTAGAGATATCTCAAAGTGAACTTCAGGCAACCTAAAATGCGGTTTGTCTTTTCTGAAACTATATCTGAAACTTATTTCCATACTAGCCATGTGCGGCCAACTATGTTGCGCGTGTTAAAGTTGTCTGTGAAGGGCTCCCTGTTTAAACGCGGCTGCCAGTCATGAACTGGACACAGCATTATGATTTTTTTATAAGGGAAACAAAATTACAAAAGAAAACCCTTGGACATTGATTCGATAGGAACGGCCTACTCGGAATCACTGTCCGAATCGTAATTATGTGGTGGTGTAGGAGCATTTCTGCTTCTGTCCGTTCACAGTCCGTCTCGTTTTCACGACGCTATCGTTTCCTCTCACGATGTCTTCTCAACCTTTCTCCAATCTTGCAGGTTGGTTTGTGGCAATCCAAAGAGTAAGGCAATATACATGGAGCAATGGTTATAAAAGGGGGGCACATAGGTATCCAGGCTCTTTAAAGCATAAATAGGGATCACTTCACTGACATGTGAGCAAGCCACGGTACAACTGTGACACGCAGCACTCGTCGGCTACAACGTAACAATAATAATTTCCGGAACGTGCTGTTACGTTGTCATTCATTTTACCCACTGTCTTTCTTTCATTCATATGTTACGTAGGCACGTACCTTTTATCTTCGGCAATCTCATTCTCTAACCAGGCCTCAGGAGCTAACCAGCGTAACACTGTCCACCACCCCTTTCATTATTCCGGCACATTGTTGACATCTGTGAGTAACAACAACGTACTAAACTGGAAGGTGGTCTACGCATGCGTGGAATTCGCGGACAAACAAAGATCAAGATCTAAATGAAGATCTCTTTAGTTAATTTAAAGCACAACAATTTGTTTAGTTTGAATGTCTGTCTTTTGAGGTGTGACTGGAGTACTACAGTCTTCAGTAGTATAAGCCTGGAGGAGATTCTTAATGCAATGCCTATGTTTTAGCTGTCTCTCTACTGCCATCTAGTGCTTCTTCTTCTAATTCATTCGCGGACAAAGATCAAGATCCAAATTAAGATTATATATAGAGATATTTCAGAATAAGTCCCTTTACATTTTTAAATATATCAAATGCATTTCAGAGTATCTCAAAATATTTTCATGTGCATTTCTAATACATTTTCAGATATCTCAAATCGCTCTTCTGTCTATTTTAGAATATCTGAAATTCTTTTACAAATGTCTCACTGCCACATCCTATAAAATTTCCTGCTCCTTCAATAGGACTTACAAGAAGTTTTTTTTAGATATCTTTAGTTGTATTTTATTTATTGGAAAATGATATTCAAGGTTGTGTAGGTAGGAGCTCATCTGAACAACACTAGATCAATGGCAGGAAACAACCCTGGACAGGACATCAGTCTGTTATAGGGGATCACACACACATTAACTTGTACTCACACTGGGCCAGTTTGGAATTGTCAGTTTAATGGACCTGCATATCTGAGATATCTAAAATGCACTTTAAATTTTTTAAACATGAGTCAATGTGAAGGCATCGTAAGTAGATTTTATGATATCATGATTACATTTTCAGGTACGGTATTCTAAAATAACCCAGAGATCACTTTGGGACATCTCAACTGCATTTCAAGATATCTTGCAATTACATAGTCCTCCTGGTTTTGGAAAAGAAGATGCTACTAAATAAAATAATATATCCTAAATAGTAATGATTTTGTTAAACCATCATTTTCTAATTTATCATGAAAATTAAAATGTTTTATTTATCTTTGGATTGTCATAACCTAATTACATTTTTTAGGATTCACAGCAATATGCAAAAGTTTCATGCGCCTACACTGCCTTCTATTGAATAGCTTTCTTGTGGGCAGACTGTCAAGAGTTTCTGCTGAGGCACAAGCTGGGTCTAGGGGGGCACCATATTCTTTGTTATTATGAAGAATTCTCACTATCATTATCAAATGATATAATTCAATATAGATTCCTTACCTCAACATTAAAAATGAGTAACAGTGTAAGTTCTCTTTGAAATTTGGAAAAATGCTTATTGCAAACAAGAATTTTAGTCTTTAACAATCTATTAAAGTTTCTGTGTTCTTCTTTTTAATTAATTTACTTTCCAATTAGTCCCATTTTTGGAAATATGTTTTGTTCATAAGAATTACTTGAAAACGCTTTGAAATTACTTCACTTTTTGTGTCACTACCACATAAGATATACTGTTCAACTTGTCTTGATGTCTAGTTATGCAAGACATCAAGCTTTTTGGGGCTTCCCCTATTTTTGGCCCTCTACACCTCAAACACCCTCATTTTAAGTCATTTTTGGACCATAAGTAGTGCATGCCATATCAACTGACCCCCAAGGGTTTCAATGGGATATGAGGGGTCAAAGTTACTCCCTTTCACATAACTTTGGAAAAATAGAGATTGGTATTAAAGGCATGTTGAGTGTTTTATGCTATTTCAAAGTTGCTGATCACTAATATAATATTTTTGATATTTGAGTCTTTATCAGTAGTCCTAGCCCTCTAAGAGCCATTTCCACAAGGTTAAAAATGACAAATTTCAAACAGGAGCATGTGGGGTGTTGTTTTAGACTACGGTATTTCAAGATCATCCGTCCATCCATCCATCCATCCTCTTCCACTTATCCGAGATTAGGTTGCAGGGGCAGCAGCTTGAGCAGAGATGCCCAGACTTCCCTCTCCCCGGCCACTTCTTCTGTCTCTTCTGGGGGAATCCTGAGGCGTTCCCAGGCCAGCCGAGACACATAGTCCCTCCAGCGTGTCCTGGGTCTTCCCCGGGGCCTCCTCCCGGTTAGATGTGCCCGGAACACCTCACCAGGGAGGCGTACAAGTGGCATCCTGATCAGATGCCTGAGCCAAAATGATGTTACTTTTGATTTGGAATCCTTCCTTGGGGAGATAGACCTCTATGGACCTCTACCAAAGAGAGAAAAATTACAACTTTCTATTACAATTGAGACTTTAATCGTTTAAATTGAAATACACATTTTTAATATTTCAAATACTTGAAGCAGCTATTCTTGTTTGTTATGTACTTTTACTCCATGAAGTAAGTCATTGGATTTCTTAGGAACACCATTAATTAGGATGGTTTGTTCCAATTTAGACTTTTTCTATTTTGATTTTTCAGCATAACCTTAACATTTGCCATTCACAATGGACATTACATTGTTTCACTGTTTTAAGTATCATTTTAAGTTACTTGTGGATACATTTGACTATGAAGGGAAATGTATTGGTGAATTTAAAAAATGAAACATTACCTAATGGCTAATGCTTTTTTGGATTTTGAAGACTGGATGAGATTTTGTATTCCATGTTTTAAACACAACTTATGATTTTCAATTTCAGAATCACAATTAATGGCAAGACCGTAGCATGTGCTAAGAGTTGTCAAGCTATTGTCGATACTGGGACTTCGTTTCTCACTGGCCCCATTGATGCTCTTCAGAATATTCTGAATCTGCTGGGAGCTACGAAAGATCCACATGGATATGTAAGCAGCAGATTAGTGGATGAGAAAACATCTGTAGCTTTTCTCTAATCGTGTTTCTTTTTTTTCTTGGTTGCAACCAAAGAGAGGATTTGTCCCTGCTCTTTTACTTTGATTTTTTTCAATGTGGGCATATTACGCTAAAGAATATGACAACTATGAAGAACCAAAGTTGTTAAAATAATATAATTAATTAAAAATAAATGTATCACCTTACTGAAAGTGCTGAGCTGTAGTGATTAAAGCTCATAAACTCAGTGTTCTGCTCTCAGCTTTTCCTTGCTCCTGTCTGTCTACCTATAAAGCATTCTTTTACAGTTTTCAACAAATATGGTTTGATGTTTTGTTTCTACCAGGAAATGATTACGTGCAACAGAGCAGGACGACTGCCCACCATTGTTTTCCACATTAATGGAAATAAATATCCACTTCCACCATCGGCTTATGTATTTGAGGTAAAAAGCAATCTTTATAAAAGAGAAAACACACTATATTGTCAAGCCTTCAAAGGAAAACATGCTAATATATTAATCTGGCTATCAAGCTTTTAAATTTGAGAAACAAAAGTATTCAAACTTTACAAACATTGAAACACAATTAAATATATTACTTAGTCAAGACAAAACATAATTTTAAGGCATCATTTACCAGCCAGGAAAAGATAAAAAATAAAAATACCTTAGTTCTTATTTCTTTTAATAAATATTGAACATTAATTGGATAATTTCAAACAGAAAGTTGGAAGCAATTTGAAGAATTGTGTTAGTCATAAAACCAAATTTAGTTTATGATTAACATAATCTGATTTTCAATGTGGGTGGCCTCGCAGTTAGGAGACCCGGGTTCGCTTCCCGGGTTCTCCCTGCATGTAGTTTGCATGTTTTTCCCTTGTCTGCGTGGGTTTCCTCCAGGTGCTCCAGTTTCCTCCCACAGTCCAAAGACATGCAGGTTAGGTGCATTGGTGACTCTAAATTGTCCCAAGTGTGTGCTTGGTGTGTGGGTGTATGTGTGTGTGTGCCCTGCACAGGGTTTGTTTCCTGCCTTGCACCCTGTGTTGGCTGGGACTGGCTTCAGCAGACCCCTCTGACCCTGTAGTTAGGATATAGTGGGTTGGATAATGGATGGATGGACTTAAATAATATTGTATTGCATAATAATTGTGAAGGGTGTATTATCATGAAAAACAAAACCTTTTGGTGAAATCATGCAAAACTGTCCTATACAAAATGAAATGTGCATTTATTGCCAAATGGAGAGTATAGTGGTGCAGTGGTTACCTCTACTGCCTCACGGCTTGAAAGATTTGGGCACTGTCTGGCTGGAAAATAAATAAAAGAATATACATAAGATCAAAGAGCTGCTGCCTTGATGGCGGCCTCCAGAAAATGATGTCAATTATTCCTAAAGGTTATGCTTTACAATGGATGCATATCATGGAGCTAACCAGCAGTTTAAAGAATGCAGTCATCTGCATTCTGTAATTTCTTAGAAAATAAATGTTCTGTGAACTAGCACTTTTTGTCTTGACTTTCTGATCAATGCAACTATGATGTATCCTTTATCAAGCTGTTTCTTCCAATATAACTTGAAAGGAAAGAAAAACTGGTTTAATCTGCTAATTTAATATCCTTTTGTTTCTACAGCAAGACCCCACTAGTTCAACATGCTATCTTGGGATTGCAGGCATGGATATTTCTTCAAGTGAATTATGGATCCTAGGCGATGTCTTCCTTAGAAAGTATTACTCCATCTTCAACAGAGGCCAAAATATGATTGGCCTTGCCAAGTCAGTTTAACCCAGTTGTTATGGAAGTTTAGTTACTCTTAAGCACAAACTACTAAGGATTTAATTATTCTCTTCGATCTCATCCTAGAATATTCATTCAGATTAGGAAAATTGCTCTCTTTTACAGTGAGCTCTTCTTAAAAAATGATGTGATGGTGTAGCATGCATTTTGATTTTCTTACTACTGATAAGCAAAGTAATAATGTATTGTAACTGCATGTGACAATATGTAAAGCAATATTTACCCCAATCTTTCCCCATTCACCTCTTTCTTCTGTGTATTTGTTCTTTTCTTTTTCTCTAATTCAAATTAATCAATTCAACACCAGAGTGTAAATACAGTAGTCTTTTGGTGATTGCTTTTCAAGTCTTTATTTTGAAAAATTATTAAATAATAATTTTATCAAGAAACAGTGTTTTATTGGTGTTTTATTTCACACTTTTTTATTTTCTGAATATTGGCTTTATTTCACACCACAAGACTCTAATCCAGGGCCATAGTGAGCCTGAGTCAATCCCTGGAATTGAGTGAAGGATACCAGCCTATGACAGACCACATTCATATTCACACTTTACATAGCCAGTTCAAAACTATCCATCAGCCTAACAAGGTGTCCTTAGACTGTGGAAGGAGAAAAAAGGCCCTGATGAAATGCCTCATAAACGCTAGTAAACAGAAGACATCCCAGCCATGATCTAACAGTTGAAAGCTAGACAAATAAAAGCAAATTTTAAAAAAGGGACACCTTGATTGTTGTTCATATTGTATATTATGTATAGTTATGATAGGGGTAAATTTAAAATGTCACTGAAATAGGAGCATTGAACTGGCAGCAGGTGATGCATGGCTAGGTCATCCACAAAAAAGGTTCAGCTGAGCTGCTAATAAGGTTAATAAAATTAGTGAAATAATGAATGAATGAGTACAAACATATCTCAAAATACTGATCACCTGAAAGTAGAATGTAGCAACCCTGAATTCTTTTTACATTGAATTTCTAAAGCAGATGACTTTATCCAAGGAGACTTACAAAAGAGGTCAATATAGTTGAGTAAACATCAGTATGGAGGACTATTTGGGAAAACATGTTACAGAACAAGGTTACAAATTAGATAGATAGATAGATAGATAGATAGATAGATAGATAGATAGATAG
>JANRMT010027041.1:90207515-90226076 GCA_026402145.1 Polypterus bichir lapradei
TAGATAGATAGATAGATAGATAGATAGATAGATAGATAGATAGATAGATAGATAGATACTTTATTAATCCCAAGGGGAAATTCCCATATTCCAGCAGCAGAATACTGATAAAAAGCAATAAATTAAAGAGTGATAAAAATGCAGGTATAACAGACAATAACTTTGTATAATGTTAACGTTTACACCCCCGGGTGGAATCGAAGAGTTGCATAGTGTGGGGGAGAAACGATCTCCTCAGTCTGTCAGTGGAGCAGGACAGTGACAGTAGTCTATCACTGAAGCTGCTCATCTGTCTGGAGATGATCCCGTTCAGCGGATGCAGTGGATTCTCCATGACTGACAGGAGCTTGCTCAGTGCCCGGCGCTCTGCCACGGATGTCAAACTGTCCAGCTTCATACCTACAGTAGAGCCTTCCTTGCTCACCAGTTTGTCCAGGCGTGAGGCGTCCTTCTTCTTTATGCTGCCTCCCCAGCACACCACCGTGTAGAAGAGGGCACTCGCCACAACCGTCTGACAGAACATCTGCAGCATCTTACTGCAGCTGTTGAAAGACGCCAGCCTTCTAAGGAAGTATAGTCAGCTCTGTCCTCTCTTGCATAGAGCATCAGTATTGGCAGTCCAGTCCAATTTATCATCCAGCTACACTCCCAGGTATTTATAGGTCTGCACCCTCTGCACACAGTCGCCTCTGATAATCACGGGTTCCAGGAGGGGCCTGGGCCTCCTAAAATCCACCACCAGCTCCTTGGTTTTGCTGGTGTTCAGGTGTAAGTGGTTTGAGTCGCACCATTTAACAAAGTTAACAAAAATTAATCATCACAAGTGAAGAGTTCAGAACAAAATGCAAGCCAGTTACAATGCCTAGGTTCCAAATGCCCAACTCTAATATCAGTTTGATAGAAATTCACCAAAACGTGTCTTCAAATGCTTCTTAACCAAAAGTAACAGGTGGGTACTATTTTTAACTCATTTTGGCTATCATCTTTATCCAAGGCAACCTGCAACATTTAAGATACAATTGGTTACCTTCCTTTTGTTAGTTTTGTAAACATGACTAAGTTATATCTAATGTGGTCAATGCAGAAGTAATGATTCACTAAGAGTTCTTGCATGTAATGGAAAGTTTCCAGGAATTCATGTGTTGTTCATATAGAAGTTGCACGTTCTAACATGCCTGTATGTTGATTACTTTAAGTCCTCCACTATTACTCCCACATGACTAAAAATATGAAGGTTAACAGGCGGTTCCAAATCAACTTCTATGTGGGTGTATGTGTGAGTTGACCCTGCAATGGACTAGCATCCTGTCCAAGGCTATTTCTTGTTTCTTGTTCAAGTTCTGACTGCATAGGTTTCAACCACGTTACCATAAAATGGGTTAAACTTTTTTGAGAATATTATGTTATGTTACATCTGTACAAAGTAGACCCAGTTCCAATTCACTTTAAAATGTTAAAGTTAAAAAAAACAAATCAGGTCCTGCCAGACTTGTTGCAGGGCAGGAGCTGAGTTTTTAATCCAACATCCTTCTAATAGGAGAATATGGTGTTATAGAACCATGCCCTTCAATAAGGAACATTTCACCTGTGGTTCTCAAAGAAGGCTTTGGGATTTCTTCTTCCTCTTCTTCTTCTTTTGGCTGCTCCCATTAGTGGTTACCACAGCAGATCATCTTTTAACATATATTTCTGTCCTCTACATCTTGCTCTTTTACACCCACCACCTGAATGTCCTCTCTCATCACATCCATAAACCTTCTCTTAGGCCTTCCTCTTTTCCTCTTCCCTAGCAGCTCTATCCTTAGCATCCTTATCCCAATATACCCAGCATCTCTCCTCTGCACATGTCCAAACCAACGCAATCTCGCCTCTCTGACTTTGTCTCCCAACCATCCAACTTGAGCTGACCCTCTAATGTACTCATTTCTAATCCTGTTCATCCTTGTCACACCCAATACAAATCTTAGCATCTTTAACTCTGCCACCTCCAGCTCTGTCTCCTGCTTTCTGGTCAGTGCCACCGTCTCCAACCCATATAACATAGCTGTTCTCACTACCGTCCTGTAGACCTTCCCTTTCACTCTTGCTGATACCTGTCTGTCACAAATCACTCCTGACACTCTTCTCCATCCATTTCACCTTGCCTGCACTCTCTTTTTCATCTCTCTTCCACAATCCCCATTACTCTGTATTGTTGATCCCAAGTATTTAAACTCAGGTTTGAGGATTTCCTCCTTCTGTCTAAAACTTGCAGGAGTATCAGAGCCTCTGGTATGGATTGCAACCATGCATAAAATGTGCTGGTATGATTGTTTAATCCAATGTAGACAAAAAAAGTAGCCTCACAGTAGATCAAAAAGAAAAACTGTAATGCCATCCATGCTTTTGTTCTGGTTCCTCATTTCTAAAATTGTTTTGAAGGTGTTCTACCTAAAGCCCTTCTATCACTGTGTAGTCCTATGTATACATCAATGCCCTCAAAAAAAACATAGCCATGCTTTAATCCGTTAGGATTCTCTGTTTTCTTTCATTCTGCCACCTGTTTTCAATTTGCTTGAGATTTTTGTCTCTGATTCATCCCCCGAATTTAACAGGTCAAATGAGACCAATAAAAATAGTTTAGAGCCACCTCACAACTACCCCTTTTAAAATGCTAACCTTTCTATTTTTTTTTGTTTAATGTGAAATGTATGAATCTGTTAATATTTTGGATTACCTAAGCTGCTCTTCTACTTTTTCTTTAGGGAAGGGAAATCTGGAAGTGAGGTGCTCTTTCTGGAACTGACACGTCCCACTACACAGGAAATATCAACTGTATACCACTTTCGTTGGAGACCTACTGGCAGATCACTGTGAGCGGGTAACAACAGCCGGGTTTATAGGCTGCTGTAGGTACACCTGTAGCTGACTGATTTTATAGGACCCTAAGCACAGACAATTTGGAAGTATTGTATATCATGTGGGTGTAAATGATATTCGGCACCATAAGTCTAAGATACTGAAGGACTTCTCATGGCTTGTTCATGCCATCAATGAGGGGACCCTCACTGCAAGGATTATTATCCCAGGACCATTTCTAAAGATGAGAAGATCAGATGAAGCATTCTGAAGACTTCATTGTCTGAATTACTGAATGAAGACTTTCTGTCAAGAGAACCGCTTCAGCTTTGTAGATAACTGGGACCTCTTTTAGGAGAGACCAAAGTTCTTCAGGTAGGATGGCCTACACCAAAGTAAACTCAGAGCTCAGGTCCTTTCTGAAAACATTGCAAAGGTAATACACCACTCTTGATTATCGAAAAATGATAGACATGAATATGTACTAAAATATAATAAATACATAATGGCTTTATCTAAAGAAATACATTGCATTGAACCTATTATAAAGAAAATAGCTGGAAACAACAAGTGGCCTGGTATAAGTACAAACAATTTAATATGTGTCTCTAGTCAACCCAAGGCTTCTATAAAGCTGTTTGCTAAAACTACCATTAATATGGCCTTATTTAGTAATAGGGCTTTAACTAGTAAAACATTTCACATAAATGACTTTATCAGAGAGAGGAAAATAGGTTGTTTAATTCTTTGTGAAACATGGTTAAATGTAAATGGTGCTAGTGTCCTTTTATTAGCTATTCCTCAGGGTATCATTTCTTTCATTCTGTTCACCAAGGGATGAAAGGTGGCAGCTTCGCAAATACTTTTTCTAACCAGTGAAACTGTAATGTTCTGGCTCTGCAAATCAAACAAGAGGTTAAGAATTTAGGTGTTATTATTGACTCTGACCTTAATTTCAGATCGCATATGAATAATATTACCAAGACTGCTTTCTTCCATCTAAGGAACATTGCAAGGGTGTGATCTCTTATAAAATTTAAAGATAACAAACAATTAATACATGCATTTGTATTTAGCCGACTGCAAGAGGGCATGTTGTAGTTGTGGAAGTGGGCAGGGTCTTAGCTGGGCTATCTTTCTGGTGGTCTGTGGAAGAGGGAAAAAAAGCATTACTACCGTTCATCAACCCTTTACTCTGCATCTTACCCCCAGTTAAGCCCTTAGACTGCCTCCCATGCTCACCTGTGTGAGAATATATAAAACAATTCCAGGTTTTTGGAAATGTAGGAATCAATAAATATAAAGTACAGATAGGCCACTGGTTCTACAGTACATCAGGTGTAAAGGAGCTGCTCATTTTTTTAATTGACTGAAGTCTCTGCAGCTGCCAAGACAGACTTAAAAACCCTGGTCTATCACAATAAAAAATAACCAAGATGTAAGGTTTTATAAGTAGCAGGATGACTAAATAGTCACTTTACCTCTATAAACAATAATGGAATCTGTGATGCAGACTTCTCTTAAAAAATCTTTCTCACCTTCCACATAAAGCCCAGTACATATGAGCAACTGGAATTTTTTTTATTGGTTGAATACAGGGATCACAGCAGCTGAGGCAGGTGAAAAGATAATACAGTATTGTTTGATGGCTGTTCAGTTAATGAGCCACATACTGTATCTAGGGTAATTCAGAGAGCGCATGGGATGGATTTTCTGGACAAACTGCAGATAATTGTCTGCATGCAGCAATTTTAAATGTGAAGAGCAGATAAAGTAAATCAAGCAAAAATGACAGAAAAGATGCTGAGTCTGTCCTAGTTGTTACCTAGACTTTTAGTTCCTGTAAGTTGTGCACTTAAAGACTATTGTATGTTGAACTGGTGTGAGCAATGACACCAACAACACAAAGGGAAATATGAGGAATGACCCATTGTTAAAAAAGATGATTACAGAGAATGTCACTCCTATAGGTGAGTACCGAGAAGATGGAAAGGGAGTACCAGCTTTCAGTAGCAGAATATTAGGGGTAGTAATGTCATGTGTGCAGAATAGTGAAATTATGATTAGCATTCCACAAAATAATCAACAAGAAAAAAATACTAATACATTAAATTTGAAAGAGGACACAAATCAGGATACCTGATGTACTCTTTACTGTAAATGCATATGCTGAAATTAACAGCTACACCTAGGAATGGTGAGCTTGTAGAAATTGGTATTGATCTTCAAATGATATAACTTTAAGAATGATTATATTAATTTTATGGTGGCACAGTGGTAAGCACCACTGCCTTATATCTCCATAGAGCTGGGTTCAGGGTCCTGGCCTGATCACTCACTGTGTTGTTTCTGCTCATTCTCAAATAGTTTGACAATCCAAATTAACATTTAGAGATATCTCAAAATGAACCGCATGTGTATCAAAATGCAGTTTAGCTTTTCAGATACATGAAACGTATTTCAGTATATTTCAAAATAAGTACCTTTACATTGTAGCAGTAGAGGGCGCTATCGCTCCCTTGAACCCTCAGGTACCATGCCAAACACCAGGTAACAAGTCAATAATTATTATTTATTATAATAATAAAGTGCACCAAGCACCACCACTCCACTATTCTCAATAAACAAACAATACAATTAAGCAATCGATCCTCCAACACCCAGACACTTAGCCACCTTTTCTCCCAGCTCAGTGTCTGGGCTTTTCCAGAGTCCTTTCATACCCCCTGACCCAGAGGTGTTTCTGCCCCACAGTCCACAAGTCCTTATCACTTCCGGGTCAGGGTAAAAGTCTTTCTCTTCAACCTGGAAGTACGTCATTTCTCCCGTTCACGTGACCAGGACGTACTTCCAGGTTATAGGGCACATAAGAGTCCACGAGCCTCCCTACAGCGACTCCCTGTGGTCCCCAAGGTATCCAGCAGGGCTGTGTATAAAAACTACAAAGTCCATGAGGCCCTGCTGGAACTCGGGACACGTCCATGCTGTCGGGAGAGCTCCTCCTGGTGGCCTGGGGGTGAGGGCTGGAAACTCTTGCTGGACATCCATCACAATATTTTCAAATGTCTGAAATTAATGTGCTTTTGAATATATTTCAAACCAAATACATTTAGAGATATTTCAAAATGAACTTCAGACACCTTAAAAAGCAGTTTAGTTTTTCAGATATCTAAAACTTCTGTGGTGGGCTGGCACCCTGCTTTGGTTTTGTTTCCTGCCTTGCGTCCTGTGCTGGCTGGGATTGGCTCCAGCAGACCTCAGTGACCCTGTAGTTAGGATATAGCGGGTTGGATAATGGATGGATAGATGGATGGATATCTAAAACTTATTCCAATATATCTCAAAGTAAGACCCTTTAAATGCATTTCAAAGTATCTCAAACAATTTTCATGTGCGTTTCAAATACATTTTTAGATAGCTCAAATTGACCTGCTGTGTATTTTAGAATATCTGAAATTCATTTACAAAAATCTCACTGCCACATTCTATACAATTTCCTACTCCTTCAATAGGACTTCCTGTATATTTAAAGAAATCTTAGAATGCTCAAGAAATGTTTTAGATATCTTTAATTGTACTTTAGATATTTGAAAATGATATTCATGATCATGTGGGTAGGAGCTCATTTGAACAACACTAGACCCATGGCAGGAAACAACCCTGGACAGGGCACCAGTCTGTTATAGTGGGTCACACACACATACACTTGCACTCACACTGGGCCAGTTTGGAATAGTCAATTTAATGGAATTGCACATCTGAGATATCTAAAATGCACTTTAGATTTCTTAAAGATGAATCAATGTGAAGGCATCTGAAGTGAATTGTAGGATATCATAATTACATTTTGAGGTCCAGTATCCCAGAAATCATCTGTAGATTACTTTGGGACATCTCAACTGCTTTTCAAGATATCTTGCAAATACACAATCCTCCTGTTTTTAAGAATACTGTATTCTGTTAAATAAATTAATGTAACCATATTGTAATAATTTGTTAAATCATCATTTTCTACTTTATCAAGAAAATTAAAATGTTTTATTTACTTTTAAGTTGACATAACCTCATTTAGTTTTATAACATTCACTACAGTATGCTAAAGTTTTGCACTCTTATACTGCCTTCTGTTGGAGAGGATTCTTGTGGGAAGTTTGGCAAAAGTTCTGCTTCTGAAGAAAAGTGTGACATGTGCCCATCTTGATAGGCTGCTGCATTCTAGATCATCTGTAGCAGCTTGATAGCACATGCAGGTACTCCTGCCAGAAGTGAGTTGTAGTAGTCCAGACACGACAAGACCAAAGCCTGGACCACAAGTTGTGCTGCATATTCCGTCAGATAAGGTCAGATGTTGTAGATGTTGTACAGCGTGACTTTGCATGAATGAGAAACCGTAGAAATGTGGTCAGAAAAAGATATCTGTTCATCAATCATCAACCCAAGGTTGCACACTGACTTGGCAGATGTTAGTGACAGCGAACCAAGCTGTACAGAGATAGAGAATTGAACAGACTGGCTGGCCAGGATCACTAGAAGATCTGTTTTCGCTAGGTTGAGCTGTAGATGGTGTTCCTTAATCCAGGTTGAGATATCATTAAGATACGTAGGGACTCTAGCTGATACCATATTGTCCTCCAGAGGAAACGACAGGAAAAGCTGTGTTTCATCAGCATAGCACTGATAACAGAACAGAACAGAACATAACAGAAGTGAGGTAATGTACAGAGAGAGAGATGTAGAGGACCCAGCACATATCTTTGGGATATTCCTGTGCATGTCTGGTGTGCCTTTGACAACTCTCCTCACCAAAAAACACTATAGGATCTACCTGAGATGTACCATCTGAGAGCAGTTACAGTGTTGCCAATGTTATAGAAGGGGTGGCAAGAAGGATGTTGTTGTAGACTGTGTCAAAGGCAGAAGAGAAATCTAGCAGGATCAGGACTGGTGACATGTCAGTAGCTCTACCAACTTGTAGGTGGTCGACTGCTGTTAGTAGAGCCATCACCATTGATTGCTTCCTCTTGAAGCCGGACTGCTTGGTATGAAGCAATCCATTCATCCATACAAGGAAGGAAGAGACCTGGTTAGAAACAGTGTGTTAAAGTGTTTTGGAAAGAAGAGAGATGTGGGGCTAATATAGTATATTTGAAGATAGTAGGGAATGTAAATGAAATGAGTGAGGTGTTAATGAAGCACAGACAGGTGTTCACTCATTGTGACATGGTGTCAGTAGTGGGATTTGAACTTTCAATCTCAAGGTTGAGAATCAAAGCCTTAACCACTATCTCACTCTGCCTGTTTACTGCACCAACTATGCTTCCAAAATAGAGCAATAAAGGCTAGTCTGCTATATATGAAACACAATTTGAAAGGGATTTCCTTAATTATTACTCTTACAGCAAGGTTTCATACCAAATTGATATATAAAAAAAACTAAAAAGTGGATGTTCTTGTGTAATTCCTTTCCTGACTTCTCATTCTGTTTCTTCCAGTTCAAATCTTTCGTGCATACCTTGAATGATTGTATACAGGTATTAGAATAGCAAACTGACCACTTACATGGTAAGAAAGGGCGATTTCAAATTTTTCACTTTTTCAAGAGATTACATTTAGTAACCAGACAATGTGGCATAATAATTAATTCTGCATCAGTTATACACTGAAGGAGATGCTGATGAAGTTACAGAAATGTTATCTATTATTAACCTGAAGTCATCTTTTTTGTCAAAGGTGACTTACAACATTTAATATAAAATGTGTTACATTTTGCTTTTCTATTAGAGCACTAGAAAGTGAATCAACTTGTTTACAGCCACACATTGTCAAATCCCACATTAGTGGGATCTGAACCACAGGTTCATGGCTTGATAGCCAAATCCTTAACCACTACACCACAATGCTGCAGACATTTGCCATGTCAAGGAAATGCAACAGGCAGATCTGTCTGAATTGCAACAGGCTGCAAATGACCACCATCCAAAAGCAGATTTTATTAAGAAAGCCAAAACTTGCTAAGGAACTTCCATTCAGTGTGATAAAACGAAAAAGAAAAAATCAAGAACACGGGTTATTTTTCTGCAGTTATATTCTTGAATAGAAGCGCATTTGTTCTGTTATATTTGTACCTTTTGTGAAAGTGTTTATTTGATATTTAGACTTAAGGTTTCACACATTATACACTTCATGTCTACATTTTGTCAATTATTACTAAAACATGAAAAATGTTTCTGTTTTAATGATGAGTTTACATAGAATGTTGTAGACATGGAACACACATGAAATGCACGTGTTCCAAATAACAATACAGTATTTATAAAAGGTGTCATTTTGCTTGACTTCTCACTCTATATAACTCTAAGCAACTGACACGCAGGTAAACAGACTTGAGCTGAGAAAATTGTGGGGGTGGGGTGCTTGCTGCTTATCGGCACATTTACAGGACAAAAGACGCTGATGGAGAGGTGCGAATCGATTTAAGGTAGAACGGATCTACAAGTTTTTTCGTAGGCTCTGGTAATTCTAGTGTTAATGGCTACACCAATTTTTTAATAAAGATAATTCATTGTTGGGAATCTGTCCCAAAAGCATTATATGTAAGACAGGAATCAGCTATGGTAAGTCCATCAAAGGCTAAGTCATCATTTCAAAGGTTTAACAATGCCTGCTGGGTTTATTACTGCAAATGATTCAAATAAACTCAAGAATTTCAAAATTCAAGATAAGAACCAGTTTTTTTAAAAGTCACAGATGAACCTGAAGCCAAAGCCACTTATGAACCTTTATTGTTGTGAAATAATTTTCACCGCTGCATTAGGAAGACCTGCTTACAACTGATATGTGCCGATGATGATAGCGCATTATAATTTATAAGACTAGGGGGCTCCACCTCCTGCTTGCTTTGCTCACCCACCCCCAGGTTTTATTCAATTTAAAGAGATTGTTATTTTCATAGAAATTGTTACATATAAATTATTTGCACTTTTACTTTCAAACTTTTGTAAAAACAAAATTTGTCCTTTATTTCCGGCCCCGGGCGTGGTTAAATCTCTCTCTCGCGGGACGTATAACACTGCTTGCATTGTGAAGGGGGGGGGCTGAACGCACGCTAAGGAGATGCGGTTGGACCAGCTGCTGTCTTGCTGCTGCTGCCGAGCTGCGTTTTCTGCTTGTTGCGCTCCCCATCGATCATTCAAAAGCCTGTACAGCAGCTGTCCTTTTGCCACTTCGCGTCTCTGCCGCCTGCATTGTGAATTTGGGGGTAGGGGCTGAACGCACGCTAAGGAGATGCGGACAGATCATCAGCTGGCAAGCTGCGTGTTCTGCTTGTCGCTTGTCATTGTTTTAAGAGCTGGGAGTACATGAAGTGTGTCTGCCAAAAGCATTCTAACAACTGTTAGGTTAGATCTCCATGAACTTGTTTTAAATTTGTTTTTAACTTGTTTCACTTCCTGAGGCGGCTGAAGCGAGCACGTCTTCCCCCTTCCATCCTCACCATGTTCTACAGAGGCACCATTGAGAGTGTTCTGACCAGCTGCATCACTGTCTGTTATGGAAACTGCAACATATTCAACGGCAAGCGCCTGCAAAGGATAGTGAAGACAGCAGAGAACATTATTAGGGTGCCTCTCCCTTCACTACAGGACATATTTTACAAACGCAGTGTCCGCAAGGTCTGCAGCATTGTGCAGGACACCTTACACCCTTCACATGGACTTTTCACACTTCTGTCATCCAAGAGAAGATATTGCAGCATCAAAGCCAAATCTGCCAGGCTGCAGGAGAGTTTTTACGCCCAAGCTGTTAACTCCTTAACACCAGGCTGCCCCCTGGGACCTTCCACACAGCCTTAACCACCTCTAAAAACAGAACTTTTATACATAAAAACCACTGTCCTGCAAAGATGAATGTGCATGTAGAAAAGAACTGAAAATCTCATACTGACCTTTAACTATTTTGACACTCTTGATATCCTTCTGCTGTGAAACATTGTGACCTGTCATTGTTTACACAAGATTTTCTTTTTTTATAATAGAGAGACAACATGACATTTTCAAACCCATTTAATCCAATTCAGGAGTCAGGAGCTGCTGGAGCCTATCCTGACAGCAATTGTTGCAAGGCAGAACCCAGTCCTGGACAGGGCACCAGCCCATTGCAGGGTCCAGTCACACATGCTCCCACACTTGCACTCACTCAGGGTCAGTTTATAGTCTGTAATTTATCTAACAAGAAAAACAAGAAGACCCAGAGGAAGACTAGCATGCAACTGTATAAACTCCACAAGAACAATGACAAGAAAAAGAATTCAGATTTAGAACATTTAGTTCATGAAGTAGCTTTGCTTACCACTACACTACGGTTCTGCCATCATCTTACTTTATAGTGGGTCTAAATCTCATCTAGGCCCTGACTGAATCCTGGTCTTGAAACTGTATATAGAAATGTAGCTCATTGAACTCCAAGTAAGAACTCTGCACCAGTAACTTTGTCCATGGGATTATCTCATAGAATCTTCTTCTACACCACAAGCATTCTCATTTCAGTGTAAAGTCTGAAAATTGCATGTACTTGTGTGATACACATCAACCCATCTTTAGGTATTCCATGTATGTTACAAAAGAAGGAGATCTTTGCTTTACCCATATGAACCTCTAGGGACCCTCCAGGACCACTCCTATATCGATTCACTTGTCTATTAGTTAGGTATGACAATCTTTTGTCGCCATTCTTTTTCATATCTAGGGCACACTACAGGAGCTTGTAAACCATGACAGAATTTATTAAACTAAACCAGCTCACAGCAATGCTGTTTTATTAAACTAAGATCTACCACTGTTGATGTGACCCTTTTAGACCCTTACAGAACCAATTCCTGATTGTTGTGTCCACAAGGATTACTTAACACTTTGAAATCTTCTTTGTTTTCTGTCTTGGTACCAGAAAAAAACAACACATGATATACTGTTCAATGCATCTTGATGTCTGTTTATGCAAGATGTCAAAGTTTTTGTGGTTCCCTACCTATTTTTGGCCTGAAAAACCAACCATTTTTGGACCATAATAAATGCATGAAATTACACTCTTATGATAAAGAGTAAACAAAAAGGTGTCTTAAGCAGAAATAATCAAAAGGACTTGAAGATGTGCATGCCACATCAAATGACCCCAGGGGGAATCAAGGAGTTACTCCTTTTGATGAAACTTAAAAAAAATTGCTATTAGAAAATACAAGCATATGGGGTGTCATTTTATGCTATTTCAAGGTTGCTGATCACAGATATTTTTTTGATTTTTGACTCTTTACAAGTGGTCTTAATCTTCTAGTTTCAAACATAAGCATGTGGGGTACCGTTTTATACAATTTCAAGGTCAGTGATTACAATTTTTTTTATCCCTTGCTAGAGATCTAGTCCCCTATAGACCTCTATCAAAGAGTGACAATTTAGAATATTTAGACTTAAAACTTTTAAATTAAAGCTCACATTTTAAATTCTTGCTTATTATGTACTTCTACCTCATGAAGTAAATCATTGCATTTTTTTCGATCACCCCGGATTAGGGCTGTTTAAGCTAATTCAGGCTTTTTTCCTTTGTTATCTAACAAAAACATATAAAATATCTGTCCATCCATTTTCTGAGTCTACATACTGTAGTTTGTTAGAGGGTCAGTAGCAGTAGCAACGTCAGATACAATGCATAACCAACTGTCAGTGAGATATCAGGACATATTTGGCCGCACCAACCTAATTAACAATCACTAAGTAAACAACTCTGTGCATCATTTGGCATGCAAAATTAAATCAGAGAAAGAGAGAGAACATATAAACATCACAAAGAAAGTGATTGATCCAGGACAATAGAGCTGTGAGACAGCAGTGCTAGCCACTCTGTCAAGTCTTCCAAAGGCTCTATTAAAAAAATAATCTTTTATACTTTGTGTTCTGATCAAGAGAACAGGCTCTCTCTCTCTCTCTCTTTTTCTCTCTCTTTTACTTCAGTCATAAGGTATAATGAAAGGTGCTAAAAATGCTGAGCTTCACTTTTTCCTTAAGAATGTTTGCTTTTCCTATCAGTTGCCTGGCAGAACATATATATACAGTAAGTAAATAGTACATATACCTCAACAAAATACAAGGGAATGAAAAGTGCACACCACACTTTCCGAGATGAAGCGTGTGATCATCTTTGCTGTTCTCCTGTCTCTGTCCCACAGCTTTGTGACGTAAGTAATTATAAATAAGGAAAAATTTCTTCGCCACCTGCAGGCTGTCGTAATTTACTGACATACGAGACTTTTATGTCAAATGCTTGAATGTTTCAGTCAAAATAGCATTTAGCTTGTCTACATTACATGTTACAATTGATTATCTACATATGTCTTTGCACATTAATAAACTTTATTCTGCACAGCACCATTCCGTATACTGAAATTATTTGCATATCTTTTCATTTGAACCACTGGCATGTGATATGACTTCTTTAGGATCATATAGTAAAACAAGATTGGATCTTGTATGGTACAACCTTGATAACTTGGGGACATTGTCTTCATTAATCTGTTATTGTCTCCACTTGAGTAAATTCAGGGTCTCAAGGTGTTGTAGGTTAGCCCAGCAGCATTAGGTGTAAGTAACCAACCCAGAATGAGGCACACTCACACACACACACACACACACGCACACGCACACACACACATACACTCACACTTGTCACACAGGGCTGATCCAGAGTCACCAGTTAACACACTGCCTCCGTTCATTCTTCAACCATCATTCCATTTTCTTGTCACAGTGCACTGGAGAGATTCAGAAGGACTAGAAAATGGCAAATATCATCCCATTATATAAAAAGGGTGACAGGGCAGATCCAAGCATCTATAGGCCAGTAAGGTTAACATGCATCACATGAAAATTAATGGAAGGAATTATTAAGGATAAGATTGAGCAACACATGGCAAGGTCAGGAGTTATTCTAAACAGTCAGCATGGGTTCAGAAGAGGGAGGTCGTGTTTTACTAACATGCTGGAATTCTATGAGGAGGCAACAAAAGGATACGATCAAAGTGGAGCTTATGATATTATTCATCTGGACTTTCAGAAAGCATTTGATAAGGTGCCACATGAGAGATTGGGCTTCAATCTAAAAGAAGTGGGAGTTCAGGTTGATGTTTTTAGATGGGTGCAGAATTGGCTCAGACACAGGAAGCAGAGGGTGATTATGTGAGGGACCTCATTAGAACTGGCCGATGTTAAGAGTGGTGTTCCACAGGGGTCAGTGCTAGGGCCGCTACTATTTTTAATATATATAAATGATTTAGATAGGAATATAAGTAACAAGCTGGTTAAGTTTGCAGATTATACCAAGATAGGTGGATTAGCAGATAATTTGGAATCCGTTATGTCATTGCAGAAGGACTTGGATAGCATACAGAATTGGGCAGATTTGTGGCAGATGAAATTTAATGTCAGTAAATGTAAAGTATTACACATAGGAAGTAAAAATGTTAGGTTTGAATACACAATGGGTGGTCGGAAAATCGAGAGTACACCTTATGAGAAGGATTTAGGAATCATAGTGGACTCTAAGCTATCAACTTCCCGACAGTGTTCAGAAGCCATTAAGAAGACTAACAGAATGTTAGGTTATACAGCACGATGTGTGGAGTACAAATCCAAGGAGAATATGCTCAACATTTATAATGCACTGGTGAGGCCTCATCTTGAGTACTGTGTGCAGTTTTGGTCTCCAGGCTACAAAAAGGACATAGCAGCGCTAGGAAAGGTCCAGAGAAGAGCGACTAGGCTGATTCCAGGGCTACAGGGGTTGAATTATGAGGAAAGATTGAAAGAGCTGAGCCTATACAGTTTAAACAAAAGAAGATTAACAGGTGACATAATTGAAGTGTTTAAAATTATGAAGGGAATTAGTACAGTGGATCGAGACTGTTATTTTAAAATGAGTTCATCGAGAACACGGGGACACAGTTGGTAACTTGTTAAGGGTAAATTTCGCACAAACATTAGGAAGTTTTTCTTTACACAAAGAACCATAGGCACTTGCAATAAGCTATCAAGTAGTGTGGTAGACAGTAAGTTGTTAGGGACTTTCAAAACTTGACTTGATGTTTTTTTGGAAGAAACAAGAGGATAGGACTGGGGGGCTTTGTTGGGCTGAATGGCCTGTCCTCGTCTAGAGTGTTCTAATTAAATACAAATGTGCACACGGCCTTTCCAGTCCCTTATTAACTGTGCCACTAGTCAAGTGTCTCTGATTTCAGGGTTAATCTGCACAAAGGGAGGTCTATCAGGGAGCGCCTTGCTGAAGATGGCTTACTTAATACTTTCCTGAAGGAGAACCATAGAAAAGTCTCTAATAAGTACAGTCGCTCGCTATCTGCCAGTAATGAGCCTCTTGTCAACTACATGGAAGTAAGCCTCTTTTTTTTTTTCTTTTTTTTCCAATTTATCTGTTTTATATGTTGATTTTGGATGCCCAACGTCCAAAAACTATCTTTACCGTTATTTACATTTTATGTAGATGCAAAAATGTGTGCAATCTCCAGATTTTATACTGTGTGAGTCTATTTGCTGTCAATAAAAAAGAAAAGAAACACAAGGAGAAACAAGTTCAAAAGTTTCTTAGGTATGTTTGCATCTAATGCATTAAGCACCTATTGCGAAAGTCTGCATTTGTTTGTCTGTCTGTCTGCATGAAACAACTCGTCCTCTGTGGACCAATTTTGTTGAAATGTGGCACACTTATTCTTCATTGTCAAGACCATTCAGTTTTTGTTCAGATATCTCTGAACTACATGAAGTTTTTTAAAAAATCAAAATTTCCCATTGAAAAGCATTTGTGAATTTGTGTGCTTATTCTGGTCGACTTCAACTAGGAATGAGATTACTGGTTTGATTTTACCTTAAGACTGGCTGCTTGAGTTTGTGTATTTTGTATATTTTCCTCTTTTACTCATCTGACAGCTGCTCTGATGCCCAATGCAAGTGGGTCAGATGTTGGGCAAAGCATACGCAAAGCTTATACTTTATAACTGTGCTTTAGAATGGATTTAAAAATTGTGCACAAATAGGTTTGCAGTGGCTCGATAACTTTTCATACACAGCAGAGTTTAGTTGATGTGATGTAAAAATGGCATTGATTGATGTGTGTTAGTGGTGGAAGGTCTGTGGCAAACTGTTGTTCAAGTTTCTTAAACATAACATTTTTGAAATTATACCCAAAAGAGTAGCATCCAATGATTAGCAATTGTAAAACATCTATTGATACAAAATGACCAATACTACATCTTATGAAACTGAAATAAGTTCCCCAAGTAGCTAATAATATTAGTTAAAACACAGTAATTTGTTAGTATTATATAAATAAATAAGCATGTGGAAAGGAACTGATTTTTTGTATAATGGGAATATGAATGGCACATGATGGGCAAGAAGATCTGGGGCTTGCCGCAATTCTCCACATATATCTGGCACTGAAAGATCAAGTCTGGACATCAGAAATCAGGGGCTTAAGCCACTGCATCCCCCCACATCTTGACAGCACTGCCCACTTCTAAACCCGTCCTATGTTTATATCAATTATGGCAGCTGCACCTTTCCTGTTATTAATTAGATCAAACACCATTTAACTGCAGATTAATAATGTTGGTTCTTTATACTAATAATCTGCAGGTAATAATGTTCAATCAATTCAGTCTTGTATGCTTACATAATTGCTTTCCCCTTCCATTTATTTCCAGAGAAGTGACTCTTTTGTACTCTTTTAATATTGTCTACTAACACATGTAATTCCATTCTTTTATTTTTATTACATTTGAATATGACTCATTGCTATAAAACCATTTAATAATAAAACTTCTTCATGAGGAGGATTAAAGGCCAGAATCTTACTAGAAAGTGAAGCTGAACACAAAGAAGAAAAATTAACCTTGAACACAATCTTTAAAACTCTGCCCTCTAGGCAGCTTGGTAAGTTGAAGTAAGGAGACAAAAGAAAATCAAGCTAAAAACAAGCATGTACAGTAAATGCATGATATAAAGTTCATCCATGCAAGAGTAAAACAAAAAGTGAAAAACAGTGATAAGATTATTGCACTTTTCTCAAATATACATTTTTCTTTTATCGTAACTCTCTCTGTGCCTGGCAATATGCGATAAAGGGCTACAGCAACATTTTCGGTGGACCCACAGGTATTAGGCAGAGATCGCCATCTGCTGGCCAAATAAAAACATGTACATTATTTTTATTTTTTAAATTTTAATTATACTTATTCATCTTTACATAATCTGAATTTACTCAGAGCAATTCCAAAGTCATGCTAATTATAATTTTATTTTGTTCAATAATTTGTTTATTATTATTATTAATAATAATAGCTCCAGGGTCCTGTTTTTGATTCCTACTTTGAGCACTCTCTAAGCAGGATTAGCATGTTCTCCCAACATCTGCCTGAACTTTTCTGTGGATATACAGGTTTTCTTCCTGTATTCCTGTATTACAATATGCCACAATACAATATACAATATTGATGTCACTATCAATGTAAACTACTTGGTGTTCTGGTGGTTCAAATACAGAGCTACTAATAGCAGACACTGATTTACATGCTATTCATTGTAAACATTTCTTTCACACATTTTCAATCTTTTTAGAGAAATGTAAAATTAAGAAAAAAAATTAGCCAATACAGCCCATTTTTTACATCTTTTCTGCAATTTCAAGCCCCCTAAATTGTTATTTCTCACGTGTATGTCCTACAGACAGCTGGTATTTATGTTGGTTTATCAGTTTGCATCTGTCTGATTTTCAGTTTTAAAGATTTAGGATAGATATCAGCACACAGTTTATGAATCACTTGCAAAATTAATTTGAACCGTTAAACAAACAAGCAAAAAAAAAAAAGACAAAACTAAAACACGGCAGTCTGAATGTAGTCTTACAGACTTCAGCAAAATAGAGAATACAAAGCAGTTTGTACGGATTTATTTAAATTCATACTTCCAGCCACAACCCAGATTCCCCAAGTCCTCCAAAATATGCGCGCCTGCAGATAATTCCAAAAATTAGAAACTTGAATGCCACTGCATTGTACTAACATGTGGCTTGGATCAGCACATGCGGCCATTTGATTCCTGGATGCTCACTCCGTGTAAGAGAATTACAAACTGCATTATGCTAAATTTGAAACTTGTAAATGAAAATATTTATCACCATTTTTAAAGATATAAGGGCCTTGATGTGTATGTCACTATTAAGAATCACACTTGACTTCTGCCAAGAAATTGCGTTGAAGAACTGTGATGATGTATGCTCTGTGGCCCTACAGTTGGATATTATTGGTTTATTATATTGTAATGTAAAGAAAAAAAGTTACATGATAGCCACCCTTACCAAAGTGCCGCCTAAGGTGATTACCTCGTCACCTCAATGCACTTGCCGGCTAAGCTGACAGCCTGAGATTGGCTAGACATGCTATCTGGGACTGCTTAGCCCATCTAAATGATCCCCTGGAGCGGGGCCTGATGCAAAATACATTAGGTTAATTAGTGACCTCAAAATAGCTCTTGGCAAGCAATTGTGGATAAGACCTTTGGTTTTCATTCCAACGTATTAGTGCATGGGACTTGCCTTGCACTGAATGCTATCAGGGTAGGGTTAGTTTCATGAAAGAAAGAAAGAAAGAAAGAAAGAAAGAAAGAAAGAAAG
>JANRMT010027041.1:90226086-90236090 GCA_026402145.1 Polypterus bichir lapradei
ATAGATAGATAGATAGATAGATAGATAGATAGATAGATAGATAGATATGTATTGAAAAGAATGCATTTAAGACAGATTTTATGAGGTTACTTTGGTTTACCATATGGCCTGGACTAAACAACTGTGTTGATTGATGGATGGATAGGTTTCTATAGGGTAAAAAGATATATATTTATATTATAATAGCCATCACAGGGATGTAGCCTGGGGGTACCCTATAATGCTAGTGGTCCAAAAAATAAAACATAATACGCGAATAGTTTTCATTAAATACCATTTCTGTTTCATTAAAACATACAAACTATACATATACATGCCAAAAACCTGAGTAGCCGGTGTAAATCAGCTTTTTTACTCATGACGCTACCTTCGGAGAAACTGGTAGTTTTTCAGATTAGGGAGAAAGGAGCAATAAAAAAGGAAGCGATTAGAATGCAGGACAGCTATTCCAAAAAATCAATAATACAACTTTCATCTTGACTTTTCGTGTCCTACAATACATTATTACCATCATCTAATTAACCAGCTCCATGGGTTGCAAAGAGTCGAGGACACCATTATTTAACATCTGATAACATTTTGGTGGTTAATATCAGCTTGCTACTATTATGACTTTGTGAGCTGATGAAATATTGTTGTGTGTGTTCCTTGCAATTCAGAAAGAACGTTGGAATATTAGAGTCAGGTGTGCTAAATTAGGCTGATAATCTTGATTGATAGAAGTGAATTGAATACTATTTGTCAGTCAGTCATTTTCCAACCCGCTATATCCTAACACAGGGTCACGGGGGTCTGCTGGAGCCAATCCCAGCCAAAACATGGCACAAGGCAGGGACAAATCCTGGGCAGGGCGCCAGCCCACCGTAGGGCACAAACAATTTATAGGATCTCCAATGCACCTAACCTGCAGGTCTTTGGGAGGAAACCGGAGCACCCGGAGGAAACCCACACTGACACGGGGAGAACATGCAAACTCCATACAGGGAGGACCCAAGAAACGAACCCGGGTCTCCTTACTGTGAGGCAGCAGTGCTACCACTGGGCCACCATGCTGCACAATGCTTTTTGTGCCAAAATTAAAAAACTAAAAAGGTACTTATGAAATAAATAATTACATGATAAAGGGCAATGATATATGCATAAATGAATAATTAAATTTTGAAAAACTGCAACAATGTATATAAAAGTTTGATTGATTGATAAGATGACATTAAGATAAACCTTTTGAAATAAATAATAAGCTTTGTTGAAATGTGCCATTGAAAAAAGTCCCTCTCTACAAAATACAAAGAGTATTTAAAAATAAGGTAATTTTTAAATAAAAACTGCAAAGTCAAATTAAAAGTACACTATTAAAACTGAATAAAAAGCAGATGTAACACTTCATGATAACAAGTAGTATTAGAATTTAGCATTATCTAATACTGTGTTCTGTTTGACAGTTATTTTAAAAGATTTTTTTTTTAAGCAGTTCAGGTATAAACGAAATAATTAGCTGCCTTTTGCTTTGAAATTAACCCAATTTCATCCTGTTTAATGAATTTCAATGGGAGACAAAGTTATGCACTGATAATAAATGTCAATGTCTGAATAGATCTATTTTGCATCTCTTTATTTTTAACCTTTTCACAGATCCAGGGAAATATAAAACATATATTAAAAATGAACAAAATGGTAAACTAATTAAGATGTCCAGTTTTTTGGAAAAAGGGCCCACCTCAATCAAGAGGCTGGCTACACTCCTGCATCATGAAAACTTTCAATAATCTGTATGATTTTAATTTTCTCAACCTGATTCCAATAAATTATTTGTTTGAAGCCTATAGATCCAACCTCCTTGAGAGAGTTATCTTTGAAAGTTGGTTGAAATCAAAAAAGGAAAAACTGTAGCATCATTCTACAATAAACGAAGACTTGCACCAAGTAATAATATTAATATACTGTATACTAATTATTTTTAATATATTCATAAAAGTAAGCACAAATGTTTGTATACTAAGTTATAAACTATAACAAGTCTTAAGTCTTAAAACAAAAGTATGAACAGCTTCTAGGCATCACAAGGTTAAGCTGTTGCTCTTCAGGTGCATACCAAGGTTATTCTTGAGTTAAAGTAATTCATAAGAATACAACTGTAAAGTGGCCCAATTATAAAACTTGCACCTTGATAGAGCATAAACTAGAACAACTGGAAAAATTCACAAGAAATTGACTATAATACTAGAAGAAACACCAAAACAAGCAGATAAAGGAAGAAGCCACAGAGTGATGCAAAAAGAAAGGTGTCAATCAAGTTATGCATGGATGGGCAGGTAGAAGCACACAGCAGGAGGAACTGGTTAAATCTATTCTACTACTTCACATGCAGGTAAGTCAAATAATATTACATTATCCTTTGACTGAGTTATGTTTTAATTAGCTTTCATTTGCTAATAATATATGTAAGAAGAACTGCTCCACAACATACAGTAGTAAAAACTTACTAAATGTTTGTTAACAGTCAGTCATCATAAACACAGCTTTTGGTGTGCATCTACTAACTGATTTTCTAAACTTATTTATTCCAGTTTATGGTCACATGAAGCTGGAGACCGCCCACAGTGGGCACAATGCAAGAACTAACCACTTGCTCTTTTCTACTTTTCACATAAACTCATTTCTTGACTTTCTTTATCTCTTGCAGGCCATCTACTATGGAAATATCTCCATTGGTACCCCACCCCAGACCTTCAGAGTTCTCTTTGACACTGGTTCATCAGATTTTTGGTTGCCTTCAGTTAATTGCCACAGCTTGGCTTGCAGTAAGAGCTTCTCAGTTTCTGAATTATTTTCAAGAGTTGTAGATTTTGTGCTTCACAGTTTAATTGATTACAACTTACCAGTCAGAGTAACCTGTGGTGTAGTGTTTAGTCCTTGTACCTCACAGTCCCAGACGACTGTGTTAAAAATGTCTATATTGAGGGCTTTCTCCTGCATCAATTTTGCATCTGCATACAAAATTCAAGCAAATTAGGTGGCCAGCAACTCTAAATTTGGGTGTGTCTATGAGTATGCCATGGCTCTTCATATACTGAGCCCTCATCCAGGGGCAGGGCCCTGTGTTGTGCCCACTTCTTCCAAGGGAAAGTTTAACTCCCATGACCACATTGTTTGTTATAAGTGAACTAGAACTTAAAGAAGTTAGAGCAAATTGATGTATTATTATTATTATTATTATTATTATTATTATTATTATTATTACTTAAAATGCATAATGAAGATTTTGCTTCCTGAACACATTTGGGTGCATTTTGGCCTGCCGATCACAAAAATCATCTTTACATTTTTCTATTGTACACCAGTTTCTTACAATCACCTCTCATTTTATAAGTATACATATACTGTACAAAAACTACAACTGAAACATTTGCGGTGATCTGATAGTAGTGGCACTGTTACTAGGAATGCAGCTTCGATATACCAAGTGCTGTTGTTCCATTAAAGAGAACTGGTCACTCTGTAAGCATTTTGTTCCAGAGCAGAAAAGATACATAAATAACTTGTTGACCCATATTTTTGCCTTTTCTTTATATAAAACTTGGAATGATGAAAAATTGTATGAAAGGATTGAAGAATGAAGATGAAGAATTTTGATAATTGAGACAGATGTTTCCACAGATAGCTGATGTCAAGATTAAGGAAGGCATACTTGTTGGTGCACAAAACAGACGCATAATCAATGACAAGCAGATTAAACACTGATATTAAGGCAGGAAGATATCACTAGGAAGGCATTCAAGGATTTTTTTGAGAATTTTCTTGCCAACTACAGAGCACCAAACTACCTCCAGCTCGTCCAGCATGCTTCAACCATATGAAAGTATGAAGTGTAATATGTCGCTAAAGATTTATTTTCTGCATTCACACTTGGACTTCCTCCCTGCTAACCTTGGTGTATTTGTAATCGATGGAAAATCAGTATCAGGGTAAGTGGAATGTATTACTTCGCACCCTCCATAGTACAGAAACGACACTTATCAAAATTACTAACAACCTCCTTATGGCAGCAGATTCTGGTTTAATTACATTTCTCATCCTTCTTGATCTGAGTGCAGCCTTTGACACTATTTGTCACACTACTCTTCTCAATAGATTATCTTCAATTGGCATTACCCACACTCCACTAGATTGGTTCAGATCCTACCTCTCAGGCCGCACATTAGCTTCCACTGTTATGCTGATGACACCCAGCTCTATCTTACTAGCAAACCTACTTTTTCCTTTCCACCCTTCTCCCTTACTGATTGCATAGCAGAAATAAATTCCTGGTTTTCTTCAAATTTTCTTAAATTAAATAGTGACAAATCTGAGGTTCACCTCATTGCTACAAAATCAACATATTCCAAAACTGATCATTTTTTCTTTGTTATTGATACTTCCTCTGTCTCCTCTTCCCCACAGGTTAAGAGTCTGGGTTTCATCCTTGACAGTACTTTATGTTTTCAGTCTCACATCAATAACATCTGCTGGTCTGCATATTTCCACATGTGTAATATTAATCGTATTTGCCCCTCCCTCACTCTCCACACCACTGCTATCCTTGGTCACAGCCTTGTTACTTCTCGTCTGGATTATTGCAATTCCCTTTTCTTTGGGCTTTCTCGCAAATCTCTTTATAAGCTTCAACTGGTCCAGAATTCAGCTGCCCGCATCATTACTAGAACCCCCTCTATTCACCATATAACTCCTGTCTTGCAGCAGCTTCACTGGCTTCCTATTAAGTTACTCATTGAATTTAAAATTCTTCTGTTAACTTTTAAGGCTATCCACAACCTTGCCCCTCCATATCTGTCTGACCTCCTCCATGTTGCCATTCCCTCCCGCACCCTTAGATCCTCTTCTTCTGTCCACTTTACTGTCCCTTTCGTCCATCTAACCACCACGAGGAGCAGTGCATTCAGTTGCTCTGCTCCCCAACTCTGGAACTCACTACCATCTGAGCTTTCAAATCTAAATTTAAAACTCATTTGTTTAAGACTGCTTTTCTCTTTGATTACAATTGCTTGGTCTGATTTTAATTTTTGTATTTTAGTTTTGGTGATAATGTGTGTTTTATCTATTGTTCGGTGTCCTTGAGTGTTTAGAAAGGCACCTATCAATAAATAAAATGTATTATCATTATTATTATTACTTCCTACTTGACTATTGTTGAACATTGAAGTGAGAAGCATCAGATGCTGAGTATAGCAAAAAAATCAACAGCAAAACATTTTTAGCTCAACTGAACTAATGCAATGTGTCAGCATCATTAAACAATTAAAAATGCTAAACTCAATATAATTTAATTTCAAATTTCTGCAAATATGTACACTATACAGTCAATACTGACTGCATTTCAACTCAGTTTGAAGTTGTCAACCATAGTAAACAAAGGTTTTCAGGAAGCAAAACTTCACTGTTGCCAGTGAAATTATTTGGTGAACATATTTTCTAAAGATCGGGATACTTGGATGACAAGATTAGGATCATTTACAATTGTTCACATATTTATGGTTTAGGTTGAGTCACTAGCTAAAGGTTGTGGAGTGGATGGTGTTGGGAACTCAACCAGCGGCTGCTGGATTCCCTAATCCTAGCACAGCAAATTACCTGCCATAAATACAGTTGTTGACAAAACTGAAAGAATAGACTAACCTATCAAGAATTCATTCATTCCAGTTTTTAAGCATTTAATACCAAATATTTAAAATAAATAAATGATTAAATAAATAATATGATGATGGCTTTAGTTTTAGCTAAGACTGTAAGGTTTAGTAAGAAGCAGCAAATGTAAAACTGTTTGAATATTCACGAAGCTCTCATTACTCACTGTTACTGTTAACTGTTTCTTTTTCTTAGAAAACCATCAAACCTTCAATCCCAACAAATCGTCTACTTTCCATAACCTGGGCACAAAATTCTCTCTTAATTATGAATCAGGCTCCATGGATGGATTTCTGGCTTATGATACATTAAGGGCAAGTATTACTCTTTTATTTAACACAAATTGCCTTTCATTGAATTAATTTTCTTTCAGCTGAAATGTGACAAACCTACGTAGGTGAGATATGGCTCACAGTACAAATATGGTAGAAATATTGATAGTACTGCAAGACTTTCTTATTTGCAGTGTTGATGGTTGACAGATGACATTAGACAGGAGTCCCAGTGGACTATGATGATTGCTGATGACATTGTGATCTGTAGCGATGGTAGGGAGCAGGTTGAGGAGATTCTGGAGAGGTGGAGATATGCTCTTGAGAGGAGAGGAATGAAGGTCAGTAGGAACAAGACAGAATACATGTGTGTAAATGAGAGGGAGGTCAGTGGAATGGTGAGGATGCAGGGAGTAGAGTTGGTAAAGGTGACTAAGTTCAAATGCCTGGGATCAACAGTACAGAGTAGCGGGGAGTGTGGAAGAGAGGAGAAAAAGAGAGTGCAGGAACAATAGAGTAGTTGTAGAAGGGTGTCGGGAGTAATTTGTGACAGACAGGTATCAGCAAGAGTGAAAGGGAAGGTCTATAGGACGGTAGTGAGACCATGTATGTTATATGGATTGGAGAAGGTGGCACTGACCAGAAAGCAGGAGACAGAGCTGGAGAGTTAAAGATGCTAAAGATTTGCACTGTGTGTGATGAGGATGGACAGGATTAACACTTAGTACATTAAAGGGTCAGCTCTGGTTGGACGGTTGGAAGACAAAGTCAGAGAGGCAAGATTGCATTGGTTTGGACATGTGCAGAGGAGAGATGCTGGGTATATTGGGAAAAGGATGTTAAGGATAGAGCTGCCAGGCAAGAAGAGAAGAGGAAGGCTTAAGAGAAGGTTTATGGATGTGGTGAGAGAGAACATGAAGTTGATGGGTGTAACAGAACAAGATGCAGAGGACAGGAAGATATGGAAAAAGATGGTCTGCTGTGGCAACTCCTAATGGGAGCACCTGAAAGAAGAGCAACAAGAAGAAGATTGAAGATATTGCAAGACAAATGTGTTTTTCATATAATTTATAGTCAGACTTAAATTTACTCAAGATTATTTGGCTGTATTATAGGAAAAAGAAGTGACTCATCTGAGTGAACCCCATTTGTGGCACAAGAGAAGAAACCTAGAGCAAAAGAGGCTTGCTTGTAGAAAAGAGTCTTCATCATTGTATTTCTCCGATTTAAATATTTCTTAATTCTGAATACTACAAACAGATCATCAATTTAGTTAATTTTTCTGTCAAAGGAGACAGTGGTTACAAATGTAAAATACTGTATGTCTAAAAAATGAAAAAGTGTCCATAGTGTGAACAGGAATGCATACAATGGAGTGAAGAAAAGAAACCGTATCTGATGGTCGATTGGAATTTGACATGTTGTAGGGCTATAGTCTTCAGGCCTTTTCTGCTTGTTTATTCTGCTTGCTTTCTGTAGTCCACACATACAGTATAAGTCTATCTCCATCTGGGCAAATCCCATGCATTTTATACACTCACATGTAAGACCCTTCTTATTATTTACTCACTTTACCTTCTTAGGAATGCACATTCCATCTCAACAACAACAGAATCAAAACAAAAACCAACTGGATTGGGCATGATGCTATCACATGGAATCCTTACTCATGCCTTGCCAGTTTAGTTTTTCCAATTACCGTATATACTCGCGGATAAGTTATCCCACAGATAAGTCAGGACTTGATTTTACTGTATAATTTCTGGTATTTTATAATGTCAGTCATATAAATCGAATGCGTAAAACTCACAATATTCGTCCAAGAGATTATGATATGCTAATTCCCGTCTGAGAGAGTAACCAGGGAGCACACTGCCTTTATTTTCTATGTGGGTGAGGCAATGCTCTGTATTAGCGTGTGCTCCTAACCTCTCTCTCTCTATTGTGCCTACATGACCATACGGTAATACCCAAACTATTCCAAAGCAACGTTTGCACTGTTTTGTGTTTTTTGTATCTCACACCCTCATACACCTTTATCGTAAGAGCATCCCTTATCTAAGATGAAGCATTTGATCAAAAGAAAATATAAAGCTAGTTTTAAATTAAACGTTGTTGAAGTGGCAAAAGAAATCTGTAACTGCAACAAAATTCGATGTGTCTGAGAAAATGATGCGAGATTGGAGGAGGCAAGAAGATGTAAAAATTAAAAATTAAGTGTTGCATTTTTGAAAGGGTGTATAAATCGGGATCTGATTTTATGATTGATTTTTCAGGTTTCAAGACCCGAGTATATACGGTATGCTAACAGGCATATTTGCAGAATGGGGAAGGAAGCAGTTGTAACCAAGAATAATCCATATGAGCATTACTAGAATCTGTAAACCCTATATAGATGGCACCCAACTAGGAACAACATGCAGATCTATGAAGCTTTCTTTTACCAACATTAACCAGCTCATCACTTTACCATCCTCTCCTCCATTTTTTCATGTGTTTCCCAAACAAGACCAAGTACACGTACGTTTTTGGGGTTAAAATGCCCATCTGTTTGTAATTTGAGCCAGAAGAAATTTAACAAAGGCATTGGGTTTTCACACGGGGGGCCAATGCATGAGAACAGTACAGATAAGGTCTACCTTATGTTTTGATTTGCAACAGATATACCTGAAAGTGCACATGCATGAGAAAAGCGCAAAAGAGAAGCTCATTCTACACAGTTCAACACTGCAGGTTCATTCTGCTGCTGACAAAGCCCAAAGCCAAGCAGAGGTTGCCTCTATCAATAATTCCTAAGTTGGCAGTCATAAGCGCACAGGCTAACACATACAAAAACACACAGTGCTGAATATAATGTTAAGTCCAACAAAAGGACAAAAAAATAAAACTAAAACACATATTGATAAAAAATTAAAAAATACACTTAGCCTACCACTACATGCAGCTAACAATGGAACTAAAATAACACGGTTGGTGAATTGAAAGCTTAATATTTAGCCATCAAAATATTACAGTACATGTAAAGTAAAACTTTATCAAGGCTGATGCATGTAATTGCAAAGCTATAACAGATATATGCGTGGACCTGCAACGGGGTGCCCAGGATGAGGGATGGAGATAATTGTTGGTGTTATAATGATGTGTACATGATTAGGTCCAGAGATTGTTTGACACCATTCCAGGGACTGGTTGTTCTCTAGGGCTACAGGCCCATATGACCTTGAATTTAACTGAGCAGATTGGAGAATTTTTTTTTTACCTCACTTGTAGTTTAATAATTGACACAGGCTTTAGAAGGTAATGTTAATTTGGTTTAGCTTAGTGGGGAAAGGATTAATAAAATCATGACATTCTATAAACAAGAACAAAAGACTGCATACATTTAACTGCATTCATTTTATAATTAACTAGCAGAATACCCGCGCTTCGCAGCGGAGAAGTAATGTGTTAAAGAAGCAATGAAAAAGAAAAGGAAACATTTTGAAAATAACGTAACATGATTGTCAATGTAATTGTTTTGTCACTGTTGTGAGTGATGAGTGTTGCTGTCATATATATATATATATATTTACACACACACACATAAACATATATATATACATATCTATACATATACACATATATATACACACACACATATATACATACATATATATATATATCTACATATATACACATACATATACATACACACATACATACATACATACATACACACACATATATATACACAAATACATATATATATACACATACACACACACATATATAAACATATAAATACATATACATACATATCTACATATATACACACACAGCTATTTCGTATCAGTGCAATACGCTGCTTGTTAAAACGGATAACTCCCGCTCTTACGTGCAAGTCTGCGTGGATATTATGAACTATCATATTTGTTCAAGTTCTATTTAAATTTTATATAGAAGGAATTTTTATTTAGTCGACAGAAATATCTTTGGTACGAATGGTAAAAACAGACAGGAATATTATTCTTGAATAAATCAACTCAAACCTTAAACAACTTATAATATTTT
>JANRMT010027041.1:90239743-90250054 GCA_026402145.1 Polypterus bichir lapradei
CTATCTATCTACTGTATCTACTGTATTAGATAAAAGTCATTAGCAGACTCTCTGTGAGGATTTTCTCTGGAAACTCCACTTTTCTCCCACATTGCAAAGGCCATGTACAGTACATTAGCCTGACAGGTAACTCAGTATTGACCCAGTGTTTTACTGTTCATTTTGTACCTTTGTTGAGCTGGTTCCCTGCTCAGGGATGATTCCTTCCTTGACCCCATGTTACTAGAACAGGTATTTGTCTGCCCACAACCTTGATTTAGATCAGATACTGTAAACAGTTGAATGTTAGCTGACAATAAGCTTGAAACCTCCCCAGACATGTTACCCAGACAGGACCTGACAGAGGCATTGAGACTTACTCTATGTTATCCACTTGATTTGAGTCGTTAAGGATGAAGAAAAAGTGAGTTCAGGAGCTCTCAGACTCCTGAATAAACCTCTTTACTTAATATTTTTGCAAAATAAGAACCATACAAGAAAAATGCATTCTGAGATGCTGATAGGGTTATCTCTAGGGGTAAATATTAGGGTGACTGTTTTGAAGGTAGCAAACAATCTCTCCTCTGTATATCACATATGAAAAAGGGTGTTTCAGACAGTGTCTGGGAATGTTAATTTTAAAAGTTACATTAAGCTGCTTATTATAAAATGTAACATATTGCAAACAGTGTGCTACTTTTGGGTTCCTTATGAACACTTGCTTTTCAAAACTATGGGCACTATATAAGCAATGGCTCAGGTTAATATAACAATTTATAAAAAAAGAAGTCTGTCAGTTTGTAAAAAAAATATAGTGTTGCAAAACCATTGGTTGTGTTGTGCAGTAAATAATGCACCTTCTTTATCACTGCAGAGACTTGGGTTCAAATCCCAGACCAGTCAATTTGTCTGTGAGGTTTATAGGCCCATGCAGATTTTCTGCTCTTTAATGGTGCTGGTCCTGCTTCATGCTCCCTCTTCTTGTTTTATGAGCTCTTCAACCCAACACCACCAGTAATGTAACTGGATGAGCTGTGCAATGAGGACAAATCACCCTGAGCAAGGGGATGGTATAAAAAGTATTCAGTAATTTTATTAAAAAATAAATCAAAACCAAAAACAGTGTCCAAAGTGCAGTGCTTCAAAGTTAATAAATAAATAATCCATAAAAATGTAAAATGGGTGGAGGTTAAAAATCCAATAAATATTCCCATTAAAACGAGGTTAAAATCAATAGGTTAGAAGCAGTCCCTTTTTTAAAAACCCATTGCCTTCTCCTTTTAACTGGCAGCTCCCCTGCTTTTCCCATACGGACCTTGCAAGAGGGGAGTTGCCCTATCTGCAGGTGCAGCTGAGTTTCCTCCTGGTCGGGTAGCCTTCTGTCCCCTGGTTACATACAACTCACTCACCAGACTGAGACTTGGGTCCCCAGCAACCAGAGCACTCACACTAGGGCTTTCCATCCCAAGCCACCTCGACTCCCGCTGCCTTCTCGGCCTTATGCCTTACTCCTGGTCACTCCAGCTCCTCAGAACTGCTCAGCTGGAGTGGCCGCTTACTGCTGACCCCACCAAGTGTTGGCCAAGCATTCCTTCCAGGGCTCTACTCCCAGCTGCCTGCATTTACCAACGAGCCTGCTCTCTCTCGCTCGCTCCTGCACCGGCTCTCTTTGCCTCCTGCCTCCTTCGACTTCCTCTAACTTCTGCTCTCTTATCTTGCTTGTTCTTTTTCTCCCGATCTTTTGTGCCTGCCCGTACTTATATGGCTCTGTGGGCACAGTGTCTCAATCATGCACCGCAGGAAGCCAATGAAGCAATTTAGAACGATCGCACCTTCACATGCAGGTGCATCTCTCCCCAATTACCTCATCATCTTCCTGCGGCTACGCAAGCATGCCCACAGAGACTGACACGGTCAGTGGATTATTTATTAAAACTGGCCTTTTGTTTGGAGTCATGGACCTACTATACCGCACGCTCACATCCCAAAGATTGCCAGTCTCCGTGTTAAGTTAATTGTCTGAATTCAGCAATTGGTGAACTGATTCATATAAAATTGAATTTGCAGTGAATCTGTTTTTTGTCTTTCACAAAAATTTGCAAAACAAATGACATTTCGCTTCCTTCAAAATCCAAACCATTGACACAAGAAGAAAGGTGACTATTTCCTGTCTGGAAGTGTTTTCATTCTTTAATTCAGCATGTGTCATTCATTTCCTGTCTGGCTGTAGAAATTTTTTTAGCTGTGAGATACTGTATGTGTTGTGTTTGTACTAGTAACACAATGCTCACTTTTCCACTTATGGTAATAGTCTTGGCGCTCACAATCCAGAAGATGCATCAAACACAGAAACTCAAAGCTCCTAAATGCAAGTAGCGTAAGAGCCGTTATCTGCAGAAATCAAGCAAAAGGAAAGAAGGATTGCAGCCTTCTGTACAGTGAGCTGTCCTGTGGAGAAAACACAGCAAAGTGGACATTGGTGCATTTTTGTGTGCCTTTGTTTGGAAAATATTCAGCATGTCACATTTTTAAAAAAAATGCACTGCACCTCTGCAGTGATATGAATGAGAGGCAGAAGTAGAATTGATTTTACATGTATGCAAATGATTACCTGTCTTAGACAACTGTGGAAAAAAAACAGGTAAACACAGAAGTGTAAATGAGATTTTGGAGAGTAAAATTAATTGCTTTCTTCCACAAAAAGTTTAAAACCTCCACTTTTTTAGTGAGTTTTGTCATTCACAATCTGCATTGAAACAATTTAAGCGTTAATTTTGCAAAATTGTATGTGAACTGTAAGTTGCTAGCTGGATATACATACAGTATAATACAGTAGAATGAATTACCACATTTAGTATTGTTGCTGCCAAGTTAAGATAAATGTGTTCTGAGATTTTTCAGGTAAGGGTGCCAGAAGTATCAAGATAAGGTATGTAGGTATACTCACTAATCTTGGAGCCCAGGATTGGCAACATGTTGTATGTTGATTAGCACATGCGAGTAAATATTTCACTGTATTCTGACCTTATAAATGTATAAATCTGTTGTTACCGGAATAAACACTACAAGGTGTTGCAATTAGCAAAACAGGTTAAAAAAGGGAAGGCTAGATGGTGACCTTTGGTAGTCACAAGAAGAGGTTGTGCTCAAGATGTCAATCTTTCTAATCCTGCAATCTTTTTTTGTTCTTATGTTTTTATAGTATGTAGTGAATTGTGGTGACCTTTTCAAGATGCCTGATTTGGTGATCACAATCAGTGGAGTGGATTTCATCTTAGCTCCATATGCCTATACCCAGCCGGTGAGTTAAAATACACAAATTCTTTCAAACTTTTCAGACAAATAACAAAGACAAAAAAAAAACAACTGCAATAACTTTGCAGTGATGCAATTATGGTCCCCCGTGACCCTGTAGTTAGGATATGGCGGGTTGAATAATGGATGGATGGGACAATTATGGTTACAAGCATGTTGATTTACTTCTTTTTTTGTCTGCTCCTGTTAGGGGTCGCCATAGCGGATCATCTTTTTCCATATCTTTCTGTCCTCTTCTGTCCATCACCTGCATGTCCTCTCTCACCACATCCATAATCCTCCTCTTAGACCTTCCTCTTTTCCTCTGGTCTGACAGCTCTATCCTTAGCATCCTTTTCCCAATATACCATCTCTCCTCTGCATATGTCCAAACCAATGCAATCTTACCTCTCTGATTTTTTCTCCAAACTGTCCAACCTAATCTGACCCTCTAATGTACTTATTCTTAATTCTGTTCATCCTCATCACACCCATTGCAAATCTTAGCATCTTTAACTCTGCCACCTTCAGCTCTGTCTCCTGTTTCTTGGTCAGTTTCCCGTCTCCAACCCATATGACATAGCTGGTCTCACTACCGTCCTGTATTTCTTCCCTTTCACTCTTGCTAATAACCGTCTTTCTCAAATTTATCCTGACACTCTTCTACACCCATTCCACCCTGCCTGCACTCTCTTTTTCACCTCTTCCACAACCCCTGTTACTCTGTACTGTTGATCCCAAGTATTTAAACTCATCCACCTTTGCCAACTCTACTCCCTGCATCCTCACCATTCCACTGACCTCCCTCTCATTCACACACAGGTATTCTGTCTTGTCCCTACCAACCTTCATTCTTCTCCTCTCTAGAGTATATCTCCACCTCTCCAAAAAGTAAAAAAAAAAAAGACGAAATAGAGAAATAAAACAAATGGGAGCTGAAACTTTTATTTTGCTTGGCAGATCAATGGGGAAATGTGCATGAGTGCCCTGGAGAGTGACTCGCTGTGGACGCTGGGAGAAGTCTTCCTAAAGGAATACTACAGCATCTTCGACAGGAGCAACAATAGAGTGGGACTAGCAAAATCTGTACAGCTTTTTAATGCTAAATGAAAGCTGGAAATTGCTAGACCAGAATTAAACTAAGCTCATCTACAATGAGAGGAAAGTAATTTGTGATGTTCATGTACAGAATAACAATAATAATAAACTGGAATTATAAATTGCTACTTTTCAGATGTTTAAGCTTTTCATATGACAAGTAGACAACAGTTTCTTTTCTTTTGTGCTCAAAAAAGCCATACTCAATCCTTTATTCTGTTTTGCAATGAAATTTTTCTTAATATCATAAAGGAAAAAAACATAATAAAGAACATCAAAATAAAGTCATATATACGTTACTAACAGTATATTAGTAAAGAAAGCACAGAACCATCAAATTGCAAAAAGGTGGTAAGGTAATTGCAGCTCTGCAGTTGTATTGTTGATAAAGGTTTTTTTTTTTTTGTAAAACCATATAAAAGACTTTCAATAATCCATAATAAAAATTTCACACAGTATCGCTAAAGACAAAACATGCTAAGATTAAATTAGAAACATCCAGGTAAAGGTACATTTGAAGGAGAAAAGGAACCTTACACAGAACATAGCTGGTAAAAATATCAAAATGGCTGGTCACAGATTGAGAATATTCCCAGAAAGTGTGAAAAAATATTTCCTGGGCACTATCTGGGAAAAGCTTGCAGTATGGGCTTGAATTTAAGAACATGGCTCAGTGTTTATGAGGAATTTGGTATACTTGCTAAATAAATCAAACCTGGAAGTGTTGTGAGCTAATATTATTACATGAAATGCAGTAGTTATATTTGTAAAGATGGAAGGGGAAAGAAGAAGGAATAGATTTTATTGGTAGAGGGAAGTATAAAGGCTTCTGGAGAATGGTATATAATTTTGCCACTTGTTTCAAGTTAGTAGTTAGTTTTCTAAAAAGGGGTATATATGGGAAATTATGGAGAGGAATGGATAATAGGATGTCAAATGCTTTGTGAGCAGACCTCAGATGAAGATAAAAAGATAGGAAGGAACAGAGAGTATTAATTCCAAGGATTAAAATGTGGCAAAGCCCAAAGTTTTCAAATGTGTTTCCTAACACATTAATGCTTTTATCAGTCCTGGGTGAGAGGGATGTTGGTGGCCTTGAAATGGGTTGTGGAAGATTAGTGTCTGTGTATGCCATTTGGGGCAAGAGAAGTGCTTTTTTTGTTTTACGGTAGATTTTTCAGCGAATATTAGATTATCAGGTTAAGTGAGGAGGGCTGTGTTGTCAATTTGAGATTTTAGAAAGGGAGAGCAGAGGTTGACCTACATGAAATGGAATTTTTATCCATAACAGCCCAAGAAGGAAGGGGTTAGGAGTGGAAATAGCCAGTGTGAAGCTGGTTTTAAGGTTAATGCGGAACGATAAAGTTCCACACTGGGAAGAGGTACCAGTTAAAATGTAGTATCTGATAGTAGGGCTTTTATATTTCCTTATGGATTGGAGATATTTCCAATATTTTGCAAAAAAAAAGGGGCCAGGAAACATTGTGTTTGTAAGATGATTGTGAATAGCTACACTGATTTTCAGTCTTGATCAGAAAAGCAACAGGAGGGAGGTAACAGTTTGCTAGTAAGTCTTGAACTGCTTTCTGTGTTTTCTTATAATTAGGAAAGGCAGTTTTAGACAGGAAGAGGAAGATCAATATCTAAATATTTCAATGATTTAGTTACAGGAATAGAGGGAAGAGGGTATAATTGAAAAGTGACAGAGAGGATGACATCAGCATAAAGAGAAACCATTTAGGGGTGCCTTGGTTAAGATTGGAACAAGAAAAATATTTTCAGACAACAATTACACAAAACCCTAAAAAATCACATTGAACAATTTGGAAAAGAGGGAGTATACCTGCTTGCCCTCTGTCTCCCTAGATTCGGAAAGAATGAGAGATGTTTCAGTTGGTTTAATCCACTGCTATGGGGGAAGAATGTAAAGTTTTAATCATGTTGTTAGCATATTCTCTGAGCCCTAAAGATTTCAACTCCTGTCAAAGGAAAAGGTGATGTTTGTTATAACATAAGTACAGTGTCAATAATACACAGTGACCAGTGGATATGGTCCATTGCTTGGTGGGGGGCAATATACCCAGCATGATCAGAACCATCTTCTTGCTAGAAGTTTAGCCAGTAATTTGGTATCAGTGTTCATTAGTGAAACTGGTCATTTCTCAGCATAGTCTGCTGGTTCTGGATCCTGTTTTAGAATAAGAGTTATTATTGTTAATTTAATTGATGGGTTTATCATCCACATATAACTTGTGGTCAAACAATCCCCAAAAGATCTAAAACTCTCTGTAGGAATGTCATCAAGTGCAGGAGAGAGCTCTATAATTCAAAGACAGAAAGAACCTCCTTTAATTAATTTAGAGAGTACATTTGCAATGAAGTCCTGAAATATTGTGTGTTCTCCAAAAATCACCTTGTAGGAACTCTTGCCTTCCTGTACTATCGTTTGTTAGTCTAAATAATTTAGAAATTTAAAAATGAATGTGTTTGAATGAGACTTGTTGAAGAAATAAACTCTGTGGCATCTATATTTTATAGGGTTGAAATTATCAAGTCCCAAAAAAAATTTTGGCCATAGCTTTCCAAGAAACAGGATGCCTCCCTGCATTTCTTTAGTCCTTGCTCAGAAATTTGATTAGTCTGACACATCCCTCTTGTCCTTTCCCTGAGATAGCTGCATTGGGAAGCAAATCGGATTACAAAACAACCTTCTCAGCCAGCTGCACTCAAAGTCAAAAGTCAAAGTCAAAGTCAAAGTGAACTTTATTGTCATCTCAACCATATACAAGTATACAGATAGACGAAATTGCGAAGCTCAGGGCCCACAGTGTAACAACATGATGTGCAAATAAGGAGAACCTTTTTGGCTCAATGACCAGTAGGGCTTCTAACTTGGAGATCTAAACTTGCCATTTTAGGACTGCAGACATTTTGCATAGAAAGCTAGAGTTGACTCCATTTTGCTGCAAGTTTTGCTCAGAAACTAAAACTTTGCTCATAGATTTTTCATGCAGAGAAGAAACGTGAGAACCTGTGAGTGGCAACGAAGATGCTGTTTTTGTTTTGGTTCATATTTCTTTGTATTTTGCTAATTCTATGCACATTTTTTTAATTGTATTATAATGTTTAACTCATATTGTAACCTTATGTTAGAATATTCCGGTCAATTTATGACTGACAGTGGACTAATTCTTGGTAAAAAGCCTGACAAGATAAGGTGCTTGAACATATTTTTGATGATTAAAGCTTTTGGGACAAATGACTGTCACCAGACTTCTGAATCAAAACAAGTCACCCAGAAGACAAGTCTTCTCTGACATCAATGTTTCCTTTGATGATAAACTTCAGCTTTCATATCCATCCATCCATCCATCCATTATCCAACCTGCTATATCCTAACTACAGGGTCACGGAGGCCTGCTGGAGCCAATCCCAGCCAACATAGGGCGCAAGGCAGGAAACAAACCCCGGGCAGGACGCCAACCCTCCGCAGGGCACACACAGCCAGCACACACCAAGGACAATTTAGAATCGCCAATGCACCTAACCTGCATGTCATTGGACTCTGGGAGGAAACCGGAGTACCCAGAGGAAACCCACGCAGACACGGGGAGAACATGCAAACTCTACGCATGGAGGACCCGAACCCGGGTCTCCTAACTGCGAGGCAGCAGTGCTACCCACTGCTCCACCGTGCCGTCCTCATATCCATATTGCTTAAGTTTTATATTTTTATAACAAAGGTGTATTTAGCATTTTACATCCAAACTTTACTATCACACATTTTGTTTAACTTCATTTACTGTTGTGGTCTATGGCCTGTTTGTCATCACGGCCAATACCCCCAGACCGCCAGATGGAACCCTCCCTGCAGCATGGAGGTGCCCTGAAAACCAGCAGGGAATCATGGACAATGGAGTTTTCATCCACAGCCCTGCTGGATACCACAGGGGCTGCTAGAGGGAGCTGCAGGGAGGAGCAAAGAATATTATTTGCCCTACGCACCGGAAGTACGTCCGAGTCACATAGACAAGGGGAATGACGTGCTTCCGGGGTGAAGAAGAAAAGAAGAGTTTTGATCTGACCCGGAAGTGCTAAGAAGTCACATGGACTGAGGGTTCAGAAGCAATTCCGGGTCACAGACTATAAAATCAATCATAAAATCAGACCCCGACTTATATGCCCGTTCAAAAATGTGCCACTTATTTTTATTTTTTTTCATCTTTTTCCTTCCTCCAATCTCGCATTAGTTTCTCAGACGCATCGAATTTTGTTGCATCAGTGCAGGTACCAATTTCCTTTACTACTTCAACGACGTTTAATTTAAAATCAGCTTCATATTTTCTTCTGATCAAACGCTCCAACGTATATAAGGGACGCTCTTACGATAAAGGTGTATGAGGGTGTGAGATACAAAAAAACACAAATCAGTGCAAATGTTGCTTTGGAATAGTTTGGGTATTACCGTGTGGTCACGTAGGCACAATAGAGAAATGATGAGATTAGGAGCAAGCACTGGTACAGCACATTGCCGCACCCATATTGGAAAAAAAAGGTAGTGTGCTCCGTGGTTACTCTCTCAAGTTGGCGTTAGCATATCATAATCCCTTGTACTTATAGCGTTAGTTTTCTGCATTCAATTTCTACAACTGACATAATAAAATACCAGAAATTATACTGTATCCATGGGAGGACTTGTCCGCGAGTATATACGGTATATTATATTCTGCTATTATTCACTTTGGGGATTAATAATTTATATCAAATCAAAATCAAATCAAAATTTTACTGCTACTAACAACACTTCCCTGCTTTTAAATCTATCCTATTTCTGCACATTATGAATGACTGAAGTAAAACAGTGAGTGCAGGGCACCTGGTGCGAGGAGCTAACCATTTCTTTCCCACAAGATTAGTGGTTGAGGAGGGATGTTTCTGATAGTAAGCAAAATTGTTTAAACAAGTTAGAAATTATATTATATTTTTATTTGTGTTAAATGCAGAAAATGCCAAAATTAGACATAATCTCAACTCTGTCCACTAATATATGACATGTTTGGTGCATTCAGCAAATGACAGAAGCAGAGAAATAAATAGTTGATTTAAGAGATTGTTTAAAAAGAACAAATTGCTGAAGTGCAAGGAGGTTATGCTGGTTAGACCTCACCGAGTACTGTGTACAGTTTTTGTCTCCATGCTAAAACAACATGGACATAGCAGTGCTACAAAAAGTCCAGAGAAGAGCAACTAGGCTGATTCCAGGGTTACAGGGGATGAGTTATGAGGGAAGATTAAAACAGTTGAGCCTTTTCAGTTTAAGCCAAAGAAGACTAAGAGGAGACATGACTGAAGTGTTTAAAATTATGAAGGGAATTAGTACAGTAGATAGAAACTGTTATTTTAAAATGAGTTCATCAAGAACACAGCGACACAGTTGAAAACTTGTTAAAGGTAAATTTCACACAAACGTCTGGAAGTTTTACTTTACACAAAGAACCACAGGACACTTGGAAAAAGCTACCAAGTAGTGTGGCAGACAATAAGACTTTAGGGACTTTCAAAACTCGACTTGATGTTATTTTGGAAGAATTAAGTGGATATGAGCTTTGTTGCACTGAATGGCCTGTTCTCATTAAGATTGTTCTAAGATGTATGCTTGCTTGCAACACAGTAGGAAATAGCAGCCAGTTCTGGACTACTGCTTGTCTTTCATCTTGCTCCTGTCCAATTGATTTAAAAAGTTTTTTCTAACCTTTATTCTGGTTCACGATCTCTGTTTCAGCCATGTGTCTATTTTCAGAACTTGATGATTAGTCACAACAGGTCTCTTACAATAGGCAATACACTCACTTTCTGCCCTCAAAGATGGTGTGAGGTGGTTGTGTGTTTTCACAATGAGTGAATGGCACTTCAATGGTCCTAACATTTTCAAAATTTGAC
>JANRMT010027041.1:90250454-90342823 GCA_026402145.1 Polypterus bichir lapradei
ATAGATAGATAGATAGATAGATAGATAGATAGATAGATAGATAGATATCAAACCAGTTATTTCATGTCAAACTAACATTACAGATGGACAGGCACTGCGAACTGAGTGAGATTACATGCCAGTGTCATCCTTGCCACTATGCTATGCTCACACAATTTTGGTAAAAAAAAAAAATCATATCCAGAACTTCCAGAACAAGACAATACATATAGTGTAAAGATTACTATGGTGTTGTTTACTAATCCAGGTACTCTGAAAAAGAGACGAGGTATTGGTCTGAGCGGGTCTGTTCTGTCACCGGCAACAAATATGCTTGCTGTCGACCTTTTTCTGTCTTCCATTGAGTGATATCTGACCTGAAACAGCACTGTACAGGTGCTATGCATGTCTGAGCAGCTAAAGAGCAGATTGCACAGACTGGAATTGCTTGATTCCTTACGCCTCACTCACACTTTCCCAATGGAGATGTGTTATGTTGTTGTTGTTTAATTAATCTTATGTTACCTACTGTAGCCTCTATCATAGCCTCCATTAACAAATACTACACCATAACCAATAAAACTAGGCAATAATCAGTGCAAATTGAGCAGGCTAATATTTCCATTTAGTCTGATGGTTAAGATAGTTAGACTTATGTTATAATTCATAAATGATACATTCTATGAGAAAGGGCAATTTAAAACATCTAAATAAATAATCCTATCAGATACATATTTAAAATTTTTCAGTTTATCTTTTGCTATATAAAAGCCTATTCTATACACTTTTTCACTCTAATTAATGAGTCTTCCTCTCCTGGTAAAATGTAAAGAGTTGACTCTTGTGTTTCATGCAATTGACCACACCCTGAGCTATAACAGTGATGATTATGCACAAAGGCCATGAATTTCTGTTTCTGTTTGTTAACATTTAATTGTTTTTGTGATATTGCTTTTGGAAAGTTGTGTTGCAACATATCAGTTCAAACTATACATATTGGTTTTCAGAAATATTATAGCAAACCCCAGATTGTGTTTAGTAGTAGTTGTTTCTATTACAAAAAAACTGTTCAATAAACTAAATGGAATAATTGAATATGCATATGCAAGTGATCATAAAAAGTGTGTTGTATTAGAAATTATTTCTGCTCAACAGAAAAATATTATGCCTGAAGCAAATTGTGATTAATATGCAGTTAATTTTAATTACATTTTCTTTAATCAAACATCAGCCCTAACTATGACAAAGAACAAAAAAAAATTCACTCCCCAAATATACATATGAATAAAAAAAAAACAATTCTGACTTGACCAAAGATAAAAAGAGCAGTCACAGTCACAGTGAGCTATTATAAAGGCGTGTTGCTATTGGTACGAATGAGTCTCAGTAGTGTTTCTTGACACACTTCTGCTGAATAATTTGTTGACTAAAAGTACTCCATAATGCCCATCAGTTTTGTCTTCGTTTTTGCCTCTGCTACTGCCTCCAGAGGGTCGAGAGTACATCCCATAACTGTACCTGCTGTCATAATGTTTGGTATTTTTGTCACAAGTACATTGTAAAGTATTATTTTGAGTGATTATTTTGTTATTTTGAGGGTCAGATTCTAGGCAGTGTGGCATATCGGTTAGGTATTTGGACTTCTTAGCTTGAGGTTGTGGGTTCAATTCCTGTCACTTCACCTGCCTGAGCTCCAGTTGTACCTCAGATGTTTGTAAGTCGCCTTGGCTAAAGTCATTAGCCAAATATGTTGCTCTATGTTTAGTTATTATAATTAACATTTACTTAGTTGCATTTTCAAGAAACACCATTTTATTTTTTTTTTCATAAGTCTCCTTTTTGATGGTTGCTATGCACTGTATAGGTCACTCTCTCGGGTCACTTCCTCATTCGATTTTGCAAATTCCTCAAAGAAATACAAAATTAATTTGTGATTGGTGTTTGTTTAATGTTAAGAATATTCTGTCTCATTTCTGATTTTTTCAAGTACAAGTTTTACTTCAGGTTTCAGTTTTGTTATTAGATCCCTTTTTTGCTCTCCTGGATTTCTGACCTTGGCTTCAGTATTTACGTCCCATTTATCTCCTTGTCCTTTCATTATTTCTGAAACCACATCTACTTTCTTGAAGTGATGTTACTGGCCCAGCAAACTACAGCATAGAAAAGAACACTGGATTTAACAGAGATATGTAGATGAAGTCAAAAGTGAAAATGAAACTATTTACAATTTATATGGACAACGTGCTCCAGGAAACTGGGTTCAGCTTCCTTTCCAGACACTATCAGTCTGTAGTTCCTTTTGCATCTCTGTAGATTATTCTGTAAGTACTACACTTTCCCTTATGCACACAAAAGATATCCAAGTTAGTTAGGAATTAAAAAATTTGTGGACAAGCAGTTTGTCAACAGATGGCTTTTGCTTTGTGCTAGGAAATCCTTCAGCAGCTTGTGGTTCATACAGTTCAGAAAATCAGCAGCAGATTATTTAATGCCTTGTCAAGAGTTGTGAGACAAATTGGAGATACACATTGGGATGAGAAGCTTAAGGAAAGGCTGAGTGAAGTTTACAGTCAGCATAGAAAACAAACACAGAATTATACGACAGATGTTTGAAATGGGTTAGGCAACAAACCAAACTTAGATAATCCAGGAATAGAACTTAAACAAGCTAACACCTGGAGGAATTTTTTAAAATAAATTTGACTCTGCTACACCTGTTCAAGCTGCTTCTCTACTTTTACTACCTTCCAACAGCCAGTTCTTCTACACTGCATCAGCAACTCCCCCGTGTATTTTATTTTTACCACTTTGACCAGTATGGACAGTGGCATGCCTAACTTTATCCATTAGTGTAGGCTTTCAAAACAGAACAAAACTGAGTATCATTATGAACAATGCTACACATCTTCTTTTAGACAGAGTAACACTTACTTCTTTCAGCTAACAAATTTTTCAGCAGAAGTTTGTCAAGAAACAGAACTGGGGCTCCTTTATACCAACAGCAACACACTGTGTTTTTTTCTTTTTAATAATTCTGGTTTTGGTTGTTGTTTGTCATAATATATTACTATTATCCATCCATCCATCCATTATCCAACCCGCTGAATCCGAACACAGGTTCACAGGGGTCTGCTGGAGCCAATCCCAGGGCACAAGGCAGGAACCAATCCCGGTCAGGGTGCCAACCCACCTCAGGACACACACAAACACACCCACACACCAAGCACACACTAGAGCCAATTTAGAATAGCCAATCCACCTAACCTGCATGTTTTTGGACTGTGGGAGGAAACCGGAGTGCCCAGAGGAAACCAACACAGACACGGGGAGAACATGCAAACTCCACGCAGGGAGGACCCGGGTTCGCTTCCCTGGTCTCCTAAGTGCAAGGCAGCAGCGCTACCACTGCACCACCATGCCGCCCCTATTACTATTATTGATTTCTTAATTTATTTACTTATTTATTAGATAGATAGATAGATAGATAGATAGATACTTTATTAATCCCAAGGGGAAATTCACATAATCCAGCAGCAGTATACTGATACAAAGAAACAATATTAAATTAAATAGTAATAAAATAAATAAATAAATAAAAATAAAATGTTAGCATTTACTCCCCCGGGTGGAATTGAAGAGTCGCATAGTGTGGGGGAGGAACGATCGCCTCAGTCTGTCAGTGGAGCAGGACAGTGACAAAAGTCTGTCACTGAAGCTACTCCTCTGCCTGGAGATGACACTGTTCAGTGGATGCAGTGGATTATTCATGATTGACAGGAGTTTGCTTAATGCCCGTCGCTCTGCCACAGATGTTAAACTATCCAACTTAACTCCTACAATAGAGCCTGCCTTCTTAACAAGTTTGTCCAGGCGTGAGGCATCTTTCATCTTTATGCTGCCACCCCAGCACACCACCGCGTAGAAGAGGGCACTCGCCACAACTGTCTGGTAGAACATCTGCAGCATCTTACTGCAGATGTTGAAGGATGCCAACCTTCTCAGAAAGTATAGTCTGCTCTGACCTTTCTTACATAGAGCATCAGTATTGGCAGTCCACTCCAATTTGTCATCCAGCTGCACTCCCAGATATTTATAGGTCTGCACCCTCTGCACACAGTCACCTCTGATGATCACAGGGTCTATGAGGGGCCTGGGCCTCCTAAAATCCACCACCAGCTCCTTGGTTTTGCTGGTGTTAAGATGTAAGTGGTTTGAGTCGCACCATTTAACAAAGTCTTTGATTATTACTTATTTATTATTATTACTGAGCTTCAGTAAAATCTATCTATCTATCTATCTATCTATCTATCTATCTATCTATCTATCTATCTATCTATCTATCTGTCTGTCATGACCAGGGGTCTCATGCATAACGCCATGCTTAGAATTCACACTAAAACATGGCGTACAGACAAAAGTGGAAATGTTCGTACGCACAAAAAAATCCAGATGCATAATTTTTTTTTTTTTTACCAAATGAAACACAATACACTACAAAACTCTCATAGAAGATATAAATTCAACATTCAAAAAAGTATAAACAACATTCACAGTACAGGGGGGCTAGATAAATTTCACAGTATAGAAAATAATGTAAGATAACAAATAGGGAGTACAGGCCAAAAGACACAGGAAGCATAAATCAAAACAGTAATAAATGAGACATGTTATCATAAATCCTTCTTACAGATTTGCTGGATTTCAGTTTCTTAAGTGATAGGAAGTATTGTTTAAAATTATTAATGAACCATGTAAAAGATGGTTTGCTATTTCTCCACTTACTACAGTGTATATGGTATTTACCTAAGAGAATGACAATGTTAATCATATCAGAGACAGTTATCCATGTAGAACATAATATGAGATAAGTCAAACTGTGGGATATCATTAACCTTGAGTGATAACCAGCTGTGTATTTCTAACCAAAAATTAGCCGGAAAAGGCATGAAAAGAACTAGTGTTGTAATTTTTCACAAGTTGAATCACAAAAAACCTCAAATTTAAATCTTCTTTTTCGAAATTCTGCCACCGGGTATATATTATTAATTATCTTCAAATGTGTTTCTTTAGTTTTTGGGGAAACAGGCCACTAAACAAATTTAGAAAAAGCTGGGATGTTGCGGGTTGGATAATGGATGGATGGAAAAAGTCTTTTCCATAATTGACTGATCCCCATTAAATACTTGCAAATGCTTTTCTGAGTTAAAATCATGGAAAAGAATGGATTTAAAATTTGCTTTAATAACATTATTATTACATTTACTGTCATTTAGATTCCAATTTCCAATTTTTAAGTTTGGCAGCGCTGGCTTGACTTCTGAATATAACATGATGTTGTAGATTAACTGACTTAATGCCAATGGGATTGCATGAGAAACCTGCCTGTGTTCGTTTTGAGTACAACCTAATTTATTTCTTCAAAAAGGACATAAAATCTAGCAGATTACCTTCCAAGTCCAACAAATCAGTTACAAACAAGATATCACTCTTAAACCAGTTTCTATTAAATAATGACTTTCTATTAACTGTTATCACTCTATTGTTCCATAGGGTAGACATGTGGGGAGAAAAGTTGTGTGTAAATATCATTTTCCAGAAAGAAAGGATCTGTTTGTGGAAACTATATAATTTAACAGGAATTTTACTAATCTCAAAGTCGCATTTTAATAGAAACTCATCCAGATGCATAAATCTGTGCATTCGCCAACTTCCACATTCTTCTGCACCATAAATCCCGGTAGGGTGAAAAGTAACGCACATGCACGTGCCTGCTACCACTCCCCAAACTCCTCCCAGAATTAAGACTCTTTGAATAAGCAAATCAATATAAATAGCCCTTAAGCTCAGCGTTCTGTGAAAAGGCAATGGCAAAAGCACAGGGGAAACAGAAGAATTTCAGCGAATACTCGAAACTCGAAAGCTCAAGTTCACAAAGTCGCACAGTTCCCGAAATAAAAAAAGAAGTTGTCAGATATCAAAGTCGCCGTGAAAATGCGAGTGATAGCCCACAGTCTGAGTGTTGTCATATGAAAGCCTATTAGGGTACAGAGAATAGAAAAAAAAATAGGCACACAGTGGGAAAAAAAGCACAGAACTTTAATCTTGAAATTTCCACTTTAATTACATATAGTTTATTTTGTCATTAGAGTAGAACATCATAAACTTCATCTTAAAATCGTTTAATTTACTAGTTTCCCAAATCCCATCGTAACTAAAGTAGCATGTTAAATGCTTTGTTTTGTATTTGTTCTTCTATGTGCTCTATGTGTGTGAATCACTACGTGCTTCTTAAATGGGCTTTCTCTTCCTCAACAGGACACAAAATCCATTACATTCGTGATATTAGAGTTCTCTGAATAATTTAAATACTGAGATGTATACTTGTTATCATTTTCATGATAATAGGAGTTAAAGCACGTTATTAAACATGGGAACACGGTGGCGCAGTGATTGTTCCTGCCTCCCGCAAGATGCTTGCTGCACCATGCGCGACTTTCAATGAAATAATTTATTGCAGCTGTACTGTCTCTTTCAATCGTACTAACCCCCGATTCTTGTCCTTCCTTTTCTTTCTCCATGTAACCAATCGCCACACAATCAGCTCTGTAATAGATGTTAAGCCATCTGTAAGCTTAGAACTCAGATTCTTCAAAACTTTTAAGGAACATTGAAATATCTTCATAGTACATGTTTAATTATTCTATCCATCCATCCTTCCAGTGTCACGCCAGCCCCAGCAAGCATACAGAGCAAGGCAGGAACAATCACTGAACGAGACACCAGCTCGTTGTTAGCGCTGCGACACCGTGTCCTCACGTTTAATTATTAACAATATAGATTATTTAAATAATGTTAGCATTTTATCTGTATAATGTAATAAACAAATTTTGCTACATTTCATCTTAAAAATGATATCGTCATCATATGTAAATACGTGCTTTATAAAGTGGCTCAGATTATGCAACATTATAACTGTATCACAAGTTTACAGTGAGGTAATTGTACTTATAAGTACAAACAGTTCTACAAGGAGCACTTGATGGACTGATTGAGTGCATTTAGAGTTCTTGGGATGAAGCTGTTTCTGGATCACGAGGTCAGTACAGGAAAGGCTCTGAAACATTTGCCGTATGAGAGCAGTTCAAATAGCCACATTGGCTGAGACAGCAGCTACTTAATGCTCTATCCGGATAATTCATTTTCCAATCAGCTGCTGTAGAGCTGTGATCCCACACTCAGATAAAGTGGGATAAATACTCTGAGTGGTGCATTGAGAGTAATATGGAAAAAGATGTTCTGCTGTGGCAGCCCCTAATGGGAGCAGCTTAAAGAAGAAGAAGAAGGTGCAGTGAGAGTAACAACGCTAAAGCAGCTAAGGAATTTGAAATAGTTTGGCCATTCCGTGGACCATTATATTGTTACAGGTTAATTACAACCAGATGCCTTAAACTAATAAACAATATGCAGTTAATTTCAGTGTATTTGATAAAGCTGCCTCAGGGATGTGGATCTAAAAAAGAAAGGGAAACCACACAGGAACAAAAGCACTGCTTTGACACTGGGTGCCGCCAGTTTGCAAAACTGAGCAGAGAACTTGCGTGTGCCAAGCATTTAGCTGGCGTGAAAATGTGCATGGCTTTACGCCAAGTTTAGGTTTTATACATTGTGATCTGAGCATAGAAACAGGAGTACGCAACATTTTTGTGCGTATGCACCATTTACACATGAGTCCCCAGATGAGAAGATAACCGAGGAAGCTACACACAGGAAAAAATGTAGGATTAGATCAGTCATCTAGTACATAAGGCCTGGGATGACCAAGTTTGTGGTATCTTCTGTTAACCATTCAGTATGCCAATGAAGCTCATCTGCCTTTCATCATACTTTTCAGAAAGTGTTTCTGCTACAGATATCTTACATTGTTCAAGTTCCCAAGATGACTTTACACATTCCCCTTACTTTACACATTATAAAGACCTTCGAGAGGCTGGTCCAGGACTATGTCAGCTCTATTGAGAAAGACAACTTGGACCGACTACAGTTTGACTATTGGACTAAGCTTAAAGTGGAAGATCATGTATTTGCTTCATAAGGTTTGTTTCTACTTGGACAAAACTGGCAGTACTGTGATTATTGTACATTCTCCCATGTAATGAGCACCATTCGGCCATCCTTGTTAAAGTAAGCTCAGGGATATGAAAGAGGATGGGTCTGTGGTTTCCTGGATAATGAACTATCTGTCTTGAAGGCTGCCACTGTGAACATCAAGGAGTGCATCTCTGACGTGGATGTAACCAACACTGGAAAACCACATACTCCACATGCTGTAAATATGACATTAGGTCATGTCATTTTCAGAATGTACTAATACCATGTGTGTATGTTCTAAAAAAAAAGTTTATAGGACCAGGAAATTAATTATGTAGGAACCAAATGAAACAATTATAAAGTATGTCAACTGTTTTAATAAGGAAAGGTTTTGGACTGACTTTCCCCAAAAATATAAATTCCTTGTCTCAATGCACAGTCTCTGTCTCTCTCTCTTACAGTTCTGCTGCAGTAGTTCAGGTGATTCATGGTATGGCGATCTCCTGTTGGCTATTTTATTTCTTCTGTGTGTTATGCATTTTTAAAAGTTTGTTGAGGCATTAGGTGATACTTTCTGTCCAATGCCATTCTGACCTACTATATCAGCTCATGTAGTGTGCATGCACAAAGGTCTCCAATCAGTCTATATTCATGTTGCTTGCATCAGTGGTTCAAGAGTCTCACTTTAAAGTACAGTATGTTTAAAATCTGGTCATGGTGGCCATTTGCTCGTAAATGCTGTGCAGCATTGGCTTTGTTAACAGTTCTGCTTAGTAGTTGGTTCAAAACAGCTGTTATCTTTACCAAACATTAAAGTTTGCACCTACATGGTACATAACTTACAGAGTCTAAAGATAACTTACAAAACCCCAAAATATGGTAATGGAGAAAGCTTACATCTCTTTGACCTATTTAAATAAAAACATCTTATCTGAAATACTTTTAACATTTTAATGTTGAAAAGAAAGTAACTAGAATACATTCTTAATAATGATTCTACATAGTCCTATAAAACTCCCAAACATCAAGGTCAAAACAATCAAGCAACAAAACAAAATTTAAAAAATGAAAGAACAAGAAAATAAGGGCAGTAACACAAGACAAAAATTCCCTTACTTTTCAAATAGCAAGTTTGCTTGTGTGTTAGTTATCCAGTGATTATGATATGGGATAACTGTTATGCTTTTTAAATTATTATTATTATTATTAAGAAAAGTGAAATCCAGAAAAGGTTGGCTGGAACATCAGGGGCAAAGTAGCAACCACTCATTGGCAGGGCACCAGCCCATATTATGACCTACTCACATAAATGGGCCGATTTCAAGTCCCCAAATAACCTACCCTGCGTGTCTTTGGAATGTGTAAAGAAAACCTGACTATCTAGCTAAAAAACACTCAAGCATGCAGAGCAAAGGAAAATTAAGAGAAACTAGTTAATCTCACATGAAAATATTCTAAACTAAAAGCAGCACCCAGCATAGATAAGTAATTTCAGATTCAGGTCTGTTTGTGTGCTAGAATGGATTCAGGCTGTTCTGGGATTTCACTTGCTTTAAGCTACCAAATGGCATGGTTATTAAAACTGTAGTTAAAAAGTAAAAAAAAAAAAACAAATAGCAAAAAAGAAAGAAAAGGTACCCCCTGGTTAAAATTTTGAGTCGGACTTAGTTTTTGCAGAGATTGATACAATTGTGTGGATTTGTATACCGGACATACATACTTACATAAATATATCTTCTACATACATATACTTTCTACTGTATAATAAGACAATAAGATCTGTGTGCCCAGTCTCTCTGAAAATCTGATTGGTCAGTCTGGCTTTGGTGTGATTGGTCAGTTTGGTTTTGGAGACAGGATGAAAGAGAAAGTACAAGTGTGAGATGCATGAGGAGGAGTAAAGGCATGAGGCATGCTGATAGAGTTGTCTTCAATGATGACAAGTATAAAATTTGACAGGTGGTGAAAAAGGTGCCTTGTAAATAACGATAGTCTGAGAAGCGGGTGTTATGAGAATGCACTCAAGAGAGGGAATAACGGTTAAGAGTCGCTCACACATGCAAATATAGGGGTAAGGCACTGAAGGTGTACGTAGGGCAAAAGACAGCAAATATTTTAGAATTATTCTATTACCATTCTTTTACAGGTGTACAGTTATTCCTTGCGTTTTGGGGGGTTACGGGTACAGGACCTCCGCGATTTTGAAAAACCATGAATACGTTTTGGGCCCATGAGACAGAAGGATCACTGTGCAAGCAAATAACATGTGAAAGAGTGCCTGTCTAGTCAAAGATGCATGGCAGGCAAAGTGTGTAGTTCACTAGTTCTTTAGTTAACTGTAACATTTTACAAAATGTAACTAATAATAAATGTGTGTGTATACTTTGGATAATAAATGACAAAAAAGAATAGTATTACAGATACCAAAGAAATCCAACATAACAATTAGCACAAAATGATAAATGATAAACTCTCATGACACAGACCAGTATCACAGATACAGTTGATGGTGGTGTAGTTATAAAATGAAATTCCATGTGAACAGCCTCCTGAAAGTTATGCAAAGTTTTGTCCTACTGTGATGCTGATGTATCAGATGAAGACAGTTTCCAACCCTGTGTGGCGGACAGCCGGGGCCCTTGCCCGGCCACGGTCTCTTCTACATATGGTCCGGGGGAAAAGGCATGGACTGTACAATACCTCCTCCGGGACGCTACATTGCAGCCCCCCTGGATGGCAGTGGTGCCTCGGATACCCACAGGGCCCCATGGGAGTTGGAGTTCTCTTTGGCCCTGTTGTGGTGCGGGGATGCCACAAGGGGGCGCTGCAGTGGCCCCTGAGCCTGTGTGGGCGGTTCTTCCGCCACACCCGGAAGTGCAGCCGGAAACGAGCAATCAAGCACCTGAAGCACTTCTGGGTGGCTTATAAACGGAGCCAGCAGCCACTAATCTGGGAGCCAGAGTCGAGAGGAGGGAGACAAAGCTTGCCAGGAGGAGTGCTGGAGGAGAAAGAAAGAAAGAGAGAGAAGAGAAGAGAAAGAATTGTGTTTTGGTGTTCGGACTGTGTTGTTGTGCTTGTGGGAACGGGGAAGATGTTTCCACAAGGGGGAGGAAAAGAAAAGAAAAGCCCTGTGTGCTTTGAACCTGTGCCCTACGTCTGTCTGTGTCAGGGCTCGCCTTTACACCTGATAAAATCACATGAACAAGTGGGCACAAGACAGTAAAATAATTCCCTAGAAAGCTGTAATCCAATGGGGGTAATTGTAATTTAATTGTGCAGCGAATTTTTGAACCAAAAAGACACCACTGAATTGTGATCCTGTAAGTTTCTTATTGCTCACTTTTAAAACTAGTGCCCTCATCTTTCACCGAGCAGACTTCATAGTAGCTGCCAAAGCTGCCTGATGACACAGTACTCCAGAAAAATAACTTCCATTTAATTATTGATGACAAACCCGGAAATTGGCAGATCTGTGACACGTGAACCCGTGAATCACAAGGGCTGACCCCTCTATATATAGACACACACAGATTTTGAGCTTCATATAGTATTAGACAACAGCAGAATGTAAAAGTGATGTCCAACTTATTACACATTCTGGCCAGGATTCCAATGAGAACAAGACATGGCCAGAACGAACCAAATAATGGATGGTTGATGAGAGACTCAATATAATATTATTACAGTCTTTCTGTCTGTTAGGTGGCAGCAGCAATATACTGCAGATGCAGCTCGGCCTCCTGCAAGGGTTCAGGAGTGCTCTCAGGGCTATTGTTCTAAGTCTTAAGTAGAAGTGGAATCAATAAAAGGTCTAATATCACAGGGGAAAACTGTGTAAAAGCTTTTAAGGTCTTAAATATGTGTATCGCTGTTTAGGAAGGCCCACTGACCCTTTCATTACATCTTTCTGAATCCATGTTAATAAAGCCTTTTGCATAATCTGGTCTTTTCTAACTTTATTCTGGAAGAAAGGGTCTGGTTACGAACCCAGCTGGTCATAATATTTAGGAAGTAGAATGAAACTGGAATACCCATTGAAATAGAGAACATACAAACTCCACGCAGACAATCATCAAGCAAGAAAATGACTGCAAGCTGATCGCACCAACTACTTCCCTGCTATGCAAACTTGGGACAAAAATGTATTTCTATTCTGTAAAACATATAACTGAATTTGTTTACTGCCCTTTTGCATTCAGCATTTAAATTAACCTCAAAGCTAAGCACATAAATAAGTGGATGTTAAAACAACCAAAATGCTAAAAGAGACTCTTTTGCAGAATACTGATAGATGATTGATGTAGTGAGGGTGCAATCTGCCAGCTGTCTGCTACACTGAACGTATGATCTGAGTAAAGACGGAATTTCTTGACCCTGCTCTTGGTCATTGCTTAATTCTTTCTTTGTTCAAATTAGGAACTGCCTTCTGCAATACAGAAAAAAAAAAACTTTCTGAGAAGCCTTTTAAAATATATTTTCTAGAGCAGCATTCACTCTTCAAAAATATTGCATATTATATTTATCTGTGTAAGTCTAGACATTGTTATTAAAAAATGAAGTCAATTTTAATAGCTTTCTCGGTGCTATGCTAGTCTCAGTGCTGTACAGCAATAGAATAAGCTCTTTGTAAAAGTACAACATTTGAGAAATTTCTGTATTATTTTAGCTTACTTTGGCTTCTACAATAGTGATATTTTACTGTATACTGCATCTACAGTATATAACGAGTATCACCCAATTTCAACCATTACCACAGCTAGAAATGAAAGCAAATTTAAATAGCAGAAACAGAAAGAATTTCTTCCCTGTTTTTATAAATACTTATATTGAATTCAGAGATTTATCTTTGTTATAAAATTGTTCATGCTTTCACAAGCATGAATCTGGTGGTGCAGTGGTAGGGCTACTGCCTTGTAGCAAGGAGTCTGGGGTTCAAGTCCTGGGTGCGCCTTACAAGGAGTCTGCATGTTCTCCCTGTGTCCACTTGGGCTTCTTCTGAGTGCTTCAGCTTTCTCCCATGGACCATGCCGGTTAGATGGATTTTACCCCCTGATGTGTGCATATGTGTTCATAATGCAATGTTCCTGTCCAGCAGCAGATACTTGCTGGTATAACCTGCAGCTTCCCCGTAAACTTGCTCTGAATAAGCAGGTTTGGAAAATCGATGAAAGGTAATGGGTGTAACGCTGCTGTCTCTGGTCTAAAAAGCCCTGGGTTCAAACCATGCCTATGTAGAAGATTTGTGTGGGTTTTCTAAACATACGAGGGATGTTCAAAAAGTTTCCTCACTTTTATATTTTAGTTTGAAATGGTGAAGGTGAGAGGAGTGGTAATTGGGCATTAAAAAGTTGGTACGATGCTGGGAAAATTGCATCATAAACGAAGGTGACTGTATTGTAGACATTCTTAATAAATAGAGTTAAAAAAAAGTGAGGAAACTTTTTGAACGTCCCTCGTACTTCAGCTTTGGCCCTCACCCTAAAAACATGCAGCTTATACTGAACAGGATTCCTAAGTGTTAGGGTGATTCGACTTGAATGTGCCTAATAATCAGCTGGTGTCCCATTCCAAGAAAACTGGTCCCCACCACAATGCAATGAAAAATCCTGTTCACAAAATGGAATAATGGATGGTTAATCGTATGGGGTAGACTTCAGCAGAACAACTAATGAGACCGCTTGTGTATGGCCAATGTGACAGATACTATTCTTCATTATCTCATTACCTACATTGTTTTATTCAAACACTGATTTTATGGTTGACTGCTTTCTTGCATCTACTGAATTACACTATCCTCTTTGCATCTGATGCAATTCTCTTGGCACTGTACTACATAAATGATTTGGGGACAGTCTAATACTGTTGTGCAGTTGGAATTTACTCATATGTAACAGTTACAGTGTGAATGAGCACCAAAGAGTGGCACATTGCTTTTATATATGTGTAGTCTATAAAGGGAATCATAGTTTAGAAAGAGTATTCCTTTGAAATTTATTAAGATACATATATTATCTCCAGTGAATTTATATTTAAAGTACCATATTGCAATGGGTAGTTACAGTAGAAAGTTTCTGATGTGTACTTAAATTCCTATGGAGATCTCTGCAAAACTCCACACTATGCTACATTCAAAACTACACATCTAAATCATCTTCTTAGAAACAGCACTATTATCAATCTTGTCAAAAAAAGGAACTTTCTCTACTAAATAACAGCACTCAACCACTATGAATAGTCTTTTTTTCAGAAATGAGTCAAGTTCTTCATTTCATATGTTGTGTTCATCAAGTGGGCCTCTTCTGTGTTTCCAGACAGTAAATTGACTTACGTTTTTGACCTAAAAAAATTGTTTTGTTGAAGTAACGCCTTCAGTAGTCATCTTGAAACAACAACACAGAAATGAAAGACAGTTTTTTATGTATCTGTACTTTATGTTTTTCATAGCTGTTACTGCTACAACTGTAGCAGATCTATACTTACATCAGACTGATGGTCAGCTGTAACTTCTCCTTAAACACCAAGAAGTGCGCTTTGGAAAATGTTGATCATCAATAGTCATAAGCCTGACTTGGAAGAATACTTTTTTGGTTGTATTTGCTCAGTGTAAGGAGAACATAAACACTAATAGACTTCTTTCCTTTTCAAAAAAAAGTATAATGTCACTAAACTGGCTGATTCAGTTCTTTTCTGTCCCTTTACTGTTCACTATAAAATAACTTGTCCATTGCTACTTGCACTTACACCTTCATTCCTGAGTTTGCTTGTCTCTAGTGAACAGCAGTCACATGTGATTAAGGAGAGCAGTTGGAAAAGCATTTGTGAAAGCAAAGCAAGTTAAACATGGGCTGTTTGAGTGTAAAGTCTGTGAAGAAGAAAGTGATTTATCAGTGCTTGAAGGGAGCTGGTGCTCACCAATACTGGTACCTCCTTAATATAGCCTTATCACTACAAGTAGTAAATGTATGAGTATCACCAACCACTGTTTAATATAATATGTACAGTATATACTGGCCAGGGTGCTAGGTCGGGTGAACCCCCCCACCCCCCACCCATTTATTGGGGGAAATCAGGATCATGGGGAGAATGGGGGAAGAGTTTCATGGGGTAATTATGGGTGGACAAAAATATAATATTGGGATTCTTAAAAATAATGGAGGATTTTTTTTTTCATGTGTATTAGCTTCCAATGGAAATAGGATTACCTTTCACATTTTCCTCACCCCCAAATGATCAATGAAAACAAAGTCAACAATAACCAAGATACTGAACCTTGCAACAGTCACATGCCATTGCTGCCCACACTCTTCTCTCTTAGCTCATATACGACTAGCTAAAGGTTAGAGTGGTTTGGAAATCGATGGCCATCTGACAGTCGCATTCTTATCTCACTCCAGTATGTGCTTCTGTTTTTATAACTTTTATAACTAAAGTAAATCTAGCAAATTATCTTCGAGAGTTCCATTAAGTTGTTGTCTTAGCTATACAAGAATTGAATTGAATCTTTTGAGTATACTTTAGTACAGTGGTGGCGAACCTATGGCACGCGTGCCAAAGGGGGCACTCAGAGCCCTCTCTGTGGGCACGCGTGCCTTCAACCCAGCACAGAGTTCGTTACTATAAAGCCAGAGGGATGCGGGACCGGGCTGCTCCCCTCCCAGCTCCCCTCCCAGCTCCCCCTGCGCCAGAGGACTTTTATCACATCACCCTCCCCTCTGCCCAGCAGCCCAATGGGAGCTCTTCCACCCTCTCCTGTCTGGGGTAAGGCGGGCGGCTCACATGCTGCTTGAGGGTGCGGCACGGACTGCAGCCTGTTGAGTCTGTGATTCCCGTGGTGGGGTTGGAGGGGATGTGGTATAGCTGGTCCACAGCTCAAAATTGAAAAGGCCAGTTTTAATAGATAATCGCCGCACTCGCGGCTTAAAGGGGGTTATGGTAGAGTGGCTGGAGCGGTTTCCGGGAGCTTTGTGATGCGGGCGGTCCTCGCTTAAGCGCACAGGTGAGGAGTCGTCCGAATCTGTAATTGTTGCCGGGAGATGCTAATCACCACACCTGATCCACGACCCCGTAATATAGAAGAGAAACGTGAGGTGGATGGAAAGGGGATAAAGAAAGAGAGAGATAGAGAGCGAGCGAGCGAGCGTGCGCGCGCACACGGGAAAGGGAATGTAAATGGAAACCGGGGTTAATTCTCTGCCAAATAATTTTAAGTCAATGAGGGCACTTGGGATTGCTTTCCTTACTTTGTTTGGAACATCTTATGGTTGTGAGCAGTTGTTTTCATGCTTTGAATTATATCAGCGTTTCTCAACCTTTAAGTACTTGCGACCCAAGTTTTCATAACAGTTTTAAATGCGACCCCCCAAACGTTTTTTTGAAACCCTAATAAAATGTATTCCTATATTTTTTGCTGCCAATACACCGCTACAAGTTTAAAATTTCCCTACGAATACCGAACTTACGCCACATATGGCAACATTCGTGCCCCCTTTTTTGTTACTTTGCGCGGCCCACAGTTTAAAAACCGCTGAATTCTATCAAATCTGACACCAGAAACAGACTAACAGATGACCTGAGTGCTACATGTGTTGCTCTCAAACTTACAAAGTGTGAGCCAAGGTTAGATAAATTATCAGCATGCATACAACAGCAAAAATCACATTAATTGTTCAAAACCATACCGAATGCAGACTTTTACCTTTCAATAAAAAGTTGTTTGTATCATTGAAAGCTCTGTTATTATGTTTTTCTTTTAAGACAAAAGATGTTAATGTATGAGTTGTTTTCAGGTTAAACCTGTCAGTATTCAGGTTAAATTGCCGTGTTGGCACTTTGTGATAAATAAGTGAGTTTTAGGTTGCAGTTTGGGCACTCGGTTTCTAAAAGGTTCGCCATCACTGCTTTAGTATAACATTTACCATTTGTAATGACAATTCCCATAGCATCAAAGTACAGGGAGCACTCTGTCTGTAAATTAATATTGGTCAACTTGGCTACCATCCCAAGTTAGATGTTGGGTAGAAAAAAAATTCAGCTGCCCATGTGAATCAACTGTGATGGATGGCCAGCAACTCAACCCGGCTGGGACACCCCTGGAATGAAAGGATGGGGGAAGGCAGCTACTTGCCGACAAAACACTAGATGGCAGCTACCCTGGAGTGTAGTGGTGCCCCAAATTCCCGCAGGGTATTCAGGAACTTGGAATTCGCTTTCTCGGCCCTTTTGGGTGCCGTGGGTGCTGCCAGGGGAAGCTGTCGAAGGACCTGGGGAGTCATCCTTTCCATTAAGCCCGGAAGTATGAGGTAGTCATGAGGACGGAAGCCCCAAAGTACTTCTGGGCTGGAAAAAAAGGGCAGTTCTTCATTAGACCCGGAAGTGCTAGTCAGTCACGTGCTAGTCAGTCAGGGTCAAGGACTATTTAAAGGACTGATGGGAACCCAGCAAGGGAGCCAGAGGAGTGTGACAGAGCTTGCTGGGAGGTGTGGAGGAGAGATTTGTGTGTATTGGGAATATTATTGAGTTGATTTGCCTGTTTGGTGGTGGCGGTGGTGCTTGAAGGGCACTATTTAAAAGAAGAAATTAAAAAAAAAACTTCTTATTGCTTTTAACCTGTGTCCAGCGTATCTGTCTGTTCGGGTTACAGGGGTGATGGCGAACCCTAGCGTCTTACACAGTTCAGTGTTCATTGTTTATATGTGTACGGTGGTCAACTGTATCAGCACCTTTCATTCTTTTAACATGGCAAATTATTTTTTTATCTAAATCACACTGACTTAGTATTGTAAGGCTTAGTACACTAAGGCTATTAGACGATTTACTCACATGCATAAAGTACAAGGGACTCTGCTTTTCATGGTACCCTGATAGGTTTCAGTCTAAGTTATCATGCAAAGACCTTTTCTCATACAAAATGCTTAAACATTCACTTTCCATGTGTGCTGTTTTGTGCAATAGTTAACTTTTAAATGAATTAAGAACTTACTAGTTGGATGGGCTGGTGTGTGTCACTAAAATAAACAATTAAGGGTGGAAAATGTTAACATGTGAGACAACTAAAATGAAGTATTAAAATGTTGCCTGAGCAATAAGAGCTTCATCAGCAGTGATTGACTTGTTATTAAAAAATTGGATTGGAACAGAAACCTACTTACTCTTATCCTCTAGGACTGACGTTGCTCACCCTTATATATAATTTCAAGAGTCTCAAAAGTTTCATTATGAATAGGAACAACACAAGAAATGGTAGTTTTACACAACTTACATGCCATATCAATGATTCAGTAATTCAACATGCCATTCATTTATTTGGAATTAAACATCTACTCGTGAAACCGCAGTAAATCAGGAAACACAAAGAAGTAGTGTTCAAGGTTCCAGTCCAGCAATGAGTTACCATAAGTATGGATTTCAATCACAAACAAAAAGACTAAATTCTTGAGTCTTGAGTGAAAAGATACTGATGAAGTGGTTGTGCACATCAGCAATTTTCAACCTTTTTGACTTGAGGACCAGTTGAAGTATTGAAAATTCTTTGCCGATCTAGTCAAGGGAATCAGAGACCTTAGTGGAAGGGGGTCCCTCTTGGAGTTTAGAGTGTCCTGAATTATTAACATTAGCATGCTGAAAATCAGGGGTTTGAAATATTTTTACTAAAATGCATGCTTTGTGTGCTTTTCACAGACAGGCAGTTGGGAATGACTGCTCTAAAGTACATTCCTTGCCTGACTCTCGTGGAATGGAAAGAAAATTCTATGGATCGGTGACAGTACATGGACTGGCAACTGGGAAACTTAGGTATAGATGATGGATAGGATTTATATAGATATACCTACAGTATGTACGTAACAGAAGGAGCCATGGCTAGTTTATTTCACATATACACTTGTGTGTGTGTGTACGTGTCTACAGTGTATGTGTGTGTACACAGTAAATACAGCATGCATTTATTGTTTTGCAAAATTATTCTATCTGCTGACCAATTCCCTAGTTTTGCTGAATATCATTTTGCTCTCTGTGATATTTTAATTTAAAAAAATGAAACTTAACACTATTTTTTGTTTGATACTAGAAAAATAAATAAATAAATAAACAGTGCCATAAGTATTTAATCCTTTGTTACATCTATCAAAAATAATGGCCTAAAGAGGTGACAGATGCATTGCAAATTACCCCCACCAATGAATTGTTAAAATAACGGGCACATTGTTAGGAAAAGTGTACAAAACAATATTCAAAAATTTGGAAGTGCCCACAGACAATGTTGGTTATATTTTTAAGAAACTGGAAGCTACACCAAGCCATCCAGACCTTTTATAGATAAGGCCACCCCTTAAAACTTAATGTGAAAGCAAAAAAGTGAGAGTGAAGCTACAAAGAACAAACAATCACCTTGGAGTAGCTACAGAGTTCAGTAACTGATAGGTACACCAGTCAATCATATCAAGAGCTCTATATACCCAGTGCCGGTGCTAGGTTATACTGTATTGCGCCCTAGGCCAAGGTATTAGTGTGCCAACCAACTGTTCGGTAGCTAACCTGTGCTGCTGGGTTTTTCCCCCTCTAATGATCTGCGTTCAAGGCGAATGCCTAATTCGCCTTAATGGTGATGCCGGCCCTGTGTATGCCAGAAGTCTATGTGGTAGAATGGCATAAAAGATTACTCAAAAATTACTACCTCAAAGCACTTCTGTAATTTTCCAGCACAGGGTCATGGGGTTTTCTGGAGCTAATCCCAGCCAACACAGGAAACAAACCCCAGGCAGGGCGCCAGCCCACCGCAGGCACACACACACACCCCCACACACTAAGCACACACTAGGGACAATTTAGAATCACCAATGCACCTAACCTGCATGTCTTTGGACTGTGGGAGGAAACTGGAGCACCCGGCGGAAACACACGGAGACACGGGGAGAACATACAAACTCCACTCAGGGAGGACCAAGAAAAAGCGAATGCGGGTCTCCTAACTGTGAGGCAGCAGCGCTACCACTGCTCCAACGTGCCGCCCCTGACCCATTCATAATGTGGGGAAATGTTTTGTGTTATGATTATTCAAATTAGAGCTTATTGTCCAAAGTTAAGAGAGATGTGTGGTGCAACACTGACCAGAAACACACCATGTTTACAATAATGTACAGTGGAGGTAGAATTAAGCTGTGGGGCTGCTTTTCATCAGCAGGAACTGAACATCTGCTTAAAAATGAAGTCTGTTTATGATACTTACAAGGAAGGGTTTTTAAGTAAAAAAGGTGATAGAGGAGAGATGGGAAAAAAGTAAGGGGAAGAGAGGCAACTATGCTGACAAAATTAGAAAAAGCACTTGCAGAATGCTGAAGCGAAAAGGACAAGAAAAGAAAACAAAACAGCAGAACACTAAAAACAACAAAGAGAAGAAAAAGAGAAAGCTTTAGCAAAAGGAAGAGAAAGAATAAGCTCTAGTATACAACAAATGGGAGACTGAAAGCTGTTATCATAAACGCTGAAAACACGTGGAAAGGGAAAGCCCTAGCAAAACACAGAAACGCAATGAAAAAAAAAGATAGCAAAGATGATTCAGGGTAATGAAAGTAAGTGCTGATCACAACAAAGTACATTCTGAGAGAGGGGGTTTATAGGAAGAGGAAGAGAAAGAGAGAAACAACCAGCAGGATGAATGACAAGGCGATTTACAAGAAGGGAAAAAGAGTGTGCTGTAGTAGAACATAAAGACAGCTGAGATAGGATAAGAAACAACACACTAAGGCAAACGAAACAGAACACAGTAGACAAGAGGCCAGTGAAGAAGACAGTTCTGTGTTTGTTTGTTTGGTCATCATGCACTCAAGGTTTGGGGCCCCAAAAGAAGAGTGAATTATTATTAAAAACTGTTGGGTGTCTATCACTGTAATTTTAAGCATTTAAGTAAAGATGAAGGTTTATGCTTTAAGCTGGAGTAAAGTGTGATTATGTAATGCTTTATTACATTAAATATTTCAAAGTAGGTAAGGAGGGGAAAGTAAGTGTTACAGATATTATAAATGTGAATACTGTGGTGGCAACACCTTATGAAAAGAACTCAGGGTTCTGCACACTGATTTAAAGAAAGAGGATTTTCAGGGGTTACACCTGTTATTGTTGCAAAAGACAGCTTTGCAAGTATTGGCTTGTTATGATTGAATACATTTGCAAACATATTTATTTTTTTCCTTCTTAAGAATTTTTTGTACATAAAATAGTAGCACATCCAAATATAATAATTTTGGAGTTTTGGATCTTCAAATTAAAAAATATGGTAGAGAACAAAATTTAATTGTAGAATGTATTTAATCCATCCATTTTCCAACCTGCTGAATCCGAACACAGGGTCACGGGGGTCTGCTGGAGCCAATCCCAGCCAACACAGGGCACAAGGCAGGAAACAATCCCGGGCAGGGTGCCAACCCACCGTAGTGTAGAATGTATTATTTTGCAAAATTAGGGATTCATAATGAAATTGCTACTACTCCATTATGCATATATGTAGATGGAGGAAGAACAGAATTAAGCAAATGTAACAGAATAATCTACAAGAACAGCAGTTACAGGAATAGGAGTAACTACAGGAAGTTTAGCCAGTAGTGTCATAAATTCACCCTAACTGTTTAAGGGAGAAGAAAATGAATGGATGAATGATTTATGAATGGGTGAACGGTCTATGTAAACAAAAAACAGAAAAAAGAAAAAGAAAGAAGGAAAGAATCATGGTTGAAAATGGGAAACAAATACAGCTGGACAGCTCATGGCAATTTGTTCATGACACTTAAGTGCTACTTGAGTACTGATAAAAGGCTACCTTGTTCTAAAATATTTCTGAGTTTAAGTTGGCTCCAAAATCTGTACTAACCCCCACTTTCTCCACTGTTCTCCTTCCGCTTTCCGTTGTGGCGATCTGTGCCACCACCACCTGATCAAAGCACCATGCAGTGTTGTATCGAAGGGGTCACACACGCACTATTAGGGGGCAGCCAGAAAGACCAACAAAGTGCAAAAACTCACCGGATGGGGATATAAGATGGCATACTAATGTTTCTCTCCTTTTTTTATCAGAAAGACCGAAGAACAGACGAATTGTGATACATGAAGTCTCTTCTAAAACATGAGCACATACAAGGAAGAACCTCCGTATTCCAGTCGTCCTCACGTGATGACTTCAACTCATTCACCCTCTGGTTACATCATCTCTGTCACATCCCATCCACGTCATCTCACCTCTGCACTAATTTCTGGTCCATCCACCAAAAAATCAGCCACCTTTCAAGTATCAATGGCAAATGTATATGCTAGCTCTTGCAGTGCTGTACAAAAAAGTGAATATTTTGATTCACGTACAGTATATGGGGACGGTTCCCCAACCCTTAATCTGTCTCTCTGGTCTCTTTTTAACAAAAACCAGAGGTTCACATAACCATCATTGTCTAATTCTTCCACGTGGAACCTGAAAACCATGAGGACTGATTGAGATCATTGATGCTAGGTAGAATGCTGAGTGGGGGCTGGGAGGTCTTATGGCCTTGGAACCCCTGCAGATTTTGTATTTTTTTTGTGTCCACCCTGTCCTTCGGAACCTTACTTTATTTTTTGTTAATTAGTATTGCCTAATTTTTACTGTATATATATATTTTTTTTTCTTTCTTCATCCTGTAAAGCACATTGAGCTACATAATTTGTATGAAAGCATGCTATTCAAATAAATGTTGTTGTTGTTGTGAAGTCCTAAATAATGCAGGACATTGCATTCAACTAGAGTAGGTAGTCAGAGTCAGAGTGTTCATTAAGCCATGATGCGCCATCTAGTATTATAGCAAAAGATGTGTTAAAAAATGAATATTAATGCTCGTCAGGATGGTGTAAAACTGTTGAATGGTAATACACTGAATACAAAGAGCATTACCAAAAATACAGCTAAGCGAGGCATTTGCTTCAGGACTTTTGGGTAGGGTGCTACCAATGGCATATTATGACAATCTAAGTTAAGAAATGAACTCCATATACAGTTCCAAATTAAATTAGTCAGTGGTTACCACGGGTTTAGGAAGCTGCATCCAACCTGGTGTTAAGAATCAGTTTCTAATGGTCTCTCAGCTTATCTAAAGTTGTATTGTTATGAAAACACTCATGAAGATTTGTATTCTTGAGTTTAATACTGAACTGGGAATGAGCCTGTATGTACATAAAGTTACAATTTATCAGATATATTAGCTGAAGTGTCCGGGTATATTTGTATTATGGGTTAAGGAAAGGTTTATGTGTTTTTTAAATGGTGACCATGTTGTTATTGCTTGCTGTCCCATCTATCATCCACACTGCTTCTCTATCAATGTCTCTGCTCTTGTGAGTTTGAGAATTTGTTTTTTGTTTGGTTTGATTGGATTCAAGAGTTGCGATAACTCCTTGCGGGTTTGTAACCATGGATGCTGTCGTGTCTGCCTCATCCTCTTAGTTGAAGGACTGTTCGTAGTTTTTAAATTATGAAGAAAAGCTGACATTATTTTCTTCATATTAGTGATTTTCCTTTGTGTTGCACTGCATTTAAACTCTCGATCAAGTCTCACCCTTACAACCACCTGCAAAAGCACATGATACTCCTTTTTATAATAAGTTAGACTGGAGCAGCACATAGCATTACCCAGGTAAGCAATGCTAAGCATGTTTATTTTGTCTGTTAGTCTGGCTTCAGTCTGATCAGATATATCACTTGCTCTGAGCAAGTAGTTGGCTGTGGTGTTCAAACTATGGCAAAGAAAAAAAAATAACTCACTGGGACCTCCAGGGTCCAGATTTTGGGTTCTAAAGTGTCTATCTTGTCCATACATTCCTAGAGATCAACTATGCAAAAAATTCAGATCAGTCGAAGAATGTATGATTTTATAGGGAACATATATAGTCATGTAGATATGCATGGAGGACAGCTTAAGTGCTGAAGTGAGGGCCATAACCTGCTGAACCTTGTGTTGACACTGTGGTTTAATGCCCTCTCACTTCGTCCCTCTGCAGAATGGAAGCCTAACCACCACTCAAATTCTGACATAACCTCCATTGTCCCCTTTGCTGAACCATCCCCTTCCTGAAGACCTACATTATCAAGACGGCCATCAACCCAGGGAGTTCAATCTAGAACTACTCGTTTAACGGGCTGGCATTTAATGGTGACACAGAATGGAGTCCCCTGTTTTACAGAGAAACAGAGAGACAGAGAGAGAGATTGTTCAGGCTAAGGGTAAAAATGTTGACATCACAAAAACACAGATTGCAAGAGTGGTAAATCCTCCACCAACTCCCATTTACTGTGTTATGCAAGAAATCCAGTTTTCTTGCATGAGAGCTTTTTGTGTTTTTTGAGCTGCAGATGCAGCAATTTAATTCTACTGATGATTATGCCTTATTATTCAAGTAGTAGAAAGACAGAGAAATTTTTACCAGTACCTCTGCTCTTGAGGCTTCTTTTTTTCTTCTTTCTGCAAGATTAAACAAAAGACTCATTATTTATACTGACCCTAGCACATTGTTGGACTTGTTTTCATGTTTTTAAATGCTGTCATCTTCTTCCTTCTATTATCTCTAACCTAAAACCTTTGAACCAGAAAGGATTTGTTTTTAACACTAAAACCAAGCCATTCTTTATTTGAAAAGCAACATAAAAAACATGTATGGTAGTATGAAAATGTTTCCTAGCACTTACAGTTTATGGTGCTGATGATGATAATGGGGGAAAGATAATGGAGAACTAACAACAGGAACCTCATTGCTAGAGACCAGAAATGTAAATAAAATGGTATTCTTTGTTTTATGGTTACCACTACTGTAGGTTGTATGACTGTTTGTTGTATACTAATAAATTGATCTTACAAATTGACTTATATTCTCTTTTCATCCATTTTTAAACACACTTTTTCTTTTATGAGGTTTTGCACATCCAAAGCAGAAAACTGGATTAGCAAAAGAAAACAGCATAAACTACAAAATAATAAAATGATAATGGTAATCCCAAAAAAAGCTAATGGGCTTCTAATCTATGAATGGCAAGGCATTTCTCTTCACGGAGAGACAAATGAAATAGCAAATATAGCACATGCAGATATGCATTCTACTTTAAAATATGAAGTTGATAGAACTGACTGTTTATTATGGGGTGGTGTGTGTATTATGATATCTTGTATAAAAAAATGAACTAGATTAGTAATGGACTATCCTGCTGTTCTGAGCCTTAATAATAGAATAAAACAGCAAAGTATATAACAGGAAGGTGTTTGCTTTTTGGTATCTAATTGTAATAATTTGAATTACTGTGGCTGTAATTGGCTTTCCTTTCAACCCAGAGCCTGGGGAAGTTGACAAATGAGAAAAGAACACTCAGTCCAGGTCACCCAGTTGCTTAGTTAGTAGTTACACTTTCCTGTATCAGATAGATATGTAAAGTAGGCTACAATAGATAAATAGATATGTAAAGGTGTCTATAATTGATAGATATGTAAAGGTGTCTATATTAGATAGATAGATAGAGATAGGTATAATTTATATATAAACTAATAGACTCTGCACTGTACTTTACCATGGCCATCAAACCTTCATTTGGTCTTATGATCTTTGACTCACTACTGAGGCAGTGTGGAAAAAGAATCAATAAATGGAATTTGTGCTGTACTTTAGCATTGATTAAATACTTGAATTCCAGGATATTAAAGAAATCTTTGAATTTCTTAGAATTTGTATGCCACTTCTGGAAAATGCCCTCGTGTGCTAAAACAGGACATGCTCAAATGGAACTGAGCGTTTAAATTGAAGACCCACATACCCCTTCATTCATTTATCATGAGTCCAAACCAGTAATAGCTTGTTCACTGGCTAACGTTGTAGTAAAAGTAAAAAAAGATACAAAATGAGCTTTCCGTCTTGTGGTTTTTATGAGCATCTTTATCTTGCGGATAACCTTTGTTCAATGGAGAAGGCTTTCTGTATCAAATCATGAAAACACTGAAATATTTCTAAAAAAATGCTTCCTTTATCAGTATTAACCAGTTTATACATTTACTGTTTGTTTTACTATTTAAAAGTTGTGATCTTACTTACCATTTATTTTAATTCTGACAATTACAGTCAGTAGGAGCAGAAAAACCAATGTTCCAAAAAATATACAAAATGGCAGCACCAAATTGTTTGTGGTACTAGAAAATTAAACAGAGAAAAATACATATATTCAAACACATGTAAATGCACAATTTTTATCAATATGTTTTTTAAAAATAAAAATCTTGTTTCTGATAAACATGCACTTTACAATGGATTAGTGAATATGTTTCTGCCTTACAGTCAGTTCTGTAGGGTTAGACCCTGAATTAGATTAAGGTTATATGATAATATGATATTACAATACTTAGAAACTTGTATCATGCATATTATAACTGTAAATTATTGTTACCTGAATACACAGATTTACAAACAAAATGAAACTACACATACGGTCCTACTTTTTTACCTTGTGAATAAATCTTTTCATCCAACATTTCCTTAAACTATGATGAAATGTTCTCTTGAATTGGACAACTTCTTCCAGGAATCCCGTAAAGAAGTCCTACTTGTCTTGTGTCTTGCCTTAGTTTTTTTTTCACTTTTGCATTCAAGTTCTATTTTTCACATGTATCTATCTACCCATCTTCTTCTAGGCTTTATAAAAGATTAAAGACACAAAGGGGAAGTCACATATCTCAACAGCATCAGTTAAGAATATCAACTAATGTCTGACATTTGCCAGGATGTTCATCTCCTGCATTAGAATTCTTAATGCAATTTTATATCATTCACATTTTCTAGTGTATTTAACACCATTGTTCCTCATTGTCTGGATAAAAAGCTCATGACTATACATGTTGATGCCCCTACAATCTTCTGAATCATGGACTACCTGACCAACAGACTGCAGTTTGTGAGGCTAGGGGACTGAGCGTCAGAAATGGTAGTGTGTAATCCTGGAGCATCTCAAGGAACTGTCCTGTCTCCCTTCTTGTTTACTCTTGACGCAAGAGATTTCCAGTATAATACCAGTGCTTTCCACCTACAGTAATTCTCAGATTACTCCTCCATTATGGGGTGCATTAATAATGGATATGGGTCAGAGTACTAGATGATTGTAGGGGGCTTTGTCTTGTGGTTCAGATAGAACCACCTGCAACTCAATGCCAAAAAGACATGGACATCTTGTATGCAAAAGACCCTCTGTGACCAGTCACCATACAGGGGTAGGACATGGATATGTTGCTCTATGCTGTGGTCTCCTGGGAAAGCAACATGAGTTGCCAATGCCTGAACAAACTTGTCAGGGAAGCCTGCTTCATCACAAGGCAAACCCTGCACACATTGGAAGCTGTTGTGGAAAAGAGGATGTTGGCAAAACCAGATGCCATCATGAAATATGTGTGTCATCCCCTCCAGGAGGTGCTACTTTGGAGCACTTTTAGCATCAGACAAATTTCACCATGGTGTGCTGAGAAGTGCCTCTGGGGATCCTTCTGCTTGCCGCTATCAGGCAACTAAATGCTTACTTCCAATGTCCCAAACTAAATACTTATACTCCAAGTTAATTTAACAATTTCTGCACAATGTACATTTATTTATTAGAGCATTAGAACAATCTGGATTAGAACAAGCCATGTAGCCCTAAAGAGCTCACCTGTCCTTTCCATTTAATTCTTCCAAAAGAAAATCAAGTCTCGTTAGATTGATTGAACTATTTGCTGTGTTAGGCTGTATCTTGTTTATGTTTGTGCAATATACCCTTGGGACTAATAAAGTTCATGTAATCTAATACAAAATATCAAAGGAAAACAGTTATGCCTTGTGATTGGGAGTAGGACACCCATAAATACAAAAATCCTCAAATACATTATAGGCCCATGATTACTGTATATTCTAAGTTTATTGCACTCAATAAGATCCAAATGTTGTGAGATAGTACAAAAGCAAATCATGAAGGTTAGGCTGGCTGCCAAGACAAAGAGTAATTTAGCAATTCTTTAGTGAACTATAACCTTTCACAAAATGTAACTTATAATGAATTTGTGTTGTAGAAGACCAGCCCCCAGACACAGACAGACATACAACAGATGTCCAAAAACACACACATTTATTACACTTCTGGTAATACACATTACCACACAATGCCCAAAACCAAATCTTCAATCACTTCTTTCTCTTCTCTTTTTTTCGCCCTCACTCCTCTCCTCGTAAGCTCTGTCCACCTCCTCCAGATTCTTGTCTACTGGAGTGAGGTGTCCCCTTTTATAATGCCCCGGATGTGCTCCAGGTGCTCCATGATGATCTTCTGGCAGCACTTCCTGGTGTGGCGAAAGTGCTGCCCTTGCACCCGGAAACACTCTGGGCGTACTTAGTTCCCATTTCCGATCAGCGTTTCCTGTTGTGGTGGAAGTGCTGCAATCCAAGGCTCTGCTAGGGGGGCAGTGGCCATGGGCTCCAGCAGGGTTGAGCTTCCGAGTTCTGCTCCCATGGCCCTCAGGTGAACCATGACCCGGGGGAGGTATTGTCTCTCTCCCGGTCCTTCCAGGCGTCCCGGCTAGGTAGGGTCCCCAGCCATCCGCCACAATGTGTTTATTTAAGATAGTAAATGAGAAAAATGATTAATATTACAGATGCAAAAGTGATCCATGAGAAAACTCTCACAACACAGTACAGTTTCTCTGATGTAGGTAATTGTGGTGTAGTTATGAAATGAGATCCTAAGTGAAAATCCTCTGGAAAGTTATATAAAGTTTTGTCATACTGTGATGCCAATATAAGTGAAGATTTGTAGAAGTTGGGAGTGCTCCCCAGATGAAGATGTTTTCCAGCCCAGATAAAATCAACCAACAAGCAGGCACAAGAAAAGAGCATAAATCCAATAAAAACTGTAATCTGATGGGTGTAAGTGTCATCCAGTTGTGCAGTGATGTATTGAAACAAAACGAAACCACTGATAGCTATCCTGCTGGCTTTTAATGGCTCACTTTTAAAACTAGTGCCTGCAACCTTTTTCACACAGCATCTCTTGTGGAAGCTGCCCGATGATGCACTACTCCCATGATTGCTGGGATCTGCAGTCCATTTAAGTAGCACTGCTATAGCATCTTCTATGGGTTTCCACAATAGGTCACCAAACTTGTAAAATAAATTTACTTGAATTGTTGATGGGGCGGCACGGTGACGCAGTGGTAGCGCTGCTGCCTCACAGTTAGGAGACCCGGGTTCGCTTCCCGGGTCCTCCCTGCGTGGAGTTTGCATGTTCTCCCCGTGTCTGCGTGGGTTTCCTCCCACAGTCCAAAGACATGCAGATTAGGTGGATAGGCGATTCTAAATTGGCCCTAGTGTGTGCTTTTTGTGTGTGTCCTGCGGTGGTTTGGCACCCTACCCGGGATTGGTTCCTGCCTTGTGCCCTGTGTTGGCTGGGATTGGCTCCAGCAAAACCCCGTGACCCTGTGTTCGGATTCAGCGGGTTGGAAAATGAATGGATGGATGGAATTGTTGATGACCAACCTTCGGATATGGTGGATTCACAAAATCATTAACCAGTGAATTGTGAGGGCTGACATGTGTATAAAAGTGAAATAAATATAAAGGAGAAAAATAAAGGTACCAACAAAGTTAAATGAAACTTCCGGTACAGGGGCATGTTTCCCGAAAACAATAAGTCTTAGTTCAGCCACAAATAAAATAATGAACGACGAAGGTAAAGAACAACTGAGCTTTGCAACTGTTTCTCAAAGTTCTGTCTTAGTTGACATTTAACAAACAAGTTTAAGGTATCTCTTTGTTGGCTCCTTCCCAGCATCCATGTCAGAAAAGCATACTGCTGATAACAGAAACATTGATCCCACATATATCATGTGTCAGTTATATGCTATACTGTCGCTGCACAAAAAAGCACAAAGTAAAGGAATAAAATTTCAACTAATAGATAAAATAAATTTAATCTATTAGTAAAAATCTATAAATTGCCTCAAAATGCGTTTTTTTTTCTCCTGTGTTAATACATGAAGGAGTCTATCTAGGAAGCAAGACTGTGTCATGTGTAGGATTCAGTTGGTCACAAATGTCTTTAAGTGGTCCATGTGGCTATGCATATGTCAGTTATGGGCCTACTCAATAGCAATCCATGTGCTTGAACATTCTGTTGCTGTCCTATGCATAGTCAACTTTTCAAGTCAGTATAATTAGAGATTCATGTCGTGATTACAGTATATTTTACAAATACTAGACTGCCAGGTGCCATGGGCAAACACAGTTGTCCCTATGTTCTTGCAGTTATAAAGAGTATCTGCTACTAGAAGGAGCCTGTAGCAGGTCTACTTAAATTGCACACAACTCAGCAACCCTAGCAGTATTACACCATTGGGCAGATTCAGAGGGCACAGGAATAAGGATAACTTAGTGGTCCCTTTAAAAAGGAGCCAGAAAGATGCAGAGAAGTTAATGACTTTCTGTATACATTTGCTTCTATGCATCACACTCTGTTGAATTCAGCAACAACCACCTTGGATTAGTTTCATTCTGGATTTATGTGCTTGCCTTGTGCCTGCTTGTTCATGTAATTTCATCTGAGTTGGTAAACATCTTCATCTGAGGAGCACTCCAAACTCTACAGATCTTCACAAAGCAACTGGAACACGGTAGGACAAAACTTGCATAACATTACACGAAACTGTTCACTTGGCATCTCAATTCAATCTCACACCATCCACACCTGTTGTACCGGGCCGTGTTTTGGACTGTGGCATAAGTGTTGACTGTTTATTGTCTAGTACTTAGTGTATTGTTAGGCTTCATTGTGTAGTGTTTGTAAATAATTATTGTTGTCGGGGAATTGGGGACGGCTTTTGCATACATGTTGCTTGTTTACTAATTGTTTTCATTTCCTTCATTATTTACTTAATATATACGCTTATCTTTATTGTTTTTGTATGTGAGTGTATACATGACAGGTCAAAGCTGGGTGTGATCCTAGGGTCTCCAGAGTAAAATAAGTCTATCATCGGATGGTATAAATCTTAGCATCCACGCTACTGTTGCAGTCTTATACTTATTGTTTTGATGTCATGATATTCCACCAGGAAGGCTGTCTTTGTGTAAGGTTTTAAGAGATACTGTCAGCATAAGCTTTTTTTTTTCATATCACCTCTAATGGGCACCACTCTCTATATCCACCAGTCTCATATGAATCTGTCCTTTCATGCCTTTTTTGCCTCCAGATATGAGGTGCAAAATACCTTTACTTTTTATTTTTTTGAAAATCTATATCCTTATTTGAGTTTATTCAAACTGACTTGTGAAATATTGATATTCACAAGCAGCAACATCATTCATTAGAAAGAACATTTCTGCAAAATTCAAAAAATAACACTCTGTTCAGAAGTAGGATTTGCTGGATGACCTTTATTAAACAAGAAGTGGGAAAATCTTTGAAGAAAAGGTGACTACGTTTTTTGATGTTGTTGACTCATACATGAGCATAGAAAGTTTAGAAATACTTAACTTGAAAGAGCCTATTCCATTAGCACGAGGTGCAAAGCAGGTTCCCGTCATGAATATAAAGCCACACCATCAATGGACACATCCACTTACCTCAAGTGTGTTTAGTGTTGCCTGCAACACTTTGGAATGGGAGAGGATAAACGGTGTGCTTGAGGAAAATCCACACAGTTACAAAGAGAACATTTAAACTTCACACATATCATTACTGCACGAAGATTCAATCTCAGGACTGAGAGATAACAGAGCTATTCATTTCTCCACTCTTTGTCCTTTACAACTTTAGAACATTAAAAAATTCAAGTTAAAAATTTAAAAAGATTCTTACGAGTTCTCAGAAGTACTTGTAGTTTGCTTTTGTTCATTCAAAGCCGTACTGGTCACTGTGTTGCTTGTGGTCGTTACTTGCGTGGGTTTTCCTAAAAATAAAAAAAAAAAAAAAAAACCACTGGTTGATAGCATTATTGATTTCAGGTTTCTGTGATTTATTACTGTAATATTATTTGCCATTCTGAGAAGCCAATATATGAGTTAGTTAGGAAGTGAGAGATGATCAAAAACTTAGAGAACAACTTAAATAACATGCTTCTCTTCTTAAATTTATTGGCCTGGATATATGGGCACCAGGGTGTCTTGGGAAGAATCCTGGCTTAGAGTTAGTGAAAGTGAGAGTAGATGGTGTTGCCTATGACCAGAAGTGACCAGTGTAAACTGAGCATGCAGCATAAAAGTGCTGGAAAGAGATCCAAATGGAAGGAGGAGTTACAGTAAAGATTGGAGCAGTCAGAGTGGTATTGGAGGGCTGCTGAGGAAGGAGAGGGACTCTTTTAAAGTACACTTGAAGGAGCAAGGGTTGAGGCTACCAGAACAAGTTACAATAAAATGTTAGACAATACGATAAGCAGATTACACAAAATGAAGATCTAATAAAATACAGTAATCCCTCGCTATATCGCGCTTCGACTTTCGCGGCTTCACTCTATCGTGGATTTTAAATGTAAGCATATCTAAATATATATCACGGATTTTTCGCTGGTTCGCGGATTTCTGCGGACAATGGGTCTTTTAATTTATGGTACATGCTTCCTCAGTTTGTTTGCCCAGTTGATTTTATACAAGGGACGCTATTGGCGGATGGCTTAGAAGCTACCCAATCAGAGCATGTATTACGTATTAACTAAAACTCCTCAATGATATGCGATATGCTTCCCACGCGGTGCTTGATTGTTTGCTTTTTTCTGTCTCTCTCTCTCTCTCTGCCTGACGGAGGGGGTGTGAGCAGAGGGGCTGTTTGCACAGAGACTGTTTGCCTAGAGGATACGGACACTCCTCTACAAAATGCCGCTTTATCGCGGTGCGTCGGCATACTTAAAAGCACGTATTGATTTTTTGATTGTTTGCTTTTATCTCGCTCTCTCTCTCTGACATTCTCTGCTCCTGACGGCACTCCTTTGAAGAGAAGATATGTTTGCATTCTTTTAATTGTGAGAAAGAACTGTCATCTCTGTCTTGTCATGGAGTACAGTTTAAACTTTTGAATAAAGGGTGTTATTTCATGTCTATAGGGCTCTAATAATGTTAACAGTGTGGGAGACTTTATAAGGGCTTAAAATATACAGTATAAAAATAACCATACAAACATATGGTTTCTACTTCGCGGATTTTCACCTATCGCGGGGGGTTCTGGAACGCAACCCCCGCGATCGAGGAGGGATTACTGTATTTTGTTTTACAGTATAACCACTAAATGACAATTCTTAAAAGATATTGCAACATCAACATCAAATAATCAACATCAAAGGCAGGAATGTAATATAATATTAATAAATTTTCCATTTTTGTTCAACGAGTAAAGTGCTAAATCACATTATGATTACTGTAAGTCGATAATGTCGATGACCACTCCAAAATAGCAAGACAAGTGAACAAGATGGGGGAATTGCTTAAGAGTTATATTACGGCAAACCACTATCTATCTATCTATCTATCTATCTATCTATCTATCTATCTATCTATCTATCTATCTATCTATCTATCTATCTATCTATCTAAAGGAAAAAGTAAAAACAACTCAAGCTACTTCCATGTGTAGTATCGGTTCACCGACAAAAGCGCAATAGACATATGCGCCCGACAAAACCGCGACGGACAAATGAGCGCCGACAAACCCACTAACTGGTTTTCGACAAATGTGCGCTGACAAAATCGCGAGAGAGGCCAAGAGAGTGGGATGCGTACGTGCGCATTATGTACACATTATTTGCTAGGTTATAACTGTTATAACTGCTGATGGCATGCCGTGAACAAATAACTCAGTCGAGGGTTGGCATAACGTGTCATATACAAAGCGGAATTACCAGCAGTCAGGCAGCCAGCAAGTCTAAATACGCTCAACTATCAAGACGTCTTGCTGCAATTCTTCCTACATATGCAGGGCGTGATCTTAAGGACTATCTGCATAATATTGACTTCTAAAATAAACATTATTATATATGCTTTAAACTAGTAATTCATTTTTAATGAAACTTTCGCGATTTTGTCGGTACGTTTTAATCGATGCTATTTTGTCGGCGCTCATATGTCTATCGCGCAAATGTCGGGTCACAGTAGTATCTGTGGTGAAATATAATCTCAAATACTTTTGATTATTCTTTTTGTATTTAATTTCTAAACATATTATTTTCTTTGAAGGCCTATTCTTGCAGTTTTTGACATAAGGAAAAGTTGCTGATGACAAGACACACTCATGTGGACATCCACACTCACACACACAGGATCAATTCATAGGTGGTAATTAAACTAATATTCTCATATTTGGAATGTGGCAGAAAGAATTAGAACCAAATGAAAAACTATGTGAACAAAGAGAAACTGGGTAAATGCAACAAAGACACTGACCAAGCCACAATCAAACCAAGGTCAATGAAACAGTTAGGCAGCAGTGCAACTGAGTGTCTGTCAAAGTATACTGTATGATGTACTCACAGAAGCAAAATCATGGAAGGTTCAAAGGTTAAAAAAATAATTTTTTATATATCAGTGGTTCTCAACCTGTGGGGTGGGCCCCCCTACGGGGGCACGAAGTAACAAAAAGGGGGGCGCGAAGATGTGAAAAAAAGAAAACAAGAATCAAAAATATGAAAAAAACATCTGTTGAAACCAAAACAAATTAACTTAAACTACATTCTGATACTAGAACAATAAATACAGAGTTAGATAAATGTCGATAAAAGTTAAGTAGGTATAATAAAATATGTATCGATGTCAGAAGGGGACCTTGTTTTTTGATTTCCTGGATAATCCAGTTACTGATTTTGTCAGGGTTGTCTGCAGGATGTAGGTATTGCTGTCTGGTAAAGGAGTCACCACTTTGAAGTCTGACTGGTTGAGTATACAAACAATACCAAGTTGTGATAACAGACCTGCTCCTTCCTTGGAGGATGTTTGCATTTACCTGACTTGGAGATTACATGTATGATGCTATTGGTTTCTAATCAGCATATCTGTACTTATTCATGACTGGTAACAATACATTTTGTTAACTTGTATTTTCATTAATTGTTAAACCCAGGAAATTTAGATGTACCATTGTTTAATCCGTTTGTCCAGAACTGATAATGGCAGGGACTGAAGGAGATTTAAGCTTTTGGGCAGGAGAAGGGAAGGAGAGAACGCTGCCAAGACTTGCAGAGAGCACAGGGGCTCACTGGCAGACTGGGTACGTGGCTGGTGTGACGTGAGGGACACAAATGGCAACACTTTCCCCGAGGGAGGAAGACACAGCTCCACAAGAAGACGGTTGTGGGTCCAGAGGGAGAGGAAAGGACCGAGCAAAACTGGCACACAAGAAGTGAGGCGTGCCTAGGTCACAGCAACACAAGGAGCCCAGAGTGGAGAATAAGAACGATGAGGAGACGCTGACAGGGATTCCACGATTGGACAAAACTTCTCTTGGGAAACGAGTGTCCAGTGAACAGAGTGCAGCGGTGGACAGCTGGACGATTGATTGTTGGGGTAACAGTGCACAAACTGGACTCTGCACCACTAACAGTTGTATCCTCCAATTCTGTTTTTGACGGACTTTTAGAGTGTGGACTGTGTGTTTTCCTTTTTAAAAAAGAAATTTGTTCTTGATATTGTTAGATTTGGTTTATGTTTATTTATCTTTTCAATGTACTTATTATTGCCTGGTGTAATAGAAGTTACTGTTGCTTTTCCTGAAATTACTGTTGCGTCTTTCATTGTGTGTTTACTCACCACCAAATTTAAAGAAACCTGTGTGCTATTATTGGTAAATTTCAGGAGTTCCCAGTCTCTTAATAAAACTGGGTGGCGTAGTTGGATATTCAAATGGTGTCTAAGTTAGATTACCTGTAAGTGTGAGCAGACACCTGTCACATCTACATTTCAAAAAAATGTTAGGGGGGGGGGCGCGATTAAAACTGTTATGAAAACTCAGGTCGGAAATACTTAAAGGTTGAGAAACGCTGTCTTATATAATAAATCATTTTATTGGATTTGCTACCCACAACCTTGTCACACCGTATGTTACAAAACAGAATCCATTTTTCAGTTGGTCAGAACATTTGAACATTAGAACAATCTAGACATAAGCAAGCCATTCAGTACAACAAATCTCGCCAGTCCTCTCCACTTAATTCTTCTAAAAATACATCAAGTTGACTTTTGAAAGTCCCTAACTTCTTATCGCCTACCACGCTACTTGCCAGCTTATTCTGTCTATGGTTCTCTGTGTAAAGAAAAACTTCCTGTTTGTGTAAAATTTACCCTTAACATGTTTTCAACTGTGTCCTCATGTTCTTGATGAACTCATTTTAAAATAATAGTCTCGATCCACTGTACTAATTCCCTTTAAATTATTAAAAACTTCAATCATGTCCTCTCTTAATCTTCTTTTACTTAAACTGAAAACTTAATCTTTTCTCCTAATTCAACCCCTTTAACCCTGTAATCAGCCTAGTTGCTCTTTTCTGGACATTTTCTAGCACTACTACTTCCTTTTTGTAGCCTGGAGACCAAAACCACACACAGTACTCCAGATGAGGCCTCACCAGTGTGTTATGAAGCTTGAGCATAATGGTCATAATTGTCAGATCCAAGTTCACTCATTATTTTAGCACTTTTTTTTCCTGTCATCATCGCTTTCCTATATAACCTTTTGATGACTAAAACATTTATAATCTGATCTCACATTTTAGCATATTAATGCATTTTGAATTTTAAATGACTGCTTGAGTTTCTACTTTCTAGGGGTTTACACCTACCAGTGCAAAAAGCCAAAGGTCACGCTATTGGAAACATATAATATTCAATATCTGTTAAAAGAAAAACTTGTTCACTTCTTTTGAACTTTGAATAATCAAAGTAAAAACAAAATCATTAAAAACTTGATGACTTTATGGCACAAAATGACTGTTCTGTAATAACATTTCTTGGGGTTTAAGAAACAATCGATAATGTTAAATTTAATAAAAGATTAAGCTCCTTTGTCAAACTGTTTCAAATGATTTTCTCACCTTGATTGACTTGAAGATACACTCCAAAATATTCAGCACTATCTTCACCGGTCTTAATGGCACAGTAGTACTGCCCTGTGTCATCTTCTCTGAGCCCAGTCATTGTAACTGTGAAAACTCTTTGAGTGTTGTCATCTGTGATGGAGATTCTGTCATTGCTTTTTGTTTCATCTGTCTTTACCAGAGTTAAACAGGAATACAAATCACTGAAACTGCACCAGAACTTCATATTCCATGTATATTGCAAACTGTAGTGGCACTTGATGATGACAAATTCCTGAATGACTCCAGTTACCAATGATGGCCCGTACAGAGATTCTGAACCATCTGCATTAAAAAAACAAAAATAAATGAATAAATAGTAAAGGTGAAATTCTGAGGCAGTAAATGTTACACTAAAGATATGATTGCATTATAAATGAAGGTAATCACATACTCTATAATATTCTTAAAATGATTTTCATTTGCAAAATCTAATGGAAGAAACAGAAGGATAAGAATCAAATTTGGTCAATTCCCTATACACAGAAATCACTGCAAAAGAAGCATTATATTAAACCAGTATTTCATCTGTGTTAAAAATTAGTAAAGTTATTAGAGATTTTGCATCAAATCAATAACTGCAAAGCACTGCCCTCTTCTCTCATTTTGATTAGCCCAGAGGGAGTGCACCAAAACAAAAGTTCAGACACAAATTCCTTCTCCAAACAGTATTTAATCAGGCAGAAAGAAATCCAAATAAGAAAAACTTCTAGTTGCCTGTTTTTTTCATCAGGAAAGACGTATGGTGGGACAGTGAACTTAATGAAGTCACACAGGTGTCAAATAAGATTTCACTATGTTTTTGTCTTCACTTTAGAGCATCTGGGTGTTGTAAATATTTCTCAGTTTTATCAAATCCAGAGCTGAAGGTACTGTGTCTACTGAAAAGATAATGAAATAGCTCAAAAAAGGACCTTAAGTATATATAAAACATACACTAACTATGGCAATGGCTAGTCTAACAGACAAAGTACTGTAAGCAGCAAAATGTGACTCAGTGTTTGTGTAGGGCACAGCAAAGACCTAGGCGAGAGGGAAATATGAACTGCCAAGGACAATTTGCTATTATGCTAGTGTTGGGGAAGTGTGCCACCATGCTGTGATTTGGTTTTTATGAATACTGATTTCACTGGAAGACCTTGAGATAGGATCACCCAGGAAGAAGTGTGAGAAAGGAAACAGCACATGAAAGGGAACAGAGGGCAGGAAACTCAGAAGGGATGTACAATTCTTTTTGACCACCAAAATCTGATAAGAGAACAAAACACCCCCAGGCAAACTAAGGGAAGCTCATGATGGGATAACCTGGGTAGACCATTTATGAAGTCAGGGAGCAAGAATGTTGCCATGGACTTGTGGCTTTTTGAAAGGAAGTGATCTCCTTAAACCTCATGTATTAATCTGAAATATAGCACCAAGGAAACTAGTTACAACTAACTAATATGATCCTGATTCCAAGTATTTTTTTTCTGTACTGGCTTGAAGCTAGGTTTAAGGTTTATTTCAGAACAATCAAAAAACTTATATAGCTGTAAAAAGTATTGGGTTCTTCCACTGAAGTTCCATATAGCCTTCCATCCATTTTCTGAACCTGTTTATTTCAGTTAAAAGCCATAGTGGGCTAATGGAGTGTTACCTGCTCTGATGTGTCTGATTTAGATGTTACTTACATCCTTTCTTTACCTTTGATAGTAAGATAAACACTGTCCCTGGCAGGAGATCCTGTGCCATGTTGTGCTCCACACTGGTACCATCCTTCATCTTCCTTTTTCAGATGGGATATCACTACAGTGAACTCTCCTGCTGAAATATTATCACTGATAGTTATCCTCTGATCTTCACATAGCCCTGTGGTATTCACCAGGACACGACACGATGAGAGGTTTCCTTTACACCAGTATTTGACATGGCTTTTATAAGCCTGGCCGTAGTGGCACACGACAGTCACAGACTGATTTAGTGAACCAATCACCTCCTGTGGTCCAGATAAGAACTTCATATCTGTAAGGGACAGAAGGACAGGTATCAACTGTGTTGTTACTAAATTTAGTATTTTTTTAAATTTTATTTTTGTTTTTAACTGCAGACTTCTAAAAACAGCTTGTGCCAAGAGGCCAGTTCGAACTGTCAATGGCAGTTCATAATCACTGATGAGCGAGATCGCTGCATGTAACACAAATTTTTGAGCATCTGTAGATAAAAAGTATGCATTACAGTTTGTAAATCATAACTTTGTACACACCTGAATGGTGTAAAAGGACAAAGAAGCTAAAGATAAAATTAGATGGATCATCGACATACTGAAGGTTGAGATAAATACATTTCAACACTGTCCTAAACTGTTTGTCATTCATGGCTCAAGATATGGAAGAAGCCTCACAATCAACACAGTAGTTTCCTGGGATCGTGAGAAGCTGCAGACTACGCTAAAGAGATATTTTGTATATTTATGTCACCACTTCTGTGTAGTTTCTTAAGCTGGCTAAAGTAAACAAAGTTCCATTTGTATGAAACATACAGCATAGTTCGAACAAATCATTAGATCAAAAAATAAGCAATAATTCATCAAGAACATGGAAGATTCTGTTTACATGTGAGTAAAAAATCAAAGTTCAAAGTGGTTATGAAGCTTAAGATTTATTTAAAGAAGTTAAAATAAAGAATGTAAAACAGGAAAAGCAAATTCATCATCATCAGGAAAGAGGGAACTAATATCGAGAAGCATAATAACTTTACAATGTAATTATTAATCAGCACAGAGACAAAAGTTTGAGTCTTTAATTCTTTAATTGGATTTAGGGAAACGCCTGCTATTTGACAGTCAAAATGATTTTGTTGTAAGGCAATAAAAGCAAAATCTACATGGGGTAAGGTCGTTCAGAACAATTAAATTACTTAGTAATATATTTTACTTATGTAAAGTTATAGTGGTATAAATATAGGTATATTTATAAATAGTTGAATTTGGATAAACCTCATTAGTGTGCCATTTTAAATGAAAGAATTTCAGTACCTTTTACAGTGACATACACTGGAATTGTGTCATCAGATATGATTCTTTTTATTCCACACTTGTACCAGCCTTCGTCATCTGCCTTGAGACCTGTCATTGTCACTCTAAATTCTTGTCTTGCTGTGTTATCATGAAGTGTGATTCTTCGTTTGCTTTGCGGCTCATCACTTCTCACTAGAGTGCTGCATTCATCAGAGCCCCACTTGCACCAGTATTTCACTTTATTTTTACCCCATTCTTTGTAACTGCACACAGTTGTCACAGTTGCACCCTCCTGTCCCATCACCTCTTCTGGTGCAGACAGCACATCTTCAGGGCCTGAAAGTAAAAGAGGAAACTTGTATATTTAGGGTCTGATTTGGAGCAGTGGAAGTATTATGAACAACAGGGATGAAGTGATGGAAAAAATAGCACATACACACCAAGGAAGCACATCAATAACTTTTTAATTTTGTACAATGAGGTATTTAACTAAAAAGGAAAGATACACTTAAGCTCATGAGACAAAAGACAATGTTCTAGTATATGCAAAAAATTACAAAATTTGTACTGTCAAATCAACTCAATACCCAGTGTGTGTGACTAGTTCATATCCATCAGGTTATAATCATTAAACGAACAATACAAAAAAAACACAACTGTCAATATCTAATTGTGACACACAGTACACTGTGCAAAACTACATTTTTATCTACTTTTTTTACTGTGGTATGTTATTGCTTTGTGTTCTTTATACTGATTGGCTGAGCATAATCTTAATTTCTGGCTGTTTTTTTAGGCTTTATTGTCAGAAGAGCATATACATGAGTGTTTCTGGTGATAGCATATTGTTGTAGTGTGACTGTGACTGGAAAGGCATGACTTAAAAAAGAAAGTGAAAAACCTGTAAAGGCTTAAAACTCTTGCATCTTCTCTGCCAGTTTAGGAGATCATTTAGTTCTACTTATTACTTGATGGATGGATTAGTGGATGGCAGAATACAGTCATTCTTCATTTGTCAATGGAATAAGCTTATTCAACATCCTGACTTGAAAGAAAAACAAGTTAGTGGCTCGTACAGCACCATGTAATTGAAGAGTCCACAATTGTGTCTGTTAGGGAGACGGTGTGCAGTATGAGAGTGAATGAGGTGGGTGGCAGATGGGTCACATAGTGAAGGTGCTGTCAACTCTAATGGGATATCATCCTGACAAACAGAACCAGCAATTGTTTCCTCTTGCAGCAGTATTTCATTGTGCTTTTATGGTGACAACAAGGATAAATGAGTCACAGCAAGAAGTCCGTGTACTCAGAGATATATTTAACGTATTATAAAGAGAATAATCACAGGTAGGTATAATAGTATTAACAACATCTAAGAAACTGTATATGGTGACCTTCTGAAGTATTTAACCAGACCAGATTACGGCAATAAATAGCATAGCACTGATATGAAATAATAATGATAATCATAATCTGCAATAATTCAAAAAGTGACCACAAACAAAGATAAACTAAAGATAGAAAAAAATCAGTATATTAGATATTTTAGTACAATTTTGATTTAGAATTTCCTAAAAATTTACCACTACTACCAGCTTTTCCGTGGACACTGGAAAATTTTAAAATGACAATTTACACAATTCATCATAAAAATGGGTGTCAGGGTGAGAATGTCTCTGAGAATCGGGGCGCCCCCTGACGGTGGCCACGGGCCCCATTGGGCTTGAGCCTCCTTGCTCCACTCCCATGGTCCTCTCCCGTTCCAGGTCAGTTGCCCCCTCGTGGCTCGGGGGATGTACATGCCACCTCTCAGTCCTTCCAGGCATCCTGGCTGGGTCTGGCCCCCAGCTGTTTGCGACACTATATATATCAATTATAATATTATAATAAAATATATGATATATATCTATTATATTATTATAATAAAAAAATCTTGGATCGAGACGTGATCTTCTCGGAAGACACTTTGGAGTCCCGTGAGACTACCTGCACTACTTACAAACAATTTCTCTGAGACACTTTAACATCCCGAAACAAAAAAAGTGAGACAAAAGGACAGCTGCTTTACAGGCTTTTAAATGATTGATGCACAGTGCGACATGCAGAACACGCAGTATGGCAAAAGCAGCAGATGGCTTAAACCATGCCCCCGGGGTAGGGGGAATAACTAATTCACTACAGCTTTATTACTGACAAATATCAAGAAATAAAAAATGAATGAAATGAAAATAATCTCTTTAAATTGTATATCTGGTTAACCAAACCCGGGGGTTTGTGAGCGAAGCAACCAGGACACAGAGCCCCCTAGTATATATATACGCGAGGACTGTTCAAAAAGTTTTTGCACTTTTTTAAACTCTATTCATTAAGAATTTCAAAAACAAATTACATCACCTTTCTACATAGTCACCTTTGTTTGCGATGCAATTTTCCCAGAGTTGTACCAACTTTTTAATGCCCAAGTACTACTCCTCTTCCTGCCTTCACTGTTTCCAGCAAAAATATAAAATTGTAGAAACTTTTTGAACATCCTTTGGATAAGAATTTGAAAAGGCTCAATTTATGCTTTGTCCAGATGGATTGCAGTAACACACACAAACATACACATATATATACAGTATATATATATATATATATATTGTGCCAGACGACTGTCCCTTATACATATATATATATATATATATAGTGGAAAATCAGCCCAGCTACAGACAGACACTGAGACACACAATGTCCAAAAGTACACACGTTTATTTCTGTTCTTCTACTCACAACACAGTGCACCAAAACAGCCACACTAGCTCTGTCCTTTACTTTACTTTACTTTCCTTCTTCTCTGCCGTCTTCACTCCTCCACTCGCAAGCTCTGTCCTCTGCCTCCTGACTCTGGCTCCCTGAATGGAGTGAGGTGGCCCTTTTTATGTTACACCGAATGTGCTCCAGGTGCGCCCTGATGAACTTCCTGCAGCACTTCCTGGTGTGGCGGAAGTGCTGCATAGGCACCTGGAAGCAGTCCAGGTGCATTTGGTTCCTCTTCTGCCACACCAGGAAGTACTGCCATCCAAGACTCTGGGATCATCCAGGCACCCCTGAACACCAACAGGTTTGAGCTTCCAAGCTTCCAGTCCATAGCCCTGATGTAATCCAGGGGGGCTGCGCTCTTGCGTCCCGGGGAAGATATTGCCCCTCTCCCGATCCTTCCCTTCTCCAGGCGTCCCGGTGGTGCAATGTCCCTGGTCGTCTGGCACAATATATATATATATATATATATATATATATATATATATATATATATATATATGTGTGTGTGTGTGTGTTTGTGTGTGTTACTGTAATCCATCTCTACAAAGCATAAATTGAGCTCTTTCATATTTTTATGCAAGAAAAAAGTGAATAATCCAGAATATCTAGATTGTCAGTCAGTCAGTCATTATCCAACCTGCTATATCCTAACACAGGGTCACGGGGGTCTGCTGGAGCCAATCCCAGCAAACACAGGGCACAAGGCAGGAACAAATTCCCAGGCAGGGTGACATCCCACCGCAACATCTAGAGTGTCTTAAATTTAACTACCCTTAAAGGATATGTAATACTAGACATTAAGCCTGTTACAATAACGGGCGCTAGAACAGTAGTACATAAACATTAGTAGGAACAGTCTATATTAAATGGCAAGGGACCTTGTATGTGGCTGTAATATGCGTCACCGTATTGTGTGCCTTTAATTTTCTCTCTCAGTAATACTGGTTTGTAATTCCGTAAAATGCCTGTAATTTTGTCTGACAGTAATACAATGGAACCTCGGTTCACGACCATAATTCGTTCCAACACTCTGGTTGTAACCCGATTTAGTCATGAACCGAAGTAATTTCCCCCATAGGATTGTATGTAAATACAATTAATCCATTCCAGACCGTATGAACTGTATGTAAATATATGTTTTTTTAAGTTTTTAAGCACAAATATAGTTAATTATACAATTGAATGCACAGTGTAATAGTAAGCTAAATGTATAAACACTGAATAACACTAAGAAAACCTTGAACAACAGAGAAAACTAACACTGCAAGAGTTCACGCTATAGCCTTACGACTTAATAAAGAACCAAGAAAAGTAACATTCAACAATGCACACGCACGCCTGTGTGTGTGTGTGTCTCTCTCGCGAGCCTGCGTGTGTGTGTGTGTCTGTCTCTTGCGTGTGTGCGTGTCTCTCTTAAGCGCGCTCCTCTGTGTCTGTGTGTGTGTGTCTCTCTCGCCTGTGTGTGTGTGTCTGTCTGTCTCTCTCTCTCGCGCCTGTGTGTGTCTGTATGTCTCGTGCGCGCCTGTGTGTGTGTGTCTGTCTGTCTTGCGCGCGCCTGTGTGTGTGTGTGTCTGTCTCGCACGGGCCTGTGTATGTGTGTCTGTCTCGCAAATGCCTTTGTGTGTGTGAGTGTGTGTCTGTCTGTCTGTCTGTCTGTCTGTCTCACGCGCGCCTGTGTGTGTCAGTCTCACGCGCGCCTGTGTGTGTGTGTGTCTGTCTCAAGTGCACCTGTGTGTGTGTCTGTCTCTCGTGCGGCTGTGTGTGTGTCTGTCTCTCGCGCGCACGCACCTGTGTCTCTCTCTCTGCACAGGGAATGCACAGGAAGAGACTGAACACGTGTCGTGTGGCCCCGTGCATGCGCACTTCACCAGAAGACATACACACACGGACACCTGGACGCACACAGGGGTTTTATTAAAGAGGATGATATACCATCAATTTACAAGTATGCGGCAGTGGAGTTTCTTCAGCTTCCGTGTCACCTGTCTGAATCACCTTTGGCATTGATTTCATCACTGGGATATTCTCCATCTTTCCCTTTGGAAATACATTCACTGCAGGTCTTGACGGAACTTCATCTATTATGACCACAAGCCAATACAATATTTTTTGTCTGTTTTTCCTTGAACTTCATGGAGATCTCGACGGGCTGCTGACCTTAGTGTGCTAACTAACCAAATGAGGTTGGTTATAGCAACACATGGAAAATCAAGTTTGCCATTGGGCTATTCAATGTCCGTTCACTCACCGGTAAGGAGCTATACTCTACGATCTGTTAACTGATTTTTTTGTTTAACTGAGACCTGGCAGCAACCTAGTGATTTTTCACAGCTTAATCAAGCTATGGATTTGTTTACATTTGCCACCCCCATGCCTCGGGTCGTGGTGGAGGTCTCATGATAGTCTACAGTGTGGAGTTGAAAGTGTCCTCTAAAACTCTGCCTCAGTATGCCTCATTTGAATCCATTGTCTTACAAATCAATGGACCTACTCCCACTATACTTGCCACTATTTATCTACCACCTAAGCTGAATAAGGACTTTTAAAATGAACTGTCTGAGTTTGTAAATTCTCTTTATTCTATATAATCTAATGTTATTTTGTTGGGTGATTTTAATATACATATGGACACTGTTACTAATAATCTTAAGAGGAATTTTATATCATTCCTTAATAGTATTGGTTTGCAGCAATTTATAGACTTTCATGCTCAATGGCAGTCTGCCCAGTAGTGACAATTTATTTACCACCGATGAACTAGTTTCCCGCTATAACAATGGACTGTGCAACCTTTTAGATAATCTTGGTCCTCTAAAAACCCGGACTGTCTCTTTCATCTTCTCTGTCTCCTGGTTCACCCTGGAACTTCGCCAACTTAAAGCTAAGGGCCAACGTTGAGAATGCCTTTATAAAAAGATGAGCTTTGATGTCCATAAGAATATGTAAGATGAACACATGCGCGTCTATAAGGATGCATTGTCTGCAGCAAAAACTACATATTACACAACACTAATTGGGTCTGCTGAAGGGAATACTAGGGCTTTCCTCTCTAATAACTCACATCATACATTCTTCTTTTATCTCTGGTCTTGTTCCTTTATCTTTTAAAATGGCTGTAATAACTCCAATTCTCAAGAAAGCTGTTGACCCCTACAACCTAAGTGTAAGCTCAAATTTACATTTTCTTTCAAAAACACTTGAAAAATCTGTTGCTGAGCAGGTTCACTTTTACCTTACCGACAATTATGTGTTTGATCAATTTCAGCCTGGCTTTTGTCCATTTCACAGTACTGAGACAGCCCTGGTTAAAATCACCAATGGACTGCTGATGGCAGCTGACTCTGGCCTGCTAACCATACTTGTACTCCTTGATCTGAGCTCTGCTTTCAATACAGTCTCTCATGATATTCTACTTGAGAGATAAAAATTGATTGGTATTATTGGAGCTCTGGGCGTCATAATGGCGCAATGGTAGCACTGCTGCCTTGCAGTTAGGAGACCCGGGTTCACTTCCCGGGTCATCCCTGTGTGGAGTTTGCATGTTCTCCCCGTGTCTGCGTGGGTTTCCTACGGGTGCTCTGGTTTCCTCCCAAAGACATGCAGGTTAGGTGCATTGGCCATTATAAATTGTCCCTAGTTGGGTGTGTGTGTGCCCTGTGGTGGGCTGGCACCCTGCCCAGGATTTGTTCCTGCCTTGCGCCCTGGGATTGGCTCCCGTGACCCTGTGTTACGATATAGCTGGATGGATGGAACTCCACATCCCTGGTTTAAATCTTATCTCTCAGATTGTAGACAGTTTGTACAATTAAAATAATTCAGATCACAAGTTTTCCCAGTTGTTAGTGGTGTTCCCCAGGGCTCTGTCTTAGGTCCCCTTCTGTTTCTTATTTACTTTCTGCCACTTGGTCATATCTTTAGGAAATTTTATATTCATTTTCACTGTTATGATAATGACACCCAGCTCTATGTGTCTACTAAGCCTGATTCCACTCTTCCATCTTCTTCCCTCTCTGGCTGTCTGCATGAAGCTAAATCAAGGCTGTCTGTTAATTTTCATAAATTAAACAGTAATAAAACAGAAGTTCTTAGGGTAGAAACCAAATCTGTTTTGGATAAATGTGATAATATTTCATTGACTATAGATAATTCTCTAATCTCTTCTTTCTCCTCGGTTAAGGCCTTAGTTGTTATTCTCAATAGTACCTTAAAATTCAAGGCGCATATTAATAATGTTACTCGGTCTACATATTTCCATCCACATAATATCAGCTGTTTACGTTCATCTCTTTCACTCTACCAACACTGCTATTCTTGTTCATGCTCTGGTTACATCTCATATTGATTATTGGAATTCTGTTCTTTCCGTTCTTCCTCAAAAATTCCTTTACAAACTTCAATTGGTTCAGAATGCTGAAGCTCGCATTGTTATTACCAGAACCCCTTCCACAGAACACATTACTCCAGTCCTTCAGCAGCTTCACTGGCTCCTTATTAAATACAGCATTGATTTTAAGATTCTGCTTAGTACTTACAAGACCCTCCATAATATGGCACCTCCTTATCTTTCCGATCTTCACATCTCCATTACTTCTCATATCCTTAGATCTGCTTCCTCTATCAATCTTATTATACCTCCTGCTTGCTTGACTACTATGGGGTTTAGAACTTTCAGTCGAGCAGCCCCTTGCCTCTGGAATTCACTCCCACAAGTCGATAATATCGACTCTCTCCTACCTTTAAATCTTATCTTAATACATATCTTTTTAAGCTGACTTATTCTGTCTGATAATTTTGGTTGATAAATTTAAATTCAATTTTATGATTGTATTTATTCTGGTTTTAAGTAATATTTTATTAATTTTGTGACTTTTGTTATTAATGTGCTCTGTAAGGTGTCCTTGTGCTCCTTGAAAGGATAAGTTCTGTCACTAGTTATACACTTCCTAATACCAGGGTGTTGTACCGTGTTAGCCATTATGAATATAGAGAAAAGCCAAGCAAAATGACACCTTTTATTGGCTAATTAAAAAGATTACAATATGCAAGCTTTCAAGGCAACTCAGGCCCTTCTTCAGGAAAGATGTCACATTTTGCCTGAAGAAGGGGCCTGAGTTGCCTCGAAAGCTTGCATATTGTAATCTTTTAAGTTAGCCAATAAAAGGTGTCATTTTGCTTGGCTTTTCTCTACTTCCTAATACCTAAACTGTGAGGGTGGCATTGATTTATTCACTGCTAGCTTGCACTGCCCTGCCCTCCTTCACATGCAGTTTCTGTTTGTCAGTGCATGGATCTGAGATGCTGCTCTGAACGTTCCTACTGAATTTGGTAAGAAACTTATAACAGCTAAAGACTAATCCTTCACTATAGTTACTGCAGTTCATGTACTGTGATAACAATACCATAATACTGTACATTTGCTGGCCTTATCTTAACAATTAAGTTACAATTAATAGCTCTCAGGATCACAGTAGGTGTACTTATGGTTTGATGAAGGTGATGATTTGTTCCTTTGCTAGTTGACTTTCTCCACACAATTCGAAAGATCAACAAGTGCATTTTTCTTTCTTTCTTCAGGAGCTCTTCTTCTCTCCTCCTTGATCGCACCTTCTCGTTGCACTTTTCTCTTTGAGGTTTTTAAATACAAAGTCCTCAGTTGCTAGGAAAGTTACGTTTACTATGGCAATTAATGATCAGTCATCTTAATGTGTGATTTTTACATATGGTCTCTCTCTGCACACACTTGCTATTCATCAGCAAGGTTTTGTCTAATGACAAAGTTGTCCCACTCTAATAGAGAAAAGTATTCTACCCTTCCAGTCCCATTGAATGTAATTACCCCAATCTACAGACTGTCAAATAAATGAACCACACGCCGTGGTGCAATGTGAGAGGCTTCGCCCGCTGACGCCCGAGGTTCGATTCCCGAGAGGGAGTGCAGTGAGTGTGTACGCCTGATGAGCCCAGAATTAGGGTGAAACACGTGTCACGTACTCTTTGCATTATTTGACAGTAAAAACTATTTCAACCATTCTATAATCTGCTTCTCGCAACTGAAAGAGGGCACCATAGTGGACGTTAGCCGACTTGCTGACCAACCACAAGCGTTACCTGGTAGGTAACCACCCACACGATCAGATTGTGATTCAGACTACGAATGCATTGAATATATATATATATATAGTGTGCTTTCTATTGTGCAGCCATTTCCTGAATTAAACTGTAAAATCTTTGTGTAGTACATGACTTGTAACTGGCCCAAATCATTAGGAAAACAGAGATAGGCTTACACACTTATATTTAAACAATTAATTGCTCAATATTTAATTTTTACTCAATTAACTGTGAATGACACCTATTTGTTTATTTGGAGACAGAAGTGTTATAAACTTTATATTCCAGATAACATCTCTTCATCCACTGTGAATTTTAGGAGACACTTTTCACCTCCTACACCTACTGACTTATTAAATATGTCACTGTAAACAGGGTAAAATAATTTAAATTTCTTAGCACAACTATCACTGACAGTCTCAACTGGGATTAAAATAAAACCACTCTTACCAAGAAAGCTCAGTAGCTTATGTGTTTTCTTCAGACTAAAAAAGTTTAACTTGTCCCATTCAGTGCTGGTAAGGTTTTATCATCATTAAAAGAATTCCTCTTTTTCTTCATAACAGTTACGTATGGCAAAGCATCTGCTGACTTGAAACATAAACTGCAGTGTGTTAAGTGGACAACAGAAAAGATCAGAATACACCTGAAACTGGACTCCATTAAGGTCTGTATACATTACAGGTCAGGAAATGTGCTGGAAATATAATCATAGATTACACTCACCTGGGCAATCATCTCTTTCAGTTATTACCACAGTGGAAACATTATCAGTCTCACTAAAGGAAAGACGTGCTAGACATTTAAACAGTTTCTTTCCTTCTGCAGTCAGTTTGGTTCAACACAGTCTCTGATTCATCTTTGCCGTTTCCATATCCATCCAATCTAAATTATATATATATATATATTTAATATTATATATATATATAGATTTATAAAATATGTGTATATACATAATATATATAAATATAATGTATATATATGCCCTGCGGTTTCTGCGCCCGGGGTTTGTTTCCTGCCTTGCGTCCTGTGTTGGCTGGGATTAGCTCCAGCAGACCCCCGTGACTCCATAGTTAGGATATAGCGGGTTGGATAATGGATGGATGGATGGGTATATATTTATACATAATATATATATACTGTGACAGATGTCCGGGGACATTGCCAAACTGGGATGCCGGGAGACGGAAAGGACCGGGAGAGGGGCAGTATTTTCCCTGGAACATGAGAGGGCAACCTTATTGAGTTGCATGGGGGCCATGGAGCCGGGACGCTCCACCCTGTGGAAGGACATGGCCACCGCCGGGGGGGCCTGGACAGCTCCAGAATGGTGGTCAACAGCACTTCCGCCACAACAGGAAGTGCTGTCAGAAGAGGAGCCAAATCGGCATGCAGCACTTCCTCCATTCCCAGAAGTGCTGCCGGATGCTAATCAAGAAGCACCTGCAGCACTTCCGGGTGCTGTATAAAGGAGGCCGCCACACTCCAATCGGGGTGAGAGTTGGGAGGGAGAAGACAGGAGCCAGAGGAGGAGGAGAAGGTGGCTGAAGAATTAGAGAGAGAGAGAGAAGCATAGAAAGAGACTTAGCTGGCCGGTTGTGGCACTGTGTAGTGTTGTGTTTAATAAAAGCGTGTGTATTCGGGACATTCGCTGTCTGTCTGTCTGTGGCCGGGCGGGCATCTCACAATATATATATATATATATACATTGTGGGGACCGGCCCAGACACAAACAGGCAGACACGTTCATGTCACCCAACGCACTATAATTTACCATATTTAAAAGTGCCACTCAACCTCAAGTCCCCAAAGTCCTGGCCACAACACAACAATGCCTTCTCTCTCTTCAGGCCGCCTCCTTGCCTCCTCCAGAGACCTTGTCCTCTTCCACCTGACTCCAGCTGTCATATGAAGGGAGGCGGCCCCTTTTATAATCCCTCGGATGTGCTCCAGGTGTGTCCCGGCAATCTTCCACCGACACACCCCAGTGTGGTGGATGTGCCGGTTGCATCCCCGGAAGCACTCCAGGTGTCCCTTCTCCTCTTCCTCCCAGCACTTCCGGGTGTGGTGGAAGTGCTGAGGTCCAAGGCTCCAAAGGCATAGGGGCGCCATCTGGCGGTGACCACGGACCCCTATAGGGTTGAACTTCAAAGCTCTGTACCCATGTCCCCCAAAGGTACCAGGACGGTCGCCCCCACATGGGCTGGGGAAGGCATAAGCCCTCCTCTGGTCCTCCTGGGCATCCCGGCCGGGTCGTCCCCCTAGCCATCTCCGACAACTTATACATATATATGTGTGTGTTGTACATTTCTTTTACTACTGCATATAATAATGTTTTGATGGTGTCATGTATTGTATATTATGTTATATAACTCAATGTATTTTGTTATTTGTTTTAATGTGATAGCAAGAGAAAATCCTAACAATTATGTTGATTGGCAATAAAGTTCAAGTTCAAAATCTCAATGCTGTGAACTTATTGTGATTCTGTCCCCCACAGTAAAAGGAAATCCGTAATCATACTAGGTTTTGTATTGTCAACAAATTGAATATACATAGAACCAAAAAAAACAACTTTGTTTTTAGATCTCTATATGTGAAAAATATAGGTTACAGACTTTGCAATAACTCTAGAAAATCAAGCCAAAGGATCCCATAAATAAAGTGTAAACCAGGTCCTTCTTCCAAAACAAACATAAGCAAAGACTAGGCCAACATAATCAAGCCTTTCTTACATTCATCTATTCATCCATTTCCCAATATGCTTATTTAATTTAGGATTACTCAAAGAAATTGTGAGAAATGCTAATTTAAAATAAACTCATAAATAAAATACAGGATATTTTGGAGAGTTAATGATACTAATAATTTATCTATCTAAATCATTTACATCACCATTTCACTCAATAACCAGCATATTGTTGAACAAGTTTTACTTTAGTGTGCTTCATTGTATCTTCTCTAAGAAAATAAAGTTTCCACTACTTTGATAGAACAGTCATTTTTTAAAACTGTTGTGTTGCAATGTTTCAATAAAATGACTACAATGTCAGATATAAACTGTATGGTAGACTTTGTTTATCTCCTCTGTTTTCCTTTAACTTTAAATGCTGTTACTTTGTTTTATTTGAGTTTCCACTCATTTTACATTTTTTTTCTCTTCTCAGTGTCCATCGGTATACTATGAGGATAATTGTCAAACACTTGTCCATCCATGGATGTCTTAGCTTTGTGGTTTACTATCAATGTCCCATTGATAAGTTCATTACCTGCACTGTTTTATCTGAACCAGATGCCAGCTTCTACTTTGTCAGACTTGAAAATGCAGAAAATTAAATCCTTAAGAAAACCATTTATTCATGAAATATTTTATTTAAACCATCAACAGAAAAATTAATTCTCAATTAACCTCTATTTTAATTTATAATTCCATATTTCATTTTAACCTGTCTCTTATTACAGGAATTAACATAGTAAAGTCCCCTTACCTTTGACATGGACATATACTGAAGTAGTTTCATCAAGGAATGATCCATCAGTCAGTACAGTACGTTCAATTCCACATTTGTACAGCCCCTCATCCTCTTTCTTTAGTTCCTTCATTGTCACAGTGAACTCTTTAGATGATTTATTGTCACTTATAGATTTTCTCTCTTTTTCTGAGTTATAGTTTGTCGTGACCAGATTACTGCACATAAATATGCCTTTTTTGCACCAGTACTTTTCGTGATCTCTGTAATCTTCATTGTAAAGACACACAATGCTCACAGAGCTTCCAACCTTTCCAGTTACCCGCTTGGGTCCTACCAAGCTCTCCACAGCACCTAAAACAAACAGACAAAAAACAATGTGGCTTGCTCATACAATAAATTACTTATTTCATATGTGATGATTTACTTTCTCTAGTTGAAATTAAAAATCAAATAAAAACTGTGAAATTAAATGGAGTTTCTATTCATTTCTTAGATGTACATTTCTTTGTTCAAACGCATCTACAGGTACACATATCAGATGTAATGTGGTATCTTCATCCTGTTTTGAGAACATCAAGACTTTTTTCTGTTTTACTTTAATGTTTATGTGAGAGAAGATGCCTCTTTAAAGAACAACCTTTCCTTACCTGTCACAGTGAGATATACAGGGTGAGTCTCATCAAAGTTGAGTGCTTTTATCCCACATCGATACCAGCCTGTATCATTCTTCATGAGGGAGCGCATTGTCACAGTGATCTTTCTTCCTGATCTGTCATCTTTGATTGACATCCTCGTGTGTTTCTGAGAGTTGTCAGTGCTGACCAGAGGGTAGCATTTAGTGTTCAACGTCTTACACCAGAACTTCTCTGCCTGCTCGTACCTTTTATCATATGGACACTCCACAGTCACAGACTTTCCCACCAACGCTTTCATTATCTCTGGGCCTGACATGTGGCTCTCAGCTCCTGTAACAAACACAAAAGTGGCTGTGTGGTCTGATCTTTCTGCTTTTTCCTTGCTTTTATTTATTTATTTTTTTTATTCATATAGTTATTTTAATTTGGAACATTAGCAAATGTAAATATACATTCATTATAAAAACAGAATGTATGTTTGAAAAAACCAGCACAAACAGCCTGTACACATGACAGACAAAGACAAAGAAAATGTGTTTAGTTTAAAAACATCTGATGTACACTCTGTGGCCATTTTGTTACACCTGTTAGTTAACCCAAATAGCCTGCTCTTCTAAACAGTCAATCACTTGTATGCGATTTAAAGTATATGACTTGCAGACCTAGTTTTTGTTCAAGAGGCTTACTTGTAGCTCAACGAAACATTAGAACAGCTAAGACACGCAATCTAAACAAACTTAGTTTGATTATTAGTGTCATACATGGCAGCTCCAGCATTTCAGAAAGTGCTGCCTTCCTTGGGTTTCACACACTGCAGTTAGAGTTTGCCAAGAAGCATTCAATAAGCAGCAGTTCTGTGGTTGAAATCACCTTGTTAATAAGAGAGGTCAGGGAAAATAGCTAAAATACTCAAAAAACAGCTCTTAATGACAGTGATGTGCAGAAAAACATCTCTGAACTTACAACAAGTTATAGCAAAGTGGATGGGCTACAGCAGCACACAGGCACATAAAAAAGTGATGCCAGAGATTTCAGAGAGAATTGAACAGACTTGCAATCCATTCATTTTCATAATCCTTATAAAAGAAACAAAAATTACCACTCAGAACATGAAGTAAAACATTCACAAAGTTTTTTCACATATACAGCACATGCTAAAGACTAAAAGCCTAGTGGCGAAAAAATTAAAGCTAACAAACACTACAGTCATGCAGACAGACCACTGTGAAGCTTGTGCTCAGAGCAATCATTTCAAAAGAACTGTTTAAAGATGATGGCTAATTCAAACGTGTTACAGAGCAAATTATATTAAAGAACATACTGTTATTTTTGCCATAAATAAAGAATTTAAATTTATGTAGTTGCAGTGTGCTTCCTACTGTCTGAAATTTTATAAAAAGTGAGAATAACACTTAATCTACCTATGTCCAAAGACCCCCTTCTCAAATAGCAATACAACAGGATGTTATCTATTAAAGCTTAATCAGATTGAGACTAATTTGAAGTATGTAGTTTGTCACTTTTGTCTACCAACACTGACAATAGCATAATTAGCATAGAACATAAAACAATCAAACACAGAACAATTATCACAAAAACTGTGACTTGTGGCTCGGGAATACCAACGAAATAGTTCACAACTGGTAACGAATAGAACGTTATTTACTGATGACCAGTATATAGCTTAAAATTGAGAAACCACAAAGTAATTATCAAAAAAGTGATCACTAAATATAAAAATAAAAACAGAATATACATTCATCCATCCAACCCGTTATAACCTAACTACGGGGTCTGCTGGAGCCAATCCCAGCCAACACAGGGCACAAGGCAGGAAACAAACCCAGGGCAGGGCGCCAGCCCACCACAGTGCACACAGACAGACACACCCGGGACAATTTAGAATTGCCAATCCACCTAACCTGCATGTCTTTGGACTGTGGGAGGAAACCGGAGTACTTGGAGGAAACCCACACAGACACGGGGAGAACATGCAAACTCCATGCAGGGAGGACCCGGGAAGCAAACCCGGATCTCCTAACTGCGAGGCAGCAGCGCTACACACTGCGTCACCATGCCGCCCCAGAATATACTGTACATTTTACACAAAATATCTAAATAACGCACATTCAAATAAAACATTTATTTGCAGGTAACCAGCATTTACCTTTTGAAATGTTTTCCACAAAGGCTGCCACTAAAAGATATACCTTTTAATGCAGAACAACTAAAATCTTAAAATAACTGCAAACAACGGAAGCCATACATAATACTTGTTTCCTTAACATTATTTCTTCTGAACACACATTGTGGCCTTTACAGGTTTTTTGTCAATAACACCAGTATGTCAGCCTTTGCTGGTTTCAGACATGACTGCTGATGCGTGACTACACTGCCCCCAACACTAAACAGTCTCTCTGATGGTGAAATCGTGGCTGGTATGTGCAGGAATTTGCAATCCAGTTTGCTCAACATCAGAAAGTTAACATTGTGTATTAGCACAGTCAAATATCCCAAAAAATAAGGTTTGAAAATTCAAAATTAAAATAAGTAAATATTAAAATATGTTCAAACTTTGATCTACAATGCTGGGTGTTACATGTACATTTATACTTGCTATGTTATACTTTACTATTATGGTAATGGCTGCAGTGTCGGCAAGAGCAACAACAAACATCATCTTAAAAAAAAATTCTAGCGGCTCTCAAACAACTTTTATGTAAAAGAAAAGAGTCATAAAAATTCCAAACAGAGTTATTTTCCATTTGCTTTAATCAGAAGATCATAGCATTAAACAAACAGTTAGGGGTCTTAGGTTTAACCCAGCCACAGGGGATGCAAAAACTAGTGTTTCTTCATGCCAGTCCAAAGCCCAGATATATAGGGAGGGTTACATCAGGAGGGCATCCAGTGTAAAATTTTGCAAGAACATTATAAATTTTAATACCGGATCGGTCAAGGCCCGGGTGAACAATGACTGCCACCAGTACTGTTAGCCAACACAGTGCTGGTGGAAATTAGGTTACTGTTGGTTGAAGAAGGAAAAGAAAAGGGGAGAGATGTGATCGGAGGCAGGAGGAGAGGAGGAAGGCAAAGAGAGTGGAACTGAGGGTAGGAACTTTGAATGTTGGCAATCTGACTGGATTGTGGAGAGAGTTAGCCGATATGATGGAGAGAAGGAAGGTTGATATATTGTGTGTGCAAGAGACTAAATGGAAGGGGAGTAAAGCCAGGTGGATCGTAGGTGGATTCAAATTGTTCTATCATGATGTGAATGGCAGGAGAAATGGGGTAGGGATTATTCTGAAGAACCAGTATGTCAAGAATGTTTTGGAAGTGAAAAGAGTGTCAGACAGTATAATGATTATGAAGCTAGAAATTGGGGGTGTGATGATGAATGTTATTAGTGCATATGCCCTGCAAGTTGGGTGTGCGATGGATGAGAAAGAAGATTTCTGGAATGACTTGGATGAAGTGATGGACAGTGTATCCAAGGGACAGAAAGTGAATTTCAATGGACATGTTGGTGAAGGGAACAAAGGAGATGAGGAGTGATGGGTAGGTATGGTGTCAAGGAAAGGAATGAAGAAGATCAGATGATAGTGGATTTTGCAAAAAGGATGGGCATGGCTGTGGTGAATACATATTTAAAGAAGAAAGAGGAACCTAGGGTGACATACAAGAGTGGAGGAAAATGCACACAGGTAGATTATATCCTATGCAGAAGAGTCAATCTGATGGAGACTAAAGACTGCAAAGTGGTGGCAGGAGAAAGTGTGGTTAGGCAGCATAGGATGGTGGTCTGTAGGATGACGTTGTAGATCAAGAAGAAGAGGAGGAGAGGATCAAATGGTGGAATTTGAAAAAGGAAGACTGCAAGTTTGAGTTTAGGAGGAGGTAAGATAGGCACTGGGTGGCAATGAAGAGTTGCCAGACAGCGGGGCAACTACAGCAGAAGTTGGGTATGATAAGGATGAACAGGATTAGTAACAAGTACATTAGAGGGTCAACTCAGGTTGGAAGGTTGGCAGACAAAGTCACAGAGGCGAGATTACGTTGGCTTGGACATGTGCAGTGGAGAGATGCTGGGTATATTGGAAAAAGGATGCTAAAGATAGAGCTGCCAAGCAAGAGGAAAAGAGGAAGGCCTAAGAGAAGGTTTATGGATGTGGTGAGAGGGGACCTGCTGGTGATGGCTTTAACACAGCAAGAGGCAAAAGACAGAAAGTTATGGAAAAAGATGAATCACTCTGGCAACCCCTAACGGGAGCTGATGAAAGATGAAGAAGGAGTCTTAGGTTTAAGAGTAAATGTGACAGAATTAGATGCAAAATTATACTTTTACATAACTGGAGTGTTTAGAAAAACAGCTCGGAGTACACTCATGGCTGGGCTGTTGCCCAGATCAAATTTTAAGGCAGGCCTTTCCATTTTTGTGAGAGGGAACTAATCAATATGAAGTTGTAAGTTTAAATAAAGTGAATACTTTTGCACTTTTTTTAACAAAACGCATACAGGATACAGCAAGAAGTCTGACTTGTGGATCAAAGAGCACAGCACTGGTGCAGAAAAAAATATTTTGAAGGGGTCTGGCTGTTAGTTTTACTAAAGAGAAAAACAAGCTAACCACTGTGGGGTACAGCCCGGACACAGACAGATAGACATGATGTTTTTAGCACCACACACGTTTATTTTCACTATTTATATACAATAGAGTGTACAATCCCTGTGTCGCAGCACCAATCACCCCTTTAAGTCCAGGCCTTCACACTATGCCTCTCAGTCTCTGGTCCGCCTCCACTCCTCACCTCCAAGCTCTGTCCTCTTCCACCCGACTCCAGCTATCGAATGGAGGGAGGCGTCCCCTTATATCCACTCTCCTGTGTGGCAGAAGTGCCGGCTGCGCATCCAGAAGCACTCCAGGTGTCCCCGTTCCTCTTCCCCCAGCACTTCTGGGTGTGGCGGAAGTGCTGAGGTCCAGAGCTCCAAAGGCAGTGGGGCACCCCCTGGCGGCGACCACGGGCCCCTACAGGGTTGAGCTTCCAAGCTCCCAACCCATGGTCCCCAAAGCAACCAGGGCGGTCACCCCCACAAGGTCTGGGGAAGGCGCAAGCCCTCCTCTGGTCCTCCTGGGCGTCCCAGCTGGGTCGCCTCCCCAGCCGTCTCTGACACCATTCAAAATTACAAAACGTGTTATCGTGGAAGTGAAGTGCAAAAATACATCTGCAAAATACTACAGCTTTACATAGCATATCTGAAGTAATTTGATGCCAAAATTAGTGAGGGTAAAATACAATTGAATGTCAGCTTTTGTCCTCAAACAAGACCTTTTTTAAATAAATTTGAATTATATTCGAATAGCAACATTAGGTCTCACAGACTTACTGGTAATGAACGTTGAATAATATATGTTATACATTGCAGCCTTTGAGATTTGTTAATAGCATTCTTTCAAATTGTGATTTTCATTTGAAATCAATGAGTTGTTCATCCCTAGCATTAAGAACAGTCTGCTAATCGCCCCATGGTCCAGATGGAACATATTACCATACCTAAGCCTACCCTCCACGAGGCAAAACCGTCAGTTGGATCCAAGAAGAAGCCCACACCCCTACTCCGCTGTTACAAGTGTGAGGAGGTAGAAAACACTGCACTATCATTGATCCACCTTGGTGACCAAATGGATTGTAGCAGGGTGAGGAGACAGGTATTGTTTCACCGCCAATCCCTTGACCTTTCCGTAAACTGGGGTGGTTGTTATTAATGGGCACAAAATCACAGCAACGATTGATTCCGGAAGCAACATTTCTATTATTGCTCGATGTTTCCTGCTCTGGTGACAGTGGAAAGCAAGTACGAACAGTCTGACCAGCATTCATGGGGAAACACATTGGTGCAGGATTGCCTCTTTATATTCCCTTTGTGCGTATTGGGTTTGACATTGTAGGACCTCTTGAGCCTTCAGCCTGTGGTCATAAATATATACTTGAGCTGGTGGATTATGCTATACAATATCTAGAGGCTATCCCCTTGAGAGTTACCAGTTCAAAAAATATACGGGAACTGGTTTTGCCTGTCGGTATTAATGAGGAAGTCCTACCAGATTAGGGAATGCCCTTCATCTGGGAGACTTTGAGGGAAGTTGCCAAATTACTCAAAATGAAGCACTTGAAGACCTCAGTATATCATTCTTATATTGATGGTCTAGCAGAGTGATTCAATCCACAGCTCAGCCAGATGCTACGAAAGGTGGTCAGTGAAGATGGGAGGAACAGCTACTTCCCCTCTTTCTGTGTGCTTACCAGAAGATCACACAAGCCTGCACAGATTTCAGTAGGGTTACAGATTTAAGTTTTTTCATCGCCAGTACTCTCTCCATGCCAACACTGATGCCTTGTCTCAAATTTATGACAGCACCGTTAGGGCCACCTGACCCAATGGATCTGGAGTAAGGGTGGGGGACACTGTTACTCACATGCGCCTTGGGGAAAACTTAAAGACTTTGATGATAATTCTGCACTGATCCACGGGGTGGTGCTGTATTTGAACGCCTCTTCTCTTCCTCCCTCTTACTAATTAGGATATATACAAGTACTTGGGGGTCCACATTAATGACAGGTTGGACTGGACTTGGAACACAAAGAATCTTTGTAAGAAATGGTAGAGCAGGCGCTTTTTCCTTAGGAGACTGCATTCATTTATTGTGAGAAGTGACATTCTTCACATCTTCTATAACTGTGATGGCCAGTGCAGCTTTCTACGCTGTTGTGCGCTGGACTGGTAACATCATTTCAAGAGAAGCCCACGGAATCAATAGGTTAATTAAAAGGGCAAGCTCATTTATAGTAGTACTCTGCACTTCCTGGAGGTAGTGGCCAAGGAGAGAATTAAAATGAAATGAGTGCCATTATGAACAATGCTGCACATCTGATCTCTGACATACTAACACTGAGGACTTTCAGCCAATATATTAAGCAACAGAAGTGTTGTCAAGAAATGGCACTGGGGCTTCTTTATACCAACCTGAATATGTCTGCATAATGCCTCACTGTGGTTATGACAGCCAAGTAAAAAATGTTTTTTTTTTTTTTTTTTCTTGCATTATGGTCATTCTGGTGTGTGTTCAGACTAATGTGTGTATATATATTTGTTTACTTACTTACTTATAAATGTATTTGTTATTTATTTATATAAAGAGCTTCTGCAAAAAGGCAAATTTCCACCTGGGGACAAAAAAGTACCATCTATCTATCTATCTATCTATCTATCTATCTATCTATCTATCTATCTATCTATCTATATTTGATTCAGTATCATGCTATACTTCAGTTCAAATATAAATTTAAAATATGGCATCAACATTTTTAATGGTATATTTGTGCAATCTCATGTTTCTAACAGTTTGTCTGATGTGTTTATTATGTAACATTACATGTTATACAAGGTGATTTAAACTGCTCATGCGGTGGTCTAATTTAGTAGGCAACTTTGTTTCACTTCTCCAACTCGAAAAACTACACTGCAACTAACTTAGTCTTGGTCTTGATCCATTGCTAGTCTGAAGCTTTGAAGCAGACTGAATCTGCGCTAATGCCCAAAGTTAGTCTTATTACCCTAAATACATATTAAGACCAGACCAGTACAAGAGCATCCCTAGCTCAGAGCACACTGCAACTGACCCATAATGTCCTATTTTTAAAACTTGTTTAAACTGAGCTCTACCATTTATGTTAACACTGCCTACATTTTAGAGCCAATTTCAAATGGCCCACCAATTCTGTTTTTGCAGGCTATGTTAACATTGTCAGTGTTGGCCAGATTTATTTACAATAGAGAAAGATGGAGCAACTTCAGGTGCTATGTTGACTAAATACATTCAGGATAATGACCTGGAATGGTAACACTGAGAAACTTTCCTCTTACCTCTGATGGTGAGATGAACTGTATAAGTCACATCTCTATATGAGTGTTGCATCTCTATTCCACATTTGTACCATCCAGAGTCACTTGTCCTCAGGTTTCTCACTGACACTGTGAACTGCTTTTTCATTTTGTTGTCACTGATGGACATTCTCTGACCTTGCAAAGATTTCACAGATCCATCACTTTTAACCAAGACATTGCATGAAGAGGTCAGTTTTCCACACCAGTACTTCACATCGTCTGTGTAGTTTTCACTGTACTGACATGTAATATTCACTGAATTCCCAGTCCAGCTGGTCACTTCCTTTGGTCCAGAAAGCCAAGTTTCAACACCTGCAACACATATAGGAACAAATGCAAAGGGACTGCAGGAGTTAAATTTAGGAATATTAAAGTTATGCGATTAATGATTTATTTAAATTTAAAATTCATTCATTTTGTAGGATGCTTAGCCTACAGCATACATGTCACTGTCATTGAATAAATTGAAAACTGAATGGACTAAGCTTGTTTAAATAAATTGTCTAGTTATTTTTTAGCTTTTGCAGTTCAAGGGCTCATTTTAGCCAGCAATTCTCAAAATAATCAACATAAACTTGGTGACAGAATTCTTCTTAAATTACATTTAGATAGGAGTCTAACACGTATATACAACATTATAGTTAGCCCTCAGATCCCTGATCACCTCTTTGAGCAGCTCACAGCTCACAGTGGCACATACAGTATGTGGATACTGAAAACACAATGCTCATTGATAACTATTCTTTAATTTGAAAATTCCAATTTCTACTTATGTAAATGCAGCACTGTAAGTAAAATGCCTTCTTGATGTAGCAGCACTAGCTGTCTATTCTTACTCTAAAGTTACACTTGCTGTAAATCTCCTCCTAAAAACTCTGCAATGATTTTCTGGATTTAGGTAATAACAGATGAATATGCAGTTTGAACATACAGCCTAGAGATCTGATATTCCATGATTAAGTTATATTACTCTTTGCAGAAACCTCCTCAGAAATTAAAAAATAGTAATATAGCAAGATATTTTACCACAAATGTGTAAATCTATAAAAGAGCTGTCTACTGTACACTTCAAACCCGATTTAATGAAGATTATGGACAGAGTTAATTATTGGAGGTGCTGAACCCAGACTTACATATCTTTGCAGGGTTCCATTGCTCCAAATGGCTAGAAATTGTTAAAGCTTTTGAAAAGAAATCATGCTTGCACTTTTTTTAAGAATTAAATGATGGATAGATTTCTAAAATATGATTTGTTTGTTAGGCTTAGAAAAAAAGCTAATTTCTAGTTATAATCTGATTTTAAACATTACAGTTAAAAAACATCTGCCTGTCATACCTGCCAAGTCCTGCAGTTAACTATATTTGAATATTTCTCCATGCAGAAAACAATACACTTATCATGTGTACTATGTCTTTTCACCTTAACTTGTGAAGTAGGATGCAGTACAATCATAAATGTAGTACATTCTGCTAGGTAGCTCAGGTAATAAAACAGAATATGTTGCTTTGGCACAAGCAGCAATGTCCTAAATTCTTGCCATGTGCAGTGGTACTTTTTAGTCATATTCTGTCATCTGAAGTACACTTGTGAAACAGTCCCCTCTTTATTTGTTAACAGCAGTGTGTGTCTGATTAGTGAAAGATCTGGAAGGGAAAGGACAGCCAGCAGCACAGGACGACTTCACAAATCTATTGGTTCTACATGGAAGGAGATCTTCAAATACAGTATGTCTTTATTAGATCAGAATTCCATCCATCTATTATCCAACCCGTTATATCCTAACTACAGGGTCACAGCGGTCTGCTGGAGCCAATCCCAGCCAACACAGGGCGCAAGGCAGGAAACAAACCCCAGGCATGGCGCCAGCCCACCGCAGGACGCGCACACACACACACACAAAGCACACACTAGGGACAATTTAGGATTGCCAATGCACCTAACCTGCATGTCTTTGGACTGTGGGAGGAAACCGGAGTGCCCGGAGGAAACCCACACAGACACGGGGAGAACCCGTGGAGGACCCAGGAAGGGCTACCCACTGCACCACCGTGCTGCCCTAGACAAGAATTCTTCATGATAAATCAATATTTCAGTGAAGATGTATTCATAATTTTCCATAAATTTCATTAATGAATTCCTCATGTAGTATAAACACATTGTGTAAGGTTAGCTAGAATCTCTAAATTGCCTTGTATAAGTGAGGTGGGTGTGTGATGTGAGTATCCTGTGGTTTTGCCCAGAGCTGGTTTGTTTTGGGCCTGTTGTTTCAGATAAGAAAATATACAGAATAAAGAACAACTGATACCACCTTTTTCACTCTTTTAAAAAAGAAATAAGTAAAAATTTCTCTTACCTGAAAAAAAAGGCAATAGAATCCAAAACTTCATTTTAAAAGAAAGGTCAAATATTTTGTTGAAAGGAAGCAAAAAAGGTTTGAGACTTAACTTACAAGAGATATATCTTTCTTATTCTTCCTCTTTTACCAGTTTTAATATCATATTGCTGCAAAGCCGGATATCCCCCCAGCTTTTATTTGCACTTCTGCAGTTTCCTGACCATCATATAAAGAAATGACAAAACAGAGCTGGTCATATTTATTCAGTGCTCATAGATGGACACAGCTAAAATGAAAGTGTGAAATGCAGATTACTCAAATGGGGCTAAATGCCACTAAATTGATATAAAGTTGCAAAATTTACCACTTTAAAGAAACCTATGTCTTTGAGGCCTTGTTTGTTAAAACTGTCCCTAAACCACACACTTTTGTGTGTGTTCACAGTCCTTAATGTAATATTGTATAAAAAGAGAGCTAAGGCAATAATGAGTATGTCAGTATTAGACCTCCTCTACATTTTGATTTTGAACCCTGGTCCAATGTGCACTTAGCACTTAGGAGTCTCATATCCTTCTGAGCTTATGGTTAAAGGCTGAAGCTGTTATTTTATTATACACTATGCTAAATACATTTTAGTTAATTTTATATAAAGCGTAAAAGGAACATGTTATATTTTAAGGTATAATCATTGTTCTATTTTTATGCGGTAAAGTTTCCTGTTGATGGCAAACTTAGGAAACATATTAGAACATTAGAACAATCTAGATGAGAACAGGCCATTCAGCCCAACAAAGCTCACCAGTTCTATCCACATATTTCTTCCAAAAAAACATCAAGTCGAGTTTTGAAAGTCCCTAAAATCTTACTACCACACTACTTGGTAGCTTATTCCAATTTCTATCTTTTTATCCATTCTTTTTGCGTAAAGAAAAATGTCCTAATGTTTGTGAAAAATTTACTGTAAGAACCATTTCATAGTTACATAAGATTCATAAATATTTTACTAAATGACAACGCATAGTCTATGGGAGGTTCCTATAACCACTATAAGTAGAATTGAATTGGTATATTCTAGCCATTTTTAACACCTTTGACTAAACATTATTCTCAATTAGTGACCAGCCTTGCCATGTGTACGGTGTAGAGGGTACATGGTTTTAAACCGTGCCTATGGGCATACGGGCCTTTTTAGTGTGTGAAGTAACTCATAAGACGACGCGCATATTTAAGTGCAAAGCCGTACGCTTAAGGTGTACAGAAGAAGAAATTAAGAACTTTTAAGTACAGAAATAACTAAAGTTTCTCAAGAAAAGCTAAGTTTAGAGAAGATATATTTTTTCCTTTTTTTTGCCTTTTATTCTGCGTGTGTAAGTACTTTTTTCTTCATTCTTGTGTGGATTATTTGCTTTTAACTTTCATTAAATATTTTTAATACGAACTTTTGGACTGAGAGATTTCTATCGGCATGTGTTTTACCCATGCCTGGACTCGCCTTACACTTTGCCGGCTACATTTACCCTAAACAAGTTTCCAACTGTGTCCCCGTGTTCTTGGTGAATTCATTTTAAAATCACAGTCTTGATCCAATGTACTAATTCTCTTCATAATTTCAAACACTTCAATCATGTCACTTCTTAAGCTTTGTTTGCTTAAACTGTATAGGCTCAGCTCTTTGAATCTTCCTTCATAATTAAAGCCCTAGAACCCTGGAATCAGCCTAGTTACTCTTCTCTGGACCTTTTCTAGTGCTGATATGTTCTTTTTGTAGCTTGGAGACCAAACTGCACACAGTACTCCAGGGGCCTCATGTATAAATGGTCCGTACGCAAAGAAATGTTGCGTAAGAACATTTCCACGTTCAAATCGCGATGTATAAAACCTAAACATAGCGTAAAGCAACGCACTTTTCCACGGTACCTCATACCCTGTCATACACAAGTTCTCCACTCGGTTTTGCAGACTGGCGGCACCCAGCATCAAAGCAGTGCTACTGTTCCCGTGTGGTTTATCTTTCTGTTTCAGATCCACATTACTGACGCGGCTTTATAAACACACTGAAATTAAGCGCATATTGTTTTTTAGTTTAATGCATGTGATTGTAAATAACCTGTAAAAATATAATGGTCCACAGAATGATCAAACTATTCTAAATACCATAGCTGCTTTAGCGTTGTTACTCTCACTGCACCTTCTTCTTTTTCTTTCAGCTGCTCCCATTAGGGGTTGCCACAGCAGATCATCTTTTTCCATATTACTCTCACTGCACCACTCGGAGCATCTGATCGGGAAGAGAATTATCAGTATACAGCATTAAGCACACGCTGCCTCAGCTATGCTGTCTATTGAACTGCTTCTCACACGGCAAACGCTTCAAAACCTTTACTGTACGGACCTTGCGGTTCAGAAACAGTTTCATCCCAAGAGCTCTAAATGCAATCAATCAGTCCATCAACTGCTCCTTGTAGACCTGTTTGTACTTATAAGTACAATTACCTCACTGTAAACTTGCGATACAGTTATAATATTGCACAACCTGAGCCACTTTATAAAGCGCGTATTTACATATTGTGACGGACAGCCGGTCCCATGCCCGGCCGGGACGCCTCTGCTGCATACGTCCCGGGGAAGCCATCATGGACATTGCAGTACCTTCCCCGGGGCACTTGGGGGCAGCCTCCCTGGCCGTGGATCCCTCCTCAATCTCCCCTGTGGCTCCATGGGACATGGAGTCCACCACAGCAGCCCGGTTGGGAGATGGGGTGGCCGCTAGGGGGTGCTGCGGATGACCAGCCACCACGCTGGACGGTTTATCAGCCCCACCCGGAGGTGCAATTAAGACCAGCTGGTCAGGCACCTGGAACACTTCCGGGTGGGGTATAAAATCGGGAGGAAGAGGACGAGGTTGCCTGGGAGGAGTGGTGGTGCCAGGAAGCATTTGGTTTGTGTGTTTTGTGCTTTGGGACTGTGTTTGGGCTGTGTGGCATGGGGAAGACGTGTCACACAGCTGAACAAACAATAAAGCCTGTGTGGATTTTGTACACGTGCCTCTGCGTGGTCTGTGCCGGGTCGGGCGCTATAAAGCGCCTTTTTTACAATAAGATGACGATATCATTTTTAAGATAAAATGCAGCAAAATATGTTTATTATATTATACAGATAAAACTCGAACTTTATTTAAATAATCTATATTGTTAATTATTAAAGGACATGGTGTCGATACGCTAGCAAGAATCTGGCACTCCGTTCACGGATTGTTCCTGCATGCCTCGCACTGTATGCTTCACTGGGACTAGCGTGAAGGACAGAATAATTAAACATGTACTACGAAGATATTTCAATGTTCCTGAAAAGTTTTGAAGAATCGGCATTATAAGCTTACAGATGGCTTAACGTCAATTACAGAGCTGATTGTGTGGCGATTGGATATTTGGAGAAAGAAAAGGAAGGACAGGAATTGGAGGTTAGTACGTTTGAAAGAGACAGTACTGCTGCTATAAATTATTTTATCGAAGGTTGCGCACAATCACTGCGCCACCGTATTCCCATGTTTAATAGCATGCTTTAACTCCTATCATCATGAAAATTATATCACATATACATCTCAGTATTTTAGTTATTTAGAGAGCTGTAATATCACGAATGTAATGGATTCTGTGTCCTGTCGGAGGTAGAGAAAGCCGGTTTAAGAAGCACGTAGTTATTCACACACATAGAGCACATAGAACATCAAATACAAAACAAAGCATTTAACGTACTACTTTAGTTACAATGGGATTTGAGAAACTAGTAAATTAAACGATTTTAAGATTAAGTTTATGATGTTCTACTTTAATGACCAAATAAACTACGTGATTAAAGTGGAAATTTCAAGATTAAAGTTGACTTTTCCTGCTTTTTCCCCACTGTGTGCCTTTTTTTTTCTCTGTACCCTAATAGGCTTTCATATGACACTCAGACGGTGGGCTACAACTCGCCTTTTCACGGCGACTTTGATATGCGACTCTTTTTTTATTTCGGGCACTGTGCGACTTTGTGAACTTGAGCTTTCGAGTTTCTCCGACATGCTATGTCCCTCGATCACCTTTCTTTTCTTGTTTATACCACTGTTTAAACCAACAAATAGTACGTTTTTCCTTGCCTCCACTTGGTATGCACTGAAATTGTTCTATTTTTCCTCGTGGTTTTGCCATTGTCTTTTCACAGAACGCTGAGCTTATGGGCTATTAATATTGATTTACATATTCAAAGAGGCGTAATTCTGGGAGGAGTTGGGGCAGGACAGCAGGCGTGTTCACGTGCGTTACTTTTCAGGCTGATCGGGATTTACGCAGCGGAAGAACTTGGAAGTTTGCGTACGCACAGATTCCTGCATCTGGATTTTTCTGTGCGTAAGCACATTCCCGCTTTTGTGCTTACGCCATGTTATAGTGTGAGTTCTACGCACGGCTTTATACATGAGGCCCCAGTTGAGGCCTCACCAGTGCATTATAAAGCTTGAGCATAACCTCCTTGGACTTGTACTCCACACGTTGTGCTATATAACCTAACATTCTGTTTACCTTCTTAATGGCTTCTGAACAGTGTCGGGAAGTCGATAGCTTAGAGTCCACTGTGACTCCTAAATCCTTCTCATAAGGTGTAGTCTCGATTATCCAACTGTCTATTGTGTATTCAAACCTAACATTTTTACTTCCTATGTGTAATATTTTACATTTACTGACATTAAATTTCATCTGCCAGAAATCTGCCCAAGGCTGTATGCTATCCAAGTCCTTCTGTAATGATATATGGATTCCAAATTTTCTGCTAATCCACCTATCTTGTTATCATCTGCAAACTTAACCAGCTTCTTACTTATATTCTAAATCATTGATATATATTAAAAATAGTAGCGGCCCTATCATTAACCCCTGTGGAACACCACTCTTAACATCAGGCAATTCTGATGAGGTTCATCGCACCATCACCCTCAACTTCCTGTGTCTGAGCCAATCCTGCACCCATCTAAAACATCACCCTGAACTCCAACTTCTTTTAGTTTGATGCCCAACCTCTCATGTGGCACCTTATCAAATGCTTTCTGAAAGTCAAGATAAATTATATCATATACTCCACTTTGATCATATCATTTTGTTACCTCCTCGTAGAATTCCAGCATGTTAGCAAAACACGACCTACCTCTTCTGAACCCATGCTGACTATTCCTAATAACTCCTGTCCTTGCTAGGTGCTGCTCAATCTTATCCTTAATAATTCCTTCCATTAATTTTCCTGTGATGCATGTTAAGCTTACTGGCCTATAGTTGCTTATATCTGCCCTGTCACCCTTTTTATACAATTGAATATATTAATTTAATATTAATTATAATTTAATAATATTTATGACATTTGCCATTTTCCAGTCCTTTGGAATCTCTCCAGTGTGCAGTGACTTCTTAAAAAAATGTGTCAAGGGTTTACATATGTACTCCCTACCCTCCTTAAGAACTCGAGGGTAAATATTATCTGGTCTTGGTGATTTGTTTAATTCAGCCTATTTAATCTGAGTAGTACTTCTCCCTCTACAATTTCCAAATCCATCAGTTCCTGTTTAGTGGTCCCATTTACCTCTGGGAGTTTATCCACTTGCTCATTTCTGAAGACTTCAGAAAAATGTAAGTTTAGGGCATCCGCTATTTCATTGTCTGTATCTTTTAATTTCCCTTTACAATTTCTGATGCATTTGACCTCCGCCTTGACTGTTCTTTTACTGCTAAAATACTGAAAGAATCTCTTAGGGTCTTCTTTCACCTTATCTGCTATATTCCTCTCCAACTGTCTTTTGGCCTACCTGATATCCTTCTTAATGGTGGCTCTCATATTCTCATACACTCTACGATTCACTTTGCAGTCATTCATTTTATATGCCTTATAAAGCAGTTTTTTCCTTTGCAGCTTCTCTTTTAAATCTTTATTAATCTACTGTGGAGTTTTTTTAAATTTCCTATTAATTCCAAATTTAGGTATGTATCTGTCCTGCATAACATGTACAACATTTTTAAACCTGTTCCACTGCTCCTCAGCTTTTTCCAAACTTAAAAGCTTATCCCAGTCTATCCTCCTTAGACTTTGCCACATCTGTTGAAAATTTTCCCTACTAAAGTTCAACTTAATAATTTTACTCTTTGCATCTGCATTCTTACAAAATACTGAGAATGGTATTATATAATGGTCACTTGACCCTAGTGGTTCAATCACCTCTACACCTTCAATTCTATCCTGATTATTACAAAATCCAAAATCCAGATAAGCTTCACCCTGTGTCGGTGCTTTAACATACTGTGTTTTCTGATCTGTCTATTCTTCCTAAAAATGTGTATCCCTCTATGTTGCACTCATTGCCATCTTTGTTATTTAGCCAGGTTTCCATTATTGCTATAATTTCATAATTATGCTCTGCAACATAAAGCTCCAACTCACTTACCTTATTTTTGATACTTCTAACATTAAGGCAAGGTATTTTTAATGTGTTACTCCTTTTACATTTAAATGTTGGGTTAGAATTTACATTACTACGCTTTTCTATTTCTAAACCTGGCCTGTCCTAAATGTCCTAACCCACCCCCCCATTCCCTAGTTTAAACAATCCTCAACTAGCCTACTCATATGCCTCACCAATACATTAGTGCCCCTCCAGTTCAGATGTAACCCGTAACAGCGGAACAGGTTCCATCTGTTCCAAAAGGAGTCCCAATGCTCCAAAAAAACCTATACCTTTCCACCTTGCACCAAGATTTGAGCCACGCGTTGAGCCTTCTAATCTCCTCAGTCTTACCTGGACTGGCACGTGGCACAGGCAGATCATTGGAGAAGACTAACTTGTCAGTACTGCTCCTCAGCCTGGCACCTGACTCTTTAAATTTGTATCACAGAACTGACAGACTATGCTTATGTATGCCATTTGTTCCAACATGGACAATGACAACTGGATCCCCCTCGCTCTGGCCGGGAGCCTATCCATGCTTCCAGGGAGATCCCCCACCTGTACAGCCGGAAGGCAACACACCGTGCGGGACTCTCTGTCTCTGGAGTATACCTGAGCTTTAATCCCCCTATTGATTAAGTCTCCAACTATCACTACCTCTTTCTTTCTGGGAACTGGTTTTGAGGAGGCCCGTTGGGGCTCCTCATCCCTGCCTACCACCTCAGAATCATCAGAGACACCATCCAACTCTGCAAGGACGTGATAACAGTTTGACACTTCAAATTCTAGGGTTGATGCCCCCGGACAGTGTGCACCCTTTACTTTACGCCTTGTGACCATGACCCACCTATTTCTACCTGTCAGGTCTGGAATTTCCTTCCACGCCACCTTGGGGGTGCACACAATCTCTTTAAAGAACACCTGGGCCAGGTCTGCCAGTTCTCTACAACAATGCAGGCCAGCCAACTGCTCCTCCAGTTCAGCAAACCTGAGCTCGAGGTGCTGGATCAGGTGGCATCTCCTGCAGATGTAACCCTCATAGACAACTGGCTTCTCCTAACCATCTTCTAAAAAATCCATTATCCAACTGGACTTGTATTGCACTGGCCTCATTATTAAAATTTGATTTATGATTAGTAAAATGCCTTAACTTTTATTTTTCTTAAAATTAAAGGATCTAACTTAAATGGTAACACTAATAACTGCTACAGCTATTTTACACCTTTTCTCCTTAAGCTCCTTTACTGTTCTCTCTCTCAGCTACTGGCTGTTTGTCCTTCTATGAGGTTAACTTTAGTTTTCTCTGTCTGTTCTCCTAACTTTCCGCTCCTCTTATTCCTTACTTAAAATCTCTCCACTCCACTGTTTGTATTCCCACATATTAATGAAACCTTACGCAGTCGCCCGCTTAACTGTTTTACCTCTGAACGGCTAAGAACTGTTCAATCTAAAATAAACAAATAAATAAAACTTTACTACTTTATCTGTTCCTACAACCCCTGTGCCTGATCAGCGTCTTAACTCCTGCCTCTTACCTACGCACCGCTGAGCCTTTCCCTTTATTGCTTTGAAGTCTTTTCTTTTAAACTAAGGAATCACTGATACAACGTGGTTATTTGCTTACAGATGCCGATATCAGTTACTGCTGCTTTCTACCCTTCCTTCTCAATGCTAGTTCAAATACATATAACAAGCACAAGTACATGTACAAATACAAGTACAAGTAACTTTTCCAAGCATACCTCCAAACACCCAGCTACTTTTGCTCATGTATGGGTGAAAAGAAAAGCAAAAAATCCTTCTAAAGGGAAAAATACTTTAAAAATTCCAGCACAGTTCCTTAGCTGCAACCAAAACCCAAGTTGTTAAGAGCAAAATGTATTGTTTTTTATTTAACTTTCACTCCACAGAAAACACCAAAAACTCTCAACAGCATTTAGTGTTTGCAAAGTTCACATCAGCAAGCCTCAAACCTCACCACATGACCAAGCCTCCTCAAAAAGTGCTCAAGCCTCCTGTATGGTTCAGAACATAAAAATAAATGTGCATCCTGTTCACATAGTGTACTTTAAACCCTTCTGAAAAGTTACATATTCTTAAGTACTATCAATCAACCTAGTGGACGGGTTTAATTGTAGTTATTTAAGGTGTCAATGTTTGTCATGGCCCGTTAACAACTGTGTGTAATCAATCATGTTAAAAGTTTTCTGATTATGCAATGAATTCCTTAGAATTGTAATCTAATCAATGAATTGCATAAATATAGCCTAGAGGATACTCTTTTCCTTTACAACACTTGCATCAACAGGCTTGCAGTATCATCAAGAATGCCTCACGCCCCAACCATGCAGTGTTTACCATCCTCCCATCAACAGGCTCAGGAAAAGTTTTGTTCATAACACCATCACCATTATGAACACTTAACTCTTACTACTCAATAGCTGATCTCTCTTAGTATCAATAACTTCTGACTGCAATCTATGTATATTTTCACCTTTTTACATATATCTATACTGTACATAAAAATATTACATATATCTATACTTATTCATGTTATGTATCTGTACACACTGACATCAATATTCATATCTACTGTATATAGTCTTCTTTGTATACACTACTACCTGTAATTTAAAATACTATATATATCTATATATATTGTGGCCGCCCAAAGCCATCTGTTTTGTTGAAGGACATGCTTGTGGCAGATTGACTGGCAGGATGACGCCCGACCAAACGGTGCCATCTTTTACCTTTACACATGGTGCAGCTGTGTTGTTCTTATGTGTGACTGGATGTTTCTTGTGGGTTGGGTTTCTGTTCTCTTTCTCCGATGTAGAACCCTCATCCTCATCTGAGTTCACCTCTGCCGTTTATTTGAAAACTAGCTGTGTCAGATCGGGGGGGAGCGTGAAAGTGACTGAGAGAATAAAACTGAATAAAAAAAAAAAAACGCTAACTTTACAAGTACCATAAATTTAAACCAGCTGTTACAGACTCAAATCAAATGTATGTTTTTATTCTATAATGGTAACAATAAGAGCAGCTCACTGTTCTAAAGGGTAATTCTGGGATGCTCCCAGAATCAAACCGATGACCTCTTGATTGTGAGTCAGCAGTTCTTACATGCTGGCGGTATAACTCCTTCTCCAGACTTGGAAGTTTGCAGGGCCTCGCAAAACATCACAGACAGTGTGGATCATGAAGTTAATGCACTGGGGTTCTGTCTGCCAGATGCCAGTCCATGAGATCTTCGGTTCCAGCATGCTTAGCCACCTTGTCCATTCTACTTGCTGCTGTATGCCCTCCATAGTGCAGTACTTCTCCTCTTTTGTGTCAGACCTGACTTCCTTCAGGACTAGTTGGCATCTGTCTTTGCATTTGTCATAGTGTGGTAATGGGAAGGAACGCAGCACTTGCTACTGTCCCCATCAGAATCCAATATCTAAACTGAAACTCCGCCACCACCACCCCCTCTTCCTGTACTTTCCACTTTTAGTCCATCCATACCTGGATGACTGCTGCTGCATCTTTGGGGTCCTTGGAAAATATGTATGTACTGTTGCTTTAAATTTCCTCAATGTTCTCTGTGCCACCTGTCAATCTCTGTCCAGGTACTGCTTCCAGCCTGATAAAGGCCCGTGGCAATTGTAGTCTGTTGCAGTACATTGCATGTGTTTGGTGTTGGTGAGTTATCTTGTTACTGTTTATTTTTGTTCTTTGGAATTTTTCTGGCACATTGGCATTTTTTCTGATTAAGGATTTTAACATTTGTCTAACATATTGTACTTCGTTACTGTGAATTGACTTTTTGGCTAATCCATTTTTCCTTGTTTGGCTCTTTTGATCTTGTGGTCTGCATTTCCCTTTTTTAGTAATACATACTAATTTTATAAGAATTCTTTTTGGGACTTATCCTGGTTCAGACATGCCTTAGGTGAGATCTGTTCTTCAGGCTTTATGAAGGGCTCATCCCTTAACTATTTTGTGGAGCCAGACTCATAATAGAGTTAAAGTCATAAGCATAATATACAAGGATGACAGTGATAGCAGGGAGTGTCAGTAGTTAACTGCTTAGGTACAGATATTGTAAGAAAATTATTTTCATCACCATACAGAAAATAAATCTAACAAATAAAACCTTATAATCCATTGTAAATGACAGTGTGTATGTGTGTGTTGGGTGTTTGTCAATCACTTATCTAGTACAAATACTAATTCTTCTTCCACTCCTTATCTCTCCATCTTTACCTTCTATTATGGCTACCTTTTATAAACTTACCATGTCTTATTCGTGCAGCCTTTTAGGTTCAGTGATGAATGTCCTGATGCACCACATTGCAAGTTTTTTGCTGTTTTCATGACCGATAAAAAGTTAAATAGGAGAAGTGGACTTTAGTGTTGCGTCAGATATTACAAAATCCATGCTTAAAATATCTTATAAAGGTATAGGTGCTCTGTGACAAAACAAACTGTGAAAACATATTTTAGGCCAACCTTGGGGCTACCCTTGAAAGAAAATTATAGAGAATAGAAATCGCCAACTCAGTTCTAATTTTGGCACCACAAAATAGTGAAACAAGCAAGACCTTCCAAAATACCTGAATAAAATGGGCCAGAATCATCATTGGCCTACCCTGATAAAGGTTTGACCAAGGCAAGCTGGGTGATTTGAGCCTCTCTAGGAACCAAAATTAGAAATAGGTTTTTAAAATCCAATAATAGCAACAGAGTTTTATCCATCTCAAAAATAGCTCACAGCAGAGAAAATTATAAAGCTCTGGCTTGTAAAGAGACAGGTCTCACAAGAATTTGAAACAAAAAATAGGATTTATTAAAAGTAGATAAATATAAAAAAATCTCTAAAGCGAACAAGTCACAACACGAGGGGCAGTTCAAAAGTTCCTGTAATTGTGATATGGTGGGAGAGGGAGAGATCAGATTACGCACATATTGTTGTGGAGGGGAGCACAACACGTCTGTAGACCAGTTACAACAGGTCTGTATTGGTTTCAGCATGTAGTATTGTTTTAATTACCATTTGAGTTAGACGTGTGTATAGTCATTCGGTGCAATGTTGCAGTTCGATCAACGTGCTAACATCAAGTTCATGTGCAGATTGGGGAAATCATCTCCAGATACGCTAGTGTACGAGTCCCTAATGTACGCACTTTTCAATCTACACCCTGTCCAATAAGCGAAACAGCTGCTTAGGCGCAATGTCAGAGGCTTCACCTAAGATGATGATGTCCGAGGTTTGATCCCTATAAGGGAATGCAAAAATGCGTACTCTTGACGAACCCCAATAAGGGTGAAACAAATGTCATGTACTCTTTGTATTATTTGGAAGATACTGTTTTAAAAAATCAGTTAGTAATAACATACCACAATACATTAGCTATCTTTATCCTAAGGAAATTGCACAGTTTTAAGAGGCCGAAAGAAGCGAAAAGTTGAAACTAAGTAAGGGTCAGTTAACTAACAAACAATAACTTTAATTACACAAAATGAAAAAATACAACAAAATTTAACAGAATATCAAAGGTGTTATATTGAGCCATTTATTTAATTTTTTCTGCCTTCCACGTGATCACTTTTGGAGTTTTGATACTTTAACTTTGGGTTCTTGATGTTGTAGATTATGCTTCTTTCATTGTATTTTCCATTTAAAGCTTACTTTTTATTGTGGTTTTTTTTTTTGTACAATTTTCACTGTCATTTTGTTTTTTATGGTTGGCACTATTTTGCATTTTTCTTTTATAGGGTTGCTCTGGCTTTTCTTGGAAGAAACCTACAGGGTTAAAAGTCACAGATTCCAAAACTATTTTTTGCCTTGTGCTTTGATGTAAAAAAAAATCTTACTATTGTGGTTGCCCATATTTTTTACTGCAATCTTTGCCTGGTATTTTTATTTTGATTATTAATGTTCTGAAATCCCTGCTTTTAATCTTTTTTGCCTTTTGCCTTGGCTACTTCATAAAAATAATTTAGTTAGTTTTGTTAGCAATGTAGATAGATGGAGTGGTGCCTCTGAGGCTAGGGATTTCTGCTGACAATTGGAAGGGTGCCAGTTCAAATCCTGTAAATGCCAGAAGTGATTCCACTCCATTGGACCCTTGAGCAAGGCCCTTAACCTGCAATTGTCCAGTCCTGGGTATGTCTTTAATCTGCATCCAGTCCTACAATCAAGTTATCCAACTTGCAGGAAGAACTTGGGTGTTGGTGGCAGGATTAGAACTCCAGCTATTGTAAAAAAACCGTACGCTGTTCCATTCTATTTCAACTATTGTGGTGCTGAGGTGTTGCATGGCTGCACTTGGGTCCTAGTTTGGGATCCTGTAGTGGGTGCAGCAACACACTGTGTTCAGTGCATGCTCCCGATCCTTCCCTACCTGAAACTAACTGGGCGATTTTTTATTGTTTTAAACCATCCAGAATCTTGGATACAGAGTACAGCACATTGCTGTGTTTTATAATGGTGGCGGAATGATATTCCAGGCAACACCCTTATGACCAGCAATGGACACCATAACCATAAAGAATATGAATAAGGCCTTGAAAAATAACCACAAAATGATGATTGAGTGATGTGAAAAAAATAATGTTAAAATTAAACAATAATTAGTAAAATTGCATAAATAAAAGAAAAAAGTAACTAATGTTTGGAAAAGGCTCCAAAAATGAGACATGTGTACTGTATTATGATTTTGAATTAGAACCATACAGGGGTTTGAGTCCTCCTAAAGGCTCTGCAAACCAAGCCAGACCTTCTCTGCCTGCCTGAAACCAACCTCACTCCAAAAAGTTGAATTCCACAAGTGCTTCTCAAAGAAAAGGAAACCATATAAAACCATTAGCTTGAAGAAACATATACACAAAATAATCTTTTTGTAATCAAAATATTTATTCACAAAATGGAAAAGAATAAAATGTTTAAAAGAGCAAAAAGGAGTTACATGAAAAAGCCAACAACAGCAAACAAGTCCCAATACCATGATCCAAAAGAATTATCCAAGAAAAGAGCAGAGAAATGATCAAAAACAGTAAATCTAATTTAAAAAAACAAACATATAATAAATAAGACTCCACCAAACTACAGTATATACCATTATTCTGACATTAAAGTCAATTGGTATTTTGCATTTTCTGCCCAAAATTATCCCACAACCAACATGTTCACCCTTACAATGTAAATTTACATTTTAGCTCTGCTAAATAATCAGCTAAACTCTAAACTGAGGAAGTCAAAGTGTCAAAAGAGTTGATTTACATTCGTGTAGGCAATGAGAGATTCCTGTGAAAACGGTAAGCAAGGTAATTCTGGACAATTTGACTAGGGGTAATAATTCTTTCCTTTCAGTTTGAAGAGCATTCACAGTGCATGTAAGTTTTTTTTCATATCCAAACTGATGTGCTCAGTCTAACTGCTACCCCCAAGGGTGACAGCCAGAAGTCAGATGTAACTGAATATCCATATTTCAACAAAAGATTTTCTGGATTCGGGAGATAATCTGGAATTTTATTGGAAACTGTGTAACCTGACAAAGCCTTTGATAAATATACTCAGCAAAAAAAGAAACGTCCCTTTTTCAGGACTGTGTATTTCAACAATAATGTTTTAAAAATCCAAATAACTTTACAGATCTTCATTGTAAATTGTTTAAACAATGTTTTCCATGCATGTTCAATTAACCATAATCAATTAATTAACATGCACCTGTGGAATGGTCGTTAAGACCTTAACAGCTTACAGAAAGTAGGCATTTAAGGTCACAGTTCTAAAAACGCAGGACACTAAAGAGACTTGTCTACCGACTGTGAAAAACACCCAAAGAAAGATGCCCAGGGTCCCTGCTCATCTGCGTGAACGTGCATTAGGCATGCTGCAGGGAGGCATGAGGACTGCTGATGTGGCTAGGGCAATAAATTGCCATGTCCACACTGTGAGACGCCTAAGACAGCGCTACAGGGAGACAGGAAGGACAGCTGATCATCCTCGCAGTGGAAGACCACGTGTAACAACACCTGCACAGGATCGGTACATCCGAATATCACACCTGCGTGACAGGTACAGGATGGCCACAACAACTGCCCGAGTCACACCAGGAACACACAATCCCTCCATCAGTGCTCAGACTGTCCGCAATAGGCTGAGAGAGGCTGGACTGAGGGCTTGCAGGCCTGTTGTAAGGCAGGTCCTTACCAGACATCACCAGCAACAACAATGGGCACAAACCCACCTTCGCTGGACCAGACAGGAGTGGCAAAAAGTGCTTGAGTTTCTGCATGACAGCAATGTCAGTGTTCTGCCATGGCCAGCGAAGAGCCCAGATCTCAATCCCATTGAGCACGTCTGGGACCTGTTGGATCGCAGGGTGAGGGCTAGGGCCATTCCCCCCAGAAATGTCCAGGAACTTGCAGGTGCCTTGGTGGAAGAGTGGGGTAACATCTCACAGCAAGAACTGACAAATCTGGTCCAGTCCATGAGGAGGAGATGCACTGCAGTACTTCAAGCAGCTGGTGGCCACACCAGATACTAACTGGTACTTTTGATTTTGAGCCTCCCTTCATTCAGGGACACATTGTGAAACATCTTTAGTTTATGTCTTATGGTGTTGACTCTTTTAGTGTTCATACAAATATTTACACATTAAGTCTACTGAAAGTAAAAACAGTTGAAAGTCAGAGGACGTTTCTTTTTTTGCTGAGTATATATGTGTAAAATTGCTAGCAGTAGGTGATGTTTCTAATGTAATTGTTAATGTTTTTGAAACTATTGAGGATCACTAATATTGTGAATCTCAGAAATATTATTAGGAATCTCTGAAATAAATGATATATCTTTCCAATCTTTGTCAGAGGTTGTATCCACAGAAGATTTTGCTCTACGACATATTTTAGAAGATTACACATACTTTTTTTATGTCTCTACATTTAGTAGGCCACTAAAAATACCTAGTGATAAGTTCTTTAGATATCTTGATTTCTGGATTCATGATACTAGTTGGGGCGGCATGGTGGCACAGTGGTAGCACTGCTGCCTCGCAGTAAGGAGACCTGGGTTCGCTTCCCGAGTACTCCCTGTGTGGAGTTTGCATGTTCTCCCTGTGTCTGCGTGGGTTTCCTCCTGGTACTCTGGTTTCCTCCTACAGTCCAAAGACATGCAGGTTAGGTGCATTGGTGATTCTAAATTGTGCTTTGTGTGTGTGTGTCCTGTGGTGGGCTGGCACCCTGCCTGGGGATTTGTTCCTGCCTTGCACCCTGTGTTGGCTGGGATTGGCTCCAGCAGGATATAGCGGGTTGGATAATGGATGGATGGATTATACTAGTTTCAGTTAACACCTTACCCCTAGCAAATTTGACCCTAAAATTAACTTCTAACTACATCCAACTAACATCTTCTATAAAGTCAGTTGCTGCCACAAATCTTTTTTGAGGTGCGATAATATCTGGTTTTGAAATTAATTCAGAAATTGGTTCTCCTCCCCAGCTCTTCAGGAAATAGAAAAGTTGTGGCTATCTAGCCTGTGAAGCATTAAGACATGTAGCTTTTTGCAGGTACTTATTAACAGTAAATGTAGTAAATGGGTGTTTCATCTCTTGAGCCAATGGCACCACTCATCTATTGCTGGTTTAATTGCACATTATTTAAGTTCCCTGTTATCAGATTCATAATTTTGCTCAATATCGGCTAATTTTCCAAAATAGAATGCACTCATTAGCATTCTTGGTTTTGTTTTAAATATTTCATCTGTTCCTTTTGCTTTTCCCTTTGCCTCTGTTTTTGTTATAAATCAGGCAGGGTTCCTCCCCTGGCTTGAATACGAATTCCCCATTTTTTCTTATTTTGCTTATTCCTTATGATAATATTGTTTGTCATTTAGTTTCTTTGTATCTTCCCTTATGTTTCGTGTGTTTGCGGGTGACCCACCCTAAGAGGCGGGTCCACCTGCCCATCGCCATCAAGGCTAAAAGAACTATAAAGGCTGAGGAAAACCAACAGTCCACTTGTGGTTCATTATGCTTGTAATCTGGTGAGAGTTGATGGATTAGTGATTATATTCTGCTTTTTGCGAATATTCTGGATTTTGGAACTTTTTTCTTTCTTTTGGCCATTCTTTTTATTGTGTATTAGGACTTTTCTGTTTTTAGGATGTTTTTGGGTCCTTTGTGTTTTAGGAATTCTCTAGTTCATAACAGTTGTGTGTGGTGCCTTACTTTGATTAAGGGTCACGTGTGTTTATCTGAGAGCCCTATTTGAATGCACTCATCACCGTAGCCATATTGTGGTGACATGCTGAAGTCAGCAGATAGAAGTTGGAGGCTCGCTGAAAGAAGGTCAGCCTCTTCTAGACAGGTCAGTGAAAGTTCTGTCCTGGTGATTCAAACGATCCTTATTTTCTACAAAAAAAGCCTGTATTAATTGCATCAGTAGAAAGGTTAATTAAACCCATTTTTTTTAATTATAGTCTTCCATCACATACTTTGCTGGACATGATGTAAGGAAGATTTTTCCTTTGGGTAGGGTGAAATGAAAAAGTTATGTAGCACTGTCATAAGTGTGATTAGGAGGCAATTGGCAAGACCCATACTTGCTGAAAGTCATCAAGAAAACTTTTAAATTCAGGAATGACATCAATCTTAAAGCAAATTGAGCCAGTTTATACTAATGTGGTTAATTTTTTTCAAATTAAAATTACTGTTAAATATAAACTACTATTAACTTGAGGTTGACTATAGCACACCCTATAGACCCCCAAACATCTTCAAACATTTGGCTGTTATGTACCCAGAACTGACACTGTAAAAACACACAATATCTGTGATTGTTCTCATATTCTCCAGAAGTCTGTTTTGCCTGCATAAATACTTGAGGGTCTTTAGTATTCTGATGATTTTTTTTATGAATAAACACTTAGCTAATTATTCATGTTTACTCAAATCCTGTTGACAAGTGATTCTCACTTTTCATGACAAGGCTGTGTGGTTGCCCTTTAAGAAAATGGTTTATTCAAAAGGTACATTCCAACCTTAAGTGAACTCCTTTTCAAATTTTAGAGATAGCATACAATTTAAAACTTTAATATTAGATGAGAATAGTACATCTTGCCTGAAGAAGGGGCCTGAGTTGCTTCGAATGCTTGTATATTGTAATCTTTTTATTTAGCCAATAAAAGGTGTCATTTTGCTTGGCTTTTTTCTATATGAGATGAGAAGAAACAGTTTGCAAGTTCTATTAAGTTCAGGATTTTCTTTCTACTTACAAACTCAATTAACACAAAAACATAAGCTGCATGTTTTCCGTAGCATCAGTGTTGAGATGAATTGCTTTCAACTTTCAAGTCAAAAAATTTCTTAAAAACATGTGGTATAATTTGTAGGTCTGCAGAGCATACAGAACTGATATCCATCATGATCAAAGTGGGTTATATTGAGCACTTCCTATCATCCTTCCTCTGTTGTGGTTTTGTTGCAGCAAGCAAATTTAGCATTCACCAGAACAATAAGAGTTTCAGAAGTGAGATTCTTGTACACCTTGGATTATCTGTAGAGAGAAGGGAAAAGTCTGAAAATTAAAGAATGGCAAGTTCATTAAATCCATCAAATCAGGTTTCCTGTTTTAGATAAAGTATTAAACACAATACAATACAAAACAATTTATTTTTGTATAGCCCAAAATCACACAAGGAGTGCTGCAATGGGCTTTTACATGCCCTGATGTATGACAGACCCTCAGCCTTGACTGTCTAAGAAAACAAGAAAAAAAAAACTCCCAGAAAAAACCCTTGAAGGGAAAAAAATGGAAGAAACCTTGGAAAAGGCAATTCAAAGAGAGACCACTTTCCAGGTAGGTTGGGCATGTAGTGGGTGTCAGAAAAGGGGGTAAATACTGTACAATACAATGCGCAGAACAGAACACAAGTACAGTAATCCACAATACAATACAATAGTACAATAGTAATATTAATAGTACAGAGCAAAGTCCTGGAGACCTCGGCCATTAAGCTGCCTCCTCTTACTGGCCATTCCACAGCTGAGTCAGTGCTGGCCAAGTCAATCTGATGAAAGGACCCTTCTACCTGACGATTCCAGTGCTCCTCTGTCAGAGATGACTTTTCCTTGAGTAGCCAAACATCTTGGCAGTAGGGCAGTGGCACCAAGTGCCACATTTGAGTGCCGAGAAGAGATAAAGAATAGGTGAGGGTTAGTAACAGATTATAACAATCATATTACATATGTTTTAGTGCTAATGATTAACAATAGAGATGCAGTCTGCACACTTAATCTAGTCTGGGTATGCTAAGCATGCTAAACATGCTATGCTAAACACCCTGTTTTATATCAGAAATTTAATGTCCAGATGTTTTTCTGTTAATTACTTGAAGTTTATCATGTTTGTTTTAAATTGATAAAAATAATTTTCTAATAGATAAAAAAAAATATTTTTTCTTCGAAGAATGGTTTTAATTCCATCTCCTGAGGAAGAGGGTCCACTTGGGAGTAGTCACAGGCGTGCCAAAACTTCTTTTAGTCTTTGAAGAACATGTTATCTCCACCACTAGTCTCAGCAGAGCCAAATCAATTATTGACTCTAGGGCTTATGGGAGAAAGAAGATGAGGTGCTGGGTTTATAAAGGAAACCGTAAGAAGCCAGAGAGGATTGATTGCCTTTTGTGTTATAACTACACAGTTTCACTGCTGCTGCAAACCAATCAATCAGATTACAATTACCACTACACTGAAGGATTACCGTTTTACCCAGATTGCATTTGGTCTGTTCATTTCGTTTTTGTTCCACAACAGACAACTGTAACATGGTAAGGCAAAACCTTTGCTTTTCTTTCAGGAGACTGTTCACTGGGAACATTTCCTTCATCACTGTCATCTGCATCGGGTACTGGTCTGTGTTGTGGACTGTGTTTGTGTGTGTTTAATTGTGAAGTGCATATCGTCTAGTTGGCTTTTGTAAATAATTATATATTCTTTTGAGTGTATCTTTGTATAGTTAATTAGTTTTTGACATTGTGGTTTATTCAGGGGGAGCTAAATTGCATGTTATTTGTTAATTTATTTTTCATTTATTTACTTGTCTCTGTGTGTGAATCTTTGCAATTCCTGTCACGGCTGTGTTCCTATTTCTCTAAATAGTGAGAATCGGCTGGTACAGGACTGATCTGATTTATTCACAGTTTCAAAGCAGTTTGATTGCTCAGTGAGAACTTTGTCTATCTTCTACCTTAATTGTAAACTGCTTATCTAGTTTCTTTTTGTTGGATGATCTTGCAGTCCTTAAGCATATCATGACCACTAAGCCCACTTTTTGTATCTTCGATCCCATACCTTTTTTTTCGGTTAAGACTACTTTGCCTTTCATCCTCCCTTTAATCATCAGTATTATTAACACATGTCTTTTTACAGGACTGGTTCCTTCCAGCCTTAAGACAGCTGTTGTTACACCTGTCCTTAGGAAATCTCGATTTGACCCTGAGGATTTTAAAAACTGTGATCCTATTTCCTTTATCTTCCGTTTCTTAATAAAATCTTAGAATGCACTGTTTCAGGTCATTTTAAAGACCTTCTTGTGTCCAATAATATGTCTGAGGAATTTCAGTCTGGTTTCAGGGCCAACAACAGTAGAACATAAACTGCACTTGTTGGGGTGACCAATGAGCTCCTGGTTGTGGCGGATCGTGATCTCAACACTTATGATTTATTTATATCTTTGATATGGTGCATTGTGATATCCCACACTCTCCTTTGAGCCACATATTAATAATTTTACCAAGGCAGCCTTTTTTGATCTTAAGGAAATCTCAAGGTTGCATCAGGTTCTGCAGCAAAGACTTTATCAATGCTTTTGTCACCTTGCAATTTGATTATTGTAACGCAGTGTTGTATGGCATCCCTGCGCAGAGCCCAAAATTGACAACTGTGTGTCCAAAATTTTGTAGCAACAGTTATTATACATTTAAAATCTAGGGCACACATTACTACTTTCAATCCTCTTTACTCCTTACTTTACTTGGATGATATTTTTTGCTTCTTCCCAACACAGATTGATGGATTTGAGCTCTTCATTTAGACTCTATCTCCAGCTCTGCTCTGCTCTGGAAACCCCGTCTCCATTCTCCTTGCAGATTCCAGTCAAGAGAATGTCATGTGATCTGAATTTGCACTTGTTCCTTGTTTGCCCTTGTCCGCAGGACAGTGTTTTGCACTCTGTTGAACCACTGTGTGTGGAGAATCTGTCAGAGGCATTGGTTGATAAAGGAAATTGATCTTTTCGGAACTATTGCTGGTGACTCGCATGTTTTCTCATACACTTCAAAAATTCATTGGTCCTTTTTCGCATCCGATTTCAACTTTTACTCTTACTTTTTAAGGCCCTTCATGGTCTGGCCCCACCCAGTCTGTTTTCCTTATTGAACATTTATGTACAGTACAGACCAAAAGTTTGGACACACCTCCTCATTCAATGTGTTTTCTTTATTTTCATGACCATTTACAGCACTCCATCACTCTCCTTCTTGGTCAAATAGCCCTTACACAGCCTGGAGGTGTGTTTGGGGTCATTGTCCTGTTGAAAAATAAATGATCGTCCAACTAACCTGACTTCTGCACAACACAACTGCTGGTCCCAACCCCATTGATAAAGCAAGAAATTCCACTAAATAACCCTGATAAGGCACACCTGTGAAGTGAAAACCATTTCAGGTGACTACCTGTTGAAGCTCATCGAGAGAATGCCAAGAGTGTGCAAAGCAGTAATCAGAGCAAAGGGTGGCTATTTTGAAGAAACTAGAATATAAAACATGTTTTCAGTTATTTCACCTTTTTTTGTTAAGTACATAACTCCACATGTGTTCATTCATAGTTTTGATGCCTTCAGTCATGAAAATAAAGAAAACACATTGAATGAGGAGGTGTGTCCAAACTTTTGGCCTGTACTGTACCTTCACACTCACATTGCTCTTCTGATTCTGTGCTGTTGACCATCCCACTGTGCAGATTGCATACTTAGGTGATAAAGCATTTAGTGTATTGGGCACACAGTTATGGAGTTTCCTTTCTTTGTAGCTTCATATTTGTACTTCACTTTCTGTTTTCAAATCTAAACTTTAAACTTATTTTTTTAATATTACTTTCTGTTGATTTTGTTAACTATGTATACATATTGGACTGTTTAATGATATGTTTTAATATTTGATATGAATGTATAGCGTCCTTGGGTATTTTGAAAGGCACTTTTAAATAAAATGTACTATTATTATAATTATTATTATTATTAATAATAATAATAATAATAATAATTAATGAAGCATTCAAAGTGGAATTAGGTGACACAGGGCTAAATAATATGAATATTAAAGAATAAAGTCATTTCCCAAATAAAGTGTGAGATGTGCAATGAAACTGATCATGTTACCAGACTGTCTAAATTTACAGCTGAGGAGCAACATTGTACAAAGTACAATTCATACCCTGTGGTGGGCTGGCACCCTGCCCGGGGTTTGTTTCCTGCCTTGCGCCCTGTGTTGGCTGGGATTGGCACCAACAGACCCCCGTGACCCTGTAGTTAGGATATAGCGGGTTGGATAATGGATGGATGGATGTACAATTCATACAATCACTTATTGTTCATTCATGTTTGTGCTTTTTCTTTTTTCATGCATCTACAGCCTTTCCAAACAATGCAGGTTCCACTGTCATTCATATAGTCCACTCTAAAGTACCTAATTCCAAATTTTGTCCTGGTTATCAGAAATGTGTGTGCCTACCTTTGTAAAATTCACCCTGGACACATTGTTTTCTTACTGAATTCAGACACATTTAGGAATTTGGACTCACGTATGTACTTGCATCCCCACACCAAATACTCCATGACGCTAGAATAGTCTAAAATCAAAATTAAGAGATTGGCAAGCTTTACCATATTAATATATAGTACGTGCTGTTAAAACTAGCTACATATCCCTTCAGCTAAATGGATTAGAAAGTATCAGCGAATAAAGACAAAAAACAATGTCTGTATGCCCCTTTCCTTGTTCAGCTAAGAGGTGGAAAGAAATAATCTCTGACAAACAATCACAATGTTAAGTAATGACTCTTTTATAACAGTTCTGAGGAGACTATAAGGCATCTGTCATAGCAAGTGAGTGATTCTAGAAGACCTTCTCAATGAGTACTGCATGATTTCATGTCCCGATTTAGAGTAAATCACCTGCAGCAGACTTAAGTGACGTGGCACAAGAAACATTAAAAAAATATTAAAATATAAATTAATCAGAATTCTCCATGAAACAATGTCCTGCTTTATTTATGTAACAGATTATTTCCATCTCTTTTCATTGACTAAAATAAGATCAAAGCATACAAATATATGAGTTAATAATATACTGTACCCTAGGAATGTTTTTGAGTCATTTTAAGTTTGTTTGCAACTGTTTATCTGAATATTTCTACATAATAAATAAAATTAACAGAATAATCAAATAGTTACTCTTTGGAACTTTTCATACTTCTTCATGTATGTGTAGGTACCATAATGAAATTCCCTAAGAAAAGATTCATGGATCAGCTTTGAAAAAAGCAGCTTTTTACAAAAATTGTGCCCACAACAGTTTCTACCTACATGTTGTGTCATCTTATTAAATTTTGAATAGTACAATGTCATTTAATCAGTAATTACAGTCAAACAAAACACTAGTAAAGGAGAAGGTTGGATGTATGATGATAAACTTGGCATTGGGACTGACCAAGGTTAAAAAATGCATGGAAAACAGCACAGAAAACTGCAAACTTACAAAACTTGAAGATAAACAAAAAGTATAATTGACAATGCTGCTGCCAGTTGCTTGATTTATTTACTAAAAGCTTGCTTTTTTGCTACTGCATCTGATTAATGGTTACATTAGATATTGTTATATATAGCATAACTTAACACAACAATATGGATTATGCCTGTGTAAAATAAATCGGTGGGTAGTATGCATTGTGATGGACATCATGGAAATACTGGCATCCCAGCCGTGATAAATGGTGCTCCTTTACCCTTTTCCCATTCCCAGCCCAGAGGTTGACGTAATGTTTGGATGGAGGTTGACCGCCATTCAGGTCCATGTGCTCTCCCAGACCATGAGGTATCAGCATCATTCTAGTATATCTTCCACTTGGGCACCTGCAGTGCTACATGGAGATCCAGGTCTGGAGAAAGGTTCTGGTGGGGTCCTGCTAGAATGGAGACATTCTGGACCCCTGTCAAGTTCCGCCTGACCCAGAAATACTTCCTGAGTGCAATGTAGTTGGGAACTGAGGAAGGACAAAGGTCGTCTGAAGAGGAGTGAAGGAGGAAGAAAAAAAGAGAATTGTAGTGAAGAAGAAGCCAAAATGAAAAAAAGTACTTTGTTTAAATAAAAAAAAAATCTTTATTTAAACCTGGAACTTGAGTGTGAGGTTTGGAGCTCATATCATCGTGCTTCCAAAGCAAACACAAATAATGCATTTTTTTCTCAATTAATCATATAATGGAATATACGAGGGGGGACCCAAAAATAACCGGAAATATTTTTAAAATGTGTTTAATTTAATTTTCTGTACAAACTACAATTAGTCTCCTTCAAAGTACTCTCCATTGGCGGAAATACAGTTATCTAACCGTTTGTTCCATTGTTCGAAACATTTTTTAAATTCGTCTGAAGTAATGCCCATTAATGCTCTGGTCATTTCTTGTTTTACCTCTTCAACGTCAGCAAAACGCCTTCCTTTCAAGTCTTTTTTCATCCGAGGGAACAAAAAGAAATCACACGGAGCTAAATCCGGTGAGTAGGGTGGGTGGTTCACGGTTGTCATACCGTTTCAATAACAATAGTTTCTGCAACACTTTTTTCAAGAAGAAAACAAAATTTCACTGCCGCGCGTTGCTCACGATAATCGGTCATCGTAAAACGACGCTTGCACAAAACTACTTTTACAAAATTCACTGAACACAAGCACAACCTTCCAGACTGATGGTACTTGGCAGACTGACTTGTGAGGAGTGTAACTAGATCGCCCTAGCGGCCCAATCACGTACTACAAGTACAAACCTAACAACAACAAAATTCCGGTTATTTTTGGGTTCCCCCTCGTATATAGCAATCACTAAAACACTTTTTACTTTGAAAAGGTAGTTTTATATTAACTTTATTAAGTTAAACCATTCTGGATTTTTAAATACTAGATATGATACAAACAGTTCTGTGCTAAAATTCAAGTACTGTATTACTGAAGTGACAAACCCGGAATTAATCATTTAATTTATTTATGCACTAGCTCCATTTACCTGTTGAAGTCAGGAAATAGAGTGTGTCTCTCTATTATATAAAAAAATCCTGGGAAGAGATGAAACTTTTTCAGAGTGATAATTTCAAGTCCTGCGAGACAAGACTTTGTGCCAAGAAATTTAACCAAGCTCACGGCCCACTCACCAGTCATTCGTGTGAATGCTATTGTCAGCCACAGTTCCTGTGCTCTCAGCTCTTATAAATTTTTATGTTTTCCTAATTTTAATACAAGACATACAATCTATTTGTTTCCTTTAATGTAGTCCTTTACTGGACAATAATTTTATACGTTCTAGATGAAATGTCAATGACTAGGCAAAGAAGAAAGGGCAGCGCATCGAAAAGAGGTCTAAAAGTGTTGGAGAGAAAAAAATTTAAAAAAGAACAACAATAATCTAAGTGCAAATTCGGAAAATAAGGAAAGTTATAATCAGCCCAGACCAAGTGGAATTGAAAACAGAACAGGTTCAAGTGGGGGCGGAAATAAAAGACAAAGAGTAGAAGACAAAGTAGAACGTCGTAAAGAGGTTCAAAAACGTTGCCGCAATACACATGCAGAGCAGGTTAGAGAAAGTACTAAAATTCGAAAAATTGATAGTAAAGATCGCATTAGCGCTAACAAATGGAAATTATTACGTGGTGAAATAATGGAACATCGAAAAGAGATTGAATATATGGACATAGATGATGTGACAAAAGTAAGTAGATATTGTTCAGCTTTAAATTTGAAGTTGGAGACTTGTAGATCGTTTAATTTGTGTTGCCATCAGGGAAAAGTAGTGTTTCTTCCCAATGAAGAGGTGTATTCATAAAAAATAAAAGATTTGTTATTTGGTGAAAGTGAAATTCACAAACACTACAGGCAAAATATCCGAAATTATAATAATCTGTTTGCGTTTGTATCATTCAATGCTCAAAACGTATATTTACACAATTCAGGACCATACATTATGAGAATCTGTGGTCCTCCAACAATTAAAGCTACTACAAGTTTAATTTCAAAGAAACCACAATTTGGTCAGGTTTATATTTATGAGCATGGAGAAGCGATGCAACATAGAATCAAAAAAGTTAAACAATTGGACATATTAGAAATTCTACAGCCAATAATTGATACAAATCCATACGTCCAAAAGTATCGCACTTTACAATGAGCACAGTACTCTTCAAAATTCTGACTGAGGAGAAAGAACATTTTTGCTGCCCATTCGTCCCAATCCCTGTAAATATGCCTATAATCCCTATAAATTCTTATTAGACACAAGTTGATACACTCAATTTACATGTATTGCTTTACAGGCTTTGTGAAATAATGTGTTTTCTGAACATTTGGCAAACATTAATAAATAATATATTAGAATAAAATGTAGAACATGCATGACCTTTAAAACAATAAAACAGTGTTGCCTGAAGCAATTGCTTAATCATCGGCCGTTCAGCTGCATACAGTGATTATAGCTTGACCTGACATTTGGGGGTCAGTCCAACTAAATGACCTCCTGGAACTGGGCCTGCTGCAGATGCCTAATTTTACAGATACCTGATGTTTAGAGATGATACATAATTTTAATATAAATGAAAAAATATATTAGAGGAAAATGACTTAGGGCCATAAAAAATGCACACAGGCTGAATTTGGCCCATGGGCTGCCAATTAACAATCATGGGTATATGCTGATATTACTATGACAATAGTCATTAAAATTTGTGATTAAGGGAAGATTTCCTCCTAAAGGAAGGTATTGTGGTGGTTAGCTGAGCTGGGGTATAAAAAGCAAGTAATCTCTGTCATATACTTTGATAAATAATTTGTATGTCTTTTTTGTAAAATTACCTTTATATATGTATAATGTTTAAACAGCCAGAAAGTTAAATAAATAAGTATTCTTTTCTTCCCTAGAGTTTTTTTTTGGATATGAAGAGAACCTTCAGGGCCAGTTTTATGACTGACTTGAGTCCTTTAAAATTACAGGAAATGCTAGACCGAGGGGGATGTGTCTGAGCTGTTTTATGGTGAATGAACTCAAAAACCGTCCAGGAGGTGTGTGTCAGGAGCTTTAGAGACATAATTAAGAAGAAATTTTGCAAAGGCATGCTCTCTCAGGTATTTTTGTCTATCCTTAAGAGAGCTGAAAGAAAGAATTGAGTGTAACTACAAGTTTACAGTATGTGCTTTCTGAAACTACACATTTAATATTATCAGGTTGTGTGGTTTGGTTTGTGAACAACACTCATTGCATTCTGCTTCCTTATAATCTGGGCATAATCTCAAAAATATATAATTAAATGTGTAAATTTAACTTTTGTCTGTTCTTTTACTCTATCTAATTGCCTGATGTGACTGACGTAAAAGGGAAGAGGAGAGTAAGTGCTGAACTACACTACTTGACAGTGCGATAGCAGTATAAGATTTAACCCTTAAACTGCCACATACTTGAGGGTTAATGCATCCCTGGACGCCAAATACTTTTTTGTTGCACTTTTTAAGTAAACGTCACAAATCACAAAAAAAAAAGAAATTTTAATGGAACTCATTTTTTTCATGCAAAGAGCATCACAATTACTGCAACACAGATCATTTTACACACTGCCAATGAACTGTAAAAACTATTAGAAAAAGACTGGAGCAATATCATGGGCAGACGCACGGTCTAGTCCCACCCTCCGGAAATGACCCTCTATCTGCCGCAGACAGGTGTTACTTGGGCGACCCCTTGGCCTGGTCCAGCCACTCGGATCCCCAACAATTAGGACCTTATGAGCTGGATCACCCTTTGGGAAATGCGCCACATGACTGTAGTGCCGTAACTGACGCTCCCTCACAATGCATGTAATGTGCGTCATTCGGGACTCCATGAGCAACCGCTCATTCGACACAAAGTCAAACAAATGATACCCAAGGATTTTCCGGAGAGACACAGTACCAGAGGAGTCCAGTCTTCATCTCAGGTCACTGGATAGCTCCTATGTCTTGCAACCATATAGCAAAACAGGAAGCACCAGGACTCTAAAGACTTGGACCTTCGTCCTTTTGCATAGATATCAGGAGTGCCACACACCCCCTTCTAGCGACCTCATGACCCCCCATGCTCCACCAATCCGTCTACTGACTTCATAGAAAGAGTCACCAGAGACATGAATGTCACTGCCAAGGTAAGTAAACCTCTCGACAAGGTAGACACTCTCTCCGCAAACAGACACCCCTCGAGGGGATCCCGCGAACCCTCAGGATATCCCACAGGGCAGCTCGATCAACTGAGTCGAATGCTTTGCGGAAATCGACAAAGGCTGCAAAGAAACTCTGCCGATATTTGCGTTTGCACTCCATGAGAACCCTCAGTGCCAGGATGCAGTCAATGGTAGACTTCTTAGGCGTAAAACCAGACTGTTCCAGTCGCTGGTAGGTGAACAAGTGGTCACGGATCCTATTGAGGACGACCCTAGCAAGGACCTTACCCGGCATAGAGAGCAGTGTTATCCCCCTGTAGTTGCTGCAATCCAGGCGATCACCCTTCCCTTTCCAGATAGGGATGACAAGTCCCATTTTCTAGTCAGTTGGGAAGATGCCAGTCTCCCAAAAGGAAGCAAAGATTGTTTGCAATGCCATGAGGACAGCGCTACCACCAGCCTGGAGAAGTTCTCCCTGGATACCACAGATCCCTGCAGCCTTCCCCAACCCAGTTGGTTCACCACCTGTGCAATCTCAGTGAGATTGGGAAGTTCACAGCTAATTGGAGGATCAGCCTCCTAATCATCTGCTGTCTCTAATTGGCTAATTATCTCTCACTCATCATTTCACCACCTAATAGCTAATGTGTGGTGAGCATACTGTTGCAAAAATGGCAGCCATCACAGAGGTGAATGCTATATATTAGTGGTAGTTGAAGAGGCTCACCACTCACTAAAGTGATTTGAGTTGTGGGAAAAGCACTATATAAATGTAAATAATAAAAATAATAATAATAATTATTATTATTATTTTGTAAAAGTGCATCTTATCAAAAGTTGGTTACCCCTAACACTCTGGTTTCCTGCAAAAATGTACTTTAAATAGTAATTCTAAGAAATAGGATTTAATTTCCATATATTCTCCTCAGTTTATTTTTTTCTTGTTC
>JANRMT010027041.1:90343223-90363888 GCA_026402145.1 Polypterus bichir lapradei
AAGATGGAGAGGACAGAAAGATTTGGAAGAAGATGATCCTCTGTGGCGACCCCTAAAGAGCCAAATTTCCCACTGGGGACAAATAAAGTTGTACCGATTATATAGTGTGTGGCAGAAGGCCGGGGTCCATGCCCGGCCGGGACGCCCCTTCGCTATATGTTCAGGGGAAGCAGCCATGGGCTATGGGTTGGAGCGGTGCCTCAGTTTCCCTCAGGGCTCCAGGGGAATTGGAATTGGGTACAGCCCTGTTGAGTCCCACAGGTGCCGCTAGGGGGTGCTGCAGCTGGATCTTCTGAGCCCGTATGGGCTGTATATTCGCCACACCCGGGCAGCCGGAACTCGGCAGTCAACCAACTGGAGCACTTCCAGGTGGACTATTAAAGGGGCCAGCAGCCACCACTCAATGGCCAGAGTCGGGAAGAGGAGGATGAACCTTGGAGAAGGAGTGGTGGTGAGAGAATAATGTGTTTTGAGTGCTTTATTTGTGTACTGGGGACTGTGTTGTGCCTGTGGGGGTCACAAGGAAGACATGCCCCACATGTGAAGAAAATAAAAAGTTTTTTTGTTTTATATGTGCCTCTGGGTGTGAGTCTGTGCCGGGTCAGGTGCCTATATAGTGCCTTTTACAATATATATATATATATATCCATCCATTTATTTTCCAACCTGCTATATCCTAACTACAGCGTCACAGGATCTGCTGGAGCCAATCCCAGCTAAAATAGGGCTCAAGACAGGAACAAATCCCAGGCAGGGTGCCAGCCCACCGCAGGGCATACACATACACACCCACCCACACACCAAGCACACACTAGGGACAATTTAGGATCGCCAATGCACCTAACCTGCATGTCTTTGGACTGTGGAAGGAAACCAGAGCAGACTGTGGGAGAAACCCATGCAGACACGAGGAGAACATGCAAAGTCCACGCAGTGAGGACTCAGGTCTCCTAACTGCGAGGCAGCAGTGCTATCACTGTGCCACCGTACCACTCATATGTACATATATATACACTGCATCCGGAAAGTATTCACAGCGCATCACTTTTTTCATATTTTGTTATGTTACAGCCTTATTCCAAAATGGATCAAATTCATTGTTTTCCTCAGAATTCTACACACAACACCCCATAATGACAACATGAAAAAAGTTTACTTGAGATTTTTGCAAATTTATTAAAAATAAAAAATTGGTCATGGTGCTGCTGTGCCAAGCACATCTTCGGGCACTGGCTACGCACGCACTTCTGCTTAGGAAATCGCTGGGAGGCCATCTGGCTAAGTGCTGATGGACGTTGTTCTGGAGTCACAAAATGTAATAGTGGATGCTGTAAGAGATGTGGCCAATTAACTAAGGACTTTTAAGGGATGTACTATGTGATATTGACCACAAATTAAATGAACTGGTTAAAAAATAAATGATGCATCTGATTACCTGTTTTTGCATTCTGCTACGTACATTCAAATGAAGTTGTAATGCTGTCTGATGTGGCTGATCATTTGGTGGGTCAGGTTCATTATACCGCATCTCTTCAGGTACAGGCAAGCCATGATTGTGTGCCTCATTATGAAGCATGCTACATGCTTGCACAATGCAACACATGTTCTGTGCACTATACAGCAACATATTAATAGAGTGACAATGCTTTGTGTTTACATAAGCAAATTCATTCTCTGAAGGTGCCTTTATAGTGTAGCATTGGCACAGAGCGCCACAACAGATTGATTCTCTGCTCTTTATCCTTAAAAGGACTGCTTGTCTTTTGACACACTAGTTGGAAAACTGTGCAGAACTGCCATTTTTATAGGTTCTCCAGCTATAGCCTATATGATGTAATGTCAGTTCATTCTTTTGGTGATTCATCCCTGGCTGATGTAACTTGTCCAGCACTGTTGCAATTGCAATGTGGATGCAGATGACCGCTCCAATTACATTTGGAAAACCTGACATTGCTACAAAATGATCTTTGATGTTTGCAGGTTCAACCGCAGAGTAAGGAAATCTTATCCATCTGGATGACAAGTGGATAATAGCATCCTATCTTCTTTTTTCTTCTTTCTTTGGTCCCTAGCTGGCGTTTGGTCTGGACCTGGTCCTAAGCCCATACGCTGCTGTGGGTGCCAATGGTTGTTGGATTTCATTTTGCAGGCATTTCCATGCAAGGCGATCCATGGCGGCTGTTCTGGCCTCGTCGAGGTTGAGTCGACGGTTTCTGATGTCGTCTTCGACCTGCTTGAGCCACGTTTTCTTTGGTGCCGTTCTTTGGATTCTCCACTGGGTGGGTCGATCGCACCAGAGGAGTTTGTGTGGTAACCAGCTGCCTTCCATTCTGCAGACGTGGCCAAACCACTGTAGTCGTCGTTGTTGGATTTGCTCCTCGATTGTTGGCTGTTGATCACACCGGCGACGGATTTCCTCATTTCGTATGCGGTCTCGGAGTGAGATTCGTAGGATTTGTCGCAGGCATCGCATTTGGAAGACCTCAAGTTTGTTGAGATCTTGCTTGAGCAGTGTCCACGTCTCGGATCCATAGAGGAGAATTGGCAGAATCAGAGTTCTGAAGAGTCGAATTTTAGTCTTGTTGGAAATATTGGTTTGCTTCCACAGGCACCACTTTAGGGAAGCAAATGCCGCGGTTGCTTGACCGATTCGACTGTGGACCTTGTGGACGAAAACTCAGACCAGACAGCAGGTGCGGTTATAAAGCAGCTTTATTTTTCAGAGTCACGGTGAGAAGAGTTTCAGAAAAGCAGACAATCAAATATACATGACAGCATCAGGGCTCTTCTGAACCCCGTCTGTTGGGTGGGGTCCCGTTTTATACCCCTAGAATGCGTGATTTAATATCATTATAAAATGCAACAGTCACCATATTTATTATACACAATCCTTGAGCCCATTTAACGTCCCTTGTAAAACTTGATTTCTTGGCCCCTTTTGTTATGGCGTTCAGATGTAAGCTAAGGGAAAACGTGATAAGGCAGACTCATGTGTGGAATGCTCAGACCTTGAGTCCTTTGCACAAATATTTTTCTGTTTGCTAAAACAAAGCATGCTATTACATGGTTTTGTAAAGCTTACTTCTCAGATATGAATTAGTACAAGGGAACGAAGAGAACATTCGTCTTCCACAACCTCTACTGTACGTGGACGCCACTTTCTTCTCCTGGACCAGCGACCCAAGGTATTTAAATTCTTGGACCTGCTCGATCTGCACACCATCAAGTTGCACGTTGGTCTGCGATCCGCTGGCAAGGCACAACTCAGTGATGACTGATCAGTCAGCAAGTTTATGTTGAAAAGCTCCTGTGGCTAAAAATGTGAGAATGGACAGAAGTTGCAAAGTTTGTCTTTGTAAAGCTGGCCCCAGTTCAGCGCACATCTCCAAGAGGAGAGCTCTTGGAAATCGAAATTGGCTTAGAAAACAGTCATTATTACCTATAAATACGTGCTCTCTTCTAATTCTTCCATTTGTGATGTCTTCTAACAACGCTAAAGCAGCTATGGTAGTTGGGATAGTTTATCCATTCCGTGCACCATTATATTGGTACAAAATGATTACAATCAAGTGAATTAAAGTTGTAAATGATACGTATGCAGTTAATTTCGGTGTATTGATAAAACCAGCATCATAGATGTGAATCTTAAAAAGAAAAGCTGAAAACAGAAACAATAGCACTGCTTTGAGGCTGGGTTCTGCCAGTTTGCGAAACAGAGCAGAAACATGCATATGCAAGGCAGGAGGTTGCCATGATAATATGCATGGCTTTACAGCAAGTTTAGTTTTTAAACATCTCAAAGTGAGCATGGAAACAGATGGACGTAACATTTTTGTGCATATACACCGTTTGTACATGAGGCTCCTGGTCATTCTAATTGAAAAGTTTTATGGTATTTCGTTTCTTCCCTGCCACTACATAAATTCATAAGAAAATGTAAATTAACCAATAAATATTAAAATTGATACATGTATTGTAACTTATTACATAACTTTATTGAGGTGGTCTTTGCCCTTTGCTTTCTATATCTATTTTAATGTTGTAAGGGATGCAGTTCTGCTCTTTGTAGGTGATGTTGTACTCTTGACCTCATCAGCATGTGATCTGTGGTGCATACTGAAACAGTTTGCGACTGAGTAAGATAAAGTTAGGATAAGAACCAGTGCCCCTAAGTCTGAGATTTTTTCACTGATGGTAAGTAATGAGCAATCACTCAAATAGAAGGAGTTCAGTTAATTTGGGGTCTTGTTCACAAGTGAGAGTAAAGAGGATTATAAAATTGGCTAACCAATTACAGCAGGAGCAGCAATTTTACAGATGTTAAATTCATATTAGCTATCAGGTCATTGGTGAAAGGTTCAGTTTACCTGTCAGTCTGCATTCCCACTCTCATCTATGCTTATAATGGAAAGGGTGACAATATGGATACAAGCAGATGAAATGAGGTTCCTGCAAACAGTTTCTCAGCTTACTCTCTACGACAGGGTGATCAATTTGGCAGTATGGGAGAACCTTGGAGAAGATCTTCCAATTCTATGAAACAAAAAGTGCCAGTTGAGATCATTTGGGCATTGTTATGTATATGTAAGAATTTAAGACTAAATATAAGGTTACAAATAATTGCATTGAATGTGTGATGTGCCTGCACCTTGGTATTAATGTGCACATTACTGCTGGAACTTGTTACACACATAAAATGATGAAAGTTTGATAATTGCTGCATTTGTGTCTGTCTTTATTAATATACAAGTTTACTGTTGGTTTAATTGTAAAAACACAACAGGCATCTAGGTTTACTGCTGTTTGTATCCCATAGGAGCTGCACCAGGCCATTAGAAAAAGACCAAGCTGTTGACTTAGGACACACTGAAAGGATTATTTACTGTGACAAGACTGGGACATTATTGATTCAACAATTCCATAGGGGGTGCTGGAGGAAATTGACAGGCATAAGGTTGGCTAGTGAGAATTTTGTCATTATGGCCCCAACCATGAAAAGCTAAATGGAAATAAAATGATGGTTTAATGTTCTATGCCTGTAATAAACTTCTACTTATGTACTCTGCTTGACTGATGATAATAGGGAACAATGTAAGAGTGTTGTACTTTGCTGTAACTTTTTAACATCTTCAAAAATGTAACTGTCTTAATTATGCTCATTTCAAGTTGGCTATCCAAAACGAAGTATGAATAAAATGGGGTTGTTATGTTTTTTCATTCTTGGAGGATTTCTTTGGAGTAGCATAGGCCATTGTATACATGATAAAGTGATCAATAGTCACTCAGATTTACTTTGCTCTTACATGTTGTGAGAGATGGCCGGCAGCTTATCCTGGTCCATACATCCACACCGCTAGATGGAGTCCTCCCTGCAAAATGGAGGTGTCCCGAATTCCCGCAGGGCATCATGGACAACGGCTTTACAGCCCTGCTGGATACCATGGGGGCCACCAGGGAACGCTGCAGGGAGACACGTAGATTATTTCTATTATAACCCAGAAGTACTCCCAAATCATGGGGATGGAAGGACAGAAGTACTTCCAGGCTGAAGGAAAATATAAATCTTCATCTGACCCGGAAGTGCTATTGGATCACGTGGACTGAAGCATAGGAGCACTTCCGGGTCAAGGACTATATAAAGGATTGTGGGAAACCTAGCAAGCTGAGCTGGAGTTGGGAGGAAGAGCGACAGAGCTGCTGGGTGGAGAGGAGGATTTATTGTATTGATTATTGTTTATTATTGTATTGTTATTGAGTATTGTGGAGGTGGAGGTGCTTTGTGCACATTATTGGAGAAATTAAAATTATTTCTGGGACTTTTACCTGGTGTCTGGATGTGTTGACTGTGGGTTACACGGGGCAACAGTGACCCCTAGTGTCACAACAGGTCTCTTAAAATATGTAACATCATAATGGTTAGCTCCAATCTAATTTTTTGATATGATAGCAAGGTGTAACTTTGTGGTTTTTTTTTGGTGCAGGGATGTAAGGTTTTGAGTTTAAGACCAAATTATATAACATTTTTTTTGTTAATGCTTTTTGTTGGCAAATTACATAAGAGTTATATCAAATGAAACACTTCACTGATGTTAAAGAGAAAGTTAGAATGTTAGAACAATCTAGATGAGAACAGGCCATTCAGCCCAATAAAGTTTGCCAGTCTTATCAACTTAAACCTAACATTTGAACTTCCTACATGTAATACTTCACCTTTAAATACATTAAATTTCATCAACCATGAATCAGCCCAAGCCTGTTTGCTGTCCAAGTCCATCTGTAATGATTCAATGGATTCTAGAATATCTGCCAATGCATCTAGCTTTGTATCATCTACAAACATAACCAGCTTGTTACTTATATTCCTATCAAAATCATTTATATAATTAAAAAATAAAAAGTTGCATAAAGAAGTCAAGCTACCTCTTTGGGAGCAATATCAAAGCTGAAATACTTTGATGAATAGCTTTAGAATAGCTTTAGAATTTTTTTCCATGCTTTTTCTGAACCTGTAGTTTACATTACAAGCCTATCCTTCCTGTATATCTGGTGCAAGTCAAGGACCACCTGAAAGTCAGTCCAAGGGTTTATCTCCAGTAACTCACATTGGGTCAGCTTAGAGATGAGAATTAACCTAATACAGTAATGTTTGGAATGTGGGATAAAATCAAAATACCCCCAAAAAACTTGCAGAAACAGTGAGAATGTGTAAACCACATAGACAGTGACCAAGCTGGACCCAAACCTGAGTCCTTTAAACTGTGCATCCAATCAAAGTGTATGATAAACTCAGTGAACTAGCAAAGACCTGGAGGGATCAAAGCAAGTAAAAGAAAATTGGAATTACATTCAAACCTACATATCACCTACAACATCTTCACACTGTTTACTACAATGTGAATTCACTTTTCAGTCAGTCATAAACTAAGCTTGTTTAATTCTTTCTATTTCACCATCATCAGACCTTTGCTGTATACCTTTTAATGACTAAGACTTTTATCCTTTGACATCACAAATTAGATTATTACTGCAGAGTTCATAGAGTGCTTTGAGGCTGTTTTCTTGGAGTTTATATCTACCAATTCAAACAAGTAAAATATGAAAGCATAAAAAAGATAAAGAGGGACATCCAGTTCACTCCTCTGCCAACTCACATAACTCAATATTTAGCAAACTAAAATGGTTTGATGTACAGTGCACAGTAATTCAAGGTAATGTTTACTTGTGTCTGCGGCACAATTTTACTGTCCTAAGCAAACCTTTTTAGGGTTTAGGAAACAAATAGAACTGTGAAATGTAATCAGATTAAGTTTCTTATTAAAATATAAATGATTTCCTCACCTTGATTGACTTGGAGATGCACCCCAAAAAATTCAGCACTATCTTCACCAGTCTTAATTTCACAGTAGTACTGCCCTGTGTCATCTTCTCTGAGCCCAGTCATTGTAACTGTGAAAACTCTTTGACTGTGGTCATCTGCGATGGAAATTCTGTTGTGGCTTTTTGTTTTATCCGTCTTTACCAGAATAGCACAGGTATACAAATCATTGAAATGACACCAGTACTTCATGTTCCACATATACTGTGTCACACATGTGCAATTGAGAGGTAGCTAAAGGGCCTGAATAATAGTAGTACCATGCCAGACCAGGGGGTGGTGAGCTGCACTGACTTTCTCTCTCAATCCTCTGCAGATCATCCACAGAAAATCTCACTTGCTTCCTGCGCCTATGAAGATGTCACTTTCTTTCTGGAATGGCACCATTGATGACAGCACTTCCAAGCCCAAAGACATCACCTCCAGTTCTGGCGCCATTGATAACGTCACTTCCGGTCCCGATTACATCACTTCCGATTCCGTTCCCAATGATGTCACTTTCTGTCTCGGCCTTTAGCATCCTAAAATCAGTTCTGTTTTGGACTCTGTTCGGTGAGCAACTCAACAATTTACCAATTTGCAGCCAGGGCGCAATATACGGGTGGCTGCCCCAAACTTTTTTTGATGTCTGTGGCTCATTTGTATGACAACTGCAAACTATAGTTTCACTTGATGATGACAGGTTCCTGAATAAATCCAGTTACCAATGATGGTCTGTACAGAGATCCTGAACCATCTGCACAAAAAAAGCAAAAATAAATAATTAAGAATAAAAAACAAACTTAGAATTCTGAGACAGGAAATGTTACTGAACAGACTGAAGTACATTATAAATGAGTCATGTATTTTATAATATATCAATCCATCCATCCATCCATCCATTATCCAACCCGCTATATTCTAACACAGGGTCACGGGGGTCTGCTGGAGCCAATCCCAGCCAGCACAGGGCGCAAGGCAGGAAACAAACCCAGAGCAGGGCGCCAGCCCACCACAGTATTTTATAATATAATTAAAATTATTTAGATATGTAGAATACAATGCATGAGAAAAAAAGGATTAGCATCACATGTGGTGTGCTCTCTATACACTGAAATAACAGCAAAAGAAAAATTGCTTTTAAAATAGCATTTTATAAGTGCTAATAAAAAGAAACTTTTTGGACAATTTACATAAAATCAATCACTGCAACACACTGCCCTCTTCCTTCATTTTGGAGGGAGTACAACAAAATGAAAGTTCAGACATTAATTATTTCTCCAAATAGTAATTATTAATGCAGAGAGAAATCCAAACAGAACTTCTCTCACAGCCCAGATTTTTTTATTATCAGAAAAGCATGTTTGATGGAACAGTGAGAATTCTAGAGGGTTTGAAAGAGGCCAAGGATTCCCAGTTCTTCTTGAATAAGAAAATTCTTCTTAGTAAGAGAATAAAAGACCTCCAGGCAAACTGAGGTCACAAGTTTTGATTGCCCAGATTGTAGTTTGTGTGAGGTCTGGCAGCATGAATGTTACCATGGACTTGTGGCTTTGAAGGGAAATGAACACCAGGGGTGCAGGGGCACAAATATAACCATTCCTATTTTAAATGTGATTCTGAGGCTTAGGTAAATATGAACTGAGGGTTAGGTGTTAAAGTCGCCTCAAGGGCTTGGTTCACACAACTTGGAAAAATAATAATAATAACAACTTTATTTATGTAGCACCTTATTCATCACACAACTTGGAGTCATTAGATTAGTGGAGAAAAAAACTCAGTTGGCAGCAGAAACAGATCCAGTGTTTCATCAAAAGTATTAGTGATGGCAGGTAAGTTTGGAAGTGCTTCCAGTACTTTATGGTGAGTCATCTTACCCACTAACTCCAAAATCCTTTGTTCAAATTCTGGTCCTGTTACTTCCTGCATAGGTTTTTCTAAACATGCTCCAGTTTTCCTTCTTCATACCAAAGACATACTTGTTAGGTTGCCCTGAATGTACTCTGCAATGAAGTTACAACTCATTACAACTCAAAAGTTGGTTCTCACCTTCTACCAGAACTGTCAGGATAGGCACTGACTCTTCACTGCCCTGAACTGCAAAAATCGGGAGTGGTCTCCCCTAGACTTTCTCGTATACACAAATATGGGAATGGATATATGAGGAGTAAACTACAAGACAATGATTGTATTTTTATATTATGTACATTAAAGAACCATCTACAACAAATCAAATCAAATTAATAATATATTGAACAATTATTATAAAAGTAAATTTGGATAAATCAGACTCTGCAGCTGCATGAATAAAAGGTAAATTACCACTTCCAGTTAATGGAAATAGCCCAAATGTTGATAGAAATCTACGTTTTGTACCTAATACTTGTATGCAAAATTTGGTTGACCTACAGTAAGTGAAAGCGAACTCAAGTTATCTTGTTTACATACACACACACAAACACACAGACAGACACATAGACTTAACTCCAAAAATGGTATTTTCTGACTCAGGATGGTCTAAAATCTCGAGATTTATCAAAATCTGGAAATTGAATTTTGGAGGATTCCAATACTTTCCCTATACTTAGTATATGAGAAAGTCAGGGAGGTTTAAAACATTGAGATTCATCAAAATCTCAACATTGAAGCTTTGGGCCATTATAATACTTTCCCTATACTCCATATATGAGAAAGTAAAAACGGATTAGACCATGTGTGCATTATAGGATGCATTATCCATCTATCTAGTATCTTCAAGCTTGACTATGGTGAAGAGAGAAAATGAATTTACTTCCTTGTAACGTTAAATAACATCATCTTTTCATGGTCAGGAAACAGCCCTGGAAAGGACGCCGGTCCACCACAGGGATCAGTTCATGCTTTAGTCATGAACTGATTTCCCTTTTTCAGCAGACACCTTTCAGGAAATTCAATTTGGTCTTCTTCCACCTCATGTATTAATGTAAAATATCCAAGGACACTAGTTAGTACTCATATGATATTGATTCCAACTCTTATTTTTCTATACTGGCTTCCAGTTAGGTTTAAGGTTTATTTCAAAATAATTTATCAAATTCATACAGCTGTGAATAGTGCATCCTTCCAATTTGCTGAAGTTCCATCCATTTTCAGTTAAGGGTCATCGGGGGCTAACAGTCACTTCAACATGAGGTACCAGTTGACTGCAGAGTACACTTACAACACATCAGCACTTAAAAGTTGGCACATTGGTTAAAACGAGTCATGCCCAACTGCGGGGAACCTGTGTTCAACTACTGCTTCATTCACTGGCGTGTTTAATTCTCTTAAGTGTGTGTAGGTTTTATCAGGAGTACTTCACCTAAATTCCAAAGTTTCTTTTGGTTGGCAATTCAAATTTAATTCAACCTTTGTGAGAGTTGCTTTGTGTAATGGTTTGCTCCTTGTTGGACTGGCATTCCCTGCAGGTCTGATTCGTATCTTGCACCCTAAGTTGTAAAGCTTCTGTCACCTTGAAGCGAATGAAGCAAAGTAAGAAATGGATGGAAGTACATTATATTATTCACTGCATTGTCTTGGCAAATATTACAAGTGAAATGATTATTGACTGATTCTTACTTACTCATTTCACATTAACATTTAAATTGACATCCTTATCTTTGTACTGATCATTTTTCCTGGGAGTTATACTTAGTCAGCTAATTAATTCCTTTCAGATCTGCTTTTAATTTGGTGAATTGCTGGCGCACACGTATTTGTGCTTCCAGGATTTCCTTCAATGTGGAATTTTTAATTTCACCATCTCTGTTCTAATATCCTTTTGCTGAATATTTGCAATGTTTATGCATATACTGTCAACTTCTTTTTTATTTTAATTTTATATATTTGCATTTCTGTGTAACTCCATTTTACACGTTGAACAATGTAGCATGAACAATGTAGCATGAAGCAGGATTCTATAAACAACTCCATAATCAAAAAAATCAAAGATGCAATAACAGTTTGTAATGGAAATTTCCTCCATTTTCCCTTATATGCGATAATGGAAATGTTTGTTTAGTTTAAGATGCTTTGATTCTTTGGTGTTCCAATCATAAATAAAACAGACTCCCCTCAGAGTATATCATGGAAAATTGGGTCCAGATACAGTAGACATCATAAGTATGATGATAGGAATGATAATGTTAGCATTGGTCCAAGTGGCTGAATGTTTAGATTCTGACTTTGTAAGAAAGTTATTTTTATCTATTTTATTAATAAACCTCACCACACAATCCCACTGGCCCTGTCAATAAAGTGGGCTGAAGAAGGTGATGATTTACTTATCCAGCTAAACAAGGGAAAAACAAATCTTCAATGAACTCCCTGGACTCATCCGTGCTGACCTTTATTTTTAGGCCCACCTGGAGTACCTGACCGCAGATATTTGTTGTTTTCATGACTCAGAAAGGTCACGATTTATTATGACAGGTAGATTTGAATGTGGCCTCAAAAATAACAATATTCACATCTAAAATCCTTTAAAAGAGAATGGACAAACAGAACCATAGGAGCATTATTAAGTGTAATTTAAATATCACAGCATCTCTGTTCCTTAAACTTTACATTTTTTGGGGTGACTGTCCCTTCATTTACCCAATCAATCCTGAAATTATTTATTAAAATACAGAGCTGTGGCAAGTCAGAACATTTCCTAACTGCATAATATCCAAGGTAGGAAAGGTTTTGGGGTCATATCAGGTCAATTTAGAGTTCTATATCAATATGCAAATGATGTCTGTGGGACATTAGAGTATCCCAGTGTACCTGAACAGACATGTATGGAGAACGTTACTCCCACAGGATGCTATAAGGCACAATGTGCTTCTCACGATGTGTTTATTGTTTAGACTATACATGAAGTTAAACAGTTTAATCTCTCTAATGCTTTTTTCCGCATCATTATTTGAAAGTATGTTATTTATGTCATAGTGGAAGCGTCTTGCAGTAATTCTGACCGAAAACAAAGCAATCCAGACATTCTTGAAGAAGGTCCAATGAAACATGAGGGCCTTTTGATTCTGTGCAAATACTTTCATTTTCTCTCATCTGAAAATGATTGTGTGTGTGTGTGTGTGCGCATGATGGAGCCAAAATGAAATGAAATAAACTACTGGTCTGTTGTTGGTAATGTTATGTTTGTCTAAATAAAATTCATATATAAAGAGTAGTGGTAATTGGTGAAATTACACAAAGCATTCTCACAGTGAATCTGGTGACCTTGTTTGCCGAATATTTTCCTGAAAATTTTCTGTGCAGCCAGCTTAGACAAGCATTTTTTCCTAGTGCCCAATGATGCTTTGTCAGGACAGTGTGTTATCATAGAACTTTTGCAGCCAGTGCTGGCACAGCCCCTCGAATATATAATCCTGATCCCTAGTAGCTGGTGGTATGCAGGATGATCCGCTATACAAGACGACATTCTTCATCTGGTATGAATTTACTGGAATTCTAAAAGTTAGGAGAAAACTTGCAAATACGGTACATTTAAACACAAACACGCATGCAGAAGGAAACTGGAAATGTGTTGGTATATTTGTGTCTGAAAGGTAAGGTCTTTCTGTATGGACTTGTATCTGACCTATGTAATACATGAGCCTACCCCTCATATTTGTAATGGTGGTCACATTATGTTGACGCAATTTTGTGTAATTTTTTTGGATGGTTGCCAACATTATGTGACTATAAAACATAGTGGCACAGAGTTTGTGGTACCCTAGATCTTTCTTTAAAAAACAAATCTTTATTTTTAGTATTGGGTAGGGGAAGAAACCCAAAATAGTGTTAAAACTTCAGACATTGAATCTTTTTGGTTTTGACCTTGCTCTTGTTTTGGTTCTATTTGTTCTGGTGTCCTGGTTTTATTTGGATTTTTCTTGATTTTGAACTTACAGCCTGTCCCATTTAAACAAACATGCTTCATTCTTTATGGTCCATTCCATTTTCTGGTTACTTAGTGGTGTGGAAAATAAAATTCTAAACAATAGTTTCATCTGGTGTGTTTCGAACAAAACTCCAAGATTAAATCAGCAGCCCCATTATCTTGAATTTTTTGGCTGAATTGCAGCTCTCTCAACAAACATCTACGAAATGGCTCCATACTATTTCTCCCTTGACAAAGCATTTTTAAAGAAATGATTACAGTAACTGCGGTGTGCTGGCACCCTGCCCAGGGTTTGTTTCCTGCCTTGCGCCCTGTGTTGGCTAGGATTGGCTCCAGCAGACCCCCGTGACCCTGTAGTTAGGATATAGCAGAATGGATAATGGATGGATGGATGATTACAGTAAATCCTCACTATATGCAGAATCCATTCCTGTGGATTCACTTATTCACTGTTATAAAAGTATAAAAGCACCCATAGTCTAATCACACCTAATAAGGTCCTTGCTGCGGGCCACGGGATAAGATGAGAATGGGAATCAGAGGGTTGTATGCACGGCCATGTGCAGCAGAAAAAACATTCCGAAAGGCTTATACTGCATTAGCGACAATTGAGATTAAACAATAAGAGACCAGTGATGCCCTTAAATTTCCAGGGCTGCATGCATGGTACACACATATGAGAGGCATGGGTAAACCGATGAACCCCATTCTTGACGTAAATTGGGGCTTGCGATTGTTCCTCTCTAACAAGGAATTCCCAGTAAGTGTCATAATCCTGTGAAACAGTGAGAGGATCATTACTGAGCCTCAAAGGGCAAGACAGGGGAGGGCTAGTGTGTCCACCTGACCTCATCTCTCCATGCCAGCTCCTCAACCACAGTGACCTTACTTTGTTGTTCACATAGGATAACTGGTTCAATTTCCACATTTTCCATATCTACAGGGTTTTTCAGAAATGTAACCATTGTGGATAACAAGAATTGAGAGTAATTTGATAAAATTATTATGGGCAGGCAAAAGGTTCTCAATAAATGTGAATTGAGGCAATCAGGTCTTCATTTAACAGAACACAATAGGAGGGTAGTTGAGAAGTCATGTATTTTTGTGAGAGTTTTGGACATTTAATCGCTAAATGCCCCACACTTGTAAAGAAACAGAAGCACACGCTAAGTTCATAAATAGGTTGTGCTGAATCAAACGATGATGGAATTAACATAGTTTACGTGTGAGTGTGATGGTGGTAGTTTAATAGTACCCATACGATTATGAAGTTTAATTGATTTGATAGCCTTTGCAGACTGGTTTCATGGAAAATGTTATTAGCACTCATCTTGTTCAGCAGTTTTCAGTCACTAAGATTCCTTTAATAATAAACTTATGTATTGATTCCATTGGCAGGGGTCCTATTGGCAGGCAATTAGAGTATTTCCATTTGGAAGGAAAAACATTTTATGTGCTTGTATGAGGTGTTTTTGTTTTCTTTTAAAATGAGTTTGAACTGCATGTTTTGTATAAAATGTGCTATATAAATAAAATGTTGGTTTTGTGTTGAAAATTCCAGAACCAAAAGACATTTTATGATTTCAGTGACTGGGAAGGCACTCTACCATTCTTTTTGTTTTTCTTTTTGCTTACAAATTAAAGTTCTGCATTATTGCTGTCGTTTCTCAGCTAAAAGTATGCCTTAGATTGGAGAATGATTCACAGATTTAGCAGAAAAACTGAATGCTTCACTTCACAAAAAAAAAAAAAAAAAATACTAAAAAAATAGTGTTTCACAGACAGCAAAATGTGGGCCATTGACACAAGTAGACACATGTTTATTTCTTATCTACATGTGTCTGCAATTTAGCATTTAAGTAAATATCTGTAATGAAAAAAAACAATCAGACATTTCTTTTCACATGCAGACATTTTGTTGAGTATTAAATGTATGTTGCGCTTGTTTTAAAGTGGGTTTAATAAAGGGCAGCTTGCAGTGCGAAACACCTGCATGATTCAACACAAAGGAAAAGCTGTTTAATAATTCATCAAAAACGCATGGGACTGATTTGTTCCTGAATCTGCTGAGGTCTTCAAATCTACCCAGAAACTCGATCCTGGATTTGATTGGACAATTACTGTTAAGCATTTTGTTAAAACCAAAATAAAAAAATAATAATAATTATATCTCAGCTGGTGAAAAAGGAAAAATACAAAGGAGACACTACAACAAAGCAAGCAGGTCACTTAACCATTTGTAAGACTTTCGGGTTCTTTATAAACCAGCAGTAAAATTACAGGACAATATTAGAAACATGAAAATGAAATGTGAAGAACACAGTTCCTACATGGTGTAGTGTAAAGGTGTAAATTTTGGTGTCATTTAAAATGTCTATTACAAAATTATTCAAAAAAGATGTTTTATCCATATTAAAAATGTTGGAAGATTAAGATGTTTTCTAAATATGCTATATACTGAGAAATTAATTAATGCATTTATTTCTAGCAGGACTGCCCATAGGAGCCAGATCCGTTAAGTTAATGTTAATGGCACATTTACCTTAGTTTACTTAGTTTTGAACTTGAATATATTATAACATAGATAATGGAATATTCAGTTTAACCCTCTGCAAGTTAAATATAATGATATGTTTGTAATGTTATCTCTGTGTGACAGCAGAATAGGCCTTAGATTGAAGTCAGACAGATAGAAAGAAACATGAACTGTTAAACAGTGTGGTGGATGGCTGGAGCACTGGGCATATTCAGGGTAATACCTCCCCCGGAACACTAGAGGGCTTCCCCCCATGGCTCACAGCAGGACCACGGGTTTGGAGCTTAGAAGGGGCCGTGGCCACTACCAAGGGGTGCCTGGACAGTTTCAGAATCCTTGGTTATAGCACTTCCGCCACACCTGGAAGAGCTGCCGGTTGAGGATAGACAGATAGATAGATAGATAGATAGATAGATAGATAGATAGATAGATAGATAGATAGATAGATAGATAGATAGATAGATAGATGATACTTTATTGGATCTGAGAGCACCTGAAAAATGTCCGGGTACCCTATACAAGGGGCCGCCTCCCTCCAGTCGAGTATCCAGAGTTTGGAAGAGGTGGACGAAGCTTGGTGGGAGAGGAATGAAGGTGTCAGAGGAAGAGAATATAGGACTATGTTTTGCTGTTTTTGCTGTAGTGACTGTGTCGTGAGCATGAGGAATGGGGGAAAGTGCTGCCCGTGCGGGAAAAGAAAATAAACGTGTGTGCACGACAGTAATTGTGTCTGCCTGTCTGTGTTGGGTAGGGTGGCTGGTATGCCTCCTGGGCCTCACAACATTTAGGCATTAAGGGCATATATTTTTCTAACCGTTATGTACGTTACATCCATTATGTATGTAGACACAGTGAATGAGGTAACATTTAGAAACCTTAAGAAATGTAACCTAGATACTTAATCCACAAGCAGAATATCATAAGCTTCCCTTTTTCCTTTATTTTTTGTGTGAAGTATTTGCTTTGAATTTCACGAAAATCTTTAAAAAGAAAACACTTGAACTGTAGAATTTGTTATGCATGGTGAGTCATACTACTGTCATGCTGGAATGTTTGTCTGGTAGCTGCATTTGAAGCATCTTGAACTGTTTGGAAACCCTTGACAAACACATCTGCACTGACTACTGCAATGCATTATTCACTGGCTGTTCAAATCATTCTTAATGCATATTTCAGTTAAATTAAAATGCTGCATCATGAATCATTACAAGCACAAGAAAGTACAAGCAAATAATTCCAGTTCTTAAATCATTACACTGACTCCCAGTTAAGCTGCTTGCTGATTTTAAAATCCTCCTTCTAACTTGTAAAGCCTTAAATGCCCAAGACCCTGCTTACCTATCTGAATGTATTATTAATTACAAACCGGAACGCACGTTAAGATCTCAAGATACCAGCCTACTTAAGATTCCAAGGATTAATAAAATAACTTTAGAATGTAAAGCTTTTAGTTACAGAGCCCCAAAGCTGTGGAATGGTCAGCCTGTTAATACAGGAGGTGCCTATATTAAGTCTCAGCTTTTAAATTCTGACTGAAGACTTACAACTTTGGCCTAGCATACCCTGACTAGAGCTGCTGATTAGCTGTGCATACTGAATTTCTGTTTGATAGTTATTAGTACAGAAATATAAGTGTCACAAAATGTTTAAACTGTTCCTAATCTTCCTCTGTTTTGTTTCCTCTGGCACTTGGTGCAACTGCTCTACTACCGGGCTGCTTTCCTGCAAATGGAAAAGTCATCTCAGATAAAGGTATATTGGAATATTCAGATTAGATTGGACTCCCAGCACTAACTTCACTATAGAAAACCTGGGAGCAGGTAGGTGGTCAGTTGTCCAAGGTCTCCAGGAACCTCATTTAAAACACCATGCTTGAATTTAAGCTGCCTGGACAAAACTGCAAATGTGCATATGCACGAAAAATTCAGATGTATTAAACTGTGTGTAAGAAAAATTCCATGCACTTCCCCTTTATAAATTCCAGCCAACGCAAATTTTAATGCAGATGCACACACCTACAGTCCCACCCCAACTTCTTCCAGAATTGTGCCAATTTGAATATGCAAATCAATATAAATAGCCCCTTCTGTTCAATGTTTTGTTAAAAGACAATGTCAAAGGCACATGTAAAAAAGAAGTATTTCAGCGAATGTAATATAGAGATCCTGCTTATTGAAGCGAACGCAAGGAAAAACATACTGTTTGGTGGCTTAAGCAGTGGTACAAACAACAAAGGAAATTGTTTATTGGTACAGCCTGGCAGAGGCACTCAAAACTCCAAGTTCAAAAGGCCTCACAATGCCTGAAATAAAAAAGAAGTGGTCACATATTATAGTTGCAATGAAAATGCAAGTCGCAGCTTACTGCCAGAAAAAACATATATGTCGAGATTAAAGATAAATGTCAACTTTAATCTTGAAATTTCCACTTTAATCTTGTAGTTTATTTTGTCATTAAAGTCATAAACTTAATCTTAAAATAGATGTTTAATTTGATAAAGTTTTTAAAACCCCATCATAACTAAAGTAGCATATTAAATGCTTTGAATTCTAAGCATTCCTGACCCAGTCATTAAATGAGCTTTCTTTTACATTGACAGCAGCTTGCAGACAGTGATTGCCACACAGAATACATTACATTCATGATATTACGGCTCTCTGAACATTTTAGAATACTAAGATTTATGCTTGATATCATTTTCATGATGAAATGCATTAAAGCATGCATTGTGGGAGCACAATGGCGCAGTGGTTGCAATGACCTGTCATCCTGTCCAGGGATTGTTCCTGCCTCGCGCATGATGCTTGCTGGGACTGGCGCAACCCTGGATGGAATAATTTATTGCAGCAGTACTCTGTCTGTCAAATGTATCAGCCCCCAATTCCTGTCCTTCAATTGTCTTTCTCCATGTAACCAATCGCCTCACAATTAACTTCTGTAATATATGTAAAACCAACTGTAGGAATAGAATGCCGATTTTTCAAAACTTTTAAGGAACATTAAAAAATCTTTGTTATACATGTTTAATTATTCCATGCATCCATCCATCTAAAGTCACGCCAGTCCCAGCAAGCATCGAGAGCGAGGCAGGAACATCAGTTCCTGGGGCACCAGTTCATTGCTACCTCTGCACCATTGTGTCACCACATGTTTACTTATTAACAGTATACATTATTTAAATGAAGCTAACAATTTATCTGTAAAATGTAATATACACACTTTAATGCATTTCATCACAGAAACGATAACAAGTATACATCCTAGCATTCTAACTGCACATAGCTCCAAGAGGATAGCTCTTGGAAATCTAAATCAACATAGAAGCCAGACATCATCATCTATAAAAACGCACTCTCTTCAAATTTATCCATTTGCGATGTCTTCTAACAACACTAATGCAGCTATGGTAGTTGGAATAGTTTGGCCATTCCATGCACCATTATATTGTTACAGAATGATTACAATCAAGTGAATTAAATCATGGATGCAAATCTAAAAAAGAAAGGGAAATGATACAGAAACAGCAGCATTGCTTTCATGTTGGGTGCCGCCCATTTGCAAAACAGAGCAGAAACATGCCCACACATGGTGTGAGGCTACCATGCTTTACACCAGTTTTAGTTTTTATGCAATTTTTAGTTTTTATACTGTACATTTCGATGTGAGCATTTATACATGAGGCCCTAGGACTGTGACTTTATTTTTGACTTTCTCTTGTACGGTTTTAATCCGTACAGTTGTCAACTGGCCATGGCTCATTAATTAAGTAATGAACAGATATGGTTGGTTTCCATTTATTTTTAATCAGTTTTACCTTGTTCTCTGTTTGTTTTAACAAATTTATCTCTATACTGTATATATAAAATCCAATGCCTGTCTGTCTGTCTGTATGTCTGTCCACTTTTCACAAGACAACTACTTAATGGATTTAGATCAAGTTTTTTACTATAATTTGCTTGAACATTCTGGTTGATTTTGTGACCTCTCTCATTTATTTGTGTGAATCCGAAAGAGACTCACACACCAGTCTCAGGGCATATCTTAAATCCACTTACATAATGAACAAGAGAACTACTTAATGGATTTAGATCGGGTCTTTTTTGAATTTGCTTGAACATTCCTGTTGATTTTTGCCTTCTGTCATTACGCTAAGAATCACAGTTCGCTTGCAGGAGCAATATATTCACTCTAATCAGAGACAGAGGCTGCAGGCCAAGGGGAGGGGAAACGTGACATCAAGAGTGGGGAGTCGGCCTACCTCTGTGTTTTGTCTTGTTTCACTACTACGCGGGCAAAACCGCGAGGGACAGCTAGTATATATATGTTACGGCCAAAACCCAAAGTTTGTCCAGTTCCCGAATTGGCCGGCTATTTTGAATTTTGGCCGAGAGGTGTGGCCAAAGTCTGAATTACTAGAAATGACCAGTGTATATGCTACATTGGCCGGCCATTTCGCGAAGTGGCAAGAACTCCCTGGCCAAAATTCGATGTGCTGATGTAAGACTGTCCGCTCAAGGTGCAAAGATGCTTACAAATTTCAGATGCAGATTCAGAAGTGAGTTTTTCATTCTGCATGAGAAACTGCTCACACTGGAATCCATAGGCACAGAAGAAAAATCACTATGAACCGTCACGTCTTTCCAATCACTGACTGGCGGCCAAGGCTACACTCGATGCAATTGCACTATTAAGTGTGCAACAAATCGCTGCTCATGCCTTTTTTCTTCCGACTTTGGCCAATCACCCAATGCTATTTTGCAAACTGGCTAGCCAAATTATGAAATCAAGGAAAAGATCGGACATTGGCTGGTCAATTTTCAGCAACATTGGCCATTTCCCGATTTGGCCGGACACTTCCCACTTTGGCCAATTT
>JANRMT010027041.1:90364288-90378898 GCA_026402145.1 Polypterus bichir lapradei
GAAATTAGTATAATCTATACTTGTATTTTAACTGAGAATTGTTCACAGTGCTCAATGCCTGCACTCAGTGAAGAGCGCTATACAAAAAAAAAGTTGTATTGTATTGTGAAGGGATTGACGTCATAAACTGCCATAGGTAGGTCCTGTCTACTCCACCTCCACACAGAGGTGGAAAGAACGCAAACAGCTAGAAACCTACTGTGACAAGACTCAATCAGCAACAGAGATGACAACAACAGACATTGGACAGAGAGTAGTGAAGAACTCAGCTACAAACTCTCCTTACCATACAAGATGAGGCAGAATTTTAAAGCCTAATCCTTAAACATTTTGACTGAGTATTGAATTCTGCAGTCTAACAGTTCAGAGCTCATACATACATAATATGCAGCCTTTAATTAACTTTCTCAGTTTAGTTTTTCTTTATCTTTTTGTTTGTTTTTTGTCTAAGCTGTGTGCTTAACAGTGGGATTTGTGTAGCCAAGATGGACTTATTGGTATTATTATTCTCTTCTTCAGAGAAAAGAAGAGCCAAAATTAAACGTTGGAGGATATAGACAATACTGTGATTCCCCCAATAATATTCAGATATATTACCATCAAAAAGGAATTGTATTAATAAAAACTTTCGGAAAGAAAATGTATCTTGGCAAACTGCTATTTTACTGTCAAAAATAACAGACTGGCATGTTCAATGTTCACTAAATCTTTTTAATATGTTGCAGGCATTGCTGGAAAATTAATGGTGCTTCAGAACAGCAGAGGGCGCTTTAAGCTCATGTGACAGTGGCAAAGCACAAATATAAAGCTTTGAAGAGACTACATGTGCTTTCATATTCTAAAGACATCACACTTGAGATTTCATGGATCATTGCAGACAAAAGCTTAATAAAGAGAGGAAGAATGACATGAGATGTAAAACTCCAAAAACAAAAAGACTTCAAGAAAGCAATTTAGTACTCAGCCCAAAGGAGGCTGTGGACATTTACATATCTTCATGTAATTGCGTACCTAAGCAGAGACACTATTCAGTTGTGGTTTTTGTTCACTGAGGAAGTGAATTACAAAGTGGTCTTTTTTTATAGGATGGTGAGGTCACAGGCTTAAAACCCAGCTTAGTAATTAAAGTCAGTCCTCCAGTCAGTTTATGCTTCAGAGCTAAATGTGTGACTTGCAAATGACATTACAATTCAGTTCTTCAAAAGTTACCCTTTATTATTTACAGGAGGTTATCTTTGATGAAAGGTGCAATATAAAGATTGAATGATTGTTTTTTTTCTCACAGTGTTTATGTGGTGGGAAAGTCTCCAGTGTTCCTCAGTAAAATGGGGATTGATGGATGGATGTGCTCACTACCAAAGATAGCACTTAAATGAAAAGTTTGGCTCCCGGGAAGAAACCATTGTCACACACGTGCGAGTAGGAGGCAGCTAAAGGGTCTGAGTAAATGTAATGAAATATCTGACCAGGGGGCGGCGGAGTGTGCTGACTGTCTTTCTCAGTTCCCTACAGACCTTTCCAGGGAAATCCTGCAAGGTTCCGGCGCCTCAGAAGACATCACTTCCGAAGTCGGCCCCTTTGATGACGTCACTTCCGAAGCCGGCCCCTTTGATGACGTCACTTCCGAAGCTGGCCCCTTTGATGACGTCACTTCTGGTTCTGGCCCTTTTGCTGATATCAGTTCCTCTCCAGACCTTTAAAGCCTCCATCTTGGGCTACTATAGCCAGTTCTGTTGTGGACTCTGTTCTATGCACATCGTGCTTCAAAAACAAACTTTTGCAGCTGGGAAAAACAATATACAGGTGGCTGCCCCAAACCTTTATGATGTCTTTGGCGTATTATTATTACACCATTTAAATCAGATATTGGATGACTTCGCTGAAACACACCTCTACAAAAAAAAGGAACAATAGCAAGACTGCTGAATGGCAATCCCTTTCTCATGAGAGGTGCTACAGAATATGAGGACTTCAGGATACATATTTTTAATTATGTTTACAGCAAAATTCTCTATTTATAATTTTACTCATTAATACTCAAGATGAAAGGTTCTCTATAAAGTAAGGAGTCATTAAATTGTTTAGGGGACAACCTGTCTGTGTTGTGAAGAATAATGAAACAGCACTGTATATACAGTATATTTAGATCATAATCATTTGTGGATTTTTTACACTGATGATTTCATATTATACTTTCTATTAAACATTTCTAAAAACTGTGCATTTTTACTATAATAACAAGCAAAAGCATTCAGACAAAAAAATGAAATATATCCTTTATATTATAAAAGTTTACTTTTTTTGAAGAAAAGCTTTTCAGAAACATAGTATTCTGAAAACAAGCACAATGAAACTTTCCTGAAATAATAATTCTTTGCATTTATATAGCACTTTTCTCACTACTCAAAGCACTCAGCAATTGCAGGTTAAGGGCCTTGCTCAAGGGCCCAACAGAGCAGAGTCCCTTTGGCATTTACGGAATTCGAACCGGCAACCTTCCGATTCCCAGTGCAGCTCCCTAGCCTCAGAGTCACCGCTCCACCATAAATGACACCAGCAAGTGGGCAACTTAAAGACTTTGATGAACATAATGTTAATAAGATAACCAAAGTGGAATAGTGTTGTGTATTTTTTAATTACTATACCAGCACAAGCCATATGCCTTGAGTTAATATTAATTTTAATACCACTTAATTCCCAAATTAATATAATTTATTAAATTCAGCAATGCTATTTTTTCTTACTGTATTTTTATGTTGAGCTCCTGAAATTCCCCTGTAGCTTTAAAATTCCAAATTAAGTGGATTTAAATATACACAGTAAAAATATTAAATAAAGCCACTGTATCACTAACATTTGACCCATCACACAGGCCATGTTTTGGTCATTATGACACGCCAAGCATGTTCTGCATTAACATACTGGTTCATTACCACAGTACAAGATATTTTATTGTTTCTTCTCCTCAGTTGCCCACTGGCCACAGTTTAACAGTCATGTTATTGAACAGCTAGTCTTAGATTCCATTTATGTTAATCATTGTAGAACTGCCTTTTCCATCCGAGTGTTTTAAACAAATGTATGCCTTTATATGTATTCATTGTATAATATTTATAACATTTGAAATTTATCTGTGAACCTGTCATAGCACTCTAAGCCTGCCTAGTGAAGATCACTATACAAAAATAAACTGAATTGAATTGATCTCTGCAAGTTTTGAATGACTACATATTTAGGTCCAAAACCAGGCCTTATGACTCTCTGCGTCAAATTATATTTTTAAATAGTTTGTCATCAACTTTTAATGGCTTAAGCGGCTTTGGGGAGATTGATATTATCTTTGTAATACTGAAGAAAGCTATTTAAAAAATAGCTTCCCCATTATTCTGATTGGACTTAAAAAAGGTTAGAAAAATAAGTGCTTGGATGACTGCTTTGTATACAAGTTTACAGCACAGTGCTTTATACAGCTGCCTCACTGTTCTAGTAATCTGAATTCAGTTTCCAGTCTGGTCACTCTTTTTCAGAGATGCTCTAGTTCTTTTCCTTACTTTTAAGGTTGTTTGGTAGATGAATGGTTGACACATTGTGGGTAAATGTGTTTTGTCATCAATTAGCATCCCATCCAGGTTTGGTTCCCATCTTATAACCAAATTAGTCAAGATGTACGTGAAGGTGTTGTTCAAACACACATAAGATCTTCTGGCTTGGATAATGAAGAGCTTCTGGCTTGTTGGTAGGATGGTGAAACCACTCCAGATGTACCACTGTTTCATAATATTCCCATAATTCTAAAAAAAAGTTTTACTCTATTATTTTTTCTTTATATGGAAGGCAAAAAGAGAATCACTAGGTCAAATGGCAGCAGGTGGCATGTCACTACCTGACTTTCAGCCATGCTACTGGGTTTCAGATATTCATAATTTGACACAATGGAAAAAAGTGGAAAGTGATGAATACACACCTGCCATGGTTGGATCTGGAAAGGAGTCCTCACTGTATGTTCTACTCAGTGCTGTAGCCGTTAATAATTATCGGCAGTTTTCTAGTAATCAGATTGTCTTTCGCTAAATCAGAATATTAAACAAGCATAGAAAACATTTTAAGGAAAATAAAATGATGTCTGCCACTCCATCACAGAATAACTTTACCTTCAAGCCCTCTCTCAGTTACTCTCAGTATTGAAGTCATGGAGCCCATTAGGTATCTCAGCCTTTTTATACTGATAATTTGTTTGCATTCTTTAATCAACTCAATTGTAAATTTGGAATTCATTCAACAAACCTTTTTTCTGTTTACAAATTAGGAACTTGATAAAAAAGAAGTAATGTTTTAGTTATTTCTACTAAATGGCATATTTTCATAAATTACTAATGAGAACATTTCTTGTTTTGCTCTCAATACAGTTTCTCAGTCACTCTTCATGATTTTTTTTTTCATTCCAGCACAAAGCAGGTAGTCCGAAGTAGTCTAACCAGCAGGATGTGTACGGAAATGGTCACAACTAACAAAAGTATTTTTATTAATCCATATAGGGAAAGAGAGAGCACAGTGAGAGGTACATTGTGCTTCAAAGTCAAATTCATTGTCATGACTAGTGTGTTTATGGTGGGTATGTAAGGTAAGTTCTAGTATTCCAGCGGCAGTGGGCATGTGCTGGTAAAGAGAGATTCACTGATCTTGCAGACGATACTGTGATGTTTGTAGAGTTAATGGAGGCTCTGAATGAGGCTCTCGAGATACTGAGCAAAGAATCTGAGTGTCTGGGCTTGCGAGTGTCCTGCATAAAAAACATAATTCAGGCCTTCAATGACCTATTGGGCACAGCCATCAGCAGTCTGTCTGTCGTTAGGGAGAGTGTCGACCTTGTCAAGAGGTTTTCTTACCTCGGCAGCGACATTCATGTCTCTGGTGACTCTTCCTATGAAGTCAATAGACAGATTGGGAGAGCATGGGGGGATCATGAGATCACTGGAATGGGAAGTGTGGCATTCCCGATATCTTTACAAAAGGACGAAGGTCAAAATCTTTAGAGTCCTGGTGCTTCCTGTTTATCTGATTGCGAGACATGGGTGCCATCGAATGACCTGAGATGAAGACTGGTCTCTTTTGGTACTGTGTCTCTTTAGAGAATCCTTGGGTACCTCTGGTTTGACTTTGTGTTGATCGAATGGTTGCTCACAGAGTCCCAAATGAGGCACATTACCTCCATTGTAAGGGAGCGTCAGTTACAGCACTACAGCCATGTGGTGTGATTCTCCAAGTGTGATCCAGCTCACACAATCCTCATTGTTTAGAACCCGAGCAGCTGGACCAGGCCAAGGGGACTCCCACATCACACCTGGCTGCGACAGATAGATGGTCATTTCTGGTGGGTGTGACTGGACTGTGTGCCTGCCTGGGGGTTTGCCCACCAAGATCCTGAGCTGTTTTCTCGTGTGGTGGGTGCGGCAACACACTGTACCAGTGCATGCTCACCAGCCTGACCTTACATGACCTGACCTGCTGTCAGTTATTCTCATTTCAGATATTCTTAAAGAGTCAGCCAATCATAAGGTTCCAAAACCTAGCCAATGGGACAAAAGAATGTCCCTGTTGAATATTATTACAGTAAAATTAAATAAAGAGTGATTCAGTTTGCCCCCCTCTCTTAATGCAGTGTCTTATGTGATTTCACATTAAGGGTCTTTACAGTTTATGATTAGACTGCTGTGTCCTAATTGTACCCTGCTGTTCATATTGGCATCTGACTCTGCCTTCTGTTCTGTTAATGCACTTTTCTCTTGAGCCATCAAACATTTTCTACCATTTCATGGTGGAACTATACTGAATGTGTGACACCAGCTTTGATGCTAACTAAGGGACCTTATAAGAGTTTTGATGATACAGGGCTTTTGGGAAACCATGGGCCACTACAGGGATTCTATTTTAGTGATTCTTGGGCACAAATAGGGCCACAGTCCAATCTGCTACAGACCTTGTCCATGTGCTGCAACCTGTTAGTATGACAGATAACAACTAGCTTCCCACCAGTTGTCATTTTTAAGCACATGTAATGATTTCTGTTTTTTTCTTGATTTTCATGGGTGCTGCTGTCTCTGCAGTATGTTGCATCTAATTTATATAGTTCTAAAGATTGAAACTCACAACATTCAGTATCCAAGTTTATGTATAAACTAGCAGGAGTACCCGGCATTGCCCGGGAATCTATAACCGGTGAATTTCCCAAATGAAAGAAACAACAACAACAACAACATTTATTTATATAGCACATTTTCATACAAAAAAAATGTAGCTCAAACTGCTTTACAAAATGAAGAATAGAAAAATAAAAGACACAGTAAGAAAAAATAAAATAAGTCAACATTAATTAACATAGAATAAGTAAGGTCCGATGGCCAGGGTGAACAGAAAAAACAAAAAAAACTCCAGATAGCTGGAGAAAAAAAATAAAATCTGCAGGGATTCCAGACCATGAGACCGCCCAGTCCCCTCTGGGGAAACAGAACATAGAAATCGAACAAACATTTTTCTGATTGACATTTTATTGTAATTTCCTCTATTTTGGATTCTGTGTGGTGTGGCATTTGAGACAGACTTGAAATAGACTTTGTTGTGGAATCTGAAGTGGACCTTTCAATTTTACGTCTTTTTTTCGGTGGCATGGGTATATTAGCGAAAAGCAGGACAATTATAATGTGTTACATGGTATTACGTATGGAATAAGCACCACAGTGAGATGAATTTATGTTATTTACAATACGTCAGAAAGCGAACAAATAGCAGCAGTCAGTCACTGTTGAAATCGTACTGTCAGTCGGAAAGGGAGCAAATAGAACTACAAATACAGAAAGCCAGTGAGAAAGAGTATCACTAAAACCATACTGGGAAAAATGGCGGGGAGGGGTGCTCTGTTTGTAAGGAGCGTCTGTGTTGAACCGTGATGCTTTTTAACGGATGTTGGCGATGTGAGAGAAGTGACATACAACCGGTGCTGTATTTGGGAAAAATGGTGGGGGAAGGATGGTGTCTTTTTAAGGCGAGTCTCTGTTCAAAAGTGATTGTATATAACGGACGTTGGCGAATGAAATACAGCACTATCAGTGCATGTAGGAGTGTGACGTGTGGAAACGCGGGTGTGTCAGCCAGTCACGGTTACTGGGTCGTTCACATTTTACATCCATACAGCAGTTGCTCTTCACCCGATCAAAGCAGTCGACCTTTTCATACTTGGACACTTCTGCCATCTGTTGGCAATTTAAAGAAACATTGGTAAAAAGCGATGCACAGAGACCAAAGCTGCCGTTAGATGGCGCCGCGGTGGACATCTGTTGGAATGTGCAGCCATCTTGTTAATGATAAGTACAGGGACGTGTGCCGAAGGTTGTGTCAGTGAAAAGGTGCCCTGCAGTTCACCACAAACATTTTTCCGAACCAAACATACCCCATGACCTTATCCTGGTCACAAAGGAGCCCCATGCCCAGTTTGGTGCCGATCAGACGGCCAGTGCAGATTTGTATAGCGGACAAACAAACATACTATATATACACGCATTCACTCTGCTTTATATATTAGATATTATGCTTCTTGTTCATTAGTTCTTTTATTTCTAGTTAGGTGAAATTTTTTTGTCCTCTCCCTTTTGCTTCTCATTTTGGTTGTGGTAGTCTGTTATTTTTGTTGTTTCTATTAACTTCCTGGCCCATTTTCTTGAGCGTTCTTTTGCCTTACCTGTTGTGACCATTAAGGGGCACCACAAAGCCTCAAACAGCAAACACAACTCCACAACACACAGTTCCAGGTTAAAATAATATTTGTTAGACAGAGACACCTTCACAAGCTTTAAAGTCAGTCCAACACTGTACCATGCAATAGTATTCATTTGTTTCCATCTCTTTCCACTCCTCTTTGCCGAGCTTTGCCCATGCCTTCTAACTCTGACACCTCTGAAGGTAAAGACACAACATTTCAGCTGTATGGGCAGCATCAGGTGTGCAGCTGACAAGAAAGAGTGGGTAACATATGTAGGAGGAAAGCAGAGAACAATGCAATGGCAGATGAAAGGGGAAAAGGTAATAGTAGGTGAGAAAAAGCTGGAATTGGAGAAAACGGAGAGAGAGATTAAAAAGTTAGTTGTTAAGACCTAGATAAATTGTGACAATGAGCTTAGCTTTGTTTTTCTTTGAAAAGTGTCTTTGAAGCCCTGTGAAAGAACACAAACAGAGAACTCAGTGTGACTATGTCCAAGGGATGTGAAGTGTTCTGTAATAGGATATGTAAGGTCTGTGTTTGTAAGGGTTCAATGATCCCTGAAATATTCTGCTAGCTGTCTCCCTATTTCATCTACGTAGATGGGTGAACACTTCCTGCAAGACATGCAGTAAATAAGAGTTTTAGGTTGGCAAGATGCCCATTGTTTAATATTGAATTTACCAGCGGGACTAAATACAACAATATTTTCAAGTGAGACAGTGGCTCCTGTTACAGCTCAGAGTGCCTGGTGAGGAATGTGGCTCTCTTCTGTGAATTGACCTGCAGATAAGAAGCTTGTGTAGGTTAGGTGGTCAATAGAGGGAGCTCAAGGTAAGTTTAGTAACATAGGCTATTATGGAAGTATGATTCTTCAAAATTGGGATGAGACAGAGCAACTCCTTTTATGTGGGATCCAAAAGTACTTCCAGTATCATGGAATTGCACATTGGAAGCACTTACAGTCCACACAGAAGTTGTACAAAATAGGAATGACTCTAGGGACCCAAGCACTCTGGCAGGGTCACCTTTCCATACAACAGTTCCCAAGCAACCTTGCAGGTGTCAAAGTTGGGAGCAAGCCAGAGGTATAGCCACCTCTCGCACTGAGGGATAAATTGTTCCCAATATCCAAACTCCCCCAGTCCATCCATTATTTGTTCATCCTGACTGGGAAAGGAATAGATGATCATCTCAGCCAGGTTGTGCCTCCAGGTTGGTAGTCATCCTCAGCCCCTGTTGGGATGCCAGTCTATCGTTTCCGGCACTTCTACTCTATAAAACCTCTCATCACCTGATTGTCAATTTCTATCCATCAGGACTCGTGTATATATATTTACCTTGCCATTAACAGCAGTTCCATTTTGTGTCCTACCCATCCTAGCTCACTTTCCTGTCTGGAGGTCAAATCCTCATAGGCACATGTGGTTTCCATTGCCCCAATCTGGTGTTATGTCTGTTTCCAGCTGGCTAAGTGTACACCTCATTTCATATATATAAAATCTATTTATTTTCATGTATGTAAGACACACACACACCCCTACACCCACATTTATTTAAAAATACTGTGACAGTTTGCTCTTCCTCTTTGTGATGTCTGACTTGGCAGCGCAGGGAAACCCATGGGCAATAGGTGATGTACTCTGTATGTCTCAAAGCATGTTCTTTACATTCCGGTTAGATCAAAAAAGGCAACATCCCTTCTAAAGCTCTTTTTTCTAATGTACCTTCCAAGTATGAGGGCAGGTAGGATTTCTAATAAGAGCAGGTCCTAGCTTGTACCAGAGTAAGTTTCTTTAACTCAATAATGATGCTTCCATATTCCACAGTTGGTGAGTGACTCACCAACATCCTATTAAGCGAAGCTGCTTCATGTCTGCCTTTGCTGTCTTTCAGTTTCTCATCAGTAATACTGGTCTCTTGAATGCACCCTTGTGATTTAAGTGTACTGTGCAAAAATAAAAATTACAACAAGTAACCACAGTTGTTCATCTGCCAATTACTTTTTATAGAAAATGAAAAACTACTGTGATGTTGAACACAACATAACAAGTATATTAATAGTGACTGATAAGATCATCTCCTCAAATATCAGTGATGTTGGCTGCCTCGGCTGCAAAAGATCACCTTGAGCTCAGTTACTTTATTTATTTGTGTGACTTTTGTGTGATAGGACTGCGAGTGCACATGCTCATGTTTTAGGTGAGTGTTGTGCCATGGTAAGCATTAAGGGTACATTTAATGTCACTATATTATAATATGGTTCCACCAAGCAGACACTGGAATGTGCAAAGCTATGGTTTGCTTATTGTTTTACCAGGCAAGTTACCTGTGATAACAATACAAACCATTTCAACCTTTCAAATGGCTAACTGATTAACTAGAAAACGTCCAAGATAAAAGCAGCTTGTACTCCGTTTATTTTTTATGTTCCTCTTTGTTGTTAATGTACTATTAAACTTCTGTGTATCTTGTCTTTTTTTCTTTCTTTCACTGTGAACAATGTAGATTAAAAAAGAAGATAACTGGGGATTTCAAGTTCCAGTTCCTGGTGTGGAACTGCCCACAACATGACAGTGTCATTTCATTTGAGATGGCAGGATGCATTTGGCAGCTCTTTAACCAGTTAGGTAAACTGCAGTTTATTTTGCTTACCTGCAGTTGATACCTGTCTTCCATTCAAGTATGAGAAGATCATTTCATTTAAAATTGACATAATTGAGCACAGATATGACTCTTAAAAGGTTAGCAATAAAATAGGTAGGAAAAGAATATTTTAGGTAAATGGAAATGGTCATAGGTGAAGTCATAAGACTTGTTTAAAGTCGAGTTCTTTGGCAGCTTGGTTTCATCTCCCATCTTGTAGGTCCTTACATGCAAAGCACACTGTTGAAATAGAGGGCTTAAAGGGGTAGAACCAATGCCAGACAAAGCTGAAAATTCTTGTAAAACTTGACACTATCTTTGGCCCACCATTAGATACAGCATATATGATACATTAGTGACTGGTACTAAGAAGATCTTTTTGTGCCTATGTGTCTATGCTAGTCATTATCACTGATGTTAGTGTAGTGAGTGCTGTGTCAGCATGTGTCTGTTAAGGAAGAAAAAACTTTAAAGGTTATTTCCACACTTAAAAAGAAAAAAGGTAAAGACACAACATTTCAGCTGTATAGGCAGCATCAGGTGTACAGCTGACAAGAAAGAGTGGGTAACGTATGTAGGAGGAAAGTAGGGAACAATGCCATGGCAGATGAAAGGGGAAAAGGTAATAGTAGGTGAGAAAAAGCTGGAATTGGAGAAAATGGAGAGAGAGATTAAAAAGTTACTTGTTAAGACCTAGAGAAATTGTGACAATGAGCTTAGCTTTGTTTTTCTTTGAAAAGTGTCTTTGAAGCCCTGTGAAAGAACACAAACAGAGAACTCAGTGTGACTATGTTCAAGGGATGTGAAGTGTTCTGTAATAGGATATGTAAGGTCTGTGTTTGTAAGGGTTCAATCATGATCCCTGAAATATTCTGCTAGCTGTCTCCATATTTCATCTACGTAGATGGGTGAACACTTCCTGCAAGACATGCAGTAAATAAGATTTTTAGGTTGGAAAGATGCCCATTGTTTAATATTGAGTTTACCAACGGGACTAAATACAAGAATATTTTCAAGTGAGACAGTGGCTTCTGTTACAGCTCAGAGTGCCTGGTGAGGAATGTCGCTCTCTTCTGTGAATTGACCTGCGGATAAGAAGCTTGTGTAGGTTAGGTGGTCAACAGAGGGAGATCAAGGGAAGTTTAGTAACAGAGGCTATTATGGAAGTATGATTTTTCAAAATTGGGAAATTTGTAGGATGACCTATAGGAGAGATAAAGTGTGAGGTGGAATATGAGGACCAGCAGGTTTCATTATTGGGGTTCCTCTGTCACAAAGTCTACTCCTAGATTAACCGAGGGCCCTGTCAACAATAGGAGAAGGGTATCCTCTATCAATTAAGAATCAATGAAGAAACTTCTCCGTCTGAGCGCTTCATTGCAGAAATCAACCTCATCATTGCAGAGGTGGTGGAATCTGAAGAACTGTGAAAGTGGTAGTAAGATTTTAATATGCCAGAGATAGAAGGAGCTGTAGAGCAGGTAATTGTGTGAGTCACATGGCTTGTAATAGACAGAGGTTTTATGTTCTGGAAAGTTGAAAAATATTAAAAAAGGTATAGTTGTGGCGAAAAAGCTGACTGTAAACTTGAAAAATGGATGGAAACTAGTAAAATCATTAACAAATTCCTGTAGCAGGCTTCTAGAGCAAGAAGCAGCACCAGTTGTTGGTCACTTCAAATGAGAATGATGCCCGTCAATGTTATTTGTGTGACTATAGATGATTGAAGAGTTCTTGACCTTCAGATTATGTGACAGTGGGTAAGAGGTTTCTTTTGAGAGTGCCTTCCACAAAGTTAGGTTCTCCTCCTTCTCATTTTTTCTGTTATTTGTGTCTGCCTTTACATATTGGTGATCAGTCACAATGTAATCTGTTACTTGATGAATCTTGAGGCATCATAGGTTGGATTCACTGGCTGGGGTAAGGTACACCATGATAATGATTTTCAGTCACTTCTTCTTCCCATTCCTGAATTTTCTGTTGTTGGCTAAGCTAAGAGTAAAAGATTTTTCTGAGGAGACAGGAGTCACGCAATATGATGTAATGGTGCTGCAGGATGGTAGCTTCAATTTTGGTCATCTTTTCTTTAGTGAATATGTTGGAAGTAAAAACTATAAGCATCCCAGTAACAATGGGCCTTGGATGTAACACCAGTTTATCACTAGTACAATAACACACACACACATACTGGTAAATGTGGTTTATGAGGGTCACCTGAACCAATCCTGCATTATGAGGACATCACTTTCCTTTTATGTTATCATTAAAAAAATGCATATAAATTATATTTATGACTTAATTAAGATACATTCCACTTGAATTTCTTGATATGACTTATATTTCCTGACCTGACTTTTTACAGGTATGTGGGGACATTAATTTTTTATTGTTTATGAGGACATATGATGTTTATGAGGACATTTACTTCACACAGAAATTCCTAATCACACACTACATTAAAGGGACCAAAATATTTGTGAGGACATTCATTGTGTATTGCTTATGAGGACATTTACTTCACACAGAAATTCCTAATCACACACTACATTAAAGGGACCAAAATATTTGTGAGGACATTCATTGTGTATTGCTTATGAGGACATTTACTTCACACAGAAATTCCTAATCACACACTACATTAAAGGGACCAAAATATTTGTGAGGACATTCATTGTGTATTGCTTATGAGGACATTTACTTCACACAGAAATTCCTAATCACACACTACATTAAAGGGACCAAAATATTTGTGAGGACTAGAAATGATGGCTTAATAATTGCTTCAGGAAAGTCAAATATTAGAGACTTAAATTATTAAAAATAATGCCTTTAATAATTTTTTTAAATAAAAATAAAAAATCCAAATATCATTTATGAAAAAGCTACTGATAAAAACTTTTGTTTTTAATATAATATATTAGGATTTGAAATAATTGGAATTATGTAGACTGAAAACATGGTTTCTAGATTCTCAGTTATGGCTGTAGTCCGACTGCATGAATGAATGTAAAAGTTCAATTTAATGAATTGCCAATTATTGTTGTCAAGTGTTGGGTGTGCCAATGCACTGTCAGCACATGCTCCTAACTAACCTACACCCGATTTTAAGTTACACTCATTTCATATATCATTAGCAAAGAAACAGTAAATTGTCATAAGTCATCAGAAACTTGGGATTTTATGTAAGGCATTGATAAAAACACACAAAACAAGGGAAACATTTATCAAAATTTTACTACAGCACACCAACAAAAAATGTACCACAAACATACTAAGATATATTAAGATTACGTTTATGACCAAGGCAATAAACAATACATAATTTCATTGCCCAAGAGAATTGTGCATAATTACAATATTTATAATTACAAATGAAACTCTAATTTCACAGTTAAATAAAGAGCAAAATAAAGAGAACATTTTTATATAACTTTCAATAAAATAATTATTAGCTAACATGTCCTTCTGTGCCGTTCAATTCAGTTGAGGACTAACACTACAAATAGGAAAATAACGCCTAAATTTACTGTCATACATGGTATTAGAATAAACAGAATTTTTTACCTACAATTCTATGAGTTCAATATGGACGTATGAGTCTTTTCTGGCCTCTCAGTCCAAATGAAGCCTGAAAGGACAAACAAATGACTCTAGAACATTGTTTATAATTGTAGTATACCAAATGAATACGTAAATTCACAATCATGTACAGGATATGATCAACACAGCTTTATACCTAAACTTCATTGTATTCGCTATTGAGATACGTGTCTTTTTGGGCCTTGCAAGTCATGTGAGGCCTCAGACTACAAATAAATTCTCCTAGGGCATTATACATGATTGCAATATAGCAAATAAATACCTAAATTGACTGTCATACTTGGTATAGAATGAACAGAAGTTTTTACCCACAATTCTGTATATTCACTATGGACGTATAAGTCTTTTTAGGCCACTCAAACCAAGTGATGCCTGAAAGGACAAATATGTGACTCAAGAGTATTGTCTATAATTGTAGTATACCAAATGAATACCTAAATTCACAATCATACACAGGATATGATACACACAGCTTTATACCTAAACTTCATTATACTAGCTAGTGACATACATGTCTTTTTGGGCCTGCAAAGTCACGTGATGCCTCAGACTACAAACAGATTGTCTTAGGTCATTATACATGATTGCAATATAGCAAATGAATACCTAAATTC